>CM022080.1:1323480-1985220 GCA_011114355.1 Carex littledalei
CTTGCTCCAATTGCCATTAGGAGGAGGCAGAAGAGACCCGCTTGGTCCCTGAGCAGCGCGTAGTTACACATTCTGGACCCAATGCATGATATCGAAGGTTGTATCATTGATCAGTTGATGCACCACACGCCTTTTGCCCGAGAAGTGTCTCCGATTCCGTTCTCGCCACAAGGCCCATACCCCCGCCGCCCAAAGCACATCCCACTGCGTTTTACTTCTGGGGGATAGGTGACCCCGACCGAATAACCATAAGCCTAGCAATCCGGTATTCCCGAGCAACCCATAGTTAAAGTTAAAGTGTGTCAGTAAGCCCGTCCAGAATCTTACCGCATATTGGCATTCCCAAAAGAGATGGTTCCTAGTCTCCATACCCGGGTCGTTGCACATATGGCAGCCCTGTTGGACCGGGCATCCACGTCTGGTGAGTATCTGCTGCGTTAGGATTCTGTTGCTAATCATAAGCCAGAGGAATATTTTTACTTTCATGGGTGCTTTAATCCGCCATAAGGGGCCGCTGTATCTAGAGGCGATGCCTTTGTTGTGGAGTGTTCGGTACGCTGAGCCCGTGGAGAAGGTGCCCGAGGGGGTCCATCTCCATCTGTTTTCCTCGTCCCCCGAGATCGAGCAATTGTAGAAGGGGGAAAGTTGTATTAAGTGCCTGATAAAAAAGGATTGTTCCACGACCGGGACAGTGATTAACTGATCAGGCCTGGTAACGCCGTGTAACCTTCTGATTGTGGATGCCCAAAGTCCCTCCTGGCTGTGACTTATCTTCCATAACCACTTTGTCAGTAGGGCCTCATTCTGACACGAAAGATTCATGATCCCTAATCCTCCATTTTCCTTCAAAGCACATACCCGATCCCAGTTGACCAGGCAGTTGATACCTTTGCACGAGACGTTACCTTTCCACAGGTAATTCCTGCGCATCTTGTCTCTGTGTCGAATCACTCCCTTGGGCACTCTGAGTGCCTGCATGAAGTGCAAAGGCACAGCCGACATAACCGCTTTAATTAATGTGACCCGGCCTCCATAGGAGAGGAACCTTGAGGTCCACCCCTCCAATCGTTGCCGGATTGTATCCAGCATCGGCTGGAAACAAGCTCTTTCCGGCCTTTTCACACTTAGTGGGAGTCCCAAGTATTTTATCGGCAGGCGGGATGGTGGGGATGCAAGGATGGTCTGGATAGTGTGAACTAGTGCCTGTGAGATCGCTATCGGTATAAAGGTGCTTTTCCGGTGATTCAGTCTGAGTCCCGATAGCTCAGAAAACACTGAGATAACACGTGCGATAACCTTGAGGTTTACCGGGTGGGCCTCAGTAATGATGATAGTGTCATCGGCGAACTGAATAGTTTCTGGGTATAGGGAGACTGGTACTGGCATAAGCATTTCCGCACTAACGAGGAATCTGTTGAGGGAATCTGCCACCAGGATGAAAAGTAAGGGCGAAAGGGGGTCTCCCTGTCTCAATCCCCTTTTGTGCCGAAAGGATTCACTGAATGAGCCGTTGATCCTTAGCGCCGAGGTTGCCGACCTTAAAATATCCAACACCATGGAAGTGAATCTCGGGGGGAATCCCCTTTCAATGAGTAAGTTTACCAGATTGCACCAATCGACCGTATCGAAAGCTTTCTCGAAGTCGACTTTGTACAGGACCGCTGGCAATTTTGTCTTGGAACAGAAGGTTAAGAGCTCTCGCGCCGAGAGAAAGGACTCCATTAACGAGCGACCTTTGACAAAAGTCGTTTGGTTTTTAAAGACCAGCTTGTCCATGTGCGGCTGTAATCTGGACGCTAGGATCTTGGTGATCAATTTGGCAATAGTGTTGATAACACTAATTGGTCTGTAATCGGATACTCTTTCTGGATTTGCTATCTTCGTGATTAGCGTTATGGATGCCTTGTTCAGCAGGTGAAAGGGGAATCGGTTACCGCCGAATCCCGCAATTAGGTCCATAATATCCCCTTTAATTGTAGTCCAGAATGACTGGAAGAATTCCATCGGCAGTCCATCCGGGCCGCTTGCTTTCCCCCGTGGCATGTCATTGATTGCTTGAAGGACCTCAGTTTCGCTGATAGGGTTGTCTAGGGGGAGGAGATCTTCATGAAAGGCCGGGCCGACCTTTCCAGTTAGGGCAAATGGTCTGCGCATTAGCTGAGGCTGTCCCAGAATATTCTGAAAGTGCTGTCTCAAATAGGTCGACATCTGCTTGTGAGGTACCGGCGAGTCGTCATCCCCCTTGAGAGATGTAATGGTGTTCGCATTTTTCCTGCCATTTGCCACCGCATAGAAGAATTTTGTGTTCTTATCGCCAAGCTTGAGCCAAGTACAGCCCGACCTTTGCTTCCATCTAGCCTCCTTTTCGGATGCCAAGTGGAAAATGTGCTCCCTGAGTTGTATTCTAAGTCGGAACTCGACTGAGTTAAGTTGTCGAAGTTCTTCAACGCGGTCCAGCTGCTGGAGGATCCACTTGGAGCGTGTGAGGTAGGTTTCTCTGCGGCTAAATTTTTCCTGGGCCCAGGTTCTGAGCGCGCGTTGCACCGCCTGAATTTTTAATCAGATTCGACGGACCGGATTGGCAACTGAAATGGAGTTCCATGCAACGTTGACCACCTCATGAATCTCCCGGTATTTCAACCAGAATGTTTCGAACCGGAAGGGTCGTCGAGGGGGGTTCACATGCGGGGATAATCGTAGCATCAGGGGAACGTGATCAGAGGCAGTCGCCGGTAGGTCTCGGAGATCAAACGAGGAGCCAAAGCCATTCCAATGATATGATAGAAGTACCCTGTCCAGCTTAGAGAAGGTAGGACTAATCTTTTGTTGGACCAGGTGAACGCGCGCCCTTGCAGTGGTGCCTCTGTTAAACCTGTCTCATCAATGAAATTGTTAAAAGCAAGCATGGTGCCCAAGTTAGCTCTCTGTGATGTTGTGTCATCGGCCGTGCGAATCAGATTAAAGTCCCCCAAAATTAACCATGGTAAATCATTTTTTGCCCTGATTGATCTTAGCTCCCTTAAAAATATTAGTTTATTACTATCTTCCTGCGGCCCATATACAGATGTGCACATAAAATTAAGTTCTCTTCTCTTAAACACCACAGTCACCGTATAAGAGTAAATGAATGTTTGTTGAGATTGGAATGACTGACTCCACGCGAGCAGTATTCCTCCTCTTGAACCTTCCGCATTTAATGTCAGAAATTGTGAGTATTTAGAGGGGCACACTTGCCTCACCCTAAAGATGTCACAATCGCTCCATTTGGTTTCTTGGAAACACAGTAAGTCTGGTTTGGTGTCAGTTACGACCTCTTTAATTACATCGCATTTCTTTTTATCGCCTAAACCTCGCACATTCCAATTTAAAAGACTCAATGGAAAAGTAAATTGATTCATAATGAGATAAATGTAGTGTTACACAAAAAGCACTTGGAAGTGTTTTACCCTAACTTGAGACCAAAAAAGAAACACATACACAAGGCAGCACTACCTATTCGGTCTTGTTTTGGTTCTAGTTTCCCCCCCCACATGGTCATCCTCATCGGATAAATCATCGTCACTGTCGAAATCAAACGCTCCTAGGACAGAAGGGTCCTCTCTGTTCTCTTCCTCAGCAAAGGCGGTAGTCTCCATGTTGCCTTGCTGGTCGGTCTGACGGGGAACGGGGTCAGAACCATTGGCGGCCTGCAGCCCCTGAATGCCGCAATACTCCTCCACTTGTGCGGCCCTTTCTTGGTCCAGAGGCGAACTGACTAAGTTCTCATTGGCTAGAGCAGCCAATAGTTCTGCTTGCCTACCCGAATCCAGCTCCCTTGATCCGAAGGTACCCCTGACCTGTTTCTTTGTTCGCGACTTTTTGGGGCTGTAATGCTTGGTAGGCGGTTTGCGGGATATTCTAGCACTTCTACGCAGCTCATTCTGGACCGACATTTGGATAGTGGTCTCATTGTGGTGCTCCGTCTCATTTTGGTTCATCGGCAGTTGGTCAGGTGGAACCTCGTTGGAGCCCTGCTGTTCGGCCTGCACCAGATCCTCTTCTAGTAAGGCCGCCTGGGCCTCTAAGTATGTCTGTTCTTCCTGTTCTAAGAGGTGGGCCTGGGCCGGATCGGCCAGTGCACTAATGTATGCTTCTTCTTCCTCTCGAAGGCGAGCTTCTGTTTCCAGGTCCTCTCGAATAGCGCACAATTCATCAGAGAACTCCCTACGACTAGGAGGGCTTTCGTGCGGCCTATCTACCTGGCGGTAGGCCTGGGGAAAGCCGTCAGTCGGAAAAGCGGGTGGTGCTTCTGTTTCCAGGAACTGCCGCTCCTCTTCTTCCATGGTATACTCCGGGTCAAGCTCGTAATCCATGAGGTCGTCTGCTCCCTCATCGTCCATAGGGCTGACTTCTTCCGGCTCCTCAGGTTCCTCCCATGGTTCGATCTCCTCAGACGGTTCTTCAGATGGTTGGATCTTCTCATGTTCAGATGGTTCGATGTCCTCAGCTTGACCTTCCTCCTTAATCGATCTGACCTCTAGGTCCTTTTTATCAGAGTGCACCTCAACAGGTTCGTCTTCGCCCGAAGGCAACTGGATTGGGTTCACTATCTGTATGTGTGAAGCCTCCTCTCCTTGCGGGCCGAGTGTGGGAGACTGTATAAGATCACAATTTCCCGGTTCAGGTGTGGCCTGCTTGGTTGGGTTAGGTGCTGGCTCGCCTGGTGAAATGGGGATTGGGTCGGACAGCGTGCCCTCTGGTTGGGCCTGAGGTTGGGTCAGCCTGCCAGATGGCACTGGGGTCGGTTGGGCTTGGCGAGGGTCAGGGGATTCCTGCGGTCTGTTAGGTGAGTTGGGCTTTATGCTTGGCTGGTATGGGGATTGGGTGGGCTGACCTGGGATGGTGTTCGGGTTTGGGGCTAACGGGTTGTTGGGTTGTGTTTTGGGGGGAGGGACTGCACTAGCTGGGCTATTGTGTAGAAGAGAAAGTGTCGGCCTGATATTGGGCCGTGTTGCTGCTGGGCCATTTCGTCTTGGATAAGGGGACTGAAATAGTGGTGCGGTGTTTTGAGTGTGGGGCCGAGCGTATGGAGAATTCAAACCCGGATCTGAAATTCAAAATTTTGTCCTCTCCAAATCAGTTAATAGAGCTGTCCCATCCCGATATTCTCTCCTGTCAGTACGATGTACTGTTGCAGAGGCAACATTAATGTCTCCAAGCGGGAGTTCCCCAGTTTGTTGGTGACCGGACACCTCCAGTTCTGACCGTACGGCCGCGTCACCGGTTTTCCTTCCATCTGGCCCCGCGGTGTATCCCGCTGCTCGGAGGGATTGCTCGATGTTATCCTTTTGCGGTCCATCTCGTAGGGTCTTGAAGACCGCCAGGAGGGTGTCATAGTCGACGGAGACAACGTCCCTACCCGATGTTCGAGCAAGGGTCGTAGTTGCTTGGATGTTTTCTTGTTTAGTTTTTTGAAAGAACTCGGCGGTCGGTGTGTGGTCAGCCAGCGTGGGTAAAGCACAAGGTTCTTCATCCCAACTTATAATGGATACCTCTATATCCCGCGAGACACCACGGATCCACAGCTCGATTTTCAGTGGGATGTGGCTAAGAGACGGTACGGCAATGACGGCCGCCATTTGTTCGAGAGAGTGAACTCGCGTCATTGGTATGTGATCTAGGACGATGCCGAAGGAGCTGACGGCTGCTATTAAGTGTTCAATACACCAAGCATGAGGTGCCATGTTCTTCAGTTGGATCCACACTTTAAATTTGAGTTGAGTTGGGTAGCCGTTAACCGCGGGAGTCCACGGGAATGCCACATAGTCGAGGCGCTTTAATTGTTCTCCAAATGCTTGTACAAATCGGCCACAATTGTCGCCTATGGGGAGGAATAAAAGGTACTGGGCCCCTGTCATATGAGTGATTGGGAACGGGACATCGGACCTGCACGTACTCATAAGCGTCGATTGTAAGCGCTGAGTGGAATGATTGGGCCTTAGCCTAGCGTCGATGACAACCGCTCTATTCAGCTCAAGTGCGTTTTGCCGCATGATATGAGTCTCCGGGATGTAGGCCCTTGCCCTTTGGGGTCTGTCAGTGAGGGGAGGTTCTCCCAAGGTTCCCCTAGGTGTGAGAGAATTAAAGACTGCGACTGGAGGTCGGGGGCAGTTCTTGGCCTCGTGCCCTTTGCCCCAGCAGGACGCACACACTCGTTCGTCGCTGTTACAGTGGTTCTGATCGTGACCCATTTGCAGACAATTATAGCACCGGCCTCGCCATTCTTGGCTGGCCGGGTTCGGCGGGAGGGGCAGGGGATCTGGTGAGGGTTCGGCATTGGAGTTAAGGTTGGCGGTTTGGGAGGTGATGTGCCACGGGCTTTGGTCCAGGTAGTGCGGTCACGGGGGTGACTGGTATCTCTGGGCTGACACCGGAACTAGAGGCTGTGGAGAGGGTTGGTGGTGTGAGCGGGTTGCATTTGCATATGTAGTGGCCGAAGGTGGTGTAGTTGTGACTGGGAGAGTATTTAAGCTTGGATTGAGGTGCATTGAAGTGGGCTGCAGGTTCTCAGACATTAATGCCGTTGGTTGAGAGAGTTGGTTGCAGTTATTGGATTGGAATGGTTGGTGGGGAGGAGGAATATTTGTATTGGCTTGGGTTAGGGGTCTGTACCTCCTGCCATTAATGGCATTGATGGGCTGGAGGTACAAGCATGGGAACAATTCGGCTACAGTACTGTGTCGATTGAGACGTGCAGGGGAGTGCGTAGTGAAATTTGTGGGAGAGGGTGTCTTGGGGAAAAAAAGCTTACCTTGGGACACGAAGTCATTAATGGAGGTACCTCTATGAAGCTGACCTTTTGGGAACCATTTCTGACGCCACGCCGGCCTAGCTCCCCTGGTTGCGTGAATTGAGGAATGTTGGTGGCTTCGGACCATCGGCTGACGTTGGTGGGTGGAGGTGACGCGGAACCACCCTTCACCTGTGGGAATCGCCTTTCTTCTCGCCATTCAGTAAAGGAACTAGTTTTGGCGTTGAGATTTACATAAACAATGATACACTCCGATTTGAGAATGAGACATTTCGCTAATTATCTACACAGTCTTCACCCACGCTCCTCTCAAGATTGATCCAGTTGTAGACAGGACTTGAGAAATTATGATCGAGCCTATAAACTGTATGTATGATTTTCTCAAAATTTAAATTCTTATATAAATAACCCCAAGTTGCAACAAAATGGAGATGATATATACTTGCTAAAGAAAATCATATACCAATTCAAATTACGCAACAGTACTTGCCCAAGTAATAGAAAATATAAAAAGAATAAAAGATAAAATCATGAAATAGACAGTTCCAATATTCCTCACCTACCTTCCCTAGCTTCAAAAAATATATATATGTTGATATTGTTAACAAGAAATAAAAGTAGAGAGATACATATATACATAGATACATACATACACAGGAGAGAAGAGAGCCATTTATAATGGGTGTAGCATGTGGAAATCAGATACTAAGGCTCCTTTCTTTACTGGTAATTTTTCTGGTAATTCCAACACTGATATCAGCTACTAATTACCCAAACAACATTCAAAGACACCTATTACAACTCCCCTCAAAAAATGACACAAATGCGACAGTTCCAGATCTTGATTGCAACGGTATTCTCTTATCATACAACTTAGATAACATTACCTGTATCCGCCCCTTTATAGCCGATAACAAGTCCCAACCGTTTGGATTCGGTGCTACCGCATCCTTGCAAAACTCATACACTGTCACACTCAGAAATTACACTCTTATTATTGCCTTTTCGCACCGTGAAATCCTCGTAAGTATGGCCGGTGGTGTGTTAACCGAAAACTACCCGGTGGTGTCTTTCTCTGGATATCCCAATCCCGACCTTCCAACTCCGATTGCCACGGGTGGTGACCCTAGTAAAGTCATTGCTAATATTTCTTTAACCGGTACATTATTCGGTTCAACCAATCCTTTACCGACCAATCCAAATCTTCATAGCAGGGCAGATCTGAAAGCCTGAGAACCTTCTCGAGTTGATCTTTGTACTCGGCGACGACGACCGGCGGTGCAGACATACACAACCACTTCTTCCCGATAGCCTTCCAGCCTCTTGTGACGGCGTATCTTGCGCTCATAAGCACCTGCTTGATGTTCATGAGTACCTGCAAATTAAAATAAAAAAAAATTAACCGAATAATGTTGGTCGGTAAAGAATTGGTTGAACCGAATAATGTACCAGTTAAAGAAATATTAGCAATGACTTTACTAGGGTCACCACCCGTGGCAATCGGAGTTGGAAGGTCGGGATTGGGATATCCAGCGAAAGACACCACCGGGTAGTTTTCGGTTAACACACCACCGGCCATACTTACGAGGATTTCACGGTGCGAAAAGGCAATAATAAGAGTGTAATTTCTGAGTGTGACAGTGTATGAGTTTTGCAAGGATGCAGTAGCACCGAATCCAAACGGTTGGGACTTGTTATCGGCTATAAAGGGGCGGATACGGGTAATGTTATCTAAGTTGTATGATAAGAGAATACCGTTGCAATCGACATCTGGAACTGTCGCATTTGTGTCATTTTTTGAGGGGAGTTGTAATAGGTGTCTTTGAATGTTGTTTGGGTAATTAGTAGCTGATATCAGTGTTGGAATTACCAAAAAAAATTACCAGTAATGAAAGGAGCCTTAGTATCTGATTTCCACTTGCCATTGGCAGTGGTGCAGTGACTCGTTCCATGAGGAGAAGACTCCAAATGGGTCATCATGTATTTGGGACTTGAAGGAGAGAAGTGCTGATAGATCAGTTTTACCAGTGGTTACTATGGCAGCGAGAGAAAAGGAGGATAAGGTTAAGAGGAGGTGAATAGTGAGGAGGCTATAACAACATTCCATGATTTGTGTATTGAGGGCAATGTATTTCTCTCACAGAGTGCTGCTCTTCTTATTGTTAAAGGTAGGTTAGAAAGAAGTTGACCACAAGAGATTCCCTCATGAGTCGTTCTAGTGCCGACTGTTATGTCTTGTATGGACTATTGGAATTTTGAAGTACTTTATTTTCTAACCGTCAAAATCAGGTTGGAGATAGACTGGCTATGAAAGTTGGGACATGGAACTGGAATTGTGACATATTTTACACAGAACGTGCTGATGGAGTCTTTTGAATATGACTAATAAAAGGACAAAATTCAGAATATGAAATTAAGCTGGTGATGACTTGCTATGAAAGTATGAGAATGAGACAACTCAGAATATCTCTAGTCAACAAGCAAAACAATATCAGTACCGCACAGTAATGAAATTTATCTTAATTACTACAATTTATAGGAAACTTGTACAAATTATGAAGGGCCTAACTTGTTTCTACCGATAGTCAAATAAAGGTCTCATTGTTTTTTCCTCGCCTTTTCCATCTTTTTAGTCAATTTTGTGATAATTTCTTTGTTTAGTCGGATTCCACATTTCAGCAAGAAAAAAAATGGAAACTGCCTAAAAGGCAAAAATATTCTTCTCGTCATTCAAGTCAAAATCACTGTGCTAAACTTTCATGCACTTAATTAATTCATTTACAAATACACCAACGCTTCTTCATAATATAATTTTTTTCAGCATTTTCAATTACCCCAAAATCCTTTTTGTGAATCAGTCCTGTTGGAATTATAACTGTTGGTGGAAACTTCTTGGTTTGATGTTTCTAATGTATTTGGATCATTCCATATATAGGGATTGCATCAAATACCGTTAAATTGGACAAGTTGAAGCATTATTCTAGATGAACAACTTGCTCTGTTGGAGTAAAAGAATTGAGTTCTTTGTATCAATTTAAGATTTGCGCAAGTATATTTCGCTTGAAAGAAACAATTTATGTTTTAATAGTACTAATTTAAGACCTGTTCAACAGTTGGCTTTAAAGATTATATCTCTTACAACTTTTTGGTGTAAAAGTAGGCATGATTCATCATATCTCAAACTCACCCTTATTTTGCCAACTGATGTAAAGGATATAATTCAGAATTTGGAGCAGGAAGATGTTTTTTCTAATACTGTTTTTAGTTTTTGTTTCTTTGCAGGACTTATATGCAAACTGTCCTATTTTGTGTTGTCAGTGTTTAAGTATTTTGAATTGTGCTATGACTTGTATGTTGTGTTAGGCAGTAGTTGTCAGTAGTGGTTAAGTAGTTTGCTTTCTTTTGTTTTAGTATTCTGTGTAGCCAAATGGAACTGTAATATGTTGTGTTGTTGGTATACACCAATAGCTTAATCAACAAAAAAATATTGCTTTTGCTTCTTGCCATCAGCACACAATCATAGTTAAACATATAACCTTATAGGGTAATGAATAAAAATGAATCAAAAATAGCTCACACACACACCATTACGTGACAAACTAACAATTTTTTTTAATCCATATATGCTTTCCAATAAGCTAATTGTTTTTAATCCATATAATTTTTTTAATAAGCTAGTAAATGAATGATAAATTATTCACTCTTGATTACTTTTAAAAGCAATAATCATTACAGAACTCAAGGTCCCTACAAAGGACACAAATGTCTCATTGCTTCATGCCCTAATCGTATCTCAACATCTTTATCTTCAATTTCAAAGTTCAAATAGACGATCCGAACCGTTCAATGTGATATCCATGTTAAAATATGATTAGGGACCAAATTTTATATTTTTTGAAATTTATTTACTATTTTGTAAGATAGGTACAAAATCACTGTTTTTTAGGAAATTGTGAATTATCTAAAAAAAATAATTTTGTACCTATCTTAAAAAATAGTAAAAAATTTCCAAAAAATATAAAATTTGGTTTCCAATCATATTTTAACATGAATGTCACATTGAACATTCGGATTGTCTGCTTGAACTTTGAAATTAGAGATAAATATGTTGGAATACGATTGGGGCATGAAGTAATGGGACATTCGAGCCCTCTACATACATTTAGTGCTCTGGAAATATTTTTCTTTTATTAATACAATTGTTTAGTATTTGGTGTTGACCTGCAAATGACTTGCAAATTTCCAAGATAGCATGGTCCACAATAATAATTCCAGTCTAGAAGGACAAAATTGTAATGACGAAGACTTCAAAATGAGAGTGACCGTGTCTCTTATGTCTTTAATTTGCTACGAAATGGAGCTTCAATTTTAAGGAAATAGTTTCATCTAATTTTCGTACTATACATGAAGAGAGATGTAATTGAATTATTAAAGACAAATTTTATTCTATTTTTGAGTTGATTGATCAAGTATTATAATAGATGTAACATTTATTCCATTTTTTTATGATCAAAATTCATTGAGCAATTCATACTTTTTTTTGGCTCTTTTGATTGTATTGTATTTCTATTTTTATCAATAAAACTAATATATATTTTGTCTCTTTGTTTATACTAACAAACAGCTGAAAGGCATTGAATTGAAGTGAAAAATACTAGCTGCATCTGGTCCATTCCAGACAACAAAGACCGCAAGACTAAATATGTTAAGAGTTTGTTTGTCTTATGGTCTACTGGACTAGATCACACTGTCTACACCAAGTCCATGCATATATTTATTAATGATCTTATGGGCAGCCAAATATCTACATCAATTATTATCTTTGCATCGATCATTTAACTTTTTCTGATTTACTTTATATAAAGTCTTCTCTTTGCTAAGGTTAGTATGTACTCATGACTTATCAAGGAATGTTCTGATTGAATACCAGTCCCCATTGTGGCAATGAATTGATCAAACACGCACATGCATTTGTACCCCTTTGAAGTCTAGCTAGCTACAACATTTTTTCAATTTTCTCAATAAAAGAAAATTCTATAGTAAGATAGCTAGGAAGCTATATTTCCCAACACATTGTCTTAAAATTTTTCAAAATATCTTCTATTTAATATACATGTATGTAATTATTGTTACTAAATAATTGAATGGACAGTTAAGTAACAGTAAGGGATGAGCACATGCACACATTAAGTTTCTCTATTTAAGGGACTAGCTAGTATGTGTTGTTTATGTAAACTAAAGTAACAGTTTCTCTATTTATGAGGCCTCTTCTCTCATGCTGGAGATGTGCATTTGTTAAAAGAGCTTCTGAAGAAAGATAAGTTGTTGCTGGAGAAAGTGATTGGGAGAAGATCAGTGAAAGACAACCCCTACATACAGGAAGATGTTTTAGTATTCTGTGTAGAAAAATGGAACTGTAATATGTTTTGTGTTGTTGGTATACACCAATAGCTTAATCAACAAAAAAATATTGCTTTTGCTTCTTGCCATCAGCACACAATCATATTTAAACATATAACCTTATAGGGTAATGAATAAAAATGAATGAAAAATAGCTCACACACACACCATTACGTGACAGGCTAACAATTTTTTTTTAATCCATATATGCTTTCCAATAAGCTAATTGTTTTTAATCCATATAATTTTTCTAATAAGCTAGTAAATGAATGATAAATTATTCACTCTTGATTACTTTTAAAAGCAATAATCATTACAGAACTCAAGGTCCCTACAAAGGACACAATATTCGTATGGTTGCTGCTGCAATGATTACATTTGTACATTAATTGCATTAATAGGGCTCAAATGTCCCATTGCTTCATGCCCCAATGGTATCTCAACATCTTTATCTTCAATTTCAAAGTTCAAACAGACGATTCGAACCATTCAACGTGTTAAGATAGGTACAAAATCACTGTTTTTTAGGAAATTGTGGACCATCTAAAAACAATGGTTTTGTTCCTATCTTAAAAAATAGTAAAAAATTTCCAAAAAATATAAAATTTAATCTCCAATCATATATTAACATGGATATCACATTGAACAGTTCGGATTGTCTGTTTCAACTTTGAAATTGAAGATAAAGATGTTGAAATACAATTAGTGCTATGGAAATATTTTTTTTTATTAATACAATTGTTTAGTATTTGGTGTTGACCTGCAAATGGCTTGCAAATTTCCAGGATAGCATGGTCCACAATAATAATTCCAGTCTAGAAGGAAAAGATCGCAATGAGCCAATGACGAAGACTTCAAAATGAGAGTGACTGTGTCTCTTATGTCTTTAATTTGCTACGAAATGGAGCTTCAATTTTAAGGAAATAGTTTCATCTAATTTTCGTATTATGAAGAGAGATGTAATTGAATTATTAAGGACAAATTTTATTCTATTTTTGAGTTGATTGATCAAGTATTATAATAGATGTAATATTTATTCCATTTTTTTATGATCAAAATTCATTGAGCAATTCATGTTTTTTTTTTGGCTCTTTTGATTGTATTGTATTTCTATTTTATCAATAAAACTAATATATATTTTGCCCTTTGTTTATACTAACAAACAGCTGAAAGGCACTGAATTGAAGTGAAAAATACTAGCTGCATCTGGTCCATTTCAGACAACAAAGACCGCAAGACTAAATATGTTCAGAGTTTGTTTCTCTCATGGTCTACTGGACTAGATCACAAAAACATGTCTACACCAAGTCCATGCATTTATTTATGAATGATCTTCTGGGCAGCCAAATATCTACATCAATTATTATATTTGCATCGATCATTTAACTTTTTTCTGATTTACTTTATATAAAGTCTTCTCGTTGCTAAGGTCAGTATGTACTCATGACTTATCAAGGAGTGTTCTGATTGAATACCAGTCCCCATTGTGGCAATGAATTGATCAAACACATGCGCGCACATGCATTTCTACCCCTTTGAAGTCTAGCTAGCTACAACATTTTTGCATTTTGGCTCAAGAAAAGAAAAGTCTATAATAAGATAGGTAGGAAGCTATATTTCCAAACAGTCTTAAAAAATTTCAAAATATCTTCTATGCTTTTTTAATATATATACATGTATATAATTATTGTTACTACATAATTGAATGGACAGTTAAGTAACAGTAAGGGATGAACACATGCACAAAGTTTCTCTATTTAATTAAGGGACTAGCTAGTATGTGTTGTTTATGTAAACTTAAGTAACAGTAAGTTTTTTCTATTTAAGAGGCCTCTTCTAGATCTCATGCTGGAGAAGTGCATTTGTTAAAAGAGCTTCTGAAGAAAGATAAGTTGTTGCTGGAGAAAGTGATTGGGAGAAGATCAATGAAAGATAACCCCTACATATTGCAGCAATGGTTGAACATTCTGATTGGGAGATCATCAGAATGTCCAACCATTCATTCGACACAGTTGAGTTCTTGACAGACTCGGTGCACGACTCGCTCATGCTCTACGGGTGGTTGCTTCTCTTGAGGCTCGGTATCTTTCTGATTTAGTTTGCTAAAGAGAGCATGCTTTTTCAAGTGGCAACAATTTAGTAATACAATCAAAATTAATATTTTGTCAAATTGTTGTCAGTTTTTCAAAAATATAATTTGCATTATATTGATCCTTAGTGTTCTGGCAGGCATTGGTCAAGGACTCCTGTATCTCCACAAACACTCGAGGCTAAGAATTGTTCATAGAGATTTGAATGCGAGCAATGTTCTCTTAGACACTGAAATGAACCCAAAGATATCTGATTTTGGGTTAGCCAGAATATTTGGTCCCAAGGAGCTCCAAGCAAATACAAATAGGGTGGTAGGAACATAGTAAGTATATATGATGAATACTATGTCTATGAATAAGATAGGCAATTAATTAGAAGAAGTTGTTATTTTTTGTAAGAGAGACGAGAGATTAAGAAAATCAAATTATATTGCAATCTTATTTTTTAGCTTTATATGTATCTCTATTTATAGTTACAAGGAATTCAAAAACTAGCCGTTAGAATGCACTATTCCCTATTCCTATTAATTACAGAGCATGGAAAGACACTATTTTCTATTATATTAAATAAACTAGCCGTTATTAGTTTGAATTCTATTTCATATTTGAGTGAGGCTATGGTGCTATGCATAGCACGGATGGGGTCCGTGCTACGGCTCAAAATTTGCCTTTTTAAAATCCTAATGGTCGATCCAACCGTTCAATGTGATAATCATATGAATATGTACTTGCAAACTAAATTTTATATTTTTTCGAATTTTTTTACTATTTTTTTAGATAGGTAGAAAAATCAGTGTTTTCTGAAAATTCTGGACCATCAAAATTCTACCTATCTAAAAAAATAGTAAAAAAATTCGAAAAAATATAAAATTTAGTTTGCAAGTACATATTCATATGGTTATCACATTGAACGGTTGGATCGACCGTTAGGATTTTGAAAAGTCAAATTTTGAGCTGTAGCACGGACCCCATCCGTGCTATGCATAGCACCATAGGCTCACTCTTCATATTTTAACACTCCCCCTCTAGCTAGCAATGTATATATCGTACAATCCTAGCTTGCTCGTAATATTCTCAAATGGTCTTGGATCCAAGCATTTGGTGAAGATATATGCGAGTTGATCTTCACTTTTTACGTATGGTATTTCAATTTCTTTTGCTTGAATCTTTTCTCTAATAAAGTGGTCATCCACACTTCTATATGTTTTGTTCGCTCATGAAACACGGGATTTGAAGCTATATGACATGTCGAATTGTTGTGGCAATACATTTTCATTGGTTCTTGAGTTTTAAATCTCATGTCTAATAGGAGTTGTTTGATCCATGTTAGTTCACTTGCGGTTGATGCCATGGCACGATATTCGGCTTCGGTGCTTTATTATGCTACAACATTTTGTTTCTTAATTTTTCATGTGACTATATTTTTGTCTACAAATGTGTAAAAGTCGATTGTCTATTTTCTATCGAAACTTTCAGCTCAATCTGCATCGGAATAGCCACATATATCGTTAGAATTATAATTTTTCATCCAAATACCCTTACCGGGATTACTTTTAAGAACCTCAAAATTCTATTTACAGCTTCTAAATGTGGTGTTCTTAGTGAGTGCATGAACTAACTAATTTGGCTTACGAAAAATAAAATATCCGGACGAGTAACTGTTAGATAGATCAATTTTCCAACAAGTCTTTAAAATTGATTTATGTTTTTTAAATGTTCTCCATCTTCACTATATAATTTACATTTATTGTCAACTGAGGTAGAGGCCGGTTTACATCCTAACTTACCAGTTACCGGTTTCTTTTCATAGATTAAGTGTGTATTTTCTTTAGGAAATAAAGAGTCCTTTATCCGAAGAAGTTACCTCTATTTCTAAAAAATATTTAAGATAGCCTAAATCTTTTATGTCAAAGTTTTTTTTTAGTTGTTTCTTAATTTTTTGAATTTGCTCTAAATTATTTTCGATAATTATGATGTCATCTACATACACTAAAATGAAAGTTGTATTGGTTCCATCACAATTAGTAAATAAAGAATGATCGGCATTACTAATTTTAAAATTGCAAGAAATTAAATAAGAAATAAGTGATCGGTGAAATCGTGTGCTTTTAAAATTTATAACTCGGTTTGCTATCAGGTCAGATTACAAGTGCATAATCCTATCGAGTAGCATAAATGAGTGTCGATCCATAGGGAATATGGTTTAAGGTCTTGAGCGATTAAACAACAATCTTTTGAAAGGCTAGGCAAAATCTGAAATCATAGAGTTGTTGTTGTGATCAATGTATTTGACGAAAATTAAAAGTAAGTAAAATAAAGATAGAGATGTGAATTCCTAGGATTTTGGCATACCATTGTTACTTCAATCCGCTTTGATTCTTACCTTATTTGATGTTGGTTTTTAGTTGTTGTATGAGGGTTTCTAATCAAATTTAGTGATTATCACTTTCGCGTATAACCACCTACTAATCAAGAGATTCCATTAAGGCTTGTTTTGACTAGTAAAAGAAGATCTGTGACTAGTCCAAAGGTCTCAGACTTCACTTAACTAGGTTCCTCATCTGGTCTTATTGGGTCTCCACATGGTAAGGCAC
Organism: Carex littledalei; assembly: GCA_011114355.1. Classification (NCBI taxonomy): domain Eukaryota; kingdom Viridiplantae; phylum Streptophyta; class Magnoliopsida; order Poales; family Cyperaceae; genus Carex; species Carex littledalei. The sequence continues at coordinate 1,340,355 of CM022080.1, forward strand.
GATAATGCGACATTCGACTGCGAATGTCGAGACTCCCATCACTACAGCAAAATAAGATATCTGCGACCGGTAACAGCGACCGGTGCTGTCGCCGGTCGCTGAAATGTTTTTCCACTCCCAAAAAAAAAATAAGATCATTCACTTCGGCGACCAATATTATCAGCGACCGGCTCCGTGAATTTTCAGCGACCGCAGGAGCACCGGTCGCTGAAAGTATTGGTAAAAAAAAGAATCACGATTTGGGTGCCAGATCGAAAACCCTCCCGCGTCAGAATCAAAACCCTTACTCTCCGCTCTCTCCGCTCTCTCCCTTACTCTCTCTGAAAGAATCGCTCAAAGTCTAGGTTTTCTCTCCTCTCCGCTCTCTCACTCTCTCCCTTACTCTCTCTTGCTCTCTGCCTTCGGGCCCTCCTCTCTGTGCTTGTGCTGTGTTCGATCTCCTACTGGAGACCGTGATCGGGTTTGCCCCTTTGGTTTTTCCCGCGCCTCCTTTGTGTTCTTTGGGAGGCGAGGCGACGAACCTCGGAATCGGCCGAGCTACACGGACCGTACGGTTTGCTCTCTTACCGGGTAACCCTTGATTTCTTGATTTTGTGCTTTGCCTTGCGGCTTGTGACTTTGTGTGTTGTTTGAGGCCTTCGTGCCTTCTTGCTTGACCTGCGGCCTTTGCGCCTTTTCTGTGACTTGTGGCCTTCGTGCCTTGTGTGGTTTTTGCGTCGTTTTTGTTGCTTGCTGGTTTCTGGTACCATACCAGTGCCGGTTGCGACTCTGACCTGGGGCCTTCGTGCTTGTTTTCCCTTTGGCCTTGCGCCTCCCTTGCCTGTTCTGGGCCTTGCTGCCCTTGTTACCTTGTGTGTTGCTGTCCCTTTTTCTGGATACTGGTAACCGTACCAGTACTGTACAAGTACTGGTACAGGTTCTGGTTTTTCTTGCTTTCATTTGAATTTCTAGTACCAGTACTGTACAAGTACAGGTTCTGCCCTTGTTACCAGTACTGTATTAGTTTGATTGACGTTGTATTAAAATTAATTGAAACAGTTCAAGTTCATATCTACACTGCCCCCTCTGGAGAAGTTGTTGGATTTCTTCTTTTGACTGGAAGAAAAACTTGTTTGATGAAAAAAAAACTGCAAAATATTGGAGGTGCTAACTGGTAGTGATGTCAGTATTCTGATGGCATCTAGTCTTCATATTTGTCTATTATTTTTCCTTTTTATTTGTAAGTAGTACTTTCATTATGTTATGTTATTTTGGACATAGAGGTGCAATTAATGCAAGGACCAAATTTCTTCCTTTGTTTATGTTTTAAAAAAAAAAATTGGATAGAATAAATGAAGTTTGCTGAGCACAATGGATAATGCTCAGAGAATAAGTTCAATTGGAATGTACTTTGTTCTTTCAATTGATATTTTTTCAATATAATAAAATGATTCTGTTGCAATTTGTTGGGTTTAGAATGTATAGCCTGTTCATACTTTTGCCACTTTGAGAATACCTTGTTCATTTATAGTACAATTTTGTTACTGGCAAAAAGTTTAACATATATGATCATGTTTTAAGCTAACTTAGAGCCTCAGCTTCTCGGCACAGAATGGTGCTTGCTTGGTGCTTTCGGGTGCCTAGTGGTGTTGCTGATTTTGGCGGCCGTGAGGCGAGCCGTTGCTTGGTGCCGGCCGAGTGTTGCCCTCTGTTGTGGTTGTTTCTCTTTCTCGGGTAACCGTTAAACCACCTATTTATTTTAAATGCTTGGCTCGGGTTGTTGATTTTCCCGGCCGGCCATATTTCAAATTAGCATTATTTTAGACTTGACTATATTTTCACCTTTTTTGTTTTCATAAATCTTCAACAATAATCAATAATGAACATTTAGATCAGAATATAAAAGGCTGAAAATATTGTTGAAAATAGAAAGATTGGATATACAAGAAATTGGGACCATTTGGTAGAACTTCAGAAAATACTTTTTAGATAGATATAAAATTCTGTTTTCTAGAAGATTATTGACCATGTTACTTATTGGTACTGGTACTGTACCAGTGACATTTAGAGACAAAAAGATACAGAATTCTGTTTTTTAAGAAGATTATTGAATTTTTTTACTATTGTTTTAGATAGATCTAAAATTCTGTTTTTTAGAAGATTATTGACTCATGTAGTTTAAATGTTTTGTTTAGATGTTATTTGAGATATGTTTTGTTATGTATGTGGGCCTGATTCTAGGAGTATGCGGGGGGTGGCAGGGGGGCGGCAGCCCCCTGCGAGCGTTGTCTGAGGTTACGAATTCTTGTATCCGACGGCCCAGATTAGTCAATTGCATATGACGGCCCAGATTAGTCAATTGTCTGAGGTTACGAATGCTGGAGAAGTGCATTTGTTAAAAGAGCTTCTGAAGAAAGACAAGTTGTTGCTGGAGAGAGTGATTGGGAGAAGATCAGTGAAAGATAACCCCTACATATTGTAGCAATGGTTGAACATTCTGATTGGGAGAACATCAGAATGTAGTGAAGGAGTTGTTGAAGGTAATTAATTAATTAATATTTGTTCTTGTGAATCTTGTCAGCAAATTCAAGCTTGTAAATTGTAGTTCAATATATATATGTTCATTTTTTTGCTACAGGATGGCTTGGACCTTTGTTTATTAAGTGAGAAACAGGAAGGGCTATTGACACTTCATATTGCTGTTAAAAAAAAGGACAGCTATAATCAAAGAGTTAGTGGAAGCCTGTGGGGAGGCAGTGCATAGGCTTACAAGTGAAACTATACTTCATTTGGCTGTCAAATATAATTCATCGACACAGTTGAGTTCTTGATAGACTCGGTGCATGACCATAATTCAAAGGACGACAGAGGAAATACCATTTTGCATCACACCGTGGCAAGAAAGAAATTATAACCATAGAAGGAAAAATCGGTATCGGGATCGGGATCGGTACCGAGCGATCCCAATCCGGATCGGAAAAATCGGTCGGGATCGGCCGAATTGGATCGGAAAATCGGACTTTTTTGGCAGAAACTTGTTTTACACTAAAAAAATAGAAAAAAAATTGATAAATATTACAGAACTAAAATGATATATAAATATGAGTTGCCCTTTCAATTATTACAGAAGCCACAGTTTTAATCCGTGACCTGCCCTTTCAACCCGTGACCTTATGGAGGTACAAACTAAAATGATATATAAATGTGAGTTATAGTTTTAAACAATAAAGATGCTGTGGTGTGGTGGAGTTGTTGTTCGGTCCCAATGCTGAGGCGCGAGTTCGAACCGAAATTTTTATTGTTACCATCAGAAAAAATCGGAATTAAATGAATATCATCCTGTTGGGGCTCTTATCAATACTACCACCCTCGCTAACCCAGTTCGCGCACCAAATAGGCTGGTGCGCGGACTGGGTTGGCGCACCAACCTCTTCTGCCTATTAAGGCACCACCTCAGTATTATTTTTATGTTGCGTATTTTAGATCGTTATTTCGATATTAATTTTATGTTGCGTATTTAGATATTATTTTCATATTACTTCTTATGTTGCGTATTTTAGATCTCATATCCCGCAATACATAATACATTAAAACATAAGAACACACCATAGATAAAACATAACACACAATAATACATATTCCGCAGTCATAGTATATTAAAACATAACACACAATACATAAAACATTACCGAAAGCCTTAACCTTAATACAAAACCGAAAGTTTGTACCATAATACATAACCGAAAACCCTAACCTTAATACATAAACAGAAAGCCCTAACCATGACATTATTGGGTACGGTTCCTAGCATCCCTTCTCCTTCTCGCATTCCTTTCGAGGGTAGCTCTGTTGGTCTCGTGACCCCTTGTCCTTCCTTCCAGTATGTCCATCCACATTGGGATCCGGTTGTGTCTTCTCCGACCCAACTTCACTAACCGGTGCTCTGGCGTTAAGATATCCCCTTCGTGCGGCAGCCAATCACCTTGATTGTCATACACGTGGAATTCTCCACTCCATGTGTCGATAAGCGTTTGAATGTTGTAATAGTAATTTACGAAGACATTTGGATCGTAGTTCCTACATTTTTCACACATTTGTAAGTTTCATCATCCAAGATTATTATGAAATTTTAACACACATTCGTACCTTATTTTACACACTGCCATTACATGAACACATGGTATTCCGGTGAGCTGAGGCTTTTGGCGTGAGCTGAGGCTTTTGGCAAGAGCATTCCACCTCATGGTCGTTCTGCACAACGACCTTGTACCTATAGTCTCGGGACATGTACACCCATTTGCCTGCCTCTATGTCAAATGAGATTTTCTCACCATGTGATGTCACCATGAATTCCCCGGATCTATTGAATGCAACCGCGGTCATTTTGTTAGTCTTATGGAAGCGCTTGTTCAGCTTCAAGTGCGTACGAGTGGAGAAAAGTTGACCCTCTTGTTGGCATTCCACGGCCTTCTCTCTTCTTTGAACGAACCATGTGACACACTTGTAAAACGTCTCCTCAATAATTGCAGCAACCGGTAACCTACGAGAATTACAATTTACAGTTAAAATAAAGATAACCTAAAATATTTTATTAATTGTAAACTATGGAAATTGTGAATAACAAACCTGCGAGAAGTTTTGAAGACATTGTTCAGCGATTCAGAACCATTGCTGGTCATTATTTCCCAACGACTCCCGTCGTCCATAGCTTGATAAACCTTCCATGGCTTAGCTGGTTCTTCCTCGTCATTTTCATTATACTTGCCACATGTATCCAAGTATGTCAGCCAATCAGGATTTCGCCTTCCGATTGCATCAAGGCCATCTTGTAATCTTCTTCGCTTCTTCTTTTTAACCATCATCTTGAAGAATTTAGAAGCAACCTTATCCTGAGTGTGTTTTCCAAAATTCTCAAACACGTGTTGAGAGCAGAACCGGTGGGCACACTGCCCGTTCTCCTCTGACCAACCCAAATCATCTTGAATGAACACTTTTTTTATGCCCTTGTGCCGGTCAGAGACCACACACATGAACCTACAACTACCAATTACATTATCCCGCACCCACTTCATAAACCACCCCCAATTCTCAAACTCTTCGCTCTCTACCAATCCAAATGCTAGTGGGATTAACTGGTTCTCCGCATCATATCCGGTGACAATCAACAACCTGCCCTTGTATCTACCTGACAAGAAACAGGCGTCGATACTGATGACGGGTCTGAGGTGACCTACTGCTTCTATACATGGTCCCCATGCCCATGCCAACCTAATGAAATACCGATACCCTGCCTTTGGTGAAGGCTTCGAAACAACTTCATACATAGTACCCGGATTTGCCCTTTTTATTGCCTCTAACAAAGGGACAATAAGCCCGTAAGACTCCTCCCAACTACCAAATGCCCGGGCAATCGCTAACTTTCTACCATGCCACAATTTGTTGTATTTTGGGACTATGCCCTCGTACCTTTCAGCAACCAGGTCCCTGATAGCTCTAATAGTAATATCAGTATTTTTTTTCCAAAGAAAGTTTTATGCAGTTGGCGACCATAGAGGACGTCAACTGCGCATGATCTGACCTGGATGCATCTGCGTGGCATGTGTGCGGTACCTCATTCTTCGTGATGGCCCAAGTATTACCAAAGTCTGTGGCCTTCGCAACCAACCCCCACTTGCACTTGTTGCTCTGGCACTTAAACCTCAACCTGCTTGTGTCGCTGTGTGTCTGTTTGATCTCGATATTTGCCCTTATGTGCCAGTGGTGGATTTTTTCTTTCATTTGATCCTTGTTGTTGTACGTCATCCCCTCAGAAACTTCTGTTTTTTCTCCAACCTAATTGAAAATTAAAAAAATTTAAATTATTAAATTTTCAAAGAAATAAAAAATTCATATAAGTTCAAAAACGAACCTCTGAACCCACAAAAAAAATGTGGTCAGCCTCTTCAAATCCCGAAGTGTCATGAAAAGCTGGAAACGGGTGTCTCTCTCCACGACCCGATATCGGCCACTTTCGCATACCCAGCACGGGACGATTGTCTTCCTCGTCACTGTGATCTACTGTCTGCCCACCGTCGTCACTAGCATCCCAATTTTCCTCTGCCTCCCGTTCTTCAGGATCCTCGTCTGTATTGTCAGTATAATAACGTGGTTCTGGGGTTTCAGATCGATTCCGGCTAGAGCTGGAGGATGGAACCCGAGATCGGCCCCGACTAGAACCAACCCCCACGGATGGGGACCGACTAGGACCAACCCCCGTGGATGGGGACCAACTAGTACCCGCTAAATTTAGGGCCCGAGTAGGACCCGTCACTGAATGATCCATGCCCCGACTAGGGTTCTGTCTACGATTTTGTCTAGGGTTCTGTCTGGGGTTGGCAACCACATATAACTCTAGGAACTTGAAAGGTGTTGTCAAATTCAATGTCATTTGGGTATACAACCCCCAACTGCTATCGTCTAGTACAGGGAGCTGTTGGAACCATGTTTGGTTGCCTTGGCCAATATTAATCCTGGCGGAAATTACCAGTTCGTAATAATTCGGGTCAATACCAAGTTCCTGGTACACTTCCCTAGTTATACCGCTGAAATCTAAATCCGGGCCGATATTGAACATTTTCTGGGGTTGGGTACTGTAATAAGCACCATTGGGCCCTTGTAATACTTCACCACCAAAATAACAAGCAATTCCAATCATAGTTACCTGAATTACAGAACAAACCTAACATTTAATAAATTTACAAAAAAATAAAAAAATAATTAAATAATTAAAAAAATATAAAGGACTAGAGTGAAAAAAACTTACTCTTTGGTCTTTGTGAGAATGTTCTTTCTCTGCCTGCTGCCTTGCGTCGAATGGAATGAGCACAGTTACCTGAGGTGGTGCCTTAATAGGCAGAAGAGGTTGGTGCGCCAACCCAGTCAGCGCACCACCTGGTGCGCCAACCCAGTCCGCGCACCAGCCTATTTGGTGCGCGAATTGGGTTAGCGAGGGTGGTAGTATTGATAAGGGCCCCAACAGGGTGGTATTCATTTAATTCCGATTTTTTCTGATGGTAACAATAAAAATTTCGGGAGTTCGAATCGCAGAGGGCACCAAAAAATTTTTTGAGTTGGGTTAATTCGCATTTCGGTTGAATCGGTCCATTTTGGTCCGAAACGGACAAAATTTAGCTGAAATGAAACCGGAACAGCTGAAATTTAACCGAAATGATGCCGGAACAGCCGAAATTTAACGAAATCTTCAATAACCGCGTAAATCGGCCTGAAATCGGATCGGTCCTGTCCGATCCCGCTCCGGAACGGCCGATTTTGCCTTCTATGATTATAACGATAGGTCTAGCATTCACTATAGGCATCTCTCTACTCAACCAAGGAAGAAAGTACGATGATCAGTTTTACTGGTACACGCTCATGCTCTACAGGTGGTTGCTTCTCTTGAGGCTCGGTATCTCCTGGCTGTTAATTCGGTTTCTGATTTATATCATCATATTATGGGTTAGTCAGAATATTTGGTCCCAAGGAGCTCCAAGCAAATACCAATCGCGTGGTAGAAACATAATAAGTATATACGATGCTTACTATATAAGTCTATGAATAAGATAAAGAAATTAGAAAAAATATAATATTCTGAGGATTTATATCATCATATTATGATTTTGTTTCTTCTTTAATTTTATCAGAGGTTACATGGCTCCGGAGTATGCATCTGAGGGTCTTTTCTAAATGAAATCAAATGTATTCCGCTTCGGTGTATTGCTTCTTGAGATTGTAAGCGGCAAAAGGAATATGTGTTTCCACCAATACGGACACTTTCTCAACCTCCCTGGATATGTAAACTAGGAGCTCGATCATATATCGATCATATATTGACTAATTTGTCCAACATTAACCCAAGTGTCCCAAAGACAGATAGAGAGATGCATTCATGTGGCTTTATTGTGTGTACAAGAAAATTCAGTTGATCGACCCATCATGTCAGATGTGATTGTGTTTCTTACCACAGAAACTATAATTTTACCAGAGCCTAAGCAGCTAGCCTAGTTCAATGTAAGAGTAACGGAGGAAGCAGTGGGATCATGCTCTATAATTTATGTCACCTTCACCAACCCACAAGTGAGATAATTTTACCATGGATCGTTATCATGCTCTATACATAGGTCACATATATGCATTCCTGTAATTCAAGAAAAATAGAGAGAGATAGATTTTACCTAGAGGAGCTTGTGATAGAACAGTTTTTATTGGACCATACAATCATTTTTTCAAAAAGAAAGGAAAGTAATAAACTGTATTCCGCATCTTTTAAATTAGAGAAGTAATCATTGTATGGGTCCTGCTGTCATTTACGGCTGAGCAAGAAAAAAGTAATTCAAAATTATTTTTATTTTTTATTGTATGGTTTCACTTTATTTTTGTTTTTCTATCTTTTATGTTTTGTTTATTAAGCACCTTGTGGTACTGGTATGCACATCTATTATCGATACTGGTAGGGAACATGAATCTTTGATTCTATGAGTGTTTGGTTGTCACGAGATAGTAGCGGATGCTATTTTTCGGGTACGGAAATCAACAAATTGATATACAGGAACCCGTGCTCATGCGTATGTACGAGAATGATTATGAGAATGTACTAAAATGAGTATTCAATTGTACCATGTAAATAATTGTGAAAATCCTAATGTAAGAAATATATTCATGAACATAAGTAGAATAAATTAAAATTCTTCTTTGTTAGTCGTGTAAATTATATAAATGATATTAAAATAATGACAAAAGCCATTATGGTTTTCGATTACTGAAAGCATCTTTATAATTACAAAATTAAATTTAAGTAATTTAATATCATGATAATTTTATAAGATTCGGATGCCAATTAATATAAGTAAGGATAATTTATTCAACATTGCACTAATGCATTCAATATTTTTCTATTTGAAAAGCTTGAGGAGAGAGATGAAGCAAGAGACCATGGGAAAAAATAATTTGATTTGATCCAGTGTTTTTAAATGCGGCCGCATGGACTACATATGTGGCCGTATATGCGTATGTGGTCTGTTGTTGTGCTCAAAATGTCATGCAAACACATATATGCGGATTTGAATATGCGGCCGCATATGCGATCATGCGGACACATAATACTACATGTGTATTACCTTGTTGGCTTGTCATGACTCATGACTGTGGGAATTTACTGTGTATTGACAGTTAATTTTATAATCTGCATATATAAGTCTGTATTAAAATTTGCATATACGTTATGCAAAAAAATTAAATGAAAAAAAAGTTGACTCCGATGAAATACTATTTCTCGAGAGATGCACGAAATGAAGTTTCACTCCTGTAGAAGCACTTTGTGAAGCTTGTCTTCATTTGATTGATTTATTTCAAATTTCCCCCCTCTTATAAAGAAGAAAATCTCTTTTTTGAGATAAAGGATGAAAAGAATTCCTTTTTGATATTTAAACAAAAAATTGAAATATCTGTGTATGACCATTTGCATGCCTGAACAAAACTGCATTTGATCTAATGTTTTTTTTTTTCACAAATTTGTGAAGAGATGAGAATGAAAATGGGGAAACAAAAATTCAATGCCATGCTACCAAAAAATTGACATCCGAACACCTTATGCATCTCATTTAGTCTAAAATCTCATCAACTTTCCCATGTTACTTGAAATACAGCTTTTTTAATAAATGCCAGCGGGTCCACACAAAGATAAAATATGGTCCACATGCAGCTTTTATTTGTTTCCTTTTTGGAGAGAGGATAATATGGTCCAAAAAAAAATATCTCACCTCAGCCATGAGGGAATTAAATTGACATGTTAAAATATGCATCCAGCTCTGTTTTAATTTTGCATTCTCAATCCACATATTTTGGTTAATTAAAAAATTTCTCATCTTAGCAATTTGATAAATGAGTAACTAATTATCTAGAGTAGTGTTAAAATGTCTCATTGGTTTTGTACCGCATCATGTCCCAACATCATTATCACTATTTTCAAAGTTTAAATAATCAATCCGAACCGTTCAACATGACCGATCTTCATACTAAAAATGTTCTTGGATAACAAATTTACAATTTTTAGAATTTTTTTTATTAATTGTTTATAGAGGTACAAAATCACTATTTTTGAATGGTCCAAAATCTTCTAAAAACAGTGATTTTGTACCTATCTTAAAAAATAGCAAAAAAATTCAAAAAATATAAAATTTTGTATCCAAGTACATTTTAATATGAGGATCATATTAAGTGGTTTGGGTCGACTGTTTAAACTTTGAAATAGATATAATAATATTAGAGTATGATGGAGAACACAACCAATAGGGCATTTTAACCCTACTCAATTATCTATTGATAGTTCACATTATATGTTTGACAAGAAGGTCATCTAAATATACATAGCTTTATGTCTCTATCTAGCTTCAATAGAATCAAATGGATAAATGAATTTGAAGTTGTTTTTACATCATCTCAGATTTCATTTTTAAAGACAACAAATATGAATTTAGATTATGTGAAATTATATTTTGTATTTTTGTTGGTGGTGGGATTTTTGTTCAACAATCAGTTTAGAAAAAAAAAATATCGGATTTATAAATGATCTTATGGGCAGCCAAATATCTACACCAATTATTATATCTTTGCATTGATCATTTAACTTTTTTCTGATTTACTTTATATTTGCTAAGGTTAGTATGTACTCATGACTTATCAAGGAGTGTTCTGATTGAATACCAGTCCCCATTGTGGCAAACAAGGACAAGATAGCTTTTATGAATTGATCAAACACATGCACACACATGCATTTGTACCCCTTTGAAGTCTAGCTAGCTATAAGATTTATGCATTTTTGCTCAAGAAAAGAAAAGTCTATAATAAGATAGCTAGGAAGCTATATTTCCCAACACAGTCTTAAAATTTTCAAAATATCTTCTATGAGTTCCATTTAATATACATGTATATAATTATTGTTAGTAAATAATTGAATGGACAGTTAAGTAACAGTAAGGGAAGGGCACATGCAGAAATGAAGTTTCTCTATTTAAGGGACTAGCTAGCTAGTGTTGTTTATGTAAACTCAACCAATAATTAATATGGATATGCTCTTATATATCAAGACTAGAAGAGGACTCTGATGCTGGAGATGTGTATTCATTAAAAGAGCTTCTGAAGAAAGATAAGTTGTGCTGGAGAAATTAGTGATTGGACATTCTGATAGATAATCTCCAACCATTGGTGCAATATGTAGAGGGTTATCTTTCACTGATGTTCTTCCAATCACTTTCTCTAGCAACAACTTATCTTTCTTCAGAAGCCCTGGACATTCTGACAAACCCGAGCTTGCCAACGAGCACACGGCTGGTCATCTCAATGTTGTGAAGGAGTTGTTGAAGGTAATTAATTAATATTTTGTTGTTGCTGTCAGCAAATTAAAGCTTGTAAATTGTAGTTCAATATATATATATATATATGAGAAGGGATCAAATTACACCATTTTATGGTGACACGTCTTGACACCATCTATTTATAAGTTTTTTTTTGCGATTTTAAAATTCAAACAGTCGATCCGAACAGATCAACTTGATCTCCATATTAAAATGTGCTTCGAGATCAAATTTTTCATTTTTTGGAAATTGTTTACTATGTTTTAATAATTTTTGAAAATCGTTGTTTTTCAATGGTCTATAATTGTCTGAAAACAACACTTTGTACACATCTTAATAAATACTAAAAAAAGTTCCAAAAAATCTAAAATTTGGTCTGCGAGTACATTTTAATATGGAGATCATTTTGAACGGTTCAGATCGACTGTTTGGACTTCGAAATCGCAAAAATGAGTTATAAAAGTATGGTGTCAAGATATGCCACTATAAAATGGTGTAATCGGATCCCTCCTCTATATATATATATATATATATGTTCAACCTTTGTTTATTAAGTGAGAAATAGGAAGGGCTATTGCCACTTCATATTGCAGTTAAAAAAAGGACAGTATAATCAAAGAGTTAGTGGAAGCCTGTAGGGAGGCAGGGCATAGGCTTACAAATGGTGGTACGCGCTCATGCTCAACGAAGGAAGAAAGTACGATGATCAGTTTTACTGGTACGCTCTTATGCTCTACGGGTGGTTGCTTCTCTTGAGGCTCGGTATCTCCTGGCTATTAATTCGGTTTCTGATTTTCTCTTGATTTTCTTTAGCAAAGCATTATGCTTTGCTAAAGAGAGCATGTTTCTTCAAGTGGCAACAATTTAGTAATACAATCAAAATTAATATTGGGTCAAATTGTTGTCAGTTGTTCAAAAATTTAATTTGCATTATGTTGAATCTTAGTTGTTCAAAATTTATATTTGGTCAAACTGTTGTAAATCACAGACGACTGTAAATCGTCAATGATTGTGGCTTTTACTGACAGCTTAATTTTACTACAAAATCGTCATTAATAAAATACTACAAAAAAAACCTAAAACGAGTACATACAGTTATATTACTAATTCAGAAGAATCAAATAACGTAAATAGGAAAAAAAAACAAAAACAAAATATTAATTTCAATTTAAGTTTTGGGACACTAAATGACATTTTTTTCTCTCTAAAATGGTGGATTTTAGAGATAAACCCGAAATCTTTGAAGATCTAACTTCACGTATGTTGCCTGAAAAGTAAAATAATTTGCATAGAATGCTTCAAAATAAGGCATTTTATATGTTAGAGTTTTGGGATATACAAAGGAACAAATTAAGATTACAAAGACGGTGCATTATTTTTTTTACAAAATAATAACATTTTTTTTTACACGTTAGAAAGTATAACATCATGAATATTGCATTACACTGAGAAACAGAATAATAAAATAAAATAAAATTAAAAATAATCATGTTATAAAAATAAAAACAATACATGGTCTCTTATCTCTTGTCAATCCAATAATTAATTAATAATCTGTTTTACCGGAACAAGTCACAGAAAAATAAAACTAATATTTTGTTCCTTTGTTTATACTAACAAACAGCTGAAAGGCACTGAATTGAAATGAAAAATACTAGCTGCACCTGGTCCATTTCAGACAACAAAGACGGCAAGACCAAATATGTCAAGAGTTTGTTTCTCTTATGATCTACTGGACTATATAGCTCACACGGTCTTCGTACACCAAGTCCATGCATATATTAACCAAGTCAAATAACCGAATAGACCATGGGAAATACAATTTAAATTTTACAATTAATGAGAAACAAAAATAAATAAATAATAGCCATTCCTCTCCATTTCACCATTAAGTGAATAATTGATCCAGTTGTAGAGAGGACTTCAGAAATTATGATCGAGCCTATAAACTGTATGTATGTTGCTTTTCTAAAAAATTTTAAATTTTTATATAAATAATCCCAAGTTGCAACAAAATGGAGATGATATATACTTGCTAAGGCAAATCATATACCAATTAAAATTACGCAACAGGTGCCCAAGTAATAGAAAATATAAAAAGAATAAAAGATAAAATCATGAAATAGACAGTTTCATTCCTCACCTACCTTCCCTAGCTTCAAAAAATATATATATATATTGATGTTGTTAACAAGAAATAAAAGTAGAGAGATACATACATACATACATACATACATACACAGGAGAGAAGAGAGCCATTTATAATGGGTGAGCATGTGGAAATCAGATACTAAGGCTCCTTCTCTTCCTGCTGCTAATTTTGCTGGTAATTCCAACACTGATATCAGCTACTGATAACCCAAACAGCATTAATCAAAGACGACACCTATTACAGCAACGCACAAACAATGACACAAATGCCACAATTCCAAAAGTCGATTGCAACGGTATTCTCTTATCATACAACTTGGATAACATGACTCGTATCCGTCCATTTATAGCTGATAACAAGTCCCAACCCTTCGGCTTTGGTGCCACCGCATCCTTGCAAAACTCGTACACCATCACACTCAGAAATTACACTCTTTTTATTGGCTTTGCGCACCATGAAATCCTTGTCAATATGGTCGGTGGCGTGTTAACCGAAAACTACCCATTGCCTTACAACACCACCCAATCTCCATTTGTGTCTTTCTCTGGATATCCCAATCCCGACCTTCCCACTCCAATTGCCACCGGAGGTGACCTTACTAAAGTTGTTGCTAATATTTCCTTGACCGGTACATTATTTGGTTCGATCAACCCATTACCGACCAACCTCACCTTGGCTGATCCCAGTTGGGATTGTAATAACATCACACGCGGTAAAGGCAAGTTTGCTAATTTCACCTCGACATGTTGCGTCCCCAACCCAAATAACATGCCAAAAGAAGAAACCATATCCACCGATCAGATCTATGATCGCTTGATTGATCCAGCGACAGATTACCAACCGCGCTACGCTGGTAATATCACCATCTCGTATGATGTCATGCTTACTTATTCTGGCAGCTACCTCGCGCAAGTGACTATAACAAACAAGGATGAGCTGGCTCGGTTGGACCAGTGGCAGCTGTCTTGGAAGTGGAGGCGCAACGAGTTTATCTACTCCATCAAGGGGGCCTACACGTCACAGACCGGTTCATCAGAGTGCTTGTTTGGGCCCCAAGGGAAATACTACAGAGATATGGACTTTACCAATGTCACTAATTGTCAGAGAAAACCTACCGTTCTTGACTTACCCCCATGGCGGTACAATGATTCCGACGTTGGTAGGATTCCATACTGTTGCCGAAACGGTACCATTTTCCCAAAGAAGGTAAACGCATCAGCCTACAAATCGGCATTTCAGATGTTGGTTTTCAAGATGCCACCAGATCTGGATCGGTTTCGTCTATATTCACCTGATAGTTTCACTCTGACCAGCACTTCTCCTATGAGCCATGAATACAAATGCAGTGGGCCAATACGCGTTAGCCCAAGCGAGTTCCCCGACCCAAGCGGCCTCTCCCTAAATTCAACTGCAGTCGCATCATGGCATGTGACATGCAACATCACATCTGTTATCGCACCCAAATGTTGTGTATCCTTCTCAGCCTACTACAACGAGTCGGTCATGCCATGTCGCACCTGTGCTTGTGGGTGTCCTGCGACAATTATGGGCCCACCTTGCAGTACCAAAGCACCATCTGTTTTAATACCACCAGAATCTCTGCTACAGAGGTACGATAATCGTACATTGAAACAACTCCAATGGGCTGAAAAGAATCACTTATCCTTACCTGACCCCCTCCCTTGCGGAGACTATTGCGGCTTAAACATTAATTGGCACATACTGAACCAGACTTCAAACAAGGACTATTTCAATGCAAGGATGACAATTATGAATTGGGACAACATAAGTTATGCCGACTGGTACCTGACAGTGAATATCAACCCGGTATTTGCATCATATTCAAGAAGTGAGGGTATGAATACGAGTACAGTTGGCAATGAGACTGTAATTTTGACAGCGGGTAATATCAACTCGACTTATCTGATAAGGGTCTCCAACGAATCGCACTCGGGAATGCAACAGGGGATCATTGAGTTCAAACAACTAATGCACATGGAATTGCAAAGTGGAGATGGTAATCCTGTCAAGGTCTATTTTAATGACATGGAGTGTTCTATGCCTGAAGGTATTTTGAGTGATACAACTACTTCCTGGGGGCAAAAGACGAGTGCGCGTAGCATTTTTGGATTTGGTTTGATTGTTATGCCTGAAGGTATTTTGGATTCAGTTTGATTGCTACGCGCACTCGTCTTTTGCCCCCAGGAAGTAGTTGTATCACTCAAAATACCTTCAGGCATAGAACACTCCATGCCATTAAAATACACCTTGACAGGATTACCATCCCCACTTTGTAATTTCATGTTCAACAGTTGTTTGAACACAATGACCCCCTGTTGCATTCCCGGGTGCGAGTCATTGGAGACCCCTATCAGATAACTCGTGTTGATATTGCCCGCTGTGAGGATTAAGGTCTCATTGCCAACTGTACTCGTATTCATACCCTCACTTCTTGAATATGATGCAAATACCGGGTTGATATTCACTGTCAGGTACCAGTCGGCATAACTTATGTTGTCCCAATTCATAATTGTCATCCTTGCATTGAAATAGTCCTTGTTTGAAGTTTGGTTTAGTGCATGCCAATTGATATTTAAACTGCAATAGTCTCCGCATGGTAACGGGTCGGGTAAAGAATTATTAGCAATGACTTTACTAGGGTCACCACCCGTGGCAATCGGAGTTGGAAGGTCGGGATTGGGATATCCAGAGAAAGACACCACCGGGTAGTTTTCAGTTAACACACCACCGGCCATACTTACGAGGATTTCACGGTGCGAAAAGGCAATAATAAGAGTGTAATTTCTGAGCGTGATAGTGTATGAGTTTTGCAAGGATGCGGTAGCACCGAATCCAAACGGTTGGGACTTGTTATCGGCTATAAAGGGGCGGATACGGGTAATGTTATCTAAGTTGTATGATAAGAGAATACCGTTGCAATCAACATCTGGAACTGTCGCATTTGTGTCATTTTTTGAGGGGAGTTGTAATAGGTGTCTTTGAATGTTGTTTGGGTAATTAGTAGCTGATATCAGTGTTGGAATTACCAAAAAAAATTACCAGTAATGAAAGGAGCCTTAGTATCTGATTTCCACTTGCCATTGGCAGTGGTGCAGTGACTCGTTCCATGAGGAGAAGACTCCAAATGGGTCATCATGTATTTGGGACTTGAAGGAGAGAAGTGCTGATAGATCAGTTTTACCAGTGGTTACTATGGCAGCGAGAGAAAAGGAGGATAAGGTTAAGAGGAGGTGAATAGTGAGGAGGCTATAACAACATTCCATGATTTGTGTATTGACAAAAAAATATTGCTTTTGCTTCTTGCCATCAGCACACAATCATATTTAAACATATAACCTTATAGGGTAATGAATAAAAATAAATGAAAAATAGCTCACACACACACCATTACGTGACAGGCTAACAATTTTTTTTTAATCCATATATGCTTTCCAATAAGTTAATTGTTTTTAATCCATATAATTTTTCTAATAAGCTAGTAAATGAATGATAAATTATTCACTCTTGATTACTTTTAAAAGCAATAATCATTACAGAACTCAAGGTCCCTACAAAGGACACAATATTCGTATGGTTGCTGCTGCAATGATTACATTTGTACATTAATTGCATTAATAGGGCTCAAATGTCCCATTGCTTCATGCCCCAATGGTATCTCAACATCTTTATCTTCAATTTCAAAGTTCAAACAGACGATTCGAACCATTCAACGTGTTAAGATAGGTACAAAATCACTGTTTTTTAGGAAATTGTGGACCATCTAAAAACAATGGTTTTGTTCCTATCTTAAAAAAAAGTAAAAAATTTCCAAAAAATATAAAATTTAGTCTCCAATCATATATTAACATGGATATCACATTGAACAGTTCGGATTGTCTGTTTCAACTTTGAAATTGAAGATAAAGATGTTGAAATACAATTAGTGCTATGGAAATATTTTTTTTTATTAATACAATTGTTTAGTATTTGGTGTTGACCTGCAAATGGCTTGCAAATTTCCAGGATAGCATGGTCCACAATAATAATTCCAGTCTAGAAGGAAAAGATCGCAATGAGCCAATGACGAAGACTTCAAAATGAGAGTGACTGTGTCTCTTATGTCTTTAATTTGCTACGAAATGGAGCTTCAATTTTAAGGAAATAGTTTCATCTAATTTTCGTATTATGAAGAGAGATGTAATTGAATTATTAAGGACAAATTTTATTCTATTTTTGAGTTGATTGATCAAGTATTATAATAGATGTAATATTGAGTGAGGCTATGGTGCTATGCATAGCACGGATGGGGTCCGTGCTACGGCTCAAAATTTGACTTTTCAAAATCCTAACGGTCGATCCAACCGTTCAATGTGATAACCATATCAATATGTACTTGCAAACTAAATTTTATATTTTTTCGAATTTTTTTACTATTTTCTTAGATAGGTAGAATTTTGATGGTCCAGAATTTTCAGAAAACACTGATTTTTCTACCTATCTAAAAAAATAGTAAAAAAATTTGAAAAAATATAAAATTTAGTTTGCAAGTACATATTGATATGGTTATCACATTGAACGGTTGGATCGACCGTTAGGATTTTGAAAAGTCAAATTTTGAGCCGTAGCACGGACCCCATTCGTGCTATGCATAGCACCATAGGCTCACTCTGTAATATTTATTCCATTTTTTTATGATCAAAATTCATTGAGCAATTCATGTTTTTATTTTGGCTCTTTTGATTGTATTGTATTTCTATTTTATCAATAAAACTAATATATATTTTGCCCTTTGTTTATACTAACAAACAGCTGAAAGGCACTGAATTGAAGTGAAAAATACTAGCTGCATCTGGTCCATTTCAGACAACAAAGACCGCAAGACTAAATATGTTCAGAGTTTGTTTCTCTCATGGTCTACTGGACTAGATCACAAAAACATGTCTACACCAAGTCCATGCATTTATTTATGAATGATCTTCTGGGCAGCCAAATATCTACATCAATTATTATCTTTGCATTGATCATTTAACTTTTTTCTTGTTTACTTTATATAAAGTCTTGTCTTTGCTAAGGTTAGTATGTACTCATGACTTATCAAGGAGTGTTCTGATTGAATACCAGTCCCCACTGTGGCAATGAATTGATCAAACACATGCACGCACATGCATTTGTACCCCTTTGAAGTCTAGCTAGCTACAAGAGTTTTCCATTTTTGCTCAAGAAAAGAAAAAGTCTATAATAAGATAGGTAGGAAGCTATATTTCCCAACATTCTTAAAAAATTTCAAAATATCTTCTATGCTTTTTTAATATATATACATGTATATAATTATTGTTACAAAATAATTGAATGGACAGTTAAGTAACAGTAAGGGATGAGCACATGCACACATTAAGTTTTTCTATTTAAGGGACTAGCTAGTATGTTTTGTTTATGTAAACTAAAGTAACAGTAAGTTTCTCTATTTAAGAGGCCTCTTCTCTCATATTGGAGATGTGCATTTGTTAAAAGAGCTTCTGAAGAAAGATAAGTTGTTAAAAGAGCTTCTTGACGGTGCAATCAGAATCGGATGAATCGGCCGGAATCGGCCGAGTTGCCTCGGAAACTTGGATTTTTTTGGCTAAAGCTTGTTTTGTAGCCAAAAGGTGGGAAAAAATTGGTAAAAAAATAATTTGTAGAAAAACCATGTTAACACAAAATATTACACTCAAATAATTCACTAATTATATAATGTAATACAAGCATTACAAATAGAACACATTTTTTATTGCAAAAAATTATGTCGAGATGGCTGGATCATCTCATCGTCCTCTGTATTAAAATACCAATGGGGATATTGTTGTGTCTATTTCAAATTAAGTAACAAGATATTATAAATTAATTATAATGTCGAATAAAATAATGGAGAACAAAATTAGTAATTAACTTAGATTTGTATACTAATATTTAACTAACAAAAATATGTACGTACTATTCTAACATTATTATGTACTATTCTAACAAAATTAGTAATTAACTTAGATTTGTATGACTCCAGCTTGTATGCAACTCTCCAGCTGTATGACTCGGTCATTTTACAAACATCTTTTTACATAAAATAATTTTAATCACAGTTTTAATGGCTGACTCAGCCAAAAACTGGGTCAAACTCGGTCTGACTAACTTGACTCGGCCTGAAAATCGGCTAACTCGGCCGAGTCAAACACTGTTCAACCGAGTTTTGCTGAAAAACTCGCATGTGCGCGAGACTCGGGTGAAAATCGGATCGGAACCGGCCGATACCGAGTTGACTCGGAATCGGCTGATTTTCCAAACCATGCATCAGAATGTAGTGAAGGAGTTGTTGAAGGTAATTAATTAATTAATATTTGTTCTTGTCAGAAAATTCAAGCTTGTAAATTGTAGTTCAATATATATATGTTCATTTTTTTGCTACAGGATAGCTTGGACCTTTGTTTATTGAGTGAGAAACAGGAAGGGCTATTGACACTTCATATTGCTGTTAAAAAAAGCAGGACAGTTATAATCAAAGAGTTAGTGGAAGCCTGTGGGGAGGCAGTGCATAGGCTTACAAGTGAAACTATACTTCATTTGGCTGTCAAACATAATTCATCGACACAGTTGAGTTCTTGATAGACTCGGTGCACGACCATAATTCAAAGGACGACAGAGCAAATACCATTTTGCATCACGCCGTGGCAAGAAAGCAATTATAACGATAGGTCTGGCATTCACTATAGGCATCTCTCTACTCAACCAAGGAAGAAAGTACGATGATCAGTTTTACTGGTACGCACTCATGCTCTACGGGTGGTTGCTTCTCTAGAGGCTCGGTATCTCCTGGCTGTTAATTTGGGTTAGCCAGAATATTTGGTAGGAACATAGTAAGTATATACAATGCTTACTATATAAGTCTATGAATAAGATAAAGAAATTAGAAGAAATATAATATTCCGAGGATATATATCATCATATTATGATTTTGCTTGTTCTTTAATTTTATCAGCGGTTACATGGCTCCGGAGTATGCATCCGAGGGTCTTTTCTAAATGAAATCAAATGTATTCCGCTTCGGTGTATTGCTTCTTGAGATTGTAAGCGGCAAAAGGAATATGGGTTTCCACCAATACGGAGACTTAATTAACCTCCCTGGATATGTAAGGACTAAGGAGCTCATAATTTATTGACATATACAGATATACTAACACACTTTTATACATTGAAATAGAATTCCTGTTAAAATCTAGCATTTTTTCCCTTTTGCAGGCATGGGTTAGATGGAAAGATGGATGTTTTTGTGAACTAATTTGTCCAACATTAACCCAATTTAGTGTCCCAAAGACAGATAGAGAGATGCATTCATGTGGCTTTATTGTGTGTACAAGAAAATCCAGTTGATCGACCCATCATGTTTGATGTGATCCTGTTTCTTACCACAGAAACTATAATTTTACCAGAACCTAAGCAGCCAGCCTACTTCAATGTAAGAGTAACGGAGGAAGCAGTGGGATCATGCATGCTCTATAAATTATGTGACCTTGACCAATACAAAAGTGAGATAATTTTACCATGGATTGTTATCATGCTCTATATATAGGTCACATATATGCATTCCTGTAATTCAAGAAAAATAGAGAGAGATAGATTTTACCTAGAGGAGCGTGTGATAGAACAGTTTTTATTGGACCATACAATCATTTTTTCAAAAAGAAAGGAAACTAATAAACTGTATTCCGCATCTTTTAAATTAGAGAAGTAATCATTGTATGGATCCTGCTGTCATTTATTACCTTGGAGAAAGATTGTGTCAGTTCTTTGCTATTACGGCTGAGCAAGAGAAAAGTAATTCAAAATTATTTTTATTTTTGATTGTATGGTTTTCACTTTATTTTTGTTTTTCTATCTTTTATGTTTTGTTTATTAGGCACCTTGTGGTACTGGTATGCACATCCTATTATCGATACTGGTAGGGAACATAAATCTTTGATTCTATGAGTGTTTGGTTGTCACGAGATTGTAGCGGATGCTATTTTTTGGGTACGGAATCAACAAATTGATATACGGGAACCCGTGCTCATGCGTATGTACGAGAATGATTATGAGAATGTACTAAAATGAATATTCGGTTGTACCAATGTAAATAATTGTGAAAATCCTATTGTAAGAAATATATTCATGAACACAAGTAGAATAAATTAAAATTCTTCTTAGTTAGTCGTGTAAATTATATAAATGATATTAAAATAATGACAAAAGCCATTATGGTTTTCGATTACTGAAAGCATCTTTATAATTACAAAATTAAATTTAAGTAATTTAATATCATGATAATTTTATAAGATTCGGATGCAAATTAATATAAGTATAAATAAGGATAATTTATTCAACATTGCACTAATGCATTCAATATTTTTTTATTTGAAAAGCTTGAGGAGAGAGATGAAGCAAGAGACCAAGCGAAAAAATAATTTGATTTGATCCAGTGTTTTTAAATGCAGCCGCATGGACTACATATGTGGCCGTATATGCGTATGTGGTCTATTGTTGTGCTCAAAATGTCATGCAAACACATATATGCTGATTTGAATATGCAGCCGCATATGCAATCATGCGGACACATAATACTACATGTGTATTACCTTGTTGGCTTGTCATGACTCATGACTGTGGGAATTGACTGTGTGTATTATTGACAGTTAATTTTATAATCTGCATATATAAGTTATCCAAAAATATTGAATGAAAAAAAGTTGACTCCGATGAAATACTATTTCTCGAGAGATGCACGAATGGAAGTTTGTCTTCATTTGATTGATTAATTTCAAATTTCCCCCCCTCTTATAAAGAAGAAAATCTCTTTTTTGAGATAAAGGATGAAAAGAGTTCCTTTTTTATATTTAAACAAAAATTTTCAGAAATATCTGTGTATGACCATTCTCGCATGCTTGAACAAAACGGTATTTTAAAACATTGGTTGATCTAATGCTTTTTTTTCCACAAATTTGTGAAGAGATGATAATGAAAATGGGGAAACAAAAATTCAATCCCATGCTACCAAAAAATTGACATCCGAACACCTTATGCACTAATTTCTCATTTAGTCTAAAATCTCATCAATTTTCCCATGTTACTTTAAATACAGCTTTTTTAATAAATGCCAGCGGGTCCACACAAAGATAAAATATGGTCCACATGCAGCTTTTATTTGTTTCCTTTTTGGAGAGAGGATAGTATGGTCCAAAAAAAAATTATCTCACCTCAGCCATGAGGGAATTAAATTGACCTGTTAAAATATGCATCCAGCTCTGTTTTAATTTTGCATTCTCAATTCACATATTTTGGTTGATGAAAAAGTTTCTCATCTTAGCAATTTGATAAATGAGTAACTAATTATCTAGAGTAGTGTTAAAATGTCTCATTGGTTTTGTACTCCATCATGTCCCAACATCATTATCTCTATTTTCAAAGTTTAAATAATCGATCCGAACAGTTCAACATGATCTTCATACTAAAATGTTCTTGGATAACAAATTTTAGAATTTTTAGAATTTTTTTATTAATTGTTTAGAGAGGTACAAAATCACTATTTTTGAATGGTCCAGAATCTTCTAAAAACAGTGATTTTGTACCTATCTTAAAAAATAGCAAAAAAATTCAAAAAATATAAAATTTTGTATCCAAGTACATTTTAATATGAAGATCATATTAAGTGGTTCGGGGTCGACTGTTTAAACTCTGAAATAAATATAACGATATTGGAGTATGATGGAGCACACAACCAATAGGGCATTTTAACCCTACTCAATTATCTATTGATAGTTCACATTATATGTTTGACAAGAAGGTCATCTAAATATACATAGCTTTATGTCTCTATCTAGCTTCAATAGAATCAATGGATAAATGAATTTGAAGTTGTTTTTACATCATCTCAGATTTCATTTTTAAAGACAACAAATATGTTATGTGAAATTATATTTTTTATTTTTGTTGGTGGTGGGATTTTTTGTTCAACAATCAGTTTAGAAAAAAAAATATCGGATTTATAAATGATCTTATGGGCAGCCAAATGTCTACACCAATTATTATATCTTTGCATTGATCATTTAACTTTTTTTCTGATTTACTTTATATAAAGTCTTCTCGTTGCTAAGGTTAGTATGTACTCATGACTTATCAAGGAGTGTTCTGATTGAATACAAGTCCCCATTGTGGCAAAGAAGGACAATATAGCTTTTATGAATTGATCAAACACATGCATTAATTTGTACCCCTTTGAAGTCTAGCTAGCTAGCTAGAAGATTTATGCATTTTTGCTCAAGAAAATAAAAGTCTATAATAAGATAGCTAGGAAGCTATATTTCCCAACATAGTCTTAAAATTTTTCAAAATATCTTCTATGCTTTCCATTTAATATACATGTATATAATTATTGTTAATAAATAATTGAATGGACAGTTAAGTAACAGTAAGGGATGAGCACATGCAGAAATGAAGTTTCTCTATTTAAGGGACTAGCTAGCTAGTGTTGTTTATGTAAACTCAACCAATAATTAATATGGATACGCTCTTATATATCGTCAAGACTAGAAAAGGCCTCTCATGGTGGAGATGTGTATTTGCTAAAAGAGCTTCTGAAGAAAGATAAGTTGTGCTGAAGAAATTAGTGATTGAACATTCTGATAGATAATCTCCAACCATTGGTGCAATATGTAGAGGGTAATCTTTCACTGATGTTCTTCCAATCACTTTCTCTAGCAACAACTTATCTTTCTTCAGAAGCCCTGGACATTCTGACAAACCCGAGCTTGCCAACGAGCACACGGCTGGTCATCTCAATGTTGTGAAGGAGTTGTTGAAGGTAATTAATTAATATTTTGTTGTTGTTGTGAGCAAATTAAAGCTTGTAAATTGTAGTTCAATATATATATATGAGAAGGGATCAAATTACACCATTTTATGGTGACACGTGTTGACACCATCTATTTATAAGTTTTTTTTTGCGATTTCAAAATTCAAACAGTCGATTTGAACCGTTCAACTTGATCTCCATATTAAAATGTGCTTCGAGATCAATTTTTTTATTTTTTGGAAATTGTTTACTATGTTTTTAGAATTTTTGAAAATCGTTGTTTTTCAATGGTCTAGAATTGTCTGAAAACAACAACTTTGTACACATCTTAATAAATACTAAAAAAATTCCAAAAAAATGTAAAATTTGGTCTGCGAGTACATTTTAATATGGAGATCATTTTGAACGGTTCAGATCGACTGTTTGGACTTCACAATCGCAAAAATGAGTTATAAACATATGGTGTCAAGATGTGTCACCATAAAATGATGTAATCGGATCCCTCCTCTCTCTCTCTCTCTCTCTCTCTATATATATATATATATATGTTTCAACCTTTGTTTATTAAGTGAGAAACAGGAAGGGCTATTGCCACTTCATATTGAAGTTAAAAAAAGAAGGACAGTATAATCAAAGAGTTAGTGGAAGCCTGTAGGGAGGCAGGGCATAGGCTTACAAATGGTGGTACGCGCTCATGCTCAACGAAGGAAGAAACTACGATGATCAGTTTTACTGGTACGCGCTCATGCTCTATGGGTGGTTGCTTCTCTTGAGGCTCGGTATCTCCTGACTGTTAATTCCATTTCTGATTTTCTCTTGATTCTCTTTAGCAAGGCACTATGCTTTGCTAAAGAGAGCATGCTTCTTCAAGTGGCAACAATTTAATAATACAATCAAACTTAAAATTGGATCAAATTGTTGTCAGTTGTTCAAAAATATAATTTGCATTATGTTGATTCTTAGTTGTTCAAAACTAATATTGGGTCAAATTGTTGTAAATGACAGACGGCTGTAAATCGTCAATGATTGTGACTTTTACTGACGGTTTTTACTACATAACCGTTGGTGATTGTCACTTTTACTGGTAGCTTAATTTTACTACAAAATCGTCATTGATTATATTATTATTTTTTTTAAAAATAATTTATAATCAGTTTGCAAATGTGGCTTGCCATAAATATGAACTCAACAATATGAAATATCACAAGTACTAAAGTATGAAAACTTCACATTAATACAAATAAAGTATAGATTCTACAACTATTTTGCTAACTACAAAAATAAAAATACTACAAAAAAACCTAAAACGAGTACATACAGTTATATTACTAATTCAGAAGAATCAAATACGGTAAAGAGAAAAAAAAACAAAAAAGAATATTAATTTCAATTTAAGTTTTGAGACAGTAAATGACATTTTTTTTCTCTCTCTCTCAAAATGGTGGATTTTAGAGATATATAAACCCGAAATCTTTGTAGATCTAACTTCACGTATGTTGCCTGGAAAGTAAAATAATTTGCATAAAATGCTTCAAAATAATGCATTTTATATGTTAGAGTTTTGGGATAAACAAAGGAACAAATTAAGATTAGAAAGACGGTACGGTGCATTATTTTATTTACAAAATAATAACATTTTTTTTTTACACGTTAGAAAGTATAACATCATGAATATTGCCTTACACTGAGAAACAGAATAATAAAAAAAATAAAAAATAAAAATAATCATGTTATAAAAATAAAAATAAAAACAATACATGGTCTCTTATCTCTTGTCAATCCAATAATTATTAATAATCTGTTTTACCGGAACAAGTAACAGAAAAATAAAACTAATTTTTTGTTCCTTTGTTTATACTAACAAACAGCTGAAAGGTACTGAATTGAAATGAAAAATACTAGCAGCATCTGGTCTATTTCAGACAACAAAGACCGCAATACTAAATATGTTAAGAGTTTGTTTCTCTTATGATCTACTGGACTAGCTCACACGGTTTACACCAGGTCCATGCATATATTAACCAAGTCAAAGAACCGAATATACCATGGGAAATACAATTTAAATTTTACAATGAGAAACAAAAATAAATAAATAATAGCCTTTCCTCTCCATTCCACCATTAAATGAAATTGATCCAGTTTTAGAGAAAACTTCAGAAATTATGAGCCTATAAACTGTATGCATGCTTTTCTCAAAATTTAATTTTTTATATAAATAATCCCAAGTTGCAACAAAATGGAGATGATATATACTTGCTAAAGAAAATCATATACCAATTCAAATTACGCAACAGTTTCCCAAGTAATAGAAAATATAAAAAGAATAAAAGATAAAATCATGAAATCATGAAATAGACAGTTTCATTCCTCACCTACCTTCCCTAGCTTCAAAATATATATATATATTGATATTGTTAACAAGAAATAAAAGTAGAGAGATACATATATACATAGATACATGCATACACAGGAGAGAAGAGAGCCATTTATAATGGGTGTAGCATGTGGAAATCAGATACTAAGGCTCCTTTCTTTACTGGTAATTTTTCTGGTTATTCCAACACTGATATCAGCTACTAATTACCCAAACAACATTCAAAGACACCTATTACAACTCCCCTCAAAAAATGACACAAATGTGACAGTTCCAGATGTCGATTGCAACGGTATTCTCTTATCATACAACTTAGATAACATTACCCGTATCCGCCCCTTTATAGCCGATAACAAGTCCCAACCATTTGGATTCGGTGCTACCGCATCCTTGCAAAACTCATACACTTTCACACTCAGAAATTACACTCTTATTATTGCCTTTTCGCATCGTGAAATCCTCGTAAGTATGGACGGTGGTGTGTTAACCGAAAACTACCCGTTACCTTACAACACGACCCAATCTCCATTTGTGTCTTTCTCTGGATATCCCAATCCCGACCTTCCAACTCCGATTGCCACGGGTGGTGACCCTGGTAAAGTCATTGCTAATATTTCTTTAACCGGTACATTATTTGGTTCAACCAATCCTTTACCGACCAACTTAACCTTGGCCGATCCAAGTTGGGATTGTAATAACATAACACGTTACAAAGGCCAGTTTGAGAATTTCACCACAACATGTTGCGTCCCGAACCCAAATCACATGCCAAAAGAAGAAACCATATCTACCGATCAGAATTACGATCGGTTGATTGATCCGGCAACAGATTACCAACCACGCTATGCCGGTAATATCACTATTTCATATGATGTTATGCTTACTTATCCGGGTAGTTACTTGGCACAAGTTACTCTAACAAACAAGGATGAACTCTCTCGGTTGGATCAGTGGCAACTGTCTTGGAAGTGGAGGCGCAACGAGTTTATCTACAACATCAAGGGGGCCTACACGTCACAGACCGGTTCATCAGAGTGCTTGTTTGGTCCCCAAGGTAAATACTACAAAGGTATGGATTTCACCAATGTCACTAATTGTCAGAGAAACCCTACAATTCTCGATTTACCCCCGTGGCGGTACAATGATTCCGATGTCGGTAGAATCCCATACTGTTGCCGAAATGGTACTATTTTTCCAAAGATGGTAAATGTGTCAGCATACAAATCGGCATTTCAGATGTCGGTTTTCAAGATGCCACCGGATCTCGATCGGTTTCGTTTATATTCACCTGATAACTTCACACTAACCAGCACTTCTCCTATGAGTCATGCATTTAAATGCAGTGGGCCGATACGGGTTAACCCAAGTGAGTTCCCCGACCCAAGCGGCCTCTCGTTAAATTCAACCACAGTTGCATCATGGCATGTAACATGCAACATCACAAATGTTATCACGCCAAAATGTTGTGTATCCTTCTCAGCCTACTACAACGAGTCGGTCATGCCATGTCGCACCTGTGCTTGCGGGTGTCCTGCGGAAACTACAGGCCCACCTTGCAGTACCAAAGCACAATCTGTTTTAATACCAGCAGAATCTCTACTACAACGGTATGATAATCGTACCTTGAAACAAATCGAATGGGCTAAAAGAAATCACTTGGGCTTACCCGACCCGTTACCATGTGGAGACTATTGCGGTTTAAATATCAATTGGCATGTACTAAACCAAACTTCAAACAAAGACTACTTCAATGCAAGGATGACAGTTATCAATTGGGATAACATAAGTTATGCTAACTGGTACCTGACAGTAAAAATGAACCCGGTATTTGCATTGTATTCAAGAAGTGCTGGTATGAATTCAAGTGCAGTTGGCAATGAGACCGTAATTTTGACAGCGGGTAATATCAACTCGACTTATCTGATAGGGGTCTCCAACGAATCACACCCGGGAATGCAACAGGGGGTCATTGAGTTCAAACAACTAATGCACATGAAATTGCAAAGTGGAGATGGTAATCCTGTGAAGGTCTATTTTAATGGCATGGAGTGTTCTATGCCTGAAGGTATTTTGAGTGATACAACTACTTCCTGGGGGCAAAAGACGAGTGCGCGTAGCATTTTTGGATTCGGTTTGATTGTTATGCTATTAATTTGTTTATAATTGTGTAAAATATAGTAGATCGATGCCCAAGAATAATTGTATTTCGGGATGATTTTTTTTTTTGTTCCAATTCATTTTTATTGTTGTAGGTTGCACATAAACATGACTTCCTACTTATTATTATTATTCAAAAAGATAAGTAATTATAGTTGCTTTCAGTATTTTTTTTTTAGTTTATTTTGATTTCTGATTCAAATGTTTTGACTCCATTAAATATACATCTTTTCTAACTTGCACATAGATGCATGACCTAGTGATCTTGCATTAAAAAATTGAACCTGGTAGACTTTACTTTCAAATAAATAAATAAAAAACAAAAGAAAAGAGAAGATCCAACCAATTAAATTAGCAATTAAGCAAAAAATTACACTCAATCAATTAAGAAAATAAAATTTATTAATTGTGCTGGTCAAACTATCAAAAATATGTTATTTGATTATTTAATTTGCCCAACAGGTGTTGTAGTGAAAATAATTTGCACATATGCCCCTTAAAGCGATTCATCTACATGTATACCCTTTAACTGAACCCAATTTGTTACATACTGGTAATACAATCAGCATTTTGGTACGAAATTAGAAGGCTACTCCAGATCTGACTTTTTTGCATGAATTGTTGGTATAAGGCCAGTACCAGCTTACAACCAGTCAAATGGATGAACACCTAATTTGACCTTCTTTGTGACTCATCTCCACACACTGCAAAGAGCAGTAACCATATCACTTACTGGTAAATCTAATGTTGGATATATATATATATATATATATATATATATATATATAAAGAATCTGGCTAATATGCTACGCGTAGCATAGAGGGCCTCCGTGCTACGGCTCAATTTTTGAGTTTTCAAAATCCTAATGGTCGATCCGAACCGTTCAACATGATCTTCATATGAATATGTACTTGCAAACCAAATTTTACATTTTTTAGAATTTTTTTACTATTTATTAAGCCACTTTGAAAAAACAGTAATTTGTACACAACAGTAAAATCTTCTGGACCATTGGATCAGCAATTTTCAAAGTGGCTTAATAAATAGTAAAAAAATTCTAAAAAATGTAAAATTTGGTTTGCAAGTACATATTCATATGGAGATCATGTTGAACGGTTCGGATCGACCGTTAGGATTTTAAAAACTCAAAAATTGAGCCGTAGCACGGAGGCCTCTATGCTATGCATAGCACCGTAGACACTTCCTATATATAAATAGTAAAAGGAAAAAAAAAACCTGAGGATGAAAAACCCAATTTGAAGCATTTAGTAAAATTAATTTCAATAAGTTTTGTATTTTAACTAATTTGTTTTTATATAAATAAGGCGCGCATAATTAGAGTTCATAACATGTATCCTTTGTTGATACGCCAAGCCCAAACTAAATATGGGCTTTGGCCCATTAATTTTTCTTGTTATTGCGCCTTAATAGTATCCTCTGATACTGGACTGCATGAATTGGTACGCCTTTATAATTCCGTTTTTTATATTAATAAGAAAACAAAAAAAAATATCGATAATGAGAAACAGTTTCGCTAGATTTTGAAAAATAGAAATAATATTATGGTTTGTAACGTCCATGGCACTGTAGCTGGACGTTATAAACCATAACGTCCAGTTAATCTGATTGTTAATGTCTCTAATTAACCAAGAACACTGTAGCTGAATGTTATGGTCTATAATGTCCAGCTATAGTGTTTTTTTTCAAAAAAAATTCACAAATCGAAGCAAAAAAAAAAAAAAACTGTAGCTGGACGTTATAGATCATAACGTCCAGCTACAGTGCCTTGGACATTAGAAACCATAACGTTTTTTCTATTTTTCAAAATCTAGCAAAATTATTCCTCATTGTTGATATTTTTTTTTTTCTATTAATAATAAACGGTTTATAATTTGTCCATGTTAGTATTTGACCATACATTTAAGCAAGCAAATGGATATAAAGAACAATATTTAGACAATTTATGATTGCATCTGTGAAGTTTTACAGGCTTGTAGTTAAGAGTGAATTTTCAATAAAAAAAACTTGAACTATAAATATTAATTAAAATTAGTTGTAAGTTTGTAAAATGTTAACATTGCATAGAATTAATCCTAACAGGTCCCCTCAATAAGAAATAATTATTATATTATATGATTTCGTTACATTCAAAGAACTAATTACTTTGAAAATGTTGTTGGTAATTAAATACTTTTAAAAAATGGTTGATCAATTTAATTACATCCTTGAACTCTATACAGATGTAGTCTAGATCTTCTGTTGCACACTCATGTTACCATAAATAAGTTGGCATGTACAAGTCATTATGTCTTATAAAGTTATTTGCAATGGTGTCTTGATCTACACAAATTTTACACCACAGTGGCATTTGTCCTCACATAGTGCCGTGTACGTTACAAGTAGGAAAATTAATTATTTGTTCTCACAAACAAACTGATCAATTAAAAGACTGAACATTTTTTTTTAGAATCTTTATTTTGTAAAATATAGGGCATTGTTTATAATTAAATTGTTACATATAGGCCATATATTCAGTGAAGATCAGACACCTTAAAATCTCTAAATTTGTAAACATATTAAAATTTGTTTATGACCTAATTATTCTTGACTGATCGATCAATATCAAATGACCAATAATATTTTTAAAATATTTGGACCCAACAAAATTGTCAAATTGACCAACGAAAGAATTCCACAGCAAATACCACACTACAATAGACTAATCCAACCAAAAAAACAAATGCATCCATTTTATATTTTTTAGCATGTACTAGTCCAAATAATCGATCCAAACTGCTCAACATTATTATCATATGAAAATATACTTGGAGATCCAATTTTATATATTTTAGAATATTTTACTATATTTTTTGGTAGGTAAAAAATCACTACTTTCGGATGGTCCAAAATTTTAGATCAAGTGATTTTCTAGTTGTTTCAAAAATAATAAACAAATTTCAAAAAATATAAAATTTGGCCTCCAAGTATATTTTCATATGATAATAATGTTGGGCGGTTCAGATCGACAGAGTCGGCGAGGATAAAAAGTTACTATATGTGAGGGTATACCGACAATATTCGTTGCGGATACTGTCCCATTCTTGTAATGTATTTGAACTTTGAAAATGGAGATATAAATCCAATGCAAGAAACGATCCGCGCATTGCAAAGTACCATAGCCTCACTCATTATTATTTATCAAGTAATTTATTTCAATTACAACCTCTTATGGTTCTTCACATTTTTGTTTTTAAATCGCAGTCATATGATTTAGGGTTCAAGAAGAAAAAAAATTGGTCCCTCAGAGTCTGTAGCAATTCACTAAAGAGGAGCCCCAGCACTTGTAATGCTATATTTTTAAATTTTGGAATTTGATGTCAAAAAAGTCCAATTGGCCCAGAGGCCCGGTCATACTTGCTCGGCCCGTCTTTTATCCAGTCACCCCAGTGCTGTGATGGGCTACATAAGCCGGGCCTAAAGACAGGCCAGGCCAGGCTTGAGCTTAAACCGAAGCCCACAGGCAGCCCGTTGGGCCCATATGTTAATACAACAAACAAAAGTTTTGAGTTTAGGATTTTATTTCGTGAGCAGCTCACCTCATCTCTTTCGCTCTCTCTGTCACTCTCTTCGTCTCTTTCATTTCTCTCTTTTGCTCTCTCTCTTTCCGCTGGAGTTATGCCCAACCGGCCACTAGAGGTGTCAATTAATGACACCCTTTTACCCATTTACACGACCCGTACTGTATCCGATAAGACGGGTACGGGTAAATTTTTTTTTCGTAAACTTATCGGGTACAAGTAAATATTTTTTTCGTTATCTAAATGGGTAAGGGTACGGGTAAAGCCTATTTCGTACCCGTTACCCGATCGGGTAATTATAAAAAAAATTATATATATTATATATATTAATAAGCATTGAAAATAGTACTTTAATTAGTTTCCTTGCACTTAGCATGATCAATTTTTTTTTTCCAATAAAGTACTATATATGTGTCAAATGAATGTAAATGTTTTATTGTTTTATTTAATAAATAATAAAAATAATTATTATATTAGTATTACCCGTTATGTACCCGCTGTTGTTTTGTTATCCGACAACCATAACGGGTAAGGGTAGGGTACGGGTAAGGTAATTTGTAGTGGGAAAGGGTACATAGGGTACGGGTAAGTATAATTTTTAATGGGTACGAGTATGAAAATACTTCCACCAGACCCTTACCATACCCATTGACACCCCTACCGGCCACCACAGATCTAATCAACCTCCGCCGCCAGTCCTCCGCCACGACGCCACCATTCATGCCCTCAAAACCAATCTGCGTCGTTCTTCTAACAGGTTAGTTTGCTCCCTCTCTCTTCCACTTCGGTTCTGTTGTTGTATCTATAGGTGTAATATCGCTCATACTGGTACGGATCTCTAAATTAGATATGTACGGAATTTGATTGAAATTTGACTGAAGCATCACTTCATCTTTTAGATATGTACGAATCTCTAAATTAGGTGTTTGTTGTTTAAAAGAAAGTAGCAGATTTGCAGGGAATTATTGAAAGAATCACAAAAGGGTAATAAATAGAGAACAT
This sequence comes from Carex littledalei, assembly GCA_011114355.1. Taxonomy (NCBI): domain Eukaryota; kingdom Viridiplantae; phylum Streptophyta; class Magnoliopsida; order Poales; family Cyperaceae; genus Carex; species Carex littledalei. Next base: position 1,373,837 of record CM022080.1, read on the forward strand.
ATATTATGAAGTATACCAATATTTTCAAAATATTGTTTCAAAGCTGCACTGTGTTAGAGTAAGCAAATTTTGTCACTTTGCTTCACTGTCGTAAGATTTGTCCATTGTTTGGATTGAAAAGTGATGGCTCGACTATTGCTAATGATTTTGTGGTAACTATACATTGAACTTCTCCAATTACAATTATTATTTAGTTTTTTTATGAGGATTGGTCAAAATAGGCAGGCAATGCATGAATTTTTTTTTGCAATACATGATTTTTAGATCATTACAAAATAGGCAGGGGCTGATTAGAAAATAAGATGGGGAAGTGACTTTCAATTATTTTTGTTTAGGAAGTGTTGGTTAGGTTTGGTTAAACAGTGCTTTTAACCTTTTGGCTTATTTTTGTGGGGCTGATTAGGTTCTGAGGTTGTTTAGCTAAACAATGCATTTATCTTTTTGGCTTATTTTTAGATGCTGGAGAGTCAAGTGGCTGATGAAAATTAATGAACAAGGTTTCAAAGATGCTAATGAGGTCTGATTTTAATTTTCTGATATAGTAGCTTACTAGCAATTGTCAATATTTTATTTTCGCAAAAATTTCAAATCTGATTTTCGCAAAATTTTGTGACTATTTGTGTAAGAAAGATGTAACTGATTTTTACATTTTATATGTGCAGGTAGCAGGTCGGAGCAAGAGAAGTTTTAGGCGAAGAGTGGTTGTTGCTTAAGTGCTAAATACTATTTGTGTAAGTATAGATTTTAATTTTCTGATTTTAATTTTGTTGATGAAGTGAGTATATCAATTGAATTGTGCTGAAATTTATACTAACATCCTTGTAAGAGACAGTAAGTATATATAAGGATGTTAAATTGTTAAGTGTTGAAATTTGTGTCATTTACTTCAATAATATCAATTGAGACTCTTTTGTAATGCAGCAATGGAGACTATTTTGTAATTAAAAAATTTATAGATGAAATTAAATTAGTTTGTATAAACTAGTTTACAAGAGCACCGAATGCTTTTAAAGTTTTAATTTTCTGAATTGGCAAGGGCAGGTAAGCATGGGCTTGGGGGAAACGTCCATGGGCGGGTCGGGCATAAATTTTCAAGCCCATCAAATTGGGCCAGGAAGGTGGGTCATCAATTTTTAACAAGCGGACCAGATGGGCTTAGTAAAATATACATGTGGGCTCGGCCCATTACCATCCTAGCCGCCTACGTACGGGCGTTTTATAAAGAAAAAAAGAAAAAGAAATTTAAGTAATTTTTTTTTGTAACAAGAACGAAAAGAAGTATAATTATTTTTATGAAAGTAGAATTAACTTGTTTTCCAACCAGCGAACCTAATTAAGAGAGGACAAACCCATGTTTAACTTCAATTATTGGAGAGGACAAAGCCACACAGTCTTCGTCACCATCGTTGATGCCAAAGTACAGGTCTTACCTGTGACAAACGCACTGACAATTGATTGAATTATATTTTAATAACTAGTGTATGCATCACAGTTACCTAATCTTAACAACTCACAAATATTCTCCTGGCCATTGTCCAGTTCACACTCCCAAGTCGTAATTGAACCGAGCGAATTAGTTGGCACTCAACTAATTCCGTTCTCTCTCTCTCTCTCTCTCTCAACTCTCCAGACTCCAATTTTTGAAATCAGAAAAAAGATCACTTGCTTAATCAAGCAACCATGCCAATAGCAGAATCAGTAGCACTGGCCAGGCTTGGGTGGGACCGCTGGGTGGCGTCCCCTGTTATGAAAAAAAATAGTGGTGCTGGTTTTATTTTTTTTGGATTTGATGAAAAAAAATACATTACTAATGAAGATCTCAAAATCAGTAAAATGAAAGTTTCATTATTATCTTTTCGATTGAAACGTGTCTAATAACTGGATGGGAACTGCTCATATCTTGTTTATCAATTATGATGTCTTGTTTATAATTATTAGATTTTAAGATTTTGATGCATTTTTCTTTCAATGGAAATTAACATGAGAAACCTTAAAACTGGTATTTGCCCTAAATCTGAACTTGGGAAGCTTACAACTGGTACTGCCCTTAACTCCAACTTGAGAAGCCTTAAAACTTGTATTGCCCTTGTACCAAATTCAAACCCCATCAAAACATACTAGTACCATATTCATATTATACCAACAAACAAACCTGTACAACTTTTAATTGAGTACTAAGTTAAACTGGTACCGTAAGCCAAACTTGTACCAAATTCATATTGATACTGCCCTTGAGTAGCCATTATGTCTTCCAATACCAGTACTAACTTGCTCGCTTTGGGAATGTGGTATATGTAGGGTCTACCATATGTGCTGCCATCATCAAATCAAGAGGGGGGATTCCAAGCACTACTGAAGGCAAATTCTGGACAAGAGGTGGCCAACCTTTTAGGGGTCGAAGCGTCAACGACTGAATGGTTCGAGGATGACATCTCGAACAACAACCAGCATTAATAGTCTGGGTATTGCCAACCTTTAATGGATAATTATAGATTTTTGGATTTACACATTAACACCACATGGTATGTTTCTTTTTTGTAAATTTTTGTTGATGGGTGGTGCTTATATTTTGAGAAAGGGTAATGTTTTTTTTTTGTAAATTATTGTTCCATATTATACTGTGGCTGTAATGTTATAATACAGTTGGTCTTCTGGTACAATGCATGCTTTGTACATGCTTGATTTTAATACTGTCATTAATGCTAATTTCAAGCTTTCGTATTAAATTTCAAGGTGTTATGTTATTGTTATTTCTTTCATTGAGAAATGTATCATATTACCGGGTTAGTACCCGATAGGTAATGGGAAGATTTTAGAATAGGGTTGCTGATATGTTGACATTAATTGTAATTATTTTTGTCCGATTATCAAGAGGAATATGATGAAATTATAGAGCATGCAAATAATCAGGTGGGACCCGCAGCACCTACCCTTGCAAAAAAATAGATGGGAGCCACTATCACTATCCTTGCAAAAAATAAGGTGGGACCCACGCTGGTTTGCCTTGCAAATAATAAGGTGGGGACCACTCACGCTAACCTTGCTAATAACCCGATGGGACCCACGTGGGCTATCCTTGCAAATAATCAAGTGGGGTCCACTCACGCTAGCCTTGCTAATAATCTGATGGGACCCACGTCAAATATCCTTGCTAATACCCAGTGGGACAACCTTGCAAATAATAAGTGGGGCCCACAACTGATATCCTTGCTAATACCGAGTGGGGTGTTGAATATTGATCCAAAATTGGTAACTCTAAAATTAGAAACAGTGGAGAATGTGTGTGTATCAAAAATAGGAGTCTGTAGGTGTGTTTGTATTAGAGTTCTATAATTAGTGTAGTTAGTGGAGAAAGTGGTTTCCTTATTTACACTAGGCAGAAATAGAATGTAGTAGGGTTAGTGGAGTCCTTATTTAGATTAATGTTTAGCTATATATTCAGATGTACTTTGTATCAGAAATTAATGCAATAGAAGAGTTTATTTCTGCAGCAAATATTCTCTTGTCTCTGTTTTTGTTTCTTTATCCATCTGAAATTTCCAACAAAGTGGTATCAGAGCCGAGTCTATCAACTTTGGGGCGTTTTCATGGCAGAAAACGGCAGCACCATGGTGAATGTCACACAACCAGCAATACCTCTCTTCAAAGGCGAAAACTATGTTTTTTGGAGCATCAAGATGACGACCTTGTTCAAGTCTCATGGCCTATGGGACTTGATAGCAAATGGAGTTCCTAATCCAGATCCTAATCCGCAAGAGAATCAGAAGAAAGATGCACGAGCGCTGTTTTTCATCCAACAAGCAGTGCATGACACCATCTTCTCGAAAATCGCAGCAGCCACCAATGCAAAGGAGGCATGGACAACCCTGAAAACAACATTTCAAGGGAGTACTCGAGTCATGGCAATCAAACTTCAAGGCCTACGCAGGGACTTTGAAACATTGCAGATGAACAAGGAAGAATCAGTCCAAATTTTCCTTTCAAGAGTACAAGAGGTGGTCAATCAAATCCGAGCATTTGGAGACACCATGGAGGAGAAGACGGTGGTGGCAAAGGTGTTGAGAAGCCTAACACCCAAGTTTGATCATGTGGTAGCAGCAATCGAAGAGTCCAAAGATCTAGCAACCTACACCTTTGATGAACTCATGGGGTCACTGCAGACTCATGAAGCAAGGATGTCAAAGGCTGAAGATAAAGGCGACGACAAGGCATTTTACATGAAGGGGGAGTCATCAAGAGGCAGATCTAATGGCTACCCAAGAGGCCGAGGCAGAGGAAGAAACAATTCCAGCAGAGGAGGTAGAAGCAATCAAGCAAATTCATACAACGATTCCAAGAGGGATGTTCAATGCTATTATTGCAACAAGTATGGACACTACCAAGTAGAATGCTACAAGAAGCAAAGAGAAGAGAGTCAAGCAAATTATATAGAAGAGGAGGATACGCAACCAACTCTCTTCATGGCCAGCAGCGCGGTTGACAAAGTTGATGCAAGCAGCATCTGGTTTCTCGATAGCGGGTGTTCAAATCACATGTCCGGATTCAAGCAGTTGTTTGAAGACTTGGATGAAACATGCAAGTTGGAAGTTAAACTTGGTGATGACAAGCTAATTCAAGTAGAAGGCAAGGGCACAGTTGCAGTGCACACCAAAGAAAACGGTATGAAATACTTGCATAATGTGTATTATATTCCAGATTTGTCTCAAAATCTGCTAAGTATCGGGCAGTTGATGGATTGTGGTTATTCAATTGTGTTTGAAGGGAAAACTTGTGTAATAAAATCCAAAAACCAAGTATTGGTAGAAGTGAACATGGCAACCAATAAATTGTTTCCCTTGGAGGTTTCAAATGTAAAGGAGAAAGTTATGGTTGCAAAGGAGTTTAATCCATCTGAGTTATGGCACCATAGATATGGTCATTTGAATTCAAATGGTTTGAGATTGTTGAACCAAAAGCAAATGGTTTATGGCCTACCTGAAATCAACCAAATAGGTGTTTGTGAAGGGTGTATATTTGGTAAACAAGCTAAGTTTCCATTCCCAAAAGGCCAAGCCAAGAGAGCAACTCAAGTGCTTGAGTTGGTTCATGCAGATTTGTGTGGTCCAATGCAAACCGAATCTCTTGGAGGCAGCAAATATTTCCTTCTTTTCACAGATGATTTTAGTAGAATGAGTTGGGTGTATTTCCTACATAGCAAAGGAGATGCATTCAATAGTTTCAAGGTGTTTAAAGCATTTGTAGAGAAACAATCAGAGAAAAGGCTAAAGGTGTTAAGAACTGACCGGGGTGGTGAGTTTCTATCAAAAGAGTTCATAAATTTCTGTGAAAGTGAAGGGATACATCATGAGTTAACCACTCCATACACACCCGAGCAAAACGGGGTTGCTGAGAGAAATAATAGAACTGTGGTAGAGATGGGAAGAAGTATGTTAAAATGCAAGAAGTTACCAAATAAATTCTGGGCTGAAGCAGTGGCAACTGCTGTGTATATTTTGAATGTTTCACCCACAAAAGCTGTTATGAATAAAACCCCATTTGAGGCATGGTTTGAGAGGAAACCTGGAGTAAGTCATTTAAGGGTATTTGGGAGTATAGCCTATGCACTAATCAATCCACAAAAGAGAACAAAGCTTGATGAAAAATCTGAAAAATGCATTTTCATCGGGTATTGTACACAATCCAAAGGGTATCGGCTATACAATCCAGAAAATGGTAAAATTGTTGTGAGTAGAAATGTATTATTCGATGAAGAAGCAAGTTGGCAGTGGGAGAGTGTTGTACAACAAATCCAGGTTGAAGAATCAATAGAAGAAAATGAAGAGATAGCGGCACAAGATCAACCACACGAACAACCACCTAGCAGCAGCTCTAGCAGTCCGGTTGAAGATTCAATTCCTGAGATGCAATCAAGGAAGTTCAAAACATTGCAAGAACTGTATGAAACAACCCAGGTACTCCTTGTTGCAGATCCCACAACTTATGAAGAAGCCTCAGAAAAACAAGAGTGGCGCAATGCAATGCAAGAAGAAATGCAATCGATTGAGAAAAACAGAACTTGGCAATTGGTGAAACGCCCTCAAGGTTGTTCTGAAGATAGAAGAAGCACATATGGATATATTTTCTCCCTTGGATCAAGTGCTATAAGTTGGAGCTCAAAGAAACAAGCAACAGTGGCTCTTTCATCGTCAGAAGCAGAGTACATCGCAGTTAACTCAGCAGCTTGTCAAGCAGAGTGGCTTAGGCGAATTTTAGAAGATGTTGGACAGGTGCAGCAGCAGCCAACACCGATCTATTGTGTCAACCAATCAGCCATTTCCATGACGAAGAATCCTGTGTTCCATGGAAGGTCAAAGCACATCGACATTCGCCTACATTTCATCCGAGATCTAGTTGCAGAGAAGATCGTTGAGCTGAAATTTGTCAATTCAGAAAAACAGAAGGCAGATGTTCTAACCAAGGCATTATCACTAGGCAAGTTCGAGAGCATGAGGAAGAAGCTTGGTGTAGTCAATTTTGCATCAAGGGGGAGTGTTGAATATTGATCCAAAATTGGTAACTCTAAAATTAGAAACAGTGGAGAATGCGTGTGTATCAAAAATAGGAGTCTGTAGGTGTGTTTGTATTAGAGTTCTATAATTAGTGTAGTTAGTGGAGAAAGTGGTTTCCTTATTTACACTAGGCAGAAATAGAATGTAGTAGGGTTAGTGGAGTCCTTATTTAGATTAATGTTTAGCTATATATTCAGATGTACTTTGTATCAGAAATTAATGCAATAGAAGAGTTTATTTCTGCAGCAAATATTCTCTCGTCTCTGTTTTTGTTTCTTTATCCATCTGAAATTTCCAACATGGGGCCTACACTAAATAACCTTGCTAATACTAAGTGGGGCCTACACTACATATCCTTGTTAATACTCAGTGGGGCGCCAAAAACCAAAGTATTAGCAAGTGTACTTTTTGCAACCGCAGCCTTTGCGAATAGTATAGCAAAATATATTAGCAAGCGTAAGCCCTTGTAAAAAGTCTGAAAATGAGTATTTGCATTGGGGCTTGAAGCAACGGGAGGATTTGCAAGCGTAGCGCTTGCTAATGGGGTTTTTCGGGCTTTTACCAAGCAGCCATTGCAATAAGCCAATTTCTGCCGTTGCCTTTACCAGAGATTCTAGTAGTGTATTGTCTTAAACTTAGTTAGTAGTAGTTGCTTGGTTTGAGAAGAAATTTATGTTGGCCTACGGGCGTTTTCTAAAGAAAAAATGAAAAAGAAATTTATGTTGGCATAGTCTTCGTCACCATCGTTGATGCCAAAGTACAACTCTTACCCGTGACAAACGCACTGACAACTGATTGGATTATATTTTAATAACTAGCGTATGCATCACAGTTACCTAATCTTAACAACTCACAAAGATTCTCCTGGCCATTGTCCAGTTCACACTCCCAAGTGGTAATTGAACCGAGCGAATTAGTTGGCACTCAACTAATTCCATTCTCTCTCTCTCTCTCTCTCTCTTCTCAACTCTCCAGACTCCAATTTTTGAAATCAGAAAAAAGATCACTTGCTTAATCAAGCAACCATGCCAATAGCAGAATCAGTAGCACTGGCCGGGCTTGGGTGGGTGGCGTCTCCTGTTGTGAAAGATCTCGTCAACAAGAGCATCTCCTACCTGGGGAGCGACATCGCGGAAGGCCTCGAAGATTTAGAGACGACTCTCCTGCTGCAGTTCCAGCTCACCATTGAAGCAGCCCAACATAGCCCCCACAAGGCCCGGCTCGCCGGGTGGTTGTCCCGTCTGAAGAATGCTTACTATGACGCTGAACGTATCCTCCACGAGCTTCAGTACGAGCGCCTCAAACGCAAGGCCAAAGGAGAGGACAAGAAGCTGCTGGTGCGTTTATCCTCTAAACCTATTATCAAACCTCTTGTAAATTTCACTAGTCGGGTGGTTAAAAAGGCTTCCCTGTTGTCTCCTCAAAAGAGAAAGTTGTTGAAACAGTTGAACAAACTCAAAGAAATTGCAACAGAAGCCAAAACTTTTCGTGAGTTACTGGGCATACAGGAGACCGGAAGAAGAGATGGTGTAATAGCCGGTAACAACCATCCTGTCACCTCCTCGCTCCTTGCTCACAAAGTTTTTGGTCGTGATGGAGAACGGGACCATATAATCAACTTTTTGTTGGGTGATGGAGTTTGTGACGGAGATCGTTACTCGGTTGTTGCGATAACCGGCATGGGAGGTGCTGGCAAGACTACGCTTGCACAGTACATATATAACGATCCAAGGGTAAAGAAACACTTTCCTACCAGAATGTGGCTCTGCATGTCCCAAAACTTGGATATCATCCAGCGCACAAAGGAGATGATTGAGTGTGTCTCGAAAGAGAAATGCCCTGATTTACAGAATTTAAGTGTTCTACAAAACAAGCTCCTAGAAACAATACCTGAATCTGACAATATTATGGTCGTACTAGATGATGTTTGGTATGATAGAGAAGTAGGAGAAAACCAATGGGACGAACTCTTAAAACCATTTGCTATCGTTGGAGCAAAATGTAAAATTATGGTAACTAGTCGCTCATCATGGTCATTTCCTAATGCATTACAACCTGGTAAACTTACTGAGCTGAGTGATCTGGCACTTGATGACTTCATATCACTTTTGAGATATCATTCAATTGAATCAATTCATGGTTTGCAACACAATCCACAATTGAAGAATGATTTGAGTGATATATTGGACCAGATTGCCAAAAAAATAAGTAAGTCACCTTTGGCAGCTAAGGTTGTTGGTACCCAGTTGCGGAAACACCCAGAAATCACATTCTGGCAAGCTACTCTAGAAAATGACAACTTGAGTGACACTATGGAGATTTTGCTATGGAGCTTCCACCGCTTCGATGTGCAATTACAACGGTGTTTCTTATTATGTGGTGTTTTCCCGAAAGGTACTTTGTTTTCGTATGCGTCGGTGTCTTATTGGGTGGCACTTGATTTTATCCAGCCCTCATATGATAATAGAATGGTTGAAGGGATAGGTTACGAATACTTTGAAATAATGGTTGCAAACTCTATTTTTTACCCGAAGGATGAAACTCAATCATATTATATGATTCATGATCTCTTTCACGATCTTGCAATAAAGCTCTCTGCTGAAGATTGTTTTTGGCTAACAAATGATGAAAGAGAAATCCCGTCAACTGTGCAACATGTATACCTCCAAATTAACAATGAAACTATGGAAGAAAATCCATCTAGTATATGTAAATTAAAGAATTTGCATACCCTCGTCTTACGGAACCAATTTATTGATGATATTAGTGAAATCATTTTCAAGATATCTACAAATTCTAGGAACTTGAGGGTATTAGAGGTATGGTCCACGGGATATAAAATACTACCTAGAGTTGTAGGAGATTTGAGGAACCTTCGAATGCTAAGTTTTGTTTGTAGTTCAATTGAGGAGCTGCCGGATTCAATAGTGCAGCTATACCATCTTCAATTTCTAGAGTTACCCTCATCTGTCAAGACTCTTCCAACAAAGTTTTGTAACCTTATCAAGCTGCGACACATCAAAATATATAACAGATTCCATGATGAGTTCATTAATAACTTACCTCCAGTACCATACTTAGGCAAATTAACTTCACTACAAGGTTTGAATGAATTCCATGTGAGAAAAGAGGAAGGACACGAACTGCATCAACTGGGACCTTTGAAGGAGATTGGTGGCTCTTTAAGAATTGTAAATCTAGAGAATATCAGAGATAAGGATGAAGCCCTTGAGGCGAAGCTAACAGATAAACCCAAACTTAAAAGGCTGGAGTTGGTATGGCCTGAATCAACTGAAATTAATGGCTTAGAAATAGAGGTTATTGAGGCCTTGCGACCCCCAGCAAAATTGAAGTTGCTTAAAATTGATGGGTATAGGGGCTCGACATATCCAACCTGGTTGCAGGAAGATTCCTTTATAAAGAATTTAAAAGATGTTAACTTCCACAATTGTAATGCTCTGACAATTCTTCCCTCAAAACTTCATCAATTCCGTCATTGCTCCAATCTCATTATTGAAAATTTAAGGGCTTTAAGAGAATTGTCCACTTTTCCAGAAAACCTTGCTAGGTTATTAATTAGTAAATGCCCGTGTTTGATTTTTGTACGTAAGAATGAGCTGCAAGTCAATGAAAACCAGAGTTGCTTTGAGCAATTTATTAGATTTGATCTTGATGGATGCTGACATATACTTGATCATGATCTCAAAAGCTTTGAGAAAACATGCTTAGTAGAAAACTGTGCTGAGCAGTTTCAAATTTTGGAAAGCGCTGCAGAGAAAAATGCACCGGAACACTGGGCAAATGTAAACAGTGCTTGGTGGTATTGTCATCAACAGCGGATGAATTTTATTTTCAAATGCAGCACTCGAGCAAATAAATTGAAATTACCATCCATGCTTCGCATCCTTGATCTTGGCTATTGTTGTGTATCTGATGGAGCATTGTCGGATTGCCTCGGAGGATTGGTCACTCTTGAGGAATTATACCTATCAGGCATTATGACAATAACCACACTTCCACCAGCACAAGTCTTAGAGTCTTTGCAGAGCCTTCGAGTTCTAGAGATCAATCATTGTTGGTATCTAAGATCACTCGGTGGTTTGCATGCACTCCCTCATCTCGAGCGCTTTCTGGTAGAAGGTTGTTGGTGTTTGGAGATGGAAAGTGATTATACACCGTTGCCCGCCACTCTGCAGTCCTTTATCATTAGAATTTGCGTAGTTCCTCAGGTTATTTTCAATAGCGATCTTCCATGCCTTCAAAATGTTGAAATTATGAATTGCATTGTCCCAAGGTCTCTATCATTTTGTCAGCTAACTTTACTTAAATCATTGGTGCTTTTTAAATGTCCTGATCTTTTCTCCATTGGGGGCTTGGAATCGCGTTCTTTCATTAATACTCTTGAGCTAATTAATCTTCCAAATCTTACTGTAGAATCTGTTCCGGAGTCTTGGCAAAGTTGCCGGGAACTATATATTAGCGACTCGGTGATGTTGAACAAGCTTTTATCATCCGAAATTTTTTTTGCTCCGCAAGAATTGTTTATAGGATATTGCCAAGAAGAAGCAATATCATTTGAGAAATCTGACAAACTTCAATCTATTAAGGTTCTCGAATTTCTGTACTGCGTAACAAAGTCACTTCCAAACACATTGAGTGACTTCTCTGCCCTCGAGCGAATAGGTTTCAAAGATTGTCCAGAAATATCGGAATTGCCAAAACTGCCAGATTCAATCAAATTCATTCATATAAGTGGTTGTCCAATGTTAAGGGAAAGATGTCAACCAAACGGTCCAGACTGGCACAAGATACGATGCATACCGGGTAAGAGTATTGGATAATTCTAGACGGACTCCAACTTTTGTCCCCTACTAGAAATAGGTAATTCCTTTCACTTTTCTCTCTTTTTTGTTTGTTTCATTCTTTTTGCTGCCTTTTCATTCTTTTCTTTTATCTGTTTCCATTTTCTCTATTTGTTAATTGCATGACATTTGGCTAAACATCATTACATTTAGAGAACTTTTTGAGCAATAATATTAAACCTTTTTAAAAGTTTTCCAAGGACAAGCCGCTCTGCAATAGAATTAAAATTAGGTTGGTACTTGCTGAATACTCTTTCTGCCACCTACATTTTATTAGATGTTTCGAAGTTTCGAACTATTGTCGTCGAATTTCTTGATTTCAATACCAAAACCAGTCTTTTATTTGCTGCATCAATATAAATGTTTCTTATAATGTAAACTAACTTATCTGCTTTTAATTTTGGTGAATAACAAACTACTTTTTTTTAAAGCATCTGGTGTATAAATTAAATATTTTCATGTTATGATTCATGTTGGTACGAAAATGATGCAAAAATATTTAGCAAATGTGTAGGGATGCAGACAAAATGAACTTGGAGGAAAAGATCCTTACAGTGAGTTCTCTACCTTTTACTAATTCTACATAAGGATTTAGGGGATAAATCTGCTGTTGGCATTGTGCAGGGTTGATTTTCAAGATTCAATGGAGAAATTTGAGGCAGTACCCCATCATGTTCTTCTAGCTTTTAGAGGTATTTTTTTCTTGTATGTCCATTATGTATCCCTACAGGAGCAATTATCACAACTATTGGGTATATATACAGAAGTTATATTTGTTGTTGAGGAGGGATCCACTTACAACAAATTTGAGTTACAACAAAGTTACAACATTCATTTTTTTCATTTTCAAAGTCCAAATCGTCGATCCAAACCGTTCAACATGATTATCTAAATAAAATGTACTTGCAGATCAAATTTTATATTTTTTTGAATTTTTTTACTATTTATTAAGATGGGTACAAAATTCAATGGTCTAAGTATGGCTATTTTTTGTAAAATACTTAATAAATAGTAAAAAAATTCAAAAAAATGTAAAATTTGATCTGCAAGCATATTTTATTGTGGAGATCATGTTGAACGGTTTGGATCGACGATTTGGACTTTAAAAATGAAAAAAATGAATGTTGTAACTTTGTTGTAACTCAAATTTGTTGTAACTTGATCCCTCCTCTTTGTTGTTTTACACTGATATGGCTGCCAAAGCAACTACTGCAAAAATATTTTATGGGAATACTTTTTAGCATCTGCAAACACAATACTTGAAGGGATGATGATATTAACACTACTCATATTTTTATCAACAAAACATTATCTAAATATTTCTGTATATAGACAATATGACCCTTTTTAATTTTTTTTTTTTTAAAAACTGCTTTTCAGCTGACCGTTATTGCCGTTAGGCCTTTCTTCAGCTGGAGCATGCGCGCCACTGATGATGATGTTTTTTATAAAGGGTCATATTGGGGCTGCTCCAAGCATGGTAGAATAGAAGCATTCTCTCCAAGCTTTGTTCTAGAGTTTTGCTTTCTTGTCTAATTAATCCACCAAATACAGTTGGTAATCTCGTAGATTAGTGTATGAAATTGTAAGAGCGTGTGAGAGCGTGTTATTGGCTTGATTGATTTCCTTGTATTTGTAAGACTTGTTGATAAAGTAGATTTGCACCGTGTGCTCCCGTGGTTTTCTCCCGAAAGGGTTTCCACGTAAAATCTTGTGTCTCTTTTAATTTATTGTGCTTGATTTGCTTGTTCTTATGTTGGTTTCTTGTTTGACTTTCATATTTCTCCATTTGATCGGTTTTGATGTATGCCCGCAAGGTGTTCGACGAAATTACACCTTCAAGATTCTTCCGCGGCGCGACTGAAATTCCCCAACACTTCGCTCTTCTTGCTTGTTGGCCTCACGAAGGCCCATTTTCGCCTTTTTATTTTCCTAATTCAACTCTAAGTTGACTGATTCAAACTTCTCCTCAACGGTCTTCTCCAAATTGCTTCGCGCGATTGGTGACATGCGATCAGTAGCATTGTAGGTCTCAAAGTGCTATTGCGATGAAGAAGTGCGGGGATGGTGGCGAAGACAGCCGGCTAATAGAGGGACCAATGAAGGAGGCGACAGCAGTGGGTTTGATTTATGGAGAAATATATTAAAACTAATTAATAAAATATTTGTTTCAAAAAAATGTAGACATGTTGGTATAAATGTCATAATCTGTAGATACGGTATATACTGTATTTCAGGATATAGTTTTGATATAAAAAGTATGAACACTTCATCTGACCTTCTTTGAGACTCACCTCAACGAGAGCAGGTTGGGTCCGATGGATTTCGGGACCGTCCAATCTCTTTAAGATTCGTGCACACAAATTTTAAAGCAGATGCGAAAATTGTGGGTGCGAATCTTAAAGCAGATTGGAAGGTCATTGAACCCATCGGACTCACTTGAGTCCGATGGGCATCAGACCCAAATTGACCTCCACCTCAACACTTGTCAATCAGAAAAAATTATTTGTTGATAGGTGATGCCCAAATTAAATATGGGCTTTGGCCCATTAGATTTTTTATTTAAAACTTGGTAGTGGCGGCCCATTGGTTATTCACGGAAAATGTTTTCAAATTGAAAAGGAAACGGAGAGAGAGAAAAATTTGATTATTATTATTTATCAAGTAATTTATTTCAGGAACAACCTCTTATGGTTCTTACATTTTTTTTTTTCAATCGCAGTCATGATTTGGGGTTCAAGAAGAAAAAGAATTGGTCCCTCAGAGTCTGTAGCAGTTCATTAAAGAGGAGCCCCAGTACTAGTAATGCTATATTTTTAAATTTTGGAATTGAATGTCACATGATTAATTTTTCATGCTAAACAAAAAGTTGGAGAGAGAATCCGTTTTATAAAAAATTTGAATTTTGTTTCAAAATTTTATCTAAAGTAAATAGTTTTTTTCTTCACATACTGATGTTGTACGAAATTAATTATATATTTGTAACTTTTGTTGAACAAACTTTTCATGATGGTTTACATCTGTTTTTTCAAATTTCAAATTTGAATTATTCCAATATTTTTATTGTCAATTTTTGTAGAATTTTTTTTTTTCAATTTATTTGTATTTTTATAGAAATTTGAATTATTCCATTATTAGTAACTTCTTTTACTTGACCTTAACTTTTTTATTCCAATTTGGAATGATAAAATCGCATGAAATTAAGCATATTTGTTTATTACTGATTCTAATAATAAATTCAGGTTTGCATATATTGGGTTCTCTTACCAACATATTATAGAGCTCAGCCCATTATCAGGCCCCAAAACCTCAACAAAAAGAGAGTGCAAAAGAAATGATAAAGGATGAAAAAAAAACATGAAATAAAATACGATATTTGAAATATGATTTATATTGTATTAAAGAGGTAAAGGAGACCTCCATTTAAAATAAATGGTATATTTGTCAATTTAATATTTAAAATAACTAAATAAAAATTTAAAAAAATAAAAAGCGGATCATAAAAGAAGTAATGTTAAGTTTTTATGGGAATATTAGATATCATGGTATTTTGATGGAAAAATTAGTTATTTTAGAAATTCTCTCTATTTAAAAAAGAGACAAGTCGCTACTTAATTCATATACTCTTCTTATTTTTTTTATAATTTATTTGATTGTTGTATGATCAGAGTCAAAATAATGATGATTTACGTAGGATTTTGACTTAGGTTTTGCATATTTTCTCACACTTATGTTTAATTAATTAGAGAAAAAGGCTACTGTCACACTTCTTTATGTTTTATTGCAGAAAACAGGTTTTTGGACTATTTTACACCAAATGGAGCTAGAATCGGGTCAATCGGATCAGCGACGCTTATCAACGAAGTCTCTGTTACAGTCCGTATTACCTAATACGGACCAGGCCTAGCATAGACCAGGAGATAGCGTGAGAAACACTAAGACCCTCAGCGACAAGGTCCTAATACGGACCGTATCACCTGATACGGTCCGTAACCGAAGGCGCCTCTTGGGGAATAACTGCCGACAGCTGTATCCAGATCAGTTTCTTAGCCCCTACTCAACCTCTAGACGTCCCTCCACTCCTATATAAGGCTCCTGGGCAGAAGAATAACTTATCTTTGTAATTATGGTTAGATTTGATTAAAGAGAGAAGAGAGGAGTGCTTGTAATCATGCCGTTCCGCGGCTAAGTTCATTTTCTTAGGGCTAGGCAGTAAACCTTGTTACTCTTGATGTTTTGATATATATATTTCTGTTGATTATGATTTCTTGTTGTTGAATCTAAATGCTTTTGTGATTTACTATCTCTTCATCTAACTTCAATGATCTAGTTTAGTCCATTAGGGTAGTGACAGAGCTTTAATGGTAAGAGAAACTATTTGTATAAATTAGCCTCGTTGAGATCTATTAGGTTTATGTGAAGAAAACCTTAGCAGGGAAACCATAAACCAAAACAACAAAACGCGAACCAAATTCCATCACTTGCGTAAGGAAAATCGCAGTGATCTGTGTAGTAATTTGGGCATTTAAGAGATCAGTCATTTGCGTAAGGAAAATCGCAGTGTCCTATGTAGAATCTCGATGAAAGATCTGTCATTCTTGCGTAACATAAATCGCAATGACCTATGTGGTATCTTTCATAAAACAACAACAGGAAATCAGACGCAACAGGAATATATTATCAAAGCGAATTGAGTAGCAATGATGTGCCGAAACCCTAGAAATTCTCATCTCTATCTTTATTTTAATTACTTTTAATTGCTTCCTAATTTACATTGATCACAACAACATCTCTCAATTTTCAGATTTCGTCTAGCCTTTCGAAAGATTGTGATTCGATCGCTCAAAGCTCTGAACCAATATTTCCTGTGGATCGACCTCGATTATACTACTCGATAGGATTGTGCGCTTGCAGTCCGAACCGATAGTATTTCCGAGTTTATAAATATTAAAAGAAACATTCATCTCTTTTGAGTGATCATTGTACCCCAGTTGGTATTTCGTGTACTCATCCAACAAGTCAAGATAAAATTACACAAAAAAAACTAACATAACAAGTTAACATAAAATAAATTCCAATATCCACAGTTTTAACAAACAATATCGTTTGCTGTGTGTAGCGGATGCAAAAAAAGATAATTGATAGCTTCAACATTAATTACGCATGAATCAGACACAGAAAACCACAAAACCACTAACTAAAATATAGAAACTTGACTACATATAAATTAAGATGCTTCGCATATCCTTTGAAAGTCGTTGATGCCATTAATGTACTTGTCTACGTGATAAAATATATATATAGGCATATAGCGACTTTTTTATAACATAAAGGTGAGACTATCTGCCAAAACACAGTATCCACCGCATATATTTGCAAGACCAAACTAATATCAGACCCACATAACAGCAAACTACAAAGTAGAGCACCACTGATCTGGTGCACTGAATGCATGTGGTAAAAACAGAAAAGCTATGCAAGCTGCTGGAGTCAAACAACCATATAGAAATTGTATTGTTAGATTAATTCAAGTCATCGATTTTTTTTTTTTAAATTGCCCGTAGGCCTATTCAAAGTCGTTGATGCCAATGTACACAGCTAGCAATCTTGATAATACACAAATTTAGCGCTGAACTTTCCCTCTCTCTCTCTCTCTCTAATTTCTGATATCTGAAAAAATTTGAATCCACATACCCACTTTCTTTCGGTATGGCAGCAGTAGCAATGGCCGGGCTTGGGTGGGTGGCGTCTCCTGTTGTGAAAGATCTCGTTAACAAGAGCATCTCCTATCTGGGGAGCGATATCACCAAAGGCCTCGAAGATTTAGAGACGACTCTCCTGCCGCAGTTCCAGCTCACCATTGAAGCAGCCCAACATAGCCCCCACAAGGCCCGGCTCGCCGGGTGGTTGGCCCGTCTGAAGAATGCTTACTATGACGCTGAACGTATCCTCCACGAGCTCGAGTACGAGCGCCTGAAACGCAAGGCCAAAGGAGAGGACAAGAAGCTGCTGGTGCGTTTATCCCCTAAACCTATTATCAAACCTCTTGTAAATTTCACTGGTCGAGTGGTTAAAAAGGCTTCTCTGTTGTCGCCTCAAAAGAGAAAGTTGTTGAAACTATTGAACAAGCTCAAAGAAATTGCAACAGAAGCCAAATATTTTAGTGAGTTGCTGGGCATACAGGAGACCGGAAGAAAAGATGGTGTAATAGCCGGTAACCACCATCCTGTCACCTCCTTGCTCCTTGCTCACAAAGTTTTTGGTCGTGATAGAGAACGGGACCACATAATGAACTTTTTGTTGGATGATGGAGTTTGTGACGGAGATCGTTACTCGGTTGTTGCGATAACCGGCATGGGAGGTGCTGGCAAGACTACGCTTGCACAGTACATATATAACGATCCAAGGGTAAAGAAACACTTTCCTACCAGAATGTGGCTCTGCATATCCCGAAACTTGGATATCATCGAGCGCACAAAGGAGATGATTGTGTGTGTCTCGAAAGAGAAATGCCCTGATTTACCGAATTTAAGCGTTCTACAAAACAAGCTCCTAGAAACAATACCTGAATCAGACAATATTATGGTCGTACTAGAGGATGTTTGGTATGATAGAGAAGCAGGAGAAAACCAATGGGACGAACTCTTAAAACCATTTGCTATCCGTGGAGCAAAATGTAAAATTATGGTAACTAGTCGCTCATCATGGTCATTTCCTAATGCATTACAACCTGGTAAAATTACTGAGCTGAGTGATCTGGCACTTGATGACTTCATATCACTTTTGAGATATCATTCAATTGAATCAATTCATGGTTTGCAAGACAATCCACAATTAAAGAATGATTTGAGTGATATATTGGACCAGATTGCCAAAAAAATAAGTAAGTCGCCTTTGGCAGCTAAGGTTGTTGGTAACCAGTTGCGGAAACGCCCAGAAATCACATTCTGGCAAGCTACTCTAGAAAATGACAACTTGAGTGACACTATGGAGATTTTGCTATGGAGCTTCCACCGCTTCGATGTGCAATTACAACGGTGTTTCTTATTATGTGGCGTTTTCCCGAAAGGTGCATTGTTTTGGACTAAGTTGCTGTCTTATTGGGTGGCACTTGATTTTATCCAGCCCTCAGATGATAATAGAAATGTTGAAGAGATAGGTTCCGAATACTTTCAAATAATGGTTGCAAACTCTATTTTTTACCCGATGGATGAAACTCGCAAATTTTATGTGATGCATGATCTCTTTCACGATCTTGCAGAAAAGCTCTCTGCTGAAGATTGTTTTAGGCTAACAAATGCTGAGAGAGAAATCCCTTCAACTGTGCAACATGTATACCTCCAAGTTAACACTGAAAATATGGAAGAAAATCTATCTAGTATTTCTAAATTAAAGAATTTGCATACCCTCGTCTTAGGGAACCCATTTATTGATGATATTAGTGCAATCATTTTCAAGATATCTACACAATTTAGGAACTTGAGGGTATTAGATGTATGGTCCATGGGCGATAGAATACTACCAAGAGTTGTAGGAGATTTGAGGAACCTTCGAATGCTAAGTTTTGCTAGTAGTTCAATTGAGGAGCTGCCGGATTCAATAGTGCAGCTATACCATCTTCAATTTCTAGAGTTACCCTCATCTGTCAAGACTCTTCCAACAAAGTTTTGTAACCTTATCCAGCTGCGATACATCGTAATATATAACCGCTTCCATTTCCAGGTCATCAATAATAACTTGCCTCCAGTACCTTACATAGGCAAATTAACTTCACTCCAATTTTTGAATGAATTCCATGTGAGAAAAGAGGAAGGATATGAACTGCATCAACTGGGACCTTTGAAGGAGATTGGTGGCTCTCTAAGAATTGTAAATCTAGAGAATGTCAGAGATAAGGATGAAGCCGTTAAGGCGAGGCTAACTAATAAACCCAAACTTAAAAAGCTGGAGTTGGTATGGACCGAATCAACTGAAATTAATGGCTTAGAAATAGAGGTTATTGAGGCCCTGCGACCCCCAACAAAATTGGAGTTGCTTAAAATTGATGGGTATAGGGGCTCGACATATCCAACCTGGTTGCAGGAAGATTCCTTTATAAAGAATATAAAAGATGTGAACTTCTACAATTGTAATGCTTTGACAAGTCTTCCCTCAAATCTTTATCAATTCCGTAATTGTTCCATTCTCATTATTGAAAATTTAAGGGCTTTGAGAGAATTGTCCACTTTTCCAGAAAACCTTGCTAGGTTATCAATTAGTAAATGCCCGTGTTTGATTTTTGTATGTAAGAATGAGCTGCAAGTGAATGAAAACCAGAGCTACTTCGAGCAATTTTTTAGATTTTCTCTTAGAGGATGCGGACATATACTTGATCATGAACTCAAAAGCTTTGAGCAAACATGCTTAGTAGAAAACTGTGGTGGGCTGTTTCAAATTTTGGAAAGCGCTGCAGAGAATAATGCACTGGAACACTGGGAAAGTGTAAACAGTGCTTGGTGGTATTGTCAACAACAGCGGATGAATTTTCTTTTCAAATGCAGCACTCGAGCAAATAAATTGAAATTACCATCCATGCTTCGCATCCTTCATCTTGGCTATTGTTGTGTATCTGATGGAGCATTGTCGGATTGCCTCGGAGGATTGGTCAGTCTTCAGGAATTATACCTATCAGGCATTATGACAATAACCACAATTCCACCAGCACAAGTCTTAGAGTCTTTGCAGAGGCTTCGAGTTCTAGAGATCAAACATTGTTGGTATCTAAGATCACTCGGTGGTTTGCATGCACTCCCTCATCTCGAGCGCTTTCTGGTAGAAGGTTGTTGGTGTTTGGAGATGGAAAGTGATTATACACCGTTGCCCTCCACTCTGCAGTCCTTTATCATTAAAATTTGCATAGTTCCTCTGGCTATTTTCAATAGCGATCTTCCATGCCTTCAAAATGTTGAAATTAACAATTGCATTGTCCCAAGGTCTCTATCATTTTGTCAGCTAACTTTACTTAAATCATTGGTGCTCTTTAAATGTCCTGATCTTTTCTCCATTGGGGGCTTGGAATCGCGTCCTTTTATTAATACTCTTCAGCTACTTGATCTTCCAAATCTTGCTGCAGAATCTGTTCTGGAGTCTTGGCAAGGTTGCCGAAATCTATATATTAGCAGCTCGGTGATGTTGAACAAGCTTTTATCATCCGAAAATTTTGTTCCTCCTCCAGCATTGTATATATCATACTGCCAAGAAGAAGCAATTTCATTTGAGAAATCTGATCACCTTCAATCTATTAAGAATCTCGGATTTATTTGCTGCCAAACAAAGTCACTTCCAAACACATTGAGTGACTTCTCTGCCCTCGAGCAAATAGGTTTCATAGACTGTCCAGAAATATCAGAATTGCCAAAACTGCCAGATTCAGTCAAATACATTGGAATAAGTGGTTGTCCAATGTTAAGGGAAAGATGTCAACCAAACGGTCTAGACTGGCACAAGATTCGACGCATACAGCATAGGAAGATTGAGTAATTCTAGACGGACTCCAACTTTTATGTCCCCTACTAGAAATAGGTAATTCCTTTCTCTTTTCTCTCTTTTTTGTTTGTTTCATTCTTTTTGCTGCCTTTTCGTTTTTTTTTTATCTGTTTCCATTTTCTCTATTTGTTAATTGCATGATATTTGGCTAAACCTCATTACATTTAGAGAACTTTTTGAGCAATAACATTAAACCTTCTAAAAGTTTTCCAAGGACAAGCCGCTCTGCAATAGAATTAAAATTAGGTTGGTACTTGCTGAATACTCTTTCTGCAACCTACATTTTATTAGATGTTTCGAAATTTCGAACTATTGACGTCGAATTTCTTGATTTCAATACTAAAACCAGTCTTTTATTTGTTGCATCAATATAAATGTTTCTTATAATGTAAACTAACTTTTCTGCTTTTAATTTGGTGAATAACAAACTACTTTTTTTTTTACTAAAGCATCTGGTGTATAAATTAAATATTTTCATGATATGATTCATGTAGGTACGAAAATGATGCAAACAATTCAGAAAATGTGTAGGGATGCAGACAAAATGCCTTGGAGGAAAAGATCTTTACAGTGAGTTCTCTACCTCTTACTAATTCTACATAAGGATTTAGGGGATAAATCTGCTGTTATTCTGATCCCAACCGTTAGTCTTTGTTGAGATTCGTGCATGAAAAACTTGTAATTAGGATTCTGGTCCCAAATCTCTCCTTTTAAGATTATTCCTTTCTCTTTTTCCTGGATTAATTTTGATTATCTATGTCTTGCTTTGCTTCCAGATACAATTTCTCAGTCTCTTAGTCTCTGTTTGATTCAGAATTAACTGTTCATTTGTCTGAATTGTCTCATTTTGTCAGATTTCATGTTCTCAATTTGAATTTAATTTCTCATTTTTGTTCAAAGCTGATCGACGCAAGCAAGCAATGAGGATTCTTAGTCTGGTTATTTCTACTTTACTGTATTAGAGGTTTGGTTTTATTTTCATTCTGTTTCAAATAAATTTCTTTAAGTTTCAACAGAATTTCATTTGAGTTGCAAAATTGATGAGAATAATGAAACTGTGCATTGTGCAGGGTCGATTTTCAAGATTCAATGGAGAAGTTTGAGGCAGTCCCCCATCATGTTCTTCTAGCTTTTAGAGGTATTTTTCTTGTATGTCCATTATGTATAC
This sequence comes from Carex littledalei, assembly GCA_011114355.1. NCBI lineage: Eukaryota > Viridiplantae > Streptophyta > Magnoliopsida > Poales > Cyperaceae > Carex > Carex littledalei. The sequence continues at coordinate 1,395,940 of CM022080.1, forward strand.
CTACAGGAACAATTATCACAACTATTGGGTATATATACAGAAGTTATATTTGTTGTTTTACACTGATATGGCTGCCAAAGCATCTAGTGCTAAAATATTTTATGGGAGTACTTTTTAGCATCTGCAAACACAGTACTTGAAGGGATGATCATATTAACACTACTCATATTTTTATGAACAAAACATTATCTAAATATTTCAGTATATAGATAATTTGACCCTTCATTAATTTTTTTTTAAATACTGCTTTTCAGCAGACTGTTATTGCCATTAGGCCTTTCTTCAGCCGGAGCATGCGCACCACTGATGATGATGTTTTTTATAAAGGGTCACATTGGGGCTGCTCCAAGCGTACTTGAATAGAAACGTTCTCTCCAAGCTTTGTTCTAGAGTTTTGCTTTCTTGTCTAATTAATCCACCAAATACATTTGATAATTTCATAAATTAGTGTATGAAATTGTAAGAGAGTGCGAGAGCGTGTTATTGGCTTTACTAATTTCCCTGTATTTGTAAGACTTCTTGATATAGTGGATTTGCACCGTGTGCTTCCGTGGTTTTCTCCCGAAAGGGTTTCCACGTAAAATCTTGTGTCTCTTTTAATTTATTGTGCTTGATTGCTTGTTATGTTGGTTTCTTGTTTGACTTTCATATTTCTCCATTTGATCGGTATTGATGTATGTGGCGCGACTGAATTTCCCCAACACTTCGCTGTTCTTGCTTGTTTGCCTAACAAAGGCCAATTTTTGCCTTTTTATTTTCCTAATTAAACTCTGCATTGACTGATTCAAACTTCTCCTCAATGGTATTCCCCAAATTGCTTCGCGCCATTGCTGACATGTGATCAGCAGCATTGTAAGTCACAAAGTGCCATTGCCATGAAGAAGTGCGGGGATGGTGGCGAAGACAGCCGGCTAAGAGAGGGACCAATGAAGGAGGCGAAAGCAGTGGGTTTATGAATTCATGGAGAAATATATTAACACTAATAAAATATTTGTTTCAAAAAAATGTTGACGTGTTTTTACAAATTAGATAAAATTTGTGTCGAATTTAATACAACCATCTAATTACTTAAATATTCCTCTCATCTCTCTGTTCAACATATAAAACATATAAGAGAAGTAGATTACAAAAGTACTTTGTATAAACTACTGATAAAAAAATTGAAAATGGGGTTGATTTTCCTAAACATAAGTAGATTAATCATTATTAGAAGGTGTGAACAAGCTTCCCCCTCCTACAATGTAGCAATCTGCAGGTTTCCTTTTTGTCAGTAGAATTAGTGAAAGATATGTTACTAATTAATTCTAAAATTTCACACCATTCCTGGTGTGAAATACCAGTTAATAGCAAAGGGTGCATTGATGTAGATAACTAAATAAGAAAGTGTGCATTGATGTAATACTCAAGTGTGTATTAAGCAATAGTTAAGTGTGAATTCTAAACTGAATGTACTACGGTTATACCATAGGTGCCCGTCATGCATGTATCATCGAGCAAGTACATAAAAATTTATAAATTTGATATGTAAACGCATCACTCGTGAATTAGATTAGTTTCAACGATTTGGATTCGTTGTTTGAAGTCATTTCGATAGGCTCATCAAAGAACTTGATGAACTTAAGAGCACCATAGTTCTACTCTATTTAATTTACCCAACAGGTGTTGTTGTGAAAATAATTTGCACATATGCCCCCTTAAAGGGAAGCATCTACATGTATACCCTTTGATTGATTGAACCCAATTATTGTTAAAAAGAAAGAAGCAAGATAGCCACAGCAAATCACAGTAAAAAAAGTTCTGAAATTTACTGACAATCTAACTAGTTAACATAATTGCATTAGCAAAATTTGTTTCCATGCAATTAATCTTGCTAATTGCATCGATACCCTTCCATTTAGCATTTCCATTGGGTTGCAAATGTAGATAAATGAGACCAAATGGATGCCCCGTTTCAGGTTATAAATGTCATAATCTGTAGATACTGTATATACTGTATTTCAGAATATACTGTTGGTTGAAGGCCAGTACCAGCTTGCAACTGGTAAAAAAAGTATGAACACCTCATCTGACCTTTGAGGCTCACCTCAACACTTGTCAAGCAGAAAAATTATTTGTTGATACGTGATGCCCAAATTAAATATGGGCTTTGGCCCATTAGATTTTTTTTTTAAAACTTGGTAGCGGCGGCCCATTGGTTATTCACGGAATCTTTTCAAATTGAAAAGGAAGAGAGAAAAATATGATTATTATTATTTATCAAGTAATTTATTTCAAGAACAACCTCTTATGGTTGTTACATTTTTTTTTTTTCAATCGCTGTCATGATTTGGGGTTCAAGAAGAAAAAGAATTGGTCCCTCAGAGTCTGTAGCAGTTCACTAAAGAGGAGCCCCAGCACTTGTAATGCTATATTTTTTTAATTTTGGAATTTAATGTCACATGATTAATTTTTTATGCTAAACAAAAAGTTGGAGAGAGAATCCATTTTATAGAAAATTTGAATTTTGTTTCAAAATTTTATCGAAAGTAAATAGTTTTTTTCTTCACATATCTGATATTGTACGAAATTAATTATATAATTGTAACTTTTGTTGAACAAACTTTTCATGATTTTTTTTGTTGTTGAACAAACTACTTTTACTTGACCTGAACTTTTTTATTCCAATTTGCAATGATAACATCGCATGAAATTAAGCATATTTGTTTATTACTGGTTCTAATCATAAATAACAAAACCCCGGCCAGGATATATTCGTGCAAACAAAAAAGAAAGGACATAAACACATGACATAATTTTGGTAATTGCTCAATTGCATTACAATAAGTTTACTACATGTTGACCTTCTAGAACATGCTTAATTTATGGACAAGACATATATAGTCTTAAACTTAGTTAGTAGTGTTGGGAGTTTTTCGGAAAAGAGAGAAAAAACAGAAAACAGGGCAGCAGCCGAAATTTTCACAACTCCATTTTTTTCATTGATTAATTAACATAAACAGATCTGGTATTTATAGTGGTGCATATCCCTCATTTCGCACCCCACTAACTCCACTAACTTTGCTATAACTAACCTATAACCAACCCACTACATGACATATTAATTAATAACTACCCACTACTTCTTGCACATGTCTAAATAGAAAACTTGCTGTCCAAGTTTACAATTAACTCTAAACAGAAAATAAACTGCTGTAAAAACCGAAACTTAAAAACTGCATCTTTTATTGGCTGATACGGTCCGTATTGGCTGATACGGTCCGTATTCATTGCTGACTTGGATTATTTTCAACAAGTAGTACTTGCTTGGTTTGAGAAGAAATTTATGTTGGCGGATGGCAAAAAAGCTCAATTGGTCTGGAGGCCCGGTCATACTTGCCCGGCCCGTCTTTTACCCGGTCAGCTCGGCGCTGTGATGGGCCAGGACTGATCTTAAACCGAAGCCCACAGGCAGCCCATTGGGCCTATATGTTAATACAGCAAACATAAGTTTTGAGTTTAGGGTTTTATTTCGTGAGTCGCTCACCTCATCTCTTTCGCTCTCTCTGTCACTCTCTCCATCTCTTTCATTTCTCTCTTTTGCTCTCTCTTTCCGCTTCAGTCACGCCCCACCGGCCACTAGGGGTGTCAATGACACCCTTTTACCCGTTTACCCGACCTGTACCGTTTCCGATAAGACGAGTACGAGTAAGATTTTTTTTTCGTAAACTTATCGGGTATGGGTAAATATTTTCTTTTTCTTATCTAAACGGGTGAGGGTACTGGCAAAGCCTATTTCGTACCCATTACCCGATCGGGTAATTATAAAAAAAATTATATATATTATCTATATTAATAAGCATTGAAAATAGTACTTTAATTAGTTTTCTTGCACTTAGCATGATCAAAATTTTTTTCCAATAAAATACTATATATGTGTGAAATGAATGTATATGTTTTATTGTTTTATTTAATAATAATAAAAATAATTGTTATATTAGTATTACCCGTTATTTACCCACTACCGTTTCGTTATCCGACAACCATAACGGGTAAGGGTATGGTACGGGTAAGATAATTTGTAGCGGGTAAGGGTACGTAGGGTACGGGTAAGTACAATTTTTAACGGGTAAGGTTATGAAAATGCTTTCACCTGATTCTTTCCATACCCGTTGACACCCCTACCGGCCACCACAGATCTGATCTATCTCCGCCACCAGTCCTCCGACCAGGGTGCCACTAGTCCTTCGCCATGACGCCGCCATTCACGCCCTCAAAACTGATCTGCGTAGCTCTTCTATCAGGTTAGTTTGCTCCCTCTCTCTTCCACTTCGGTTTTGTTGTTGTATCTGTAGGTGTAACATCGCTCATACTGGTACGGATCTCTAAATTAGATATGTACGGAATTTGATTGAATTCTGATGAAGCATCACTTCATCTTAAAGATATGTACGGATCTCTAAATTAGGTGTTTGTTGTTTAAAACAAAGTAGCAAATTTGCAGGGACTTGTTGAAAGAATCACAAAAGGGTAATAAATAGAGAACATATATTATGAAGTATACCTGTTGGAAATTGAAACTTGGATTGTGGATAGTATAGGAAAGAGAGGAGTTTATAGAACTTGATTTCTTTTATTTATGGAGTAGCAAAACTTTACAAGATTCTAATATATTTCTCACTCAATAATACATATACTTCACACACGTTACATGTATGAGACTCCACTACCTATTTATACTCCTATTATGTCGGCTACTGTACATCTAGATTGTTCATGATACAAACATTATAGAAGTTTCTAATGCAATCCCATAACCGACCATATAAGTCCTAGAAGTTTCTAGATTACACTTCATTATTTCTAAAACATTTATAAAAGAAATTTCTAGTGAATTCTTTACTAACCGACTCTTTTGAATAATCAAGAATTAGTATTTTGGGCTTTGGGCTTTGGGCTTTGGGCTTTGGGCTTTGGGCCTTCTCCAAATATTAATTGGGCTATATTTTAAAGTTGGTGATGTAATTTCAACACTCCCCCTCAACACCAACTTTGATTCTCTCAAAATTTTAATTTGCTGATCGATTTTTTCGTATCCTCCATACTCTCCCCTTTGATCTGAAATTTCAGGTCTCGAAATGTCTATTTAACAGCATGTTGATATGATCGCCACTTCTTTTGAACTTCTATCCTTCTCATCGAAACATGTCTCCCAATAGTTGATGTCGGTTTTTGTATGAAGCCTTTTGTCATCAATCTCGTTTTGTAGTTTTTATCTTCGCCATGAGGAGTTAACTTTGTCTTGTAGATGCAATTATCACCAATGATTTCACGATCTTTTGGTCGATCTAAAAGCTTCCGAGTGTTGTTCTTCTCGATCATTTGCATTTTGTTCTTCATGGCCTTCTTAAAATTACCATGCTTCTTGACTTCTTCATAGATTTGAGGTTCAACTATTGAGAAATTGGATGACTCGTAAATTTCAGGTAAAGATCTTACTTGCTTGGGGGATGACTCTGATATCATAGACCCTTCTTTAGCTCTTCGTCTAGCACTCAGCTTTGATCCTGAACTTGAATTAATGCTTGAAATTGACCCGTCTTGGTGTTGTGTATCACCTTGCTCTTGCGGCTCGATCACCTCATTTCTTAGCGCCAAATGCGGAGCGTAGCTTATGTGGAGTGGGAAGCTTCTAGACTTCTCCATTTGTATTCTTGCTAATATTTGATTTTTATTTCTTCGATCGAAAATTTTGCAGCCCCCATCTTCAAAATGAACTGCATACCCGTTTTGCACTAATTGCCCCACGCTCAGCAAATTTTGTTTTAGGTCTGGAACCAGTAGTACATCTCGGATAAATTTCGAACCCATCTTAGTTTGTACGGAAATACTTCCTTTCCCTTTTGCTTGAACAACTGAGCCATTTCCCATACGCACCTTTGTCTCATATGAAGTGTCGATGTGGTGAAATAATTCACGGTTTCCGGTCATGTGATTTGTGCAACCACTGTCAATGAACCAAATATCGCCTTTCTCTTTTTTCGTTGAGTGGCACGCATAGAAATGCTTTCCTGACTCTCCTTTTCTTCTATGAAGTTCGCTCGGTCGTTAATTTTTGTTCTGCACATTCGTGCTATGTGGCCGATCTTCTTGCATTTGTTACATCTCTTTGTTGACCAACATTCAGATGTACTATGGTTCGACCTTTTGTGTATATCGCACCATAAATTTGAATAACTCGAACCTGGTGCTTTCTCCTTCTGTGCCGATTGCTTTTCTGCATCTTGTCGCGGAACTCCTCCTTCGTGGATATTTTGTTGGCTCGTGGGGTTATATCGAGGTCTGAAGCTCAACTTGGAGTGAAATGCGTCCTCCACCAAATTTACTTCGCGTTGGAGCTTTCTCTCTTCGTGTGACTCCAAGGAGCTCATCAATTGTTGAATCGAAAGCGTTGATAAATCTTTCGATTCTTCTATCGCAGTAATGATGTAGTCATACTTGTCAGTGAGGCTAATCAAAAAAATTTCGACTACCTTCTGATCTAAGATGTCTTCACCATGCTTCCGCATTTGGTTCACAATTTCAATGACTCGCGAGAAGTACTCCTTGATCTTCTCTGACTCTTTCATCTGGAGGTTTTGAAATTGTCTTCTTAACGTTTGTAACTTCACCGCTTTCACCTTCTCGGAGCCTTCAAACTCCTCTCTCAGAATCTCCCATGCCTTCTTAGATGTAGTAGCTCCACTTATTCGTGGAAATAGACTTTCGGCAACACCTTGTTGAATTAGAAACAAGGCCTTCGCATCGTTCATTTGTTCTTGTTTCTGCTCCGGCGTCAATACTCCCGTAGTTGGCACCGTAAAATCTTTATTAACAATATCCCACAATCCTTGCGAAAGTAGCAGCGTTCGCATCTTGATCTTCCACATGTCATAATTTTCTCCTATTAAAATGGGAACCGTCGATTGCGCCATGGTTGCGCTTCCTGAAGACATCGTCTCGGGATGCTTCTATATTACACGAACGCCCTTGTCAACTTCGCTAATTTCTTACTCGAACCTGAAGCTCTGATACCAAATGTTGGAAATTGAAACTTGGATTGTGGATAGTATAGGAAAGAGAGGAGTTTATAGAACTTGATTTCTTCTATTTATGGAGTAGCAAAACTTTACAAGATTCTAATATATTTCTCACTCAATAATACATATACTTCACACACGTTACATGTATGAGACTCCACTACCTATTTATACTCCTATTATGTCGGCTACTGTACATCTAGATTGTTCATGATACAAACATTATAGAAGTTTCTAATGCAATCCCATAACCGACCATATAAGTCCTAGAAGTTTCTAGATTACACTTCATTATTTCTAAAACATTTATAAAAGAAATTTCTAGTGAATTCTTTACTAACCGACTCTTTTGAATAATCAAGAATTAGTATTTTGGGCTTTGGGCCTTGGGCCTTCTCCAAATATTAATTGGGCTATATTTTAAAGTTGGTGATGTAATTTCAACAATACCAATATTCTCAAAATATTGTTTCAAAGCTGAACTGTGTTAGAGTAAGCAAATTTTGTCACTTTGCTTCATTGCTGTAAGATTTGTCTATTGTTTGGATTCGAAAGTGATGGCTTGACTATTGTTAATGATTTTGTGGTAACTATACATTGAACTTCTCCAATTACAATTATTTTTTAGTTTATTTTATGAGGATTGGTCAATATATGCAGGCAATGCATGAATTTTTTTTGCAATACATGATTTTTAGATCATTACAAAATAGGCAGGGGCTGATTAGAAAATAAGAGGGGGAAGTGACTTTCAATTATTTCTGTTTAGGAAGTGTTGCTTAGGTTTGGTTATACAGTGCTTTTAACCTTTTGGCTTATTTTTGTGGGGCTGATTAGGTTCTGAGGTTGTTTACTTAAACAATGCGTTTATCTTTTTAGCTTATTTTCAAATGCTGGAGAGTCAAGTGGCTGATGAAAATTAATGAAGAAGGTTTCAAAGATGCTAATGAATTGTTGGTATAAGGCCAGTACCAGCTTGCAACCAGTAAAATGGATGAACACCTAATTTGACCTTTTGGGATTCATCTCCACACTGCAAAGAGCGGTAACCATATCACTTACTGGTAAATCTAATGTTGGATATATATATATAAATATTAAAAGGAAAAAAAGACTGAGGATGAAAAGCCCAATTTGAAGCATACATTAGTAAAATTAATTTCATATAAGTTTTGTATTTTAACTTATTTATTTTTATATAAATAAGGCGTGCATAATTAGAGTTCATAACATGTATCCTCTGTTGATACGTCAAGCCCAAACTAAATATGGGCTTTGGCCCATTAATTTTTCTTGTTAGTACGCCTTAATAGTATCCTCTGATACTTGACTGCATGAATTGGTACGCCTTTATAAGCAAGCAAATGGATATAAAGAACAATATTTAGACAATTTATGATTGCATCTGTGGGGGTTTTACAGGCTTGTAGTTAAGAGTGAATTTTCATTAAAAAAAACTTGAACTATAAATATTAATTAAAATTAGTTTTTAAGTTTGTAAAATGTTAACATTGCATAGAATTAATCCTCACAGGTCCCCTCAATAAGAAATAATTATTATATTATATGATTTCGGTCCATTCAAAGAACTAATTACTTTGAAAATGTTGTTGGTAAATACTTTTAAAAAATGGTTGATCAATTTAATTACATCCTTGAACTCTACACAGATGTAGTCTGGATCTTCTGTTGCACACTCATGTTACCATAAATAAGTTGGCATGTACAAGTCATTATGTCTTATAAAGTTATTTGCAATGGTGTCTTGATCTACACAAATTTTACACCACAGTGGCATTTGTCCTGTGTACGTTACAAGTAGGAAAATTAATTATTTGTTCTCACAAACTGATTAATTAGAAGACTGAATATTTTTCTTAGGATCTCTATTTTGTAAAATAGAGGGCATTGTTTATAATTAAATTGTTATAAGCCATATATTCAGTGAAGATCAGACACCTTAAAATCTCTAAATTTGTAAACATGTTAAAATTTGTTTATGACCTAATTATTCTTGACTAATTGATCAATATCAAATGACCAATAATATTTTTAAAATATTTGGACCCAACAAAATTGCCAAATTAACCAACGAAAGAATTCCACACCAAATACCACACTACAATAGACTAATCCGACCAAAAAAAAAAACAAATGCATCTCTATCAATTGAAAGGCGGTACTATAGACTCACTTTTTTCTATTGACGAAGAATGTTCAATCGTCATTTATCATTTTAGCTTCAGAAATAGAAATAGAGAACAAAATGGCTTTGATTGGTCAAAGACTCAAGTGGTCAAATGGTACAAATTATTGGAGAGGAGACGGACAGGGAGGCATGTTCTTGGTCATCAATGACTTTATCCTCGACATTTAATTGAATTGAATTATACTGCACATGATAGCAAGATCTAATCTCTCTCTCTCTCTCTCTCTCTCTGTGCATTTTCTGAAATCAGCAAAAAAAATATTTGAATCCACAGACCCACTTTCTTTCTGTATGGCAGAAGCAGCAGCCTTGGCCGGGCTTCGGTGGGTGGTGTCACCGATCGTGAAAGATCTCGTTGGCAAGAGCATCTCCTACCTGGGGAGCGATATCGCCAAAGGCCTCGATGATTTAGAGACGACTCTCCTGCCGCAGATCCAGCTCACCATAGAAGCAGCCCAACATAGCCCCCACAAGGCCCGGCTCGCCGGGTGGTTGTTGTTGGAAGAGTAAACAGAGGAAGAAGGATTGACAGAAATAATTTTACTTCACTTCTTGATTAATTCAATTACAACATGCTGAATTTATAGCCCTACAACACCTAAGTTTGGATCATCTAAATTTAGTACCCCACTACCTTGTTCTGCTATTACAAACAGTCTCCAAAATAGAACAAACTCCTGCACCTATCCTGCTACTACGTGACTAATTATAGAACCCACTAATCCTACTACAGACACACCTATATTTAGAGACCCACTAATCCACTAACACATGTTCATGCTTCTAAAAACAACTACAACAGAATTCTAAATAGAGAGAGCTAATTTTGGATCAACTTTCAACACTCCCCCTTGATTCAAAATTGGTTACTCCAAGCTTCTTCATATGTTGTGGGATCTGCAACAAAGAGAACTTGTGTAGTGTCATACAGTTCTTGCAAGGTCTTGGTTTTTCTGCTTGTTATTTCTGGACTTCGATCACGCCTCCTATAAACTCTTATAGATGGATCAGTACTTGAAGTTTCATTCGAGCTCTCTTCACCACTCAAAAAGGATTGGCTTGTGCTGCTGTTTGAGGGTTGTTCACTAGCGTTTGGATTAGGTTGTTGATGTACTTCATCTTCCACATCATAAAATTCGTTTTCTTTGGTGTGCACTGCAACTGTGCCCTTGCCTTCTACTTGAATTAGCTTGTCATCACCAAGTTTAACTTCCAACTTGCATGTTTCATCCAAGTCTTCCAAGTCTTCCAACGTGCACTGCAACTGTCAACCGCGCTGCTGGCCATGAAGAGAGTTGGTTGCGTATCCTCCTCTTCTATATAATTTGCTTGACTCTCTTCTCTTTGCTTCTTGTAGCATTCTGCTTGGTAGTGCCCATACTTGTTGCAATAATAGCATTGAACATCCCTCTTGGAATCGTCGTATGAATTTGTTTGATTGCTTCTACCTCCTCTGCTGGAATTAGCCCGTCCTCTGCTGGGATTGTGGCTGCCTCTGCTGGAATTGTTTCTTCCTCTGCCTCGGCCTCTTGGGTAGCCATTAGATCTGCCTCTTGATGACTCCCCCTTCATGTAAAATGCCTTGTCGTCACCTTTCTCTTCAGCCTTTGACATCCTTGCTTCATGAGTCTGTAGTGACCCCATGAGTTCATCAAAGGTGTAGGTTGCTAGCTCTTTGGACTCTTCGATTGCTGCTACCACATAATCAAACTTGGGTGTTAGGCTTCTCAACACCTTTGCCACCACCGTCTTCTCCTCCATGGTGTCTCCAAATGCTCGGATTTGATTGACCACCTCTTGTACTCTTGAAAGGAAAATTTGGACTGATTCTTCCTTGTTCATCTGCAATGTTTCAAAGTCCCTGCGTAGGCCTTGAAGTTTGATTGCCATGACTCGAGTACTCCCTTGAAATGCTGTTTTCAGGGTTGTCCATGCTTCCTTTGCTTTGGTGGCTGCTGCGATTTTCGAGAAGATGGTGTCATGCACTGCTTGTTGGATGAAAAACAGCGCTCGTGCATCTTTCTTCTGATTCTCTTGCGGATTAGGATCTGGATTAGGAACTCCATTTGCTATCAAGTCCCATAGGCCATGAGACTTGAACAAGGTTGTCATCTTGATGCTCCAAAAAGCATAGTTTTCGCCTTTGAAGAGAGGTATTGCTGGTTGTGTGACATTCACCATGGTGCTGCCGTTTTCTGCCATGAAAACGCCCCAAGGTTGATCGACTTGGCTCTGATACCACTTTGTTGGAAGAGTAAACAGAGGAAGAAGGATTGACACAAATAATTTTACTTCACTTCTTAATTAATTCAATTACAACATGCTGAATTTATAGCCCTACAACACCTAAGTTTGGATCATCCAAATTTAGTACCCCACTACCTTGTTCTGCTATTACAAACAGTCCCCAAAATAGAACTAACACCTGCACCTATCCTGCTACTACATGACTAATTATAGAACCCACTAATCCTACTACAGACACAGCTATATTTAGAGACCCACTAATCCCACTAACACATGTTCATACTTCTAAAAACAACTACAACAGAATTCTAAATAGAGAGAGCTAATTTTGGATCAACTTTCAACAGTTGTCCCGTCTGAAGAATGCTTACTATGGCGCCGAACATATCCTCCACGATCTTGAGTACAAGCGCCTCAAACGCAAGGTCAAAAGAGCGGACAACAAGCTGTTGGTACGTTTCTCCTCTAAACCTATTATCAAACGTCTCGCAAAGTTCATTGGCCCGGTGGTCAAAAAGGCTTCTCTGTTGTCTCCTCAAAAGAGAAAGTTGTTGAAACAGCTGAACAAGCTCAAGGAAATTGTAGCAGAAGCTAAAACTTTCCGTGATTTAGTAAGCATACAGAACATCGGAAGAAAAGATGGTGTAATAGCCGGTAACAACCATCCTGTCACCTCCTCGCTCCTTGATCACAAAGTTTTTGGTCGTGATGGAGAACGGGACCATATAATCAAATTTTTGTTGGGTGATGGAGTTTGTGACGGAGATCGTTACTCGGTTGTTGCGATAACCGGCATGGGAGGTGCTGGCAAGACTACGCTTGCACAGTACATATATAACGATCCAAGGGTAAAGAAACACTTTCCTACCAGAATGTGGCTCTGCATATCCCGAAACTTGGATATCATCGAGCGCACAAAGGAGATGATTGAGTGTGTCTCGAAAGAGAAATGCCCTGATTTACAGAATTTAAGTGTTCTACAAAACAAGCTCCTAGAAACAATACCTGAATCTGACAATATTATGGTCGTACTAGATGATGTTTGGTATGATAGAGAAGTAGGAGAAAACCAATGGGACGACCTCTTAAAACCATTTGCTATCCGTGGAGCAAAATGTAAAATTATGGTAACTAGTCGCTCATCATGGTCATTTCCTAATGCATTACAACCTGGTAAACTTACTGAGCTGAGTGATCTGGCACTTGATGACTTCATATCACTTTTGAGATATCATTCAATTGAATCAATTGATGGTTTGCAAATCAACAATCCACAATTAAAGAATGATTTGAGTGATATATTGGACCAGATTGCCAAAAAAATAAGTAAGTCGCCTTTGGCAGCTAAGGTTGTTGGTAACCAGTTGCGGAAACGCCCAGAAATCACATTCTGGCAAGCTACTCTAGAAAATGACAACTTGAGCGACACTATGGAGATTTTGCTATGGAGCTTCCACCGCTTCGATGTGCAATTACAACGGTGTTTCTTATTATATGGCGTTTTCCCGAAAGGTACATCATTTTCGTATACAATGGTGTCTTATTGGGTGGCACTTGATTTTATCCAGCCCTCAGATGATAATAGAAATGTTGAAGAGATAGCTTTGGAATACTTTCAAATAATGGTTGCAAACTCTATTTTTTACCCGATGGATGAAACTCGCAAATTTTATCTGATGCATGATCTCTTTCGCGATCTTGCAATAAGGCTCTCTGCTGAAGATTGTTTTGTGCTAACAAATCATGAAAGAGAAATCCCTTCAACTGTTCAACATGTATACCTCAAAATTAACAATGAAACTATGGAAGAAAATCTATCTAGTATATGTAAATTGAAGAATTTGCATACCATCGTCTTAAGGAACCCATTTACTGATGATATTAGTGAAATCATTTTCAAGATATCTACAAATTTTAGGAACTTGAGGGTATTACAGGTATTATCCACGGGATATAAAATAATACCTAGAGTTGTAGGAGATTTTAGGAACCTTCGAATGCTAATTAGTTTTGCTAGTAGTTCAATTGAGGAGCTGCCGGATTCAATAGTGCAGCTATACCATCTTCAATTTCTAGAGTTACCCTCATCTGTCAAGACTCTTCCAACAAAGTTTTGTAACCTTATCAAGCTGCGATGCATCGTAATATATGACCGCTTCCATGTTCAGGTCATGAATAAATTACCACCAGTACCTTACTTAGGCAAATTAACTTCACTCCAATTTTTGAATGAATTCCATGTGAGAAAAGAGGAAGGATATGAACTGCATCAGCTGGGACCTTTGAAGGAGATTGGTGGCTCTCTAAGAATTGTAAATCTAGAGAATGTCAGAGATAGGGATGAAGCCGTTGAGGCAAGGCTAATTAATAAATCCAAACTTAAAAAGCTGGATTTGGTATGGGATGAATCAACTGAAATTAATGGCTTAGAAATAGAGGTTATTGAGGCCCTACGACCCCCACCGAAATTGGAATTATATTGCTTAAAATTGATGGGTATAGGGGCTCGACATATCCAACCTGGTGAAGATTGTTTTAGGCTAACAAATGATGAAAGGGAAATCCCTTCAACTGTGCAACATGTATACCTCGAAATTAACAATGAAAATATGGAAGAAAATCTATCTAGTATTTCTAAATTCAAGAATTTGCAAACCCTCGTCTTAGGGAACCCATTTATTGATGATATTAGTGAAATCATTTTCAAGATATCTACAAATTTTAGGAATTTGAGGATATTAGATGTATGGTCCATGGGCTATAAAACACTACCAAGAGTTGTAGGAGATCTGAGGAAGCTTCGAATGCTAAGTTTTACTAGTAGTTCAATTGAGGAGCTGCCGGATGCAACAGTGCAGCTATACCATCTACAATTTCTACGGTTACCTTCATCTGTCAAGACACTTCCAACAAAGTTTTGTAACCTTATCAAGCTGCGACACATGGTATTATATAACAGATTCCATGATGAGGTCATCAATAACTTACCTCCAGTACCTTACATAGGAAAATTAACTTCACTCCAATTTTTGAATGAATTCCATGTGAGAAAAGAGGAAGGATATGAACTTCATCAACTGGGACATTTGAAGGAGATTGGTGGCTCTCTAAGAATTGTAAATCTAGAGAATGTCAGAGATAAGGATGAAGCCGTTACTGTTGGGAGTTTTTCGGAAAAGAGGAAAAAACAGAAAACAGGGCAGCAGCCGACATTTTCACAACTCCATTTTTTTCATTGATTAATTAACATAAACAGATCTGGTATTTATAGTGGTGCATATCCCTCATTTCGCACCCCACTAACTCCACTAACTTTGCTATAACTAACCTATAACCAACCCACTACATGACATATTAATTAATAACTACCCACTACTTCCTGCACATGTCTAAATAGAAAACTTGCTGTCCAAGTTTACAATTAACTCTAAACAGAAAATAAACTGCTGTAAAAACCGTAACTTAAAAACTGCATCTTTTATTGGCTGATACGGTCCGTATTAATTGCTGACTTGGATTATTTTCAACACCCCCCCTTAATCCAAAGTCCAGCACATTCATCATGTCTCGACACCAGTTAAACTTCTCTCGTGGGAGTGATTTGGTCAGCACATCTGCAACTTGCTGGTTCGTGTTCACATACTGCAACTCTATCATCTTTTGCTCAATCAGGTCTCGTATGAAATGGAGCCGAGTGTCTATGTGCTTTGTTCTGTTGTGATGCACCGGGTTGTTACTAATTGCAATTGTCGACTGATTATCACAATAGAGTATTGTTGCACCTTTCTGCTCACAATCTAACTCTTCCAATAAGCGCCTTAACCATACACCTTGGCATGCTGCTGATGTCACTGCATTGTACTCAGCTTCTGCGGTTGATAGTGCAACTGTTGACTGTTTCTTCGAATTCCAACTTATTACGCTGTTGCCAAAGAAGAACACCTGACCTGTTGTGCTTTTTCGATCATCTATGCTGCCTGCCCAATCACTATCGCTGTAGCCTGTCAAACACGGTTCATCAACACCCTTGTACCACAGACCATAGCTTGTTGTACCTGCAATGTACCTAAGAATTCGCTTTGCTGCTCCCATGTGTTGTTTAGTTGGATTCTGCATGTATCTCGCAACCATTCCAACTGCATGTGTGATGTCTGGTCTTGTGTGCGTCAAGTACAACAGACCTCCCACCAAACTCCTAAACCGAGTTGCATCTGCAGCTCCGGTTCCATCAATTGCTGTCAACTTCTCGTTTGTATTCATTGGAATTAGTACGGGATTGCAATCTTTTAATCCGAACTTTTCTACCAAGTCTCTTGCATACTTGCGTTGGGACACAAAGATTCTTCCCTTCTCTTGTTCAACTTCCAGACCTAGAAAGTAATGCATTTCTCCTAGATCGGTCATCTCAAACACACGCATCATTTGCTCTTTAAACTCCTTCACCATTGCATCATCTGTGCCAAAATAAATCATATCATCAACATAGAGACATACCGCTGTTAAACCTCCTTTTTCTTTGCGTTTGACATAGAGATTAGGCTCATTCTTGCTTCTCTCAAATCCCAATTTCTGAAAATGTGCATCAATCTTGCTGTACCATGCACGAGGAGCCTGCTTCAAACCGTATAATGCTTTGAACAAACGGTACACCCACTGTTCTTTGCCCTTCACCACAAACCCTTCCGGTTGCTCAACATAAACCTCTTCTTTTAGTTCACCATTGAGGAATGCTGACTTCACATCAAATTGATAGATAGGTTGTCTCAGTTGGGCAGCCATTGCAATCAACAACCGAACTGTTTCAAATCTAGCCACCGGGGAGAAAGTCTCTTCATAGTCTATGCCTTGCTTTTGTGCATATCCTTTTGCCACTAACCTCGCTTTGTATTTTAATACACTGCCATCTGGACCAAATTTAGTCTTGTAAACCCATTTAACTCCAATTGCATTGCGATCTTTTGGTAATTCCACCAACTTCCAGGTTTGGTTTTGCTCGATTGAACTCATTTCTTCTTTCATTGCTTGCACCCATTCCTTTCTTTCTACAGCTTCTTCATAGGACAATGGATCTGCTACATACAAAACCTGAGTTGCTTCATACAATTCTTGTAAGGATCGTACATTTCTCCCTTGTGTATTCGGATCAACCATCCGATGTGATGTGCTACTCGAGCTTGGACTACTTTGCGGCTGCTCACTGCTGCCTTCTTCTTCTTCATCTTCTATTTCTGCTATTGGTGTGTTGTCTTCCTCCATAGACCAATTCCAACTAGCATTCTCATCAAACATGATATTTCTACCGACTATAATCTTCTTTGTCACCGGATTAAACAACCTATAACCTTTAGATTGTATGCAATACCCAATGAACACACACTTTTCAGATTTTGAGTCCAGTTTTTTTCGGTTTTGTGCACTTATGAGAGTGTAAGCAATGCACCCAAAAACACGCAAATGCCCCACACTGGGCTTCCTTTCAAACCACGCTTCAAACGGTGTTTTGTTCATCACTGCCTTGGTTGGTGACAGATTTAGAACATATACCGCTGTTGCTACTGCTTCAGCCCAAAAACTATTCGGCATACCTTTAGATTTCAGCATACTTCTTGCTAGTTCTACTACCGTGCGATTCTTGCGTTCAGCTACACCGTTTTGCTCAGGTGTGTATGGAGTGGTCAGCTGCTGTAGCACCCCTTCTTTCTCACAAAACTGCTTAAATTCTTTTGATTGAAACTCACCACCGCGATCTGATCTTAGAGCTTTTAGCCTAGCCCCTGTTTGCGTCTCTGCCATGGCTTTGAACCTTTTGAACAGCCCAAACGCTTCACTTTTATAGCTAAGGAAATATACCCAGGTCATCCTGCTGTAATCATCGATAAATAACATGAAATACTTACTTCCTCCCATTGATTCAACCTCCATGGGTCCGCACAAATCAGTATGCACTAACTCAAGTACCTTGGTTGCACGCATCGACTGATCTTTTGGAAATGACAGCTTTGATTGCTTGCCAAACACACATCCTTCACATAACCCAATTTCACCAATTTCGGGTAACCCATTCACCATTTTCTTTTGATTCAACAATCTCAAACCATTCATGTTTAGATGACCATACCTCAAATGCCATAGTTCGCTAGAACTAATCTCCTTGGCTGCAAGTGCCTTGTCTTTCACCTTGGCTATCTCTAGAGGGAACAAGTTGTTTTGTGTCTTCTTGATTGTTGCCATCGTCTGATCCGTGGCTGCATCTACAATTCTGCAATTGTCGCCTTCAAACTTGATGGTACACCCGCTGTCCATCATCTGACCGATGCTGAGTAGGTTTTGGGACAGTTGAGGAATATAGTACACATCATGTAGCATCCGTGTATTGTGACTGCTGGTCTGCACGGCTACTCTTCCTTTTCCTTCAACATGAATCTCTTTATCGTCACCAAGCTTTACTACCTTCTTGTATGACTCATCTAATTCATCAAATAGATGTTTGAAACCCGTCATATGGTTTGAGCACCCGCTGTCCAAAAACCATATTTGACTCGCATCTGATTCTTCATAGGTTTTGGCCATGAACAATTGTGCCTGATTGTTCTTTTCTTCAACAAAACTTGCTTGTCCTTCTTCTCTTTTCTTCTTGTAGCAGTCGGCCTGCACATGACCGGGCTTGTGGCAGTAATAGCACTCCACGTCTTGACCTTCTTCTCTCTGTTTTTTGTAACAATCGGCTTGCATATGCCCTTTCTTGTGACAGTAGTAGCATTCTACATCTTTCTTCGGTTGATTAGAATGCGGTTGATTGTAACTCGGCTTGCCTCTGCCTCTGCCGCCTTGACTGCCTCGACCTCTGCCGTAACCTTGGCCTCTACCTCTGCCTTGCTGTTGGCTTCTTGAGGAATTGCCATTGGTATAGAAAGCTCTGGTGTCATTCTTCACTTCTGATCTGTTGAGACGAACTTCATGGACCTGCAGTGATCCCATCAACTCATCAAACGTGTAGGTGGACAGATCTTTGGATTCTTCGATCGCCGCTACCACATGATCAAACTTGGTTGTCAGGCTGCGCAACACCTTCATCACAACCGTCTTTTCTGGAAGATCTTCTCCACAACTCTTGATTTGGTTGACTATTGTTGTAACTTGCGTGAAGAAGGATTGAACTGACTCGCCTTGTTTCATGTTCAATGTCTCAAACTCCCGTCTCAAGCCCTGCAACTTGATGGCTACCACCTTGGAACTTCCCTGAAATGCGGTTTTCAGAGTTGTCCAAGCCTGATTTGCTGTTTCTGCTGCTGCAATCTTTGCAAACACCGATTCGTGTACGGCTTGCTGAATGAAGAAGAGCGCCTTTGCATCTCGCTTGGCTGTGTCGATTGGTGTCGGATCAGGATTCGGTATTCCCTTGTCTACTAGTTCCCACAAGCCATGAGATTTCAGCATAGTTCGTACCTTGATGCTCCAGAATTCGTAATTCTCACCCTTGAACAAAGGTACCATCTGATTTGACATGCTAATGGTGGTGTTGTTGCCTGCGTCGGCCATGGTCGGATCTGCCTTGATCTCTCACCTCTGCTTGGTCGGATCTGCCTTGATCTCTCACCTTGCTCTGATACCAATTTTGTTGGGAGTTTTTCGGAAAAGAGGAAAAAACAGAAAACAGGGCAGCAGCCGAAATTTTCACAACTCCATTTTTTTCATTGATTAATTAACATAAACAGATCTGGTATTTATAGTGGTGCATATCCCTCATTTCGCACCCCACTAACTCCACTAACTTTGCTATAACTAACCTATAACCAACCCACTACATGACATATTAATTAATAACTACCCACTACTTCCTGCACATGTCTAAATAGATAACTTGCTGTCCAAGTTTACAATTAACTCTAAACAGAAAATAAACTGCTGTAAAAACCGTAACTTAAAAACTGCATCTTTTATTGGCTGATACGGTCCGTATTGGCTGATACGGTCCGTATTCATTTCTGACTTGGATTATTTTCAACAGTTACGGCGAGGCTAACTAATAAAACCAAACTTAAAAAGCTGGAGTTGGTATGGACTGAATCAACTGAAATTAATGGCTTAGAAATAGAGGTTATTGAGGCCCTGCGACCCCCAACGAAATTGGAGTTGCTTAAAATTGATGGGTATAGGGGCTCGACATATCCAACATGGTTGCAGGAAGATTCCTTTATAAAGAATATAAAAGATGTGAACTTCTACAATTGTAATGCTTTGACAAGTCTTCCCTCAAATCTTCATCAATTCTGTAATTGTTCCATTCTCATTATTGAAAATTTAAGGGCTTTGAGAGAATTGTCCACTTTTCCAGAAAACCTTGCTAGGTTATCAATTAGTAATTGCCCGTGTTTGATTTTTGTATGTAAGAATGAGCTGCAAGTGAAAGAAAACCAGAGCTGCTTTGAGCAATTTTTAAGATTTTATATTGATGGGTGCGGACATATATTTGATCATGAACTCAAAAACTTTGAGCAAACATGCTTGGTAGAAAACTGTGCTGAGCAGTTTCAAATTTTGGAAAGCGCTGCAGAGAATAATGCACTGGAACACTGGGAAAATGTAAACAGTGCTTGGTGGTATTGTCATCAACAGCGGATGAATTTTATTTTCAAATGCAGCACTCGAGCAAATAAATTGAAATTACCATCCATGCTTCGCATCCTTCATCTAGGCTATTGTTGTGTATCTGATGGAGCATTGTCGGATTGCCTCAGAGAATTGGTCACTCTTGAGGAATTATACCTATCAGGCATTATGACAATAACCACACTTCCACCAGCACAAGTCTTCGAGTCTTTGCAGAGCCTTCGAGTTCTAGAGATCAAACAATGTTGGTATCTAAGATCACTCGGTGGTTTGCATGTACTCCCTCATCTCGAGCGCTTTCTGGTAGAAGGTTGTAGGTGTTTGGAGATGGAAAGTGATTATACACCATTGCCCTCCACTCTGCAGTCCTTTATCATTACAACTTCCGTAGTTCCTCTGGCTATTTTCAATAGCGATCTTCCATGCCTTCAAAATGTTGAAATTAACAATTGCATTGTCCCAAGGTCTCTATCATTTTGTCAGCTAACTTTACTTAAATCATTGGTGCTTTTTGATTGTCCTGATCTTTTCTCCATTGGGGGCTTGGAATCGTGTCCTTTCATTAATACTCTTCTGCTACTTGATCTTCCAAATCTTGCTGTAGAATCTGTTCTGGAGTCTTGGCAAGGTTGCCGCGAACTACATATTAGCAACTCGGTGATGTTGAACAAGCTTTTATCATCCGAAAATTTTGTACCTCCGCAAGAATTGTTTATAGCATATTGCCAAGAAGAAGCAATATCATTTGAGAAATCTGATAAACTTCAATCTATTAAGAGTCTCGGATTTTTTTACTGCAAAACAAAGTCACTTCCAAACACATTGAGTGACTTCTCTGCCCTCGAGAAAATAGCTTTCAAAGATTGTCCAGAAATATCGGAATTGCCAAAACTGCCAGATTCAGTCATACACATTCGTATAAGTGGTTGCCCAATGTTAAGGGAAAGATGTCAACCAAACGGTCTAGACTGGCACAAGATTCGATGCATACAGCGTAGGGAGATTGAATAATTCTAGACGAACTCCAACTTTTATGTCCCCTACTAGAAATAGGTAATTCCTTTCTCTTTTCTCTCTTTTTTGATTGTTTCATTCTTTTTGCTGCCTTTTTCGTTCTTTTCTTTTATCTGTTTCCATTTTCGCTATTTATTAATTGCATGATATTTGGCTAAATATCATTACATTTAGAAAACTTTTTGAGCAATAATGTTAAACCTTTTTAAAAGTTTTCCAAGGACAAGCCGCTCTGCAATAGAATTAAAATTAGCTTGGTACTTGCTGAATACTCTTTCTGCCACCTACATTTTATTAGATGTTTCGAACTATTGTCGTCGATATAAAAGTTTCCAAAACCAGCCTTTTGTTTGTTGCATCAATATAAAAGTTTCTTATAATGTAAACTAACTTTTCTGCTTTTAATTTTGGTGAATAACAAACCACTTTTTTTTTACTAAAGCATCTGGTGTATAAATTAAATATTTTCATGATATGATTCACGTAGGTACGAAAATGATGCAAAAATATTTAGCAAATGTGTAGGGATGCAGACAAAATGAACTTGGAGGAAAAGATCCTTACAGTGAGTTCTCTACCTTTTACTAATTCTACATAAGGAATTAGGGAATAAATCTGCTGTTATTCCTTGGGAATAACAGGAACCTGCTATTCTGATCTCAACCGTTAGTCTTCGTTGAGGTTCGTGCATGAAAAACTTGTAATTAGGATTCTGGTCCAAAATCTCTCTTTTTAAGCTTATTCCTTTCTCTTTTTCCTGGATTAATTTTGATTATCTATGTCTTGCTTTGCTTCCAGGTACAATAACACGGTCTCTTAGTCTCTGTTTGATTCTGAATTAACTGTTCATTTGTCTCATTTTGTCAGATTTCATGTTCTCAATTTCCATTTAATTTCTCATTTTGTTCAAAGCTGATCGACGCAAGCAAGCAATGAGGATTCTTTGTCTGGTTATTTCTACTTTACTGTATTAGAGGTTTGGTTTTATTTTCATTCTGTTTCAAATAAATTTCGTTAAGTTTCAACAGAATTTCGTTTGAGTTGCAAAATTGATGAGAAGAATGAAACTGTGGCATTGTGCAGGGTCAATTTTCAAGATTCATTGGAGAAGCTTGAGGCAGTACCCCATCATGTTCTTCTAGCTTTTAGAGGTATTTTTCTTGTATGTCCATTATGTATCCCTACAGGAGCAATTATCACAACTATTGGGTATATATACAGAAGTTATATTTGTTGTTTTACACTGATATGGCTGCCAAAGCATCTAGTGCAAACACATATTTTATGGGAGTACTTTTTAGCATCTGCAAACACAGTACTTGAAGGGATGATGATATTAACACTACTCATATTTTTATCAACAAAACATTATCTAAATATTTCAGTATATAAATAATTTGACCCTTCTTTAATTTGCCTTTCTTAAGCTGGAGCATGCGTGCTAGAATAGAAGCGTTCTCTCCAAGCTTTGTTCTAGAGTTTTGCTTTCTTGTCTAATTAATCCACCAAATACACTTGATAATCTCGTAGATTAGTGTATGAAATTGTAAGAGAGTGAGAGACTGTTATTGGCTTGATTATTCTCCTTGTATTTGTAAGACTCTTTGATATAGTGGATTTGCGCCGTGTGCTCCCGTGGTTTTTTCCCGAAAGGGTTTCCACGTAAAATCTTGTGTCTCTTTTATTTTCTTGTGCTTGATTGCTTGTTATGTTGACTTCTTGTTTGACTTTCATATTTCTCCATTTTGTCGGATATTGGTGTATACTCGCAAGGTGTTTGACGAAATTACTCTTTCAAGATTCTTCCACGGCGCGACTGAATTTCCCCAACACTTCGCTCTTCTTGCTTGTTGGCCTAACGAAGGCCCATTTTTGTCTTTTAACACTAACAAAATATATGTTTAAAAAAAATGTAGACATGTTTTTACAATTTAGATAAAATTTGTGTCAAATTTAATACAACGTAGAAATTATTTGATTTCTAATTAAGTGGTGATAAAACTAGTAATTATGAATTACAGAGATTGATTTATTTATAATAGAAAAAATTTGTAATATCGTATAAAAAAATCATTAACTCATGAAACTAAAATTATTATTTATTTATATTTTTGTGAAGGATGTTATTTTCAATTTTGCATTTCTAAATAAACCAATTGATTCAATTCTGCTAGTATGAAATAAAACATTTAAGAAAATAATGAAGGCTTCCATTTTTAAGTAATGGAGAAAAATTTACAATGGAAAGAAAGACTTTTCTCCTTCAATAAAGTGCAATTAATTTGCGGTATGAATTGATTAGCTGTAACGCCATGTAATTTTAGGTGTGTACGATCTAATTGAAAATTTCATTTTAAAAATATAATCAATTATGTAACGCCTCATAATAAAAATAGTAGTACGACATTTATATATATATATAATTATTTGTCTTTCTATTTTATTTTATTACCCAAATTAAAATACCTTGAATAAAAATCAATATGTCCCGATGCATATCAGTATTTAAATAGTATATAATTATAAGTTAACTAAACACACAAAGTCCGATTTAAATATTATTTTTGGCAGCCCACAATATATATATTGTAAATTATTCAAATTAGAATCAGAACTTCCCAAAATAACTACCTTGCAATTAGCGTCTTTTCCCCTTAAGTAGCAACTGCTCCTATAATTAAATTAACTCATCTGTAGCACTCTCTCTCTCCGCTTTCTTCTCAGAAAATTAAGGAAAACGGTTCCTCTACATAATTATTACTCTTCCTTCGTAACTCCTGTTGGAAATCCAAATCAAGAAAATAAGGTATTCAATCTTACATTCAATTATTTGCTTAGTAAATAGATTAAACAATCTCTTATAGTTATCCATTTGATAGGATTTCTTATACTTATTATTTGCCATAATTTCTAGGTTATATTTGTTTCTGAAAATAATGTAATATCTGAAAATTATTTATTTAATAAGGTTCATTATATTTATTATTTGATAAAATCTCGAGATCATATGATCGGTGGAATTTAAGAAGGATTTATGAAATTGCATAAATCAGTTTGTTAAACAATAATTAAATATTATTTCGTACTATCTATATATAATTGATGTTTTCTAGAATATTGCTAACTTTCCTAATATATATATATATATATATATATATATATATAGAGTGAGCCTATGGTGCTATGCATAGCACGGATGGCTAGTGTACTACGGCTCAATACGGTACCTTTAAAATCCTAACGGTCGATCCAACCGTTCAATGTGATAATCATATGAATATGTACTTGCAAACTAAATTTTATATTTTTTCGAATTTTTTTACTATTTTTTTAGATAAGTAGAATTTTGATGGTCCAGAATTTTCAGAAAACACTGATTTTTCTACCTATCTAAAAAAATAGTAAAAAAATTCGAAAAAATATAAAATTTAGTTTGCAAGTACATATTCATATGGATATCACATTGAACGGTTCGGATCGACTGTTAGGATTTGAAAAAGTACCATATTGAGCCGTAGTACACTAGCCATCCGTGCTATGCATAGCACCATAGCCTCACTCATATATATATATATATATATATATATATATATGTATATATATCCCATCAAAGTATCATACTAGTTTAATCATATTTATTTTATATAAATTCTTGTTCGTCTGTTCTCGTCACTAAATCAATATTTCGATATTCTATCTTACTTTAATTATAGTTAATATAAACATTTTGAATTTCCCTTACAACCTTGCCGACTTGAAACTAAATTATTCTGTTTATAAGTCTCCAGTATATGAAATCATATACATCGTACTATATATGTATTCACAAAAACTATGTATTTTTCTGTATGAAAATATTTTCAAACGTCTGAAATTAAATTAGTTTACACTATAGTCTCAGATTATGTTAATCACAAGTAATTCTAATTATGTTATGTTTTTTTTTCATTAAATGGTAAATCTTCACCGAAGACCCTAGGAATTATTCACCAATGATCCCAAATCTATTTTTATTGTAAAGTAGTCTAGTTCTAATCTTAATAAATATAATTTGTGCAATGAGAAATGTGTATAGATATTGATTTAGAAATCATATTTCGTGGTCTAGATCTGAGTGGCGAAATAAGGAGAGAAGTAGAGACAACAATAAACTGCCCCACGACAACAGGTACGGGCTTCCTGGGCTTTTTGTAAAACTAATTACTTATTCCTTTGTGTGCATTTTAATTTACTTACAGAATTGTGCATTTTGATTCGAACAACCTCTTTGATTTTGTTTAGAGAATAAAGAATAAGATTCTTTCGTTTGAAACATATGACATGAATGAAATATATCGATTGAGTATAATAATAGAATAAGAAATCGAATGATCACCGTGAGTTGAATGAATGGAAAGGCCGATACACGGGGACTGCTAGTCGTGGTCGGGACCGATATGCGGGGGATTCTAGTCGTGGTCGGGACCGATATGCGGGGGATGCTAGTCGCAGTCGGGTTCGATATTGGAAAGGCCGATACACGGGGACTGCTAGTCGTGGTCGGGACCGATATGCGGAGGCTGCTAGTCGCAGTCGGGTTCGATGCTGGAAAGGCCGATACACGGGGACTGCTAGTCGTGGTCGGGACCGATATGCGGGGAATGCTAGTCGCAGTCGGGTTTGATGTTTGAAAGGCTGATATGCGGGGACTGTTAGTCCCGGTCAGGACCGGCATGCGGGGAATGCTAGTCGCAGTCGGGTTTGAGATATAATGCATCACAAGCAAAGTGATGGTCAGTGTTTAATAAGATTTTAAAGTAACAAGTGCTTACATGAATGATAGGTCATTGCATGATAGGATAATATCGATTGCATTTTGGTTATTGAATAAATAAAGTTGTTTAATTAGTATGATCAAAAGGGAAGATTTTACAAATCCCCGGGCTGGAACTAAATCCCGTACTGAGAGAATGTTCGAGTCTCTCACCCGTTCCACTTTTATGTGGGTTCCAGGTAATGAAGATGAAGGTACTGAACAAGGTCGGGAGTGAGCTAAGGCAGGAAGATTCTGAAAGGAATAATATGCCACTTGTTGATTTAGTCTCTATTTTAAATAACTGATACATTGAACAGGCATGGAAGTTGTCGTTTTACTAGCCGTGTCTGTCATGATCGTTTGTAGAACTCTTTTGCTTATGAAATAACTGTGGCATTTATTGTATTGTTATTGATAATGTATGTGATGGAAATACGCCTTACGTAGAAATACGTGGCGGGTTGTCTCGGGGTGTGACAACTAAGTTGGTATCAGAGCCAGCACATACAATATCAATAAATTTCCGTTGTGAGAGAGAACGCATTAAGAACTTGTCTTTAGAAATCTTAGTGATATAGTTACAATAAATTTTACGGTATACCCTATTCAGAATTGTTGTAGTATCACTATGTCAAGTGAGGTTTAGAAAAACTAAAATTTAATGTGTCGCCATGACCTCTAGTTTTCCTGAAACATGACTTAATGATGATGACCACTACCCCAATATTAAATATTTCTCTAAACTAAGTATGTTATTATGGCGCGTACGAATATGGAAGAAAAAAGAAAAAGAAAAAAAAAAACCGATAAATAAATCGAAGCAAGAAAAAGAAAAACCAATATGATATGACAAGCAATGAAGGATGGCATCAAGAATTAAATATGAAGAGGAACGCGTTATAAAATGAATTAACTTTGAAATTTTGTCAGCTTAACCTACTATATACGTAAGTCAGTAATATATTGAAGAATTTATTTATTTATTATTATTTTTATTTTTTTATATTTATGAATCAGACTAACGACTAAATATTTTTATTAATATATGGTACTAATAAGAAATAAAAACGCAGAACCCTAATCAATACGACAATATATAAAGGGATAGTTTCATTGTTATATAAAATGGCGAGAAGACGATCCAACAGTAGAATAGGAGCTACCAGTGATAACAATCCGGTTATTCCAACTACTGAAACCCAAAATAGGGCAAACCACTTGGAAGTGCTTTTGCAAGGCTTGGAAAGAGTCGCTCGGGTTGCTATGGAAGCCGAGCAAAGGAGACCTCGTGAAGTGGACCCATTTTTGGAGGTGTATCGTTCATTCACTTCGCTACACCCACCAACATTTGATGGCACAGACGATTTCTTAACCGCAGAAAATTGGTTGGCCAATGTCAAGGACAAATTTCAAATTCTAAGGGCACCGGATGAATACCGGGTAGAACTAGCCACACAACTACTTGAAGGTCACGCACGATTTTGGTGGCAAGAGGTTAAGCGCAGGTGGGACCAGACCATAGGACCTGCAAGCTGGGTCGAATTTGAAAAGCATTTCGAAGGGAGGTACATGGACGTGATCTCACGAGAAGCACTGAGACAACGATTCACCAACCTCAGGCAAGGAAATAGTCTGGTGACTGAGTACAACTCTAAGTTTGAGAACCTAATGAGGTATGCCCCGGACATTATTAGAGATGAATCTCGACTGAGACAACAATACCTTGGTGGGTTAAACCCTTGTCTCGCCCAACTGATTGACATACCAGGACTATACAAGTTGCCCGATCTTATGTTGCGGGCTACCATAGTAGAATCCTATGAAACACGTGTCAGTGAAATGAGCATTGTTAGAAATACTCGACCAAGGATGGAGGAAACTCCAAGATCACTTCCAATTCGGGGTAATTACATGGAGCCAAGGACCATCTTCAGCCCTAACGAAAAACCTTGGTGCAATCGATGCCATAAACCGCATACAAAAGAGCAATGCAGCTTCACCAATGGCTTATGTCACAGATGCCTTAAACTAGGACATTTTGCTAGAGAATGCCCATACAAGCCCCTTCAAAACAACATGGTTCCGAATGATAGCATGATTAGAGGAACCATGAGGCCACCAATCATAGACATGAGTAACAACACTATGATTTCACCAACAGGCGAATACATCAATTACAAAAATTATAATAAGGGAAGGAATGTGAACCATGGCGGAAGGCGGGTAGGAGTGTATGTACACGATTGTGATTGCAACCATACTAAAATAGAGGGAGGGGCAGATTTAATAAAGAAGAGAATGAGATCTCAGCATGACCTATAGCAGGTACATCCGAAAATCCAAATAAATTACTTTTGTAATCACCAATCATGTCACATGAAGATGTACGATGAACGTAATATCTCCACATTGAATACCGATAAAACATTTTAAATTTAAACACTTCTGGTATCCTAACGCCATTCAAGTTAGGAGGCTACGTGGGAGTTCAAAGGCACCATACGCTCGAATTACCCTGAACTTTTCAATACGCCTTACGCATAATTGTGGAAGTATTTATAATTTATTTAGAGTAGTGCAGCAGAAGCATAGTGGAAGTATATATAATTTATGTAATAATTTTATAATTTAATCAGAGTGGCGCAACGGAAGCGTAGTGAAAGTATTTTCAATTTATGTTGGTATTTTGAGGACAAAACTTCTGTTTGAAAGGGGGAATAATATAACATTTCATCAATTAGTTAAATTTTTAATGTACTTTGAGTAAAAGTAAATACAATTTAGTGTTTGAATTTTGAGGACAAAATTCTTTTTGAAGAGGGGAAGAATGTAACGCCATGTAATTTTAGGTGTGATAAGTATTTATGTTTACAGTACAATTAAAATTATATATTTTACGTAAACGATTTGTGATGTTTGAATTTTGAGGACAAAATTCTTTTTGAAGAGGGGAAGAATGTAACGCCATGTAATTTTAGGTGTGTACGATCTAATTGAAAATTTCATTTTAAAAATATAATCAATTATGTAACGCCTCATAATAAAAATAGTAGTACGACATTTATATATATATATATAATTATTTGTCTTTCTATTTTATTTTATTACCCAAATTAAAATACCTTGAATAAAAATCAATATGTCCCGATGCATATCAGTATTTAAATAGTATATAATTATAAGTTAACTAAACACACAAAGTCCGATTTAAATATTATTTTTGGCAGCCCACAATATATATATTGTTAATTATTCAAATTAGAATCAGAACTTCCCAAAATAACTACCTTGCAATTAGCGTCTTTTCCCCTTAAGTAGCAACTGCTCCTATAATTAAATTAACTCATCTGTAGCACTCTCTCTCTCTCTCCGCTTTCTTCCCAGAAAATTAAGGAAAACGGTTCCTCTACATAATTATTACTCTTCCTTCGTAACTCCTGTTGGAAATCCAAATCAAGAAAATAAGGTATTCAATCTTACATTCAATTATTTGCTTAGTAAATAGATTAAACAATCTCTTATAGTTATCCATTTGATAGGATTTCTTATACTTATTATTTGCCATAATTTCTAGGTTATATTTGTTTCTGAAAATAATGTAATATCTGAAAATTATTTATTTAATAAGGTTCATTATATTTATTATTTGATAAAATCTCGAGATCATATGATCGGTGGAATTTAAGAAGGATTTATGAAATTGCATAAATCAGTTTGTTAAACAATAATTAAATATTATTTCGTACTATCTATATATAATTGATGTTTTCTAGAATATTGCTAACTTTCCTAATATATATATATATATATATATATATATATAGAGTGAGCCTATGGTGCTATGCATAGCACGGATGGCTAGTGTACTACGGCTATTATGCCTCGCCAGTAAAGGCACCCTTTAGATCTTTGACTTTGCTTTCTCCATTATTGTACTTTCTGAGTATTTAAGTTGCAACTTGTATTTATATATGGTACATTTCCTATATATCTATGCTTATCGTTTTAATTGCTCTCGAACTACAAGTCGTTTGTCAAATTTGAACTTCAGCCAAGGTCTCTATATATATCCACTCAAGCTGCGCTACCAATCATCCTCCTTTGAATCCAACCCCCACCCCAAGAAAAAACCAGAAAAAAAAAGACATGGCAGAGGCAGCTATTGGATATGTGTTGAAAAAGCTTGCTGATGCCTCGCTGCAGAAAGCTCAGGAACTGCACGCTGTTAGTGGGCAGATCAAGCAGATGCAGCTGCAGCTGGGCTTCATCAAAGCTTATCTAAGAGATGCCGATTCCAAGGGTAACAGAGATGAATCGGTAAAAGAGTGGATTAACCAGATCAGACACATGGCCCACAGAATAGAAGATGTGATTGATACCTTCCTTGTTGAGATTGAAGAAAACCATCAAAAAAGTTCCCAATGGTACAGTAAAATTCCGGTGGGGTTAAAAAGACCCTATAACAACCTGAAGCTGAGTGGCGAGCTTGAAGAAATCACTCTAGAACTCAAAACGATTTTCCAGCTTCGAATCGACTTGGGAATTAAGGATCTTGGTGCTGGTAGTGAAGAAAATGGTCAGCACCAACTATCTTTTAGGCCGACAAAACCTTTTGCTTTTGATGACTCACAAGTTGTTGGCCTTGAGGATGACAAGCGAAAGATTATCGAGCAGCTGCTTGATAGAATCATTTCAAGGCGCATGGTGCTCTCGATTGTGGGTACCGGCGGCCTAGGCAAGACCACCTTAGCCCAAAAAATATACAAAAGGTACATTTTCTCTCTTAATTTTAAACCAATGTTTTTATATAAATTGTGTAAATTTTTGTCGAATATAAATATAACAAGAGAATTGCTCAATCTGAAACCAACTGGTTGTTCAGAAGTCAACTGTCCAAATTTGATCCTTTGTTAATTTAGATTTCTTCCTTCTCAAGAAGTGATGAAATACTTCAATTCTTCGATCTAATCTGGTAAAATTTGGGAGATTTTATCATTAATTCATCATTACTATTAGCAATCAATATTCAATACCTTGTATGTAATTGTTACCTAGAGCAACGTGATACGTTTTTTTAATTTAATGATGAACAAATCCAGCCTGTTCGTTCAACAAATCTGTAATTGTTTCCTCGAACTCTCGACCTTTGGGTAACCACCACAGTTCTAAGGCTTTTTCTCCTGTATCTTATTTCTTAACGATATATAAATAATCTATGAATCGAGTTATCATAGATCAGATCTCCAATAAAAATTTCTCTTGCTGAAGCTTTTTTTTTTTTTATGTAACACATTTATTTCTTTTAATCACAGTGTGAACTTGGAGGGCCAATTCGATCATCTCGCATGGCTGTCCATTTCCCAGAAGTTCAATTTAAATGATCTCTTCAGAGAAATCCTTTACTCAATCAAACCTGAAATGAGAAATCAAAATCCACCTCTGACAGATGATGATTTACCGGTGAACATTGAGAGCACCTTGAGAGACAAAAGGTTCTTAATTATTCTAGATGATGTGTGGACGACTGATCTTTGGGAGCAAATGAAAATAGCAATACCTGATCGGAACAATATGAGTCGCATAATAATTACCAGCAGATTTGAAGATGTTGCTAACACAGCAGATTGCAATACAGAACCGTATCAACTCAGTTACCTAAATTCCAATGAGAGTCTAGCTCTCCTCTTCAGAAAGGCTTTCCAACAACCTATACAACCTGAGAATTACCCTCTTGATCTCTTGGAAGTTGCCACTAGATTAACTAAAAAAAGTGGTGGGCTACCCTTAGCATTAGTTGTGCTAGGCGGTATCCTGTCAAAGAGAAAGCGCAACTACACTGCCTGGAGAACAATGGAGGAAACCATGGATTGGCACGACGAAGATGGAAAGAAGTGCTCGCAGGTCCTAGCCATGAGTTATGAAAACTTGCCTTACGAACTCAAACCATGTTTTCTTTATTTTGCTTGTTTTCCCGAGGATTATAAGATTTCGGGAGAGCACGTTACAAGAATGTGGATGGCTGAAGGATTGGTACCGAAAGATGGAGCTGGAACAATAGAGGACAGAGCTGAGAAATACCTTCAAGAGCTAGTGCAAAGGTACATCTCTTCTCAGTTCTATTTTTTATGGCACTTATCACGTATATAACAAGTCCTGTTGTGTTTTTGGCCCAGCCCATTCTCATCACATTCACACCAAAATTAATAACTCTTTTAATGCACAAAGGTCAAGTATTGTACCTCATAGAAATAATTTGTCAGAAATTCTCTCATCTCCAAATATAACATATAGTTATGAAGAAGTCTGAAAGAGAAGTAATTATGCAAACAGAAGCATCCTTATGTATGTATATCTTTGTTGCATCCATGATTCCATGTCCCACTTTGCGAGATATTAAATGTGCTCAATATGTATAGTGTTCTGGTTCTCGCTGAAAGGAATTAAAATTAAGTTTAACTTTATAAAAAGACAACAGAATATTTTTTTAGCAGCGTTTTTTCGGAACTTACGTATATCATCGTTAATTGTTGAAGAATTGGTGGAAACTCAATTACAGACTTTTAGGCAACAAATTATTTGTTACCAAAAGATTTAAAAATAGATATTTTATTGTTTGTCAATGTTTCACAGAACTAGATATAACGTTGCATCATTGCCATGAACATGGTTATAAGTTTGATATCGACATATGCTAGAGTCAAGGACATGGGTGGCACTTAAGCTTACCCTTTGTCTAAACGAATATATTATTTTTTTACTAAGAATTTTTTTAAAAATTACAATAATATATTCATATAGAGTTTAATTGTAACGAGAGATCTGGATACATACTAACCAAAATTAATTGGCTTACAAAATTAATAATAACATAAATAAGGACGACACCTACATGTGCAATAACTAACAACATGTTTAGTTCACCTGAGTTAAGTTACTATTTTTTTTCCTCCTCTTATTTAATTGATCTTGTCTTCTTCCGTTTCACTATAATTTGAAGAGTAAACAAATAAACTTAAAAAATTACAGTAAGTTCAAAGAAACCCTTACTCATCTATTGAATTTTCAATAATAAAAAAAATATTAATGATTTTTCACTCTCTTGTCTTACTCATGCATCCTCTGCCCTTCATCCAAACAAGACATAATAGTAGATCTAGAAATTCATAACCGACAAAAGAAGTTCAAAGAGTGAATCACTAAGATAGTCCGATATTTTCTTTAAAAAAAAAAAAATTAAAAATAAGTGCGTAAGTACTGGCTAATTAGCTTTGGTGATATGTCTACAGATTTTTATCTTCAAAATGTCAATATAAATAAATAATACTTCTATCCGATTTCGAACTTGCAATTTAAACACTTTTTTTTTGCCAATAGACTGAAGACCGGTTTTCGTATACTACAACAAGTTAGTTTTAGTTAGTTTACTGAAAATCACATGTTGTTTTAACAACATATATATTTTTATTTCGGGCAATGCTGAGGTAAGAGAAAATTTTGATTTTCACCGTACAGTACTTAAAAATATGCTCCATATCGCTTAAAAATATTTAAATCTCAAATTGGTAACTAGACGCCTGATATCACGAACTGTGATTGAATTACATTAAAAGTCATATTTTTGTAGATAATATTTTGAATCATAAAACATAAAAGTAAGGAAATAAAAAATAATGGGAAAATCATACCATAAAAAAGCAAAAGTCATCACCTCACGTTGCTTGACTAAAAATATTTAGGACTATCAATGGCATCCTTTTATCTGTTTATCCTATCTGTACCGTATTCGATAAGAAGGATATGTGTAAGTTTTTTGCATGTAAATGTATCACTCACAAAGTAAATTGGTTTGAACGGTTTGAATTAGTCGTTTGAAGTCTATATAATAAGTTTTGGAATTAGTGTCATATGACACCGATATCATACTAGCCGGACTCATTAATAAGCAATGAATATCCATTCTCCAACTACTTTTTGTAGTAGTGTTACACTTAATTAACCATTAAAACACATAAATAAATTCCAACAAATTCAAATAAAGTTAAGACCTTTAAAACACACACACACAAATATATGTGTGTGAAATGAATGTATTTTAATGTTTTATTTAGTAAATAATAAAAATAATTTTTATATTGGCACTACCCATTATTTATCCGCTACTGTTTCGTTGTTCGACAACCATAACGAATAAGAATAGAGTACAGATAAGGCAATTCGTAGTGGGTAAGGATAAGATATGGAGAGAGACAATTTGTAACGGGTACGGGTACAAAAATATTTCTACTCAACTCTTATCGTACCCGTTGACACCATAGTTCTGAAACTCGGAATCGGAATCGGAATCGGAAGAAATGGATTGCAAACTCGGATTTTTTTGGCAATAAGCTTGTTTTGTAGCCAAAATATAGGAAAAAATTGGCAAAAAAGTAATTTGTCAAGAAATTATGTTAAGACAAAATATTATACTCAAATAATCTACTAATATAATATAATACATGCCTGACAAGGAGATATTGTTGTATTGAGCTAAATAATAAAGTCATTAATGTGATAACAATCAAATTTGTACTGCAATTACTTAAAATAATAAAATTTATTTAATTTTAAAAATAAAGTAGATAAAATAAAAATACTAACTAATATTTACAAGAGAGAAACAAAATTTTTAATTTCTACTTTTATATTTTTTAGAACAATTAAATTTCTAACCTAGTAATCCGATACGGCCATACTCCCATCCTTTAGTCAAATAAAAAAAAAACCACTTTTGAGTGTCATCAGCTGTGGATCCGTATCCTCCCAGGTACCTGACTCAAGCAAATTGAAACGGACGGCCCAGATTAATTCTTTCTGGGCCAAACTCAATCCGGTGCCTATAGAGACCTGAGGTGACCTGAGGTGATGTTAAAAGAACCGTCCGATCATAATTTGCTTAAGTCAGGTGACCTGAGGTGATGTGAATTCCATCAGCTGTACACATCAATTTGTTCGGATCTACTTAACTATATAATATGAACATGGTCTACGATGAAACAATTTATGTTCTCAAAATAAAACAGTACAGTTCACATACACCTAGTCTATTTAACATTTTATAATGCTTTAAACCTTCTTATCTTCTCCATAGCCGCATCTATTTTCCCCAATTTTTTTCGACGGCAATGGAAAATACAAATTGGTTCGATTTAATCATCAAAATAGTTTGATTTTGCTTTTAATGCAAGAGAAATAGAGAAAATTTGGCCGATTGTTTCGATTGACAATCAATTTTATCGGTTTTCTGCACATAACTCGCACACCCGAGTCAACTCGGGAAAAATTGGCTCGCCTCCGGCCGATTCCGGTCCGACCCGGCCCTAAAAATATTGTTGTAAATACCCGCACCACTCGGCACACGTATGCTAGGTATACCAACAAAATTAATTTAGTAGTTAAGTGAGCATTACTATCATGAAGTGCCACCTCAGGAAAATACATTAATTGACTATAACAAAAGCGTACAGTACGGAGCCTATCGACAAATATTTCCATACTACTATCTAAATAACAAATTATTGCCATTAGTATTATGTGTAGTCATTTATCTAAATGAAAGAGAACAGTCATATTGTTAATTAATTGCTTCACCATCAAGCATTACCAACATATATTTTTAATTTTGATGCATATAGAACAATTTATAGTGCAAATTAATAGATCGACTCAAAACAATTTTTTAAGGTTAATTGCTTTAAGTACCAACTAATAATTTCATTGATAAAAAACGTATTTACAACGAGTCAAATGACTCTAATTTGTAAATTTAAACTCCTTTATTCTTATTAATTTATCTAAACTATTCTAATCATCTAATTCTAGTTATTTACATTCTTAAACACCTTAATACATCATTCTCTAACTCTCTCCACAATCGGATTTGCTTTCGTCTAATATCCGCCACGCTCTGACAGCTGGATCTACTCACTGTTGCGCTTCGACACTCACTGCCACACTCCAACGGATGGATCTACTAATAGTGGTGCTCCGACGATCTGATATACTTGTCGCGGCGCTCCAACGATCGGATCTACTCATCGCCTCGCTTTGACACTCACCATAGCGCTCCGATAGTCGGATCTACTCACTGCGGTGTTCCAATGGCCGAATGTACTCACCGCCGTGCTTCGACACTTACCGCGATGCTCTGACGGTCGGATCTAGTTACCGCCTCGCTCCAATCGAGATGGGTAGAGACTTTACGCTCCAAGCTCTGATGATACCGCACCTTCGACTCCGATCAGTTCCGCTTGACTCGGCTCCCTTCCCTCTCTCATTCTCTTTTCCGCTCAAAGAGCTAAAGATGAGAAAGATAAGAGAATATCAATGTGTCGGATTGATCTAGAGATAGGACTCAAAACAAATTTATATGCAACTTAATATATTAGCCGAGTAAAAAAATTTAAAAATAATAATTTCAGCATTTCGAGGTGCCTAAATATATTTTATATTTTTATCACTACATCATAAGCGGGACATCCTTGAGGAATACCTATATATATAAATATAGCCAATCATTCATCATTTATATAAACTTTTTTTGGATGAAAGATATATTCGAGCGTTTGTTGTTTTTCATTAATTTGACTTAAGAAATACCTACTTATTCAAAAACAAATATTTCCATTCTTCTTTGATGTCAATTTGTATGAAAAATACTGTTGTAGGTGCTTGATTCAAGTTACTAAAAAATCTTGGAACGGCTATTGCAAATACTGTAGTATGCACGATCTTCTAAGAGAGCTAGCTATCCGCAAAGCTAAGGATGAGAACTTCTTCAATGTATTCTCAAAAGAAGAAGATGTTAACAACCTAGTTGTTAGCAAGCCACGTCGTGCGGCCCTGCAATTTTGCACTCCCACGGAGGATGGCATTTATTCTGAAAACACTCGTTCTTTACTCTGTTTTGGTTTTGGGAAATATTCAGATAATAATAGTGCCTTTGGACTACTAAATTATGGTGGCTTTAGATTACTTAGAGTTTTAACCTTGCAGAGTATTGATATGACCACATTTACTCGGAGACAGTGGCCGAAGGGCTTGATACACTTGAGGTACTTGGGGTTAAGAGACTGCTGTCTTCCACTTGATATATTTAAGAAGTTTTCCTTCTATAATCTAGAAACCATTGATTTGAATGGATCAAACTTAGATACTATAGAAGGAACACTAGATTTGCGTGATGTCGTAATCCCAACTCTAAGACATGTATATGGTAGCTATGGAATAGGTTTACCATTACAATGGGATAAGCATACAAATCTACAAACAATTACGCATGTGCCTATACTGATAGAATTAGGATTTTGTATCAACTTGCGTACGTTACAGATTTACATTAATAATGATCTAGATAATGAAAGGGCTATAAAAGAGTGGCAAAACCTCAAGAGTGTGCTGAAAAGGACAGAACAGTTGGTCCACCTCACTATTGTAACAGAGAGGTTGCTACCATTTGGTGGCACAATAGACTTACCTTGTCATGGGAAGATACAAATACTAGCTTTCCGGGGAGAATGGGAAAGAAATATATGTGTTCCAAGTGTTGAGATGTTTCCAACAAACCTCACCAAATTGCTGCTCACAGAATCTAAACTCCAGGAAGATCCAATGCCCATATTGGAGAGGCTGCAGAGCCTCAGGATACTTTATTTGTATGATTACTCATATGAGGGAACAGAGTTGATCTGTTCAACCGGAGGGTTTCCTAACCTCGAAAAACTGAAGGCTGGAGGTCTGAAAAATCTACGTCATTGGCACATAAAAGAGGGAGCTATGCCCATCCTTCGTCACCTCCAAATCCATTATTGTAAAAAGCTGCACGTACTTCCTGAGCTACAAAAGGTGCAGACTCTTCAAGAACTAATAGTTTGTAGGCCCTCACGTGAGCTCTGGGAAGGTATGCAAATGCAAGGAAAAGATGTACACAAAATTAAGCATATCCCATCTGTGCGTATAAGGTAAAATCTCATGCATCTTTAATTTGTTGTAAAATTTTTTTACAGATTTAATTCGATTGTCATCATAACCCATCTAGATTTGTTCATATTACTTTGCATGGCTGCAAGACTTTATTTTCGATTGTCATAATTTTTTTATTATTTTTATTGTAATTTATTTAACTACTCTCAATTATTATATGGATTATGTTGAGCAGGTATTATGACCAATAATAAAAAGAGACTACACCAAAAAATGCCAGAAGACATCACATAATCATACATAATCTCTCTCCGCTTACAGACGAACGGTCAGATTTGAGTCTACTTTTAATTTTATTTTATCCCTTTTTTTAGTTTCTTGTTCCCGGGCAGTTCAACTTTTCATACTTGCCCGTTGTCATGGTTGATAGGTTTAATTTTCTATTGTTATGTACTTTCAATTTTTATAATTGTAATTGTACTCATTGCAATGGAGTTAATTTTTTTATGATTATTTATCTGACTATTACAAGTAAAATAAGATAAATGTTGAATAATTAATTTTTATATTTTGTTAGGTTTTTTATAATGTCTTCCATTACTTTATTAATTTCAATCTCTATAAAACTATATGTATATCATTTTGAATTCGACTAATATCATTTTTATGATTATTTATCTGACTATTACAAGTAAAATAAGATAAATGTTGAATAATTAATTTCTATATTTTGTTAGGTTATTTATAATGCTACAAATCTTTAGACCCTGAAAAAAAAAATGGTTCATCAGAAATCCATTATAGCATTTAGTGACAGTGTGGCAAGTCACTGAAGCTTCCACTTTGCCTTTACAATGTAATGCTACAAATGAGTGGAGAGGGATAGTGCAAAGTGGCTCGGATTTTACATATTTTAATTTTATATCATTTTGTGCGTCTCATATGGTGTCACCTTTTTTTAGTGCATAGATAGTGATAAATTTAAAATTTCAAGATTTGATAAAAGTGAGCAAATTTGATCAAATAATTGAGTCGAGTTGGCTTCACTGAAAGTTGCACATATTGATTTATTTTTTCTTTTCGTTTTAATTGGAGGTGATGTTTTAGCTTTTTTTAAATGCAGTAAAATAATGTTGAATGCTTTATTTTCTAAATATGACATAATGACATTATTATAGCTATAAAATCAATAATTTTAATTAAACAATATATACACATATAGATTTACTGTGAATCTATATGAATTTAGAGACGGAACTAAACATTTGAAATTGTGAGATAAATAAATTATCGTAGTGTAATTTTATTTTATAAGAAAGTTAATTGTATAATTACTCACAAAAATTATAAAATATTTTAATTTATAGACTCAGATCTGCCCGGTGCGACTTTTTTTTTAAGATTACAGAGTAGGCCAACTGTCTGATCTGCTTTAATAGTTGTACGTGCTCGTATCAATTTTCATGCACACGGATTAAAGCGGATCGAACGATCTTGAAATCTAACAGACTTAAAAGTAGATATCATATATACCTATTCAACCTACTCCGTTCTTTTTTTGAAAGATGGTAACTCATTGATGATTAAATTTAACAGTTAAGATTGTGTGTCATAATTATAATTATGACACCATTGTAATTATATTATTGACTCAAAAAAAGGAGGCATGTAAGTACATGTGTGACAATTTTATTGACAACAACACATCCAGACACGACAACAACGGTATATATATGATCCGTGGAATTCTATATTGGTTAATTAGTTTACTCTATAAATAAAAATTTGACGCATGCACATGGGAAGTTTGGTGTTTGGTGAGTTTAGAAACGATAATAATGGAACAACATGAATAGATTATGATATGTTTTAGCAATGATTGTAGGAATTTGTAGGTGTCAATTAATGTGACAATGTCTCATGCATATTTGGTTCTTTGTTGATTGCTACATTCATGAAGAATGTCATTAAGGAAAAAATAACATGAGAATTGTAAAATGTCGGTGGGTACATTTAATGGCGGTCCAAACTGTAATGGTTCTTTTCTTTTTGGGACAAATCTTAGATTATTTTCCCTATATAAAATATTTTATATATGCAACAGTTTCAGACATCTATCAATCGTCTATCCATCGTCAACGTCAACTTTTAATTAATACAAGTAATTTTATTTATATATTTTGGCAATCCATGACAAATAAATTACTGTAACTGCAAATTTGCAAACGAATCAAACCAAATCAAACGACTTAACTCATTTCG
Organism: Carex littledalei; assembly: GCA_011114355.1. NCBI lineage: Eukaryota > Viridiplantae > Streptophyta > Magnoliopsida > Poales > Cyperaceae > Carex > Carex littledalei. Next base: position 1,436,090 of record CM022080.1, read on the forward strand.
AGTTTGAGTTCAAACCAATTTCGAATCAAACTGGTTTGAAATTGAAGCAGAGTTTCGGCCTGAAAAGAAGAATTCATGTTTGATTCGGTGCGATTCGAACCAGTTTCGAACCGAACTTGTTCAAAATTGAAGCAGGGTTTAGAACTAAAAAGAAGAGTTTCAAACCGAATCAAACTCAGTTCTAGTTCGATTCGAACAAATTTCGAACCGAACTGGGTTTGATTCGTTTCAGAACCGAGCTGGTTTGATTCGTTTCGAACTGAATTTTTTTTTTCGAATCGAACTCAATCGAATTACGAGCTACGAGCTTTTTGTGCGCCCTAACTGAATGGAAGTGAAGCAGATAACAATACTTGCAACCTGGTCATATATTATAAGGTTATTTATTTTTTTTGAAAGAAATATTATAAGGTTACTAGTGTGCTAAGTTTTATGGATAGTGTTGTTTTGGTCATATTATAGTGTTGCTTTTAAGAAATGATCATGAGCATCAGCACTGACTTCATTTGTTGCTTAAATGTATCATGACACAATATATGATGAATGGATTGGTTGCAGGAACTAAATTAAGTAATCATGTATGAGAATCCAAAATTAATGTCCGACAATTATTCAAATTTTTTAGAAAGTCTGTTGTGGCCCATAATAGAGAGCTCAACTCACCAAAAAAAAAAAAATTGACTAAGTATCCGTTGTGGGCCACAGAAAGCCTGTTTTGGCCCGTAATAGAGATGCTTCTAAATACCTATATGGCATCTAATGACAACCTTTTTAGTAGGGATGTATATGGATTAGATACAGACGAATAATAGTTTAATCATCTCTATAACTGTTTTAAATTTCAAATACGAATTTAAATATTTTTAGTCTAGAGGAAAAATATGAATATAATTCGGATATTAAAATAAAATTATCACATATTGTATAAAAAAGATGTACGGACACATTAATACTAGTATCGTGCCTGCGTGTTGCAATGGGAATATATTATAGGAGAACAAAAAAAAAATCTCATACAAAATAATATATTTTCATAAAAAAAATATAGACAAAATGAAAAATAACATTTCTAAATGACATATTAAATAACATCTACAGGTAAATAACGTTCCTTAAAGACATATTTCATTAAATGACTTACATATTTTTTTGTTCTTTTTGACATATTTTCATACAAAAATCTCATACAAAATGACATATTAAATAACAGATAATATTCCTTCAAAGATATAAAAAAAAATAGAAAGAAATGAAGACATGACCGATCAATTATCAATCAATCTAAAACTTTCTTATGTAACATTTAAAAAAATGGAAAGAAATCAGGTTCAATTAGAAAGATAATACAATTTGCGTGGTGAGTACGTGTCTAAATTAATTTAGACTTCTACATGTAGAAAAAATATAAAAAAAATGCATAGAATCAAAAGAGGCAAACCATTTAATTAGAGGGCTGATATTCAATCCATAATTTCATTTTTTAATCACAACCGTTGGCACCGATCAATGTATCTACTTAATATAACAATGGAGATATGTTTCATGAAAATTAACAAATAAATTATTCCATAACAAAATCCAAAGCCCAACAAAATCTAAACCCCTAGCCCAATAAAACCCAGACCAGAACTTAAATACAGATCCATTTCTTATGCTGATATCTGAGCGAAAAGGTGAGATGCCGTAAAGTACCATTAGCACGCTCCCCAACTAACCCTCCCTTCCAAACGACCTTCATCAAGTTTGATGATGACACGTGGCATCCATCCACCCGTCCACTTCTCTGGCTCATAAATTTTCTGTCAAACCCCCCATCAAAACCGAATTAAAACTTAATGAATAGAGAGTAGAGAGAGAGGACAACTGCATGCATGATGCATGGATCCAACGCGGTACAGTAGGGACAACATTTCTTTGGCTTTCCAAATAAAATGTTTCCCTCTATTGTGCTGCTTTAGATCCATGCAGTGCAAATTGGTAATTTGTAGGCTCAAAGCCAATACTCCACTTGCTATATTTGTATCATTCAAAAAGCATATAAATTATTTTACTATATAGTATTATGTAGATGCAAATACAAAGTAGCTTGAGAGAGATTTGATATTTCTAAAGCAAGCCAAAGAGATTAATTGGCTCGGTGGCTCCTCTTAGATTACTTGCAACTCCATAATTTTGCTGCCTAAACTTAAATTAAAAAAAAAAAGTCTATTTGTAATATTTCAGATATTAGGTGGTCCCCAAATAGTAAGTGGTCCCCTCAAGTAGTTAGTAGTTATTGACTGGAGGATAAAACGGGGGATGGATTCTGGGGGATAGCTAGGCTCTCCCTTAAATCAGCTATCTTGACACGGCATTGCATAACAAATCACTTTAAAAATAAACGGATAAAGACAATTAAAAGAAACAAATTACGAACGAGTTATGGTTAGCACGTAATATATAATTAGTTGTTGTTTACAGCTGTTTCTCTATGGTGGTTAGCACGTAATGTATAATTAGTTGTTGTTTACAGCTGGATTGAATTTGTTGTTTATTTAATTTGTATTGGTGCCAATCCCTTGTTCAAATGATCAAGGATTTATGACATATGACAATAAATGAAAAAATATATGAACCTATACATGTTCACGATGATCTGCAATAGTCCGTATACTATAATTAGACTGCCTAACAAAATTATGAAAGGTCATGATTTAATTTGTTGCTAAATTCAGTGTAAATTTTAATACGTATCAAAGGTTGAGAACATTGAGGTAGTACTACTGATCCTCCTATTAACTACTTCAAAATATATTATGTTTATTTCTTTGAGAAAAAGTTACAATGAGCTTAATCTCAATAGTGAAAGATTAAATTAATTATCCACAATAAGAATTGGCAAATGGTTTGCTGACGGAGTAGTTGGGAACATTTCATTCTATGATATCAGGTCAAATATTGTTTTGATATGAATTATTTGATCGACTTTAAATGCAATTTGTCTCTTCCTCCAAGTAACGGGTGAAGTTTCTTTTTCAATGAACTCATTAACTATATTTTATATTAGCATGATCGAGTAAGAGTGCTTTGAATTCTTTGAATATATTTTAAATTAATTAGTCCAGAAATATGTTTCTCAACTTTTTCAAACTATTCTTATTTGCCCATGTAACTCTCCAGTATTAATGTTGAAACACCGAAGTTCTTACATAATACCCATTTTACCCCTTCCTCTTCTCCCCGACCTGTTTGTATTTTCTATTTTATTATCTCTTATGCCTCGCTGGTAAATCCGAGTACCAGGCGCTATGACGCTGAAGTAACCCATGTCATACTCCTAGGAATTGATTGTTATTCTATGTCCTATAGATCTATCAAAAACAGGTCTAAATACATCATAACCTTTTAGATCTTTGACTTGTCTTTCTCCATTTTTGAATGTTTTGAGTACACAAGTTGCAAGTTGTATTTTTATAGTATAGAAAAGCTTATGGTTTTTATATGGTACATTTCCTATATATGTAAGCTTGTGGTTTTTTCATTAGTTGACTTGGTGCGTGGGATGTTTCATTAATATCAGTTTGTTTGCCAGTGCATCTGCAATCCATTACGGAACCTTGCATCTCGGAGGTCCATATCACCATTCTCCACTGGAAGTTTTGGTCCAGACATCACGTAGCTTAACCAGGCGCAAAACAACACTTTTATTTACGATGGAATTTAGTGAGACGGACTTGTCTTTGATAATGTTTAATCAAATTTCATTAAAAAAAATTTAAAATAAAAAATAATGTCTTTCTTAAACAGTAATTGTATATTACACAACTACAGAATGTACATTCAACACCGATTTTGATTTACATCGGTGGAGTTTACAATCCAGCGCAAAAAAAAAAAAATAAATCCTTTTATTACCAAAAAAAACCGGTGCCAGATGCTTAGGAAAACCGGTGCTGTATCTAGGGGTGCAAACAGATAGGAAATTATACGTTCAACACCGGCTGAGGGTTATAAGCAGTTTAAAATGTGCTCATAATTGAGTTATTACTCAAAACTCTAAACAAACAATGTAATCTGAACCCTAATTTTTATTAAAAAAAATGTGCTCATAATTGTCTAAGATATATGGTGAAAGATGCCTAATATATTTATAATGTTCTGATGATCTGAATTATTGGATTGACTATTTGTGCAATTTGTCTCTTCCTCGAAGTAACGGGTGAAGTTTCTTTTTCAATGAACTCATTAACTATATTTTATATTAGCATGATCGAGTAAGAGAGCTTTGAATGTTTTGAATATATTTTAAATTATATTTTAAAATAATTAGTCTACAAATATGTTTCTCAACTTTTTCAAACTATTCTTATTTGCCCATGTAACTCTCCAGTATTAATGCTGAAACATCGAAGTTCATACGCAATACCCATTTTACTCCTTCCTCTCCTCCCCGACCCGTTTGTATTTTCTATTTTATTCTCTCTTATGCCTCGCCAGTAAATCCACCTTTTAGATCTTTGACTTGGCTTTCTCGGAGGGCTATATCGCCATCCTCCACTGGAAGTTTTGGAACCTTCACCAGGAGCAAAACAACACTTTTATTTACAATGAAATTTAGTGAGACGGACTTGTCTTTGATAACGTTTATTCAGCTTTCATTAAAAAAATTCAAAATAAAAAAATGTTGTTTTTCTTATAGATTAATTGTATATTACACAACTACAGAATGTACATTCAACACCGGTCAAAGAACACCGATTTTGATTTACATCGGTGGAGTTTACAATCCAGAGCAAAAAAAAAATATTGAAGAAAATATTCTAAGATTTTGGCTTGAATTTTACTTGAAAATCTCAATTTTGAAAAAGGTCACTGCTACAATTTTTTAGTCTTACTAGAGATATTGAAGAATTTGACGATATGGAGCAAGAATCGGGACAAATCGAGCCTGACGGAGATGCCAAACTCTGTGTTACGGACCACAGTGGAAACCTAATCTTAATACGGTCCACATCAGGGGTTAGAGGAGCACGCCTAAAGACTAGAAAATCAACAAACTCAAATACGGGACCGCATTACCCTTAATGCGGTCTTGAAGGATTAAGAAATTCACTAAGTGCTGAATTCAGTGCATTTAATACGTATACTATAATCCGATGATCTGCAATAGTCCGTATACTATAATTAGACTGCCTATAAAAATTATGAAAGTTCATGATTTAATTTGTTGCTAAATTCAGTGTAAATTTTAATACGTACCAAAGGTTGAGAACATTGAGGTAGTACTACTGATCCTCCTATTAACTACTTCAAAATATATTATGTTTATTTCTAAATTAATTATCCACAATAAGAATTGGCAAATGGTTTGCTGACGGAGTATTGATTGGGAACATTTCATTCTATAATATCAGGTCAAATATTGTTTTGATCTGAATTATTTGATCGACTTTAAATGCAATTTGTCTCTTCCTCGAAGTAACGGGTGAAGTTTCTTTTTCAATGAACTCATTAACTATATTTTATATTAGCATGATCGAGTAAGAGTGCTTTGAATGCTTTGAATATATTTTAAATTAATTAGTCTACAAATATGTTTCTCAACTTTTTCAAACTAGTCTTTTTTGCCCATGTAACTTTCCAGTATTAATGTTGAAACACCGAAGTTCGTACATATATAATACCCATTTTACCCCTTCCTCTCCTCCCCGACCCGTTTGTATTTTCTATTTTATTCTCTCTTATGCCTCTCCAATAAATCCACCTTTTAGATCTTTGACTTGGCTTTCTCCATTTTTTGAATGTTTTGAGTATACAAGTTGCAAGTTGTATATTTATAGTATAGAAAACTTTATGGTTTTTATATGGTACATTTCCTATATATGTAAGCTTCTGGTTATTATATGGTACATTTCCTATTAACTACTTCAAAATATATTATGTTTATTTCTTTGAGAAAAAGTTACAATGAGCTTAATCTCAATAGTGAAAGATTAAATTAATTATCCACAATAAGAATTGGCAAATGGTTTGCTGACGGAATATTGATTGGGAACATTTCATTCTATGATATCAGGTCAACTATTGTTTTGATCTGAATTATTTGATCGACTTTAAATGCAATTTGTCTCTTCCTCGAATTAATTAGTAACGGGTGAAGTTTCTTTTTCAATGAACTCATTAACTATATTTTATATTAGCATGATCGAGTAAGAGTGCTTTGAATGCTTTGAATATATTTTAAATTAATTAGTCTAGAAATATGTTTCTCAACTTTTTCAAACTATTCTTTGCCCATGTAACTCTCCAGTATTAATGTTGAAACACTGAAGTTCGTACGTAATACCCATTTTGCCCCTTCCTCTCCTCCCCGACCCGTTTGTATTTTCTATTTTATTCTCTCTTTTGCCTCGTCAGTAAATGCACCTTTTAGATCTTTGACTTGGCTTTCTCCATTTTTTGAAGGTTTTGAGTATACAAGTTGCAAGTTGTATTTTTATAGTATAGAAAAGCTTATGGTTTTTATATGGTACATTTCCTATATATGTAAGCTTGTGGTTTTTTCATTAGTTGACTTGGTGCGTGGGATGTTTCATTAATAACAGTTTGTTTGCCAGTGCATCTGCAATCCATTACGGAACCTTGCATCTCGGAGGTCCATATTGTTGAATATTGAGACAAAATTAGAGTCCGAATATTCCAGATTTAGAGATCTGGATGCAACGTGTTGTGATGTATTTTTAGGCATGTGGTGGAGAAAGTGGTTTCCTTATTTACACTAGGCAGAAATAGCATGTAGTTGGGTTAGTGGAGTCCTTATTTAGATTAATGTTTAACTATAAATTAAGATGTACTTTGTATCCGAAATTATGCAATAGAAGAGTTTATTTCAGCAGCAAATATTCTCGTCTCTGTTTTTTGTATCTTTATCCATCTGAAATTTCCAACAAATTGGTATCAGAGCGAGTCGATCTACTTGGGGCATTTTCAATGGCAGAAAATGGCAACAACACGATGAATGTGATGCAACCAGCAATTCCGCTGTTCAAAGGAGAAAACTATGCCTTTTGGAGCATCAAGATGACAACCTTGTTCAAATCGCATGGCCTATGGGACTTGGTTGAAAATGGAGTTCCCAATATAGATCCCAATCCGCAAGAAATCATGAAGAAAGATGCAAGGGCGCTATTCTTCATCCAACAAGCAGTGCATGACACCATCTTCTCCAAAATTGCAGCAGCCTACAGTGATATTTTGTGACAACCAATCAGCAATAGCAATGGCGCAAAATCCAGCATTTCATGGAAGGACCAAACATATTGACATACGTGTCCATTTCATTCGTGACCTTGTGACAAATGGTGATGTTGAGATCAGATATGTCAATTCAGACAAGCAGGTAGCATACGTGCTTACAAAGGCATTGGCACAAAGCAAATTTGAACATTTTCGATCAGCACTTGGAGTTGGCAATTTTGTATCAAGGGGGAGTGTTGAATATTGAGACAAAATTAGAGTCCGAATATTCCAGATTTAGAGATCTGGATGCAACGTGTTGTGATGTATTTTTAGGCATGTGGTGGAGAAAGTGGTTTCCTTATTTACACTAGGCAGAAATAGCATGTAGTTGGATTAGTGGAGTCCTTATTTAGATTAATGTTTAACTATAAATTAAGATGTACTTTGTATCCGAAGTTATGCAATAGAAGAGTTTATTTCAGCAGCAAATATTCTCTTGTCTCTGTTTTTTGTATCTTTATCCATCTGAAATTTCCAACACATATCACCATTCTCCACTGGAAGTTTTGGTCCAGACATCACGTAGCTTAACCAGGCGCAAAACAACACTTTTATTTACGATGGAATTTAGTGAGACGGACTTGTCTTTGATAATGTTTAATCAAATTTCATTAAAAAAAATTTAAGATAAAGAAAAATATTGTTTTTCTTATACATTAATTGTATATTCGACAACTACAGAATGTACATTCAACACCAATTTTGATTTACATCGGTGGATTTTCAAAAGGAGGTATACATCATGTAGCATGCAGTCTACGCGGCAGAGAATAAGGAAGCCATGCTCGAGGTAGATCAGAGATGCATCCATTTGTTTAATTTACTAGCGCATTTCCAGCTGAATTGCCAGCTGCTTATTTGTATATTTAATTCACTACTCAAATCAATGGCAGATCTCGAGGTCTAGTTTATTTGTTTAATTTAGTTGATTCGGTCGAAATTTATATTGCAATGAAATTTTTTGTAACACTAAGAACTAATATCCCATGGTAAAATTATTTTAATTCAATGAAATTGTACTCAAGAACCATTGACCTGTCACATCTAGGTCTCATCTATCATAGACACATCTTATTTTTAAAATTTAGTAATAAGCATAACTAAGGTTAACATGGATTAACTTGAAGCCAATTAATTAAATTCAATTCAATTAAGCTTATTTTAATTCAATTAAATTTAGATCTTGTCTTTCAAAGAAGCCAATAGATAAATATATACGCTGCTAATTAAATTTAAGCTTTTTGCCAATTAAAAACAAAATAGTTATTTCCGCTAATTAAGCAGATCTCAATTTGTATGAGTCATTAGTTTATGTTATGATTAAGTAAAAGCTGTTTTCCATTTAATTGAGATTAAATTATGCATAAATTTTGTCTTTAACTTTTATTTTAATATATGTCATTAGATATTGAAACGAGATATATATTGTTAGTTATTTTCATGCATGGTTGTTCGAAATAAGTGACAACTCATATTATATGTACATATGAAAAAAAAATATGTTAAATCGAGTGTTTGAAGATTTGGATGACAAAATTTTAATTAGTTAATTAATTTTATTTTATTTGTAGAAGCTATGACACATTAGCACCGCGCATAGAAAATGAAAAATCTACCAATTGTCTCTCAAATTTAAAACTGCATGAAGCCAAGCTCTCTGTAGCCTATATATAACCACTCATGTTGCTGCTCTATCAATCATTCCTGCCAAAAAAGTTTAATTCACTCTCAACCCCCCATCCCCGTCCCCCCCACATTGAAAGAAAAAGAAAGACACTACACTTCCCACAATCAGAAATACATGGCAGAAGCTGTGACCTCTGTGCTGGAAAAGATTGCTGCTGTCTTGCTCGAACAGGTGCGGGAAGTGCAGGCTGTGCGTGGGCAGATCGAACAGGTGCAGAAGGAGCTTCGCTTGATCCAAGCGCTGCTCAGAGATGTTGATTCCAAGTGTAACAGAAATAATGTGGTAACAGAGTGGCTGAACCAGGTCAGAGAAATTGCCAACAGAATAGCTACTGTAATTGATACCTTCCGGGTTAAGATTGAAGAAAACCGTGCAGAAAGTTCCAACTTGGTCAGAAGAATTACGAAGGCTGTCAAAAGAACCTATAAAAAGTACAAGCTCGGCCTGCATGACGAGCTCGAAGATATCATAGAGCAACTCGATCGGCTTTACAAGCGCCGAACCGACTTGAGAATTGAGGATCTTGGTGCTCTTGATGATGTTGATGATCCAGAACCTTCTGATGATGTTGATGATCCAGAAGTCGTTGGCCTTGAGGATGACCAGGGAAAGATTATCGAGCAGCTGCTTGATAGCAGTATTTCAAGGCGCACGGTGCTCTCGATTGTGGGTACTGGCGGCCTCGGGAAGACCACCTTGGCCCAAAAAGTATACAAAAGGTGCATGTCCTTTCTTTTAAACGTTTTTTTTTATATATAAAGCGGGTAAATTTTTCTGGATGAATTAATCTATAACAAAAAAATTGCTAAATTCCAAACCAACTAGTTGTGAAGAACTCAACTGTCCAAATTTAGATTGTTGTCCTTTCTCAAGAAGTGATGATATTCAATTCTTCGATCTAATCAGGCAAGGAAAAGAAAGATATTGTTATGAATTATTAGTAATCAATTACTTTGCATGTAATTCTTACCTAGAGCAAATTTAGATTGTTGTCCTTTGCACGTTTTGGTTAATAGAATTTACAAGATGGTAATAATGACTCCAAATGTTGTTAGCTCCATGCATGGTAAATTAGGCAGAAAGACGTGGTTCAAACTTGAAAGAGTCTTCTATTAACAATATATTTGTTACAAAATGTGGTCCTGGAAAAGATGTCCTATAAAATTCTCTCGTTCTGTTCCTTATTTTTCCTTGATGTAACTCAATTTTATTTTGGTAAAAACAGTGACAAATTGGAGGGACAATTCGATTTTCGCGCATGGCAGTCCATTTCTCAAACGTACAATTTCAACGATCTCTTGAGAGAAGTTCTTTACAAAGTTAAACCTCACATGGAAAAAAAAAACCCACCCGTAACAGATAGGGATTTACCGGTGAAACTAAAGAACTCCTTGAGAGGCAAGAAATATTTAATTATTTTAGATGATGTGTGGGACATTAATCTTTGGGAGAAGTTGAAAATGGCATTACCCGATATGTACAATGCGAGCCGCGTGATCATTACCACCAGGTTGCTTGATGTTGCCCATGCAGCAGATTGCAACACAAAACCGTACAAGCTCCATTACCTAAGTGACGCTGAGGGTGTAACTCTCCTCTTCAGAAACGCTTTTCAACAACATGTACAACCTGAGAATTACCCTCATCTCCTGGATGTGGCCAAAAGATTAACGAAAAAATGTGGTGGGCTACCCTTGGCATTGATTGTTCTAGGTGGTATCCTCGCAAGGAGGGACCGCAACTACACTGCCTGGAACATGGTGGACGAGACCATAGATTGGCACGACGAAGATGGGAAACAGTGCTCGCAGGTCCTTGCCAGGAGTTATGAAGACTTGCCTCAATATCTCAAAGATTGTTTTCTTTATTTTGCTGCATTTCCTGAAGATCATCAGATTTCGGGAAGGCACGTTACAAGAATGTGGATGGCTGAAGGATTCATACCGAAAGATGGAGCTGGAACAATAGAGGACAGAGCTGAGAAATTCCTTGAAGAGCTAGTGCAAAGGTACATCTCTTCTCAGTTTTATTTTTTATGGTACTTGTCACGTATATAAGAAATCCTGTTGTGTTTTTGGCCCAGCCCAGTCTCATCACATTCACACCAGATTTAATAACTCTTCCAAAATTCCTCTCTAAGGACTCCCCCTAAATTCAATCAATACCCGGTACAGACATGCATGATCTCCTTTTTACCTCCTTAATTCCCGCATGCATTCTCCCTAGTTTAAAAAAAAAAAAAGCAATTTCCAATGATAATACCAAATAAATTTTATTTTACATAAGAATATTTGCACGAAAGTTAGTATCTTTTAATGCATAAAGGTCAAGGATTGTACCTCATAGAAATAATTTGTTAGAAATTCTCTAATCTCCAAATAGAAGTCTAAAAGAAAAGTCATGTTCAAGTAATTATGCAACCAGAAGCTTCTTTTAGATGTATATCTTAATTTGTTCCATCCACGTGCCACTTCGCGAGATAGTAAGTGTACTTAGTATGTAGAATGTTCCGGTTCTCGCTGAAAGGAATTGAAATTAAGTTTAACTTTAGAAAAAGACAACAATATATAGGAAATTGCTAATATGCTATGCATAGCATAGAGGGCCTCCGTGCTACGGCTCAATATTTGAGTTTTCAAAATTCTAACGGTCGATCCGAACCGTTCAACATGATCTTTATATGAATATGTACTTGCAAACCAAATTTTATATTTTTTAGAATTTTTTTACTATTTTTTTAGATAGGTACAAAATCATTTGATCTGAAAATTTTGTAGCATTCAGCAATATATATATTTTAGCAGCGGTTTTTGGCGACTTACGTATATCATCGCTAATTGTTGAAGAAATGGTGGAAACTCAATTACAAACTTTTAGGCAACAAATTATTTGTTGCAAAAAGATTTAAAAATAGATATTTTGTTGTTTGTCAATGTTTCACAGAACTGGATATAATGTTGCATTATTGCCATGAACATGGTTATAAGTTTGATATCGACATATGTAGATATATGGAGCATGCGTAAGGTGTATGCAGGAGTCAAGTACATGGGTGGCACTTAAACCAATATATTATTTTTTTACTAAGATTTTTTTGAAAAATTACAATAATAAATTCATATAGAGTTTAGTTGTAGCGAGGAAGAGATTTGCATACATACTAACCTAAATTAATTGGCTTACAAAATTAATAATAAAATAAATAAGGACAACACCTACATCATGAGGTGAATAAAAAGGTAAGTTATTATTTTTTTCCTCCTCTTATTTAATTGTTTTTGTCTTCTTCCGTTTCACTATAATTTGAAGAGTAAGAAAATAAACTTAAAAAATTACTGTAAATTCAAAGAAAAACCCTTACTCATCTATTAAATTTTCAATAATAAAAAAAACTATTAATGATTTTCTCTCTTGTCTTACTCATGCATTCTCCGCATGCCCATAATAGTAGAACTTGAAATCCATCAGTGACAAAAAAAGTTGAAAGAGTGAAGCACTAAGCTAGTCCAAAATTTATTTATTTAAAAAAAATAAAAACAAGTGCGTAAGTACCGGCTAATTAGCTTTGGTGATATGACAGATTTTTATTTTCAAAATGTCAATATACATAAATAATACTTCTATCCGGATTTCGAACTTGTAACTTTCCATACATCACTGTTTTTTGGTAGACTGTAAGCTGGTTTTCATATACTACAACTAGTTAGTTTTAGTTAGTTTACTGAAAATCACATGTTATTTTAACAACAATATAATTATAATTTCGGACAACGCTAAGGTAAGAAAAAATTTTGATTTTCATGCGCTTTGCTTCAAAAAGAAGCTAATAAAGAAAAATATGGAGCTTTTGTCATATTTGCTCAATATCGCTTAAAAAATTTTAAAACTTAAATTGGTAACGAGACGCCTAATATCACAAACTGTGAGTAATGAGTTGTGAATTACAATAAAAGTCATATTTTTGTAGATATTCTTTTGAATCATAAACATAAAAGAAAGGAAATAAAACATAATGGAAATACCATACCATAAAAAGCAAAAGTCGTTACTCCTAGAAATTTGATTTTAACAATAGAATCTCTTCAATAGTTTTTACTGGACACTTTATTGCTATTCTAATAATTAACTGACAACTTTAAAATTTTAAAAATCATTTAAATTAAGCATATAGTAGTAACGTTATTCTCAATGGTCATATTAAGGTCTTCATTTTCATTCACCGCTTCATTGACTTGACTGGCTATAAATTTCATCATCAAAGCAAAATGTTATTTTTCTCCAAAAAAAAATTATCTAAATAATTAGATAGCAGAGAAAATTTCAGTTCAAAAATTGAGTTATCTACTAATTTCTAACAACATAAAGTATTGTAGAAAAATAATAACTTAATTTATAACAGTCAATATAATTTTAAAAATGACGATTAAAATATTTTATTTGTAACCAATGCTAATATTGTAATTTCTTATTATATTATGTTTTTGTCGATATAATTCTCTATCCTCTGAAACATAGTAAAAAAAACTTGTTTTTGCTTTGATTGGATCAGATTGTCAAACATATAAATTCAATTATACTTACCTACGAAACTTCAATAAAAATAAAACATCCGTACACAATTAAATAGAGAGAAATTTTGAAGCTAAGAGAATCAGTTTGAATCACTGTTATTAAACCCAGATTGGACCGGGCGGTCTGACCGGAATAAACCGGAACCGGACTTGTTTATGGTTTGGTTTTTTGTTAAGATCGGATGTGCAATCAAACCGGATATTTGTAATTAAACCGTCCGGTTTTTATCTAAAAACCGGATCCAGTGGACCACAAAACCACGGTTCGGTTTAGATGTGTTATTTTATTGAAAGAGCAAAAGACTAGGTCACATGTGCTCTACTAGACTATAGGTGCGTGACTTTATTCACGTGCCAGGAGAAAAGAAATGCATACTTTTTTCTCATCTAATATATTTTTTTATAGGAAACCCTAATATTTTAGATATTATAACTAAGTCAATCAAATATTGTATACATTATACACCAGAATTATTTATATACAAATTGTTTAAATATACACCTTGAAACAATATTTGCTATTATCTTATTATTAACATTTTTATGAAATTTGTAATTGAAAGCCCAATTTGTTCATTGAACAACATGAACTTAAACTTATCTATATATTTATATTTCTGCGATACTTGGTATTCAAAGCCCTAAATTTATATATCTTTAATATTTTAGTAAACTTATCATACAAAAATATAAAATATTGGAATGCTGTATTTTTCTCTCCCTAAAAATATCATTTTGTCTGTTGATAAAATGAGTAGTTTTATTATATTTGTGGGAGAAACTTTTAATTAATTTATAAATTTATTTTCATATTACATTATTTAATATGTATGTGTGAATTTTCACTATATGAAAATATGTTTTTTTTTTATAATAATACTTCTATCTCATAAATATATACATATAAAAAATCAACGGTTGAACCAGTTGATCCACTAGTCTGACCGATAAAACGTTGACCAGAAGCTTTACCGGGTCGATCTCCGGTCTGGTTCTGATAACATTGTTTTAAATAATTAAACTGATTAAAATTTTGAAATTTATCTTTATTGTGTTCGAACTTGAAAACTTGTAAAAACCTAGCTACGTCAAAGAGAGAAAATAAGCACGAAGTTCAAAGCAATTTTCCGTGTTTAGCCGTAAAGGCCAACGATGGTTTTTTTACCTTTTACTTGAAGATTAAGTTTATTGGGAAATTTTTTATTGGTAGTAATTAGTGGAAAATAAGAGAGACAAATGGTAAGATTACATTAATATTTATATTGGTAGTAAGATCGGTAGGAATTCTACCGATCTTAACTTTTTTTTTTTTAATTTGATGTATAGATGGAGAAAATTCTTATATTTAATTTCTAATAAAATATGAAAAGTTTTTCAAAAAATAGATGAAATGTTTTTAATATATCTAAATTTTAAGATACTTTATCTATTTTTATAAAAAAAAAATATCTTACTGAAAAAATTAAAAGGAAAAAAGAAAAAAAACTGGTTTAGATCGGTAAAATTCTTACCGATTCAAACTTTTTTATTTTTAAAATCGGTAGAATTCCTACCGATCTTACTACCAATATAAATATTACTATACTCTTACTGTTTGTCTATATTCTTTTCTATTAATTACTACCAATAAAAAATTTCCAGTTTACTGCACTGAGACATTACACAATTGAAGAAGGTCAAAATAGTTTATTTTAATATTTCTCTCACCTCAATATATTGCTGTAGATATCCCAACTCCAAGGCACGCGTATGCCAACAAAAATTAATTTAGCAGTTAATTAAGAGAGCATTACTGTGAGGTGTCACCTCAGGTAAATACATTAATTGACTATAACAAAGGCGTACAGTACGGAACCTATCGACAAATATTTCCGTACTATTATCAAAATAACAAATTATTGCCATTTCTATTATTTTTAGACTTTATATCTAAATGAAAGAGGACAGCCATATTCTTCATTAATTGCTTCACCGTCAAGCAATACCAAAATTCTTAATTTTATCTATATAGAAAAATTTATAATGCAACTTAATAGATCGACTCAAAACAAATTTATATGCAACGAAATATATTAGCCGAGTAAGATTTTTTTTTTTTAAATTCAGCATTTCGAGGTGCCTAAATATATTTTATATTTTTATCACTGCACCATCGGCTATATAAGCGGGACATCCTTGAGGAATACTTACCTATATAGCCAAGCGTTCATCATTTATATAAACTTCCTTTTTGGATCGATGAAAGATATATTCGAGCGTTCGTTATTTTTCATATTAATTTGACTTAAGAAATACCTACTTATTTATTAAAAAAATATTTCTATTCTTCTTTGATGTCAATTTATATGAAAACTACTGTTGTAGGTGCTTGATTCAAGTTACTAAAAAATCTTGGAACGGCTACTGCAAATACTGTAGTATGCACGATCTTCTACGGGATCTAGCTATCCGCAAAGCTAAGGATGAGAACTTTTTCACTGTATTCTCAAAAGAAGAAGATGTTAACAACCTAGCTGCTAGCAAGCCACACCGTGCGGCACTGCAATTTTGCACTCCCACGAAGGATGGCATTTATTCAGAAAACACTCGTTCTTTACTCTGTTTTGGTTTTGGGAAATATTCAGATAATACTAGTGGCTTTGGACTACTAAATTATAGAGGCTTTAGATTACTTAGAGTGTTAACCTTGCAGAGTGTCAATATGGCCACATTTACTCGGAGACAGCGGCCGAAGGGCTTAATACACTTGAGGTACTTGGGGTTAAGAGACTGCCGTATTCCACATGATATATTTAAGAAATTTTCCTTCTATAATCTAGAAACCCTTGATTTAAATGGATCGTATTTAGATAATGACGAAGGAACACTAGATTTGCGTGATGTCGTAATCCCAACTCTAAGACATGTATATTGTAGCTGGGGCAGCTATATATATTTACCATTAAAATGGGATAAGCATACAAATCTACAAACAATTATGGATGTGAAGATACAGATAGAATCAGTTGTTGAATTAGAATTTTGTATCAACTTGCGTACGTTAGGAATTTGCATTGAGGCTAATCTAGATAATGAAAGGGCTATAAAAGATTGGCAAAACCTCAAGAGTGTGCTGAGACGGACAGAACAGTTGGTCCACCTCAAAATTTCAACAGATCGGTTCCTACCATTTGGTGGCACAAAAGACTTACCTTGTCATGGGAAGATACAAAAACTAGTTCTGGTTGGAGAATGGGAAAGAAATATATGTGTTCCAAGTGTTGAGATGTTCCCAACAAACCTCACCATGTTGAAGCTCGAAGATTCTTGCCTCCACGAAGATCCAATGCCCATATTGGAGAGGCTGCAGAGCCTCAGGATTCTTTATTTAGGTTATAACTCATATGAGGGAACAGAGTT
Source organism: Carex littledalei (assembly GCA_011114355.1). Taxonomy (NCBI): domain Eukaryota; kingdom Viridiplantae; phylum Streptophyta; class Magnoliopsida; order Poales; family Cyperaceae; genus Carex; species Carex littledalei. The sequence continues at coordinate 1,453,025 of CM022080.1, forward strand.
GATGTGTTCAACCGGAGGGTTTCCTAACCTCGAAAAACTAAAGCTTTATGTGCTGCCCAACCTACATCATTGGGACATAAAAGAGGGAGCTATGCCCATCCTTCGTTACCTCAAAATTGCTCATTGTGAAAAGCTGCACGTACTTCCCGAGCTACAAAAGGTGCGGACTCTTCAAGAACTAACAGTTGATGAGCCCTCACGTGAGCTCTGGGAAGGTATGCAAATGCAAGGAAAAGATGTACACAAAATTAAGCATATCCCATCTGTGCGTATAAGGTAAAATCTCATGCATTTTTAATTTGTTGTAAGATTTTTTTACAGATTTAATTCGATTGTCATCATAACCCATCTAGATTTGTTCATATTACTTTGCATGGCTGCAAGACTTTATTTTCGATTGTCATCACTTTTTTATTATTTTTTGTTGTAATTTATTTAACTACTCTTAATTATTGTATATATGGATTATGTTGAGCAGGGGGGAAATACTAGAAGAAAACGAAGACGAAGACGAAATGCAAGAAGAACGGTCAGATTTGAGTAGCTCATTATAATTTTGTAAGTTCCTTTTTTCAGTTTGTTGTTCGCGGGCAGTTCAACTTTTCATACTTGCCCGTTGTCATGGTTGCTTGATTTAATTTTCTATTGTTATGTACTTTCAGTTTTTATAATTGTAATTGTACTCATTGCAAAGGAGTTCATTTTTTTAGGATTATGTATCTGATTATTACAAGTAAAATAAGATAAATGTTGAATAATTAATTTGTATGTTTTGTTAGCTTCTTTATAATTTCTTCCATTACTTTCTAAATTTCAATCTCTATAAATCCAAGTATTTTTTAGAAATCATCTAAAAATATATGTATATCATTTTGAGTTCAAGTAATATTTGTTGACAGGATTTTACTATTTTCACTATTTTTCCAATTATGAAGTTATCAGAAATTAATGCATGCCTCTTGGGACAGAATTTGTATTTCTTATTTTTAAGATGTAAAATTTTATTGGTTAATCAAATGGGGTTTAGAAAAATATTACAATAATAATATTTTATTTTTAAACTATGTACATAGCTTAAGTTGTTTGTTTAATTACTTCCTACATAATCGAAATTTAATTACAAAAATATACTAAATTAGTGTAGTTCGCTATAAATTTTATGTTTGATTGCTAAATCATTATTTTAATTTTTTTTCTGAACTGAACTATCGAGAATTATGATAAATATTCCCTATTTCTATTAGTTTTACATTTATTTCTATTAGTTTTACAATAAGAAATTTCAACGATTCAATCGGGATTCCCATGATTAAACTGAGAGCATTCAACATTTCAATCGGACATCCGAGCAGACATATAGATTAAAGCATTCAATTTATTGTTGACAAACGGATTTGCTAGCATTAAATGTTTTATTTGGTAGTGATCTATGCATGCTATGAATTTGAAGCGAGTATCTCCTCGGATATCGAACTCGGTGAAATGAGCTGCCGGACAAGCAGTTGAAATTGGGTGCCTATTTAAATTTCAATATAGGGATGCGTTTTGAGATTCATACCAAACTATAACAGCCGTACCCATTTGTCACTGCGTCGTTAGGATTGTACGTGCTGCTGTCATTGGAATCGTATTCTCTAAGTACTATAGAGGTACCAGACCTTTTAACATGGCACGAATCTTAAAGGGACTCCTACAGTCTAAATAGGTTCCGGATTGAGTTTGACCCACTGTGCAATACTACAATGGATACGGGTCCGCTGTCATGCCTATAACTTGTGTTGATGTCAGCACCAATTGTAGGAAGAAATTACAGTACTTGCCACGAATTCATATCCTCTGAGTTAATTAACATTTAACTCAAATTTTGATTTTAGATCTGGAACGTCCGATCTGCTTTGGTACGAATATTAAAGCCCCCTGCATTTTACCTCGGACCGAATTGGTCAAGATTCTGATCTTAACTCAAAATTTAAGTTAACTCAGAGGATCCTAACCCCTTTGCCACGATGTTTGCCCACGTTGTTTCGGATGGTCACATAAAATCGGAATAATATAAGATAATTACTGATGGATGAAATATGCAGTACGGTACGTACTATGCATAGCGCACTTCAGTGCATACTCCGAATTCATATTTTCATTCTCAAAGTCTAAACAGTCAATCCGAACTGTTAATCATGATCTCCATATGAAAATGTACTTGAAGCTAGTCCAAATTTTACATTTTTTTTGAATTTGTTTTACTATTTTTTTAGATAGGGAGAAAATTACTACTATTGAACAGTACAGATTGAATATTTAAACTTTAAAAATAAAAATATACATCATAGTACGGACCAAAGTACGCTAAACATAGTACCATAGCCTCACTCTATAAATAATATCATCAACTTAGTTGAACTTGGAATCTATCTGAAAATAATGTGAGAAATCAAATTTAAAAGTAATCTAATGGGCTGAGCCCAAAATAATAAGGGCCAGCGTGTTGTATAATATGTTGTGCTGAGATCAAATGCTAATGCTTTCCTTGCATTATCAACTTTATAATTATAAAGCCTCTGATTCATTCAAATTTTCAATTATGTGGTGTAGTGGAGTTGTGTGGTGTAGTGGAGTTGTGTTTGGTGGCTATGCTAAAGGCCGCGAGTTCGAATCACAGAGACCGCAAAAAAAAATTTTGAGGAGAGAAAATTTACACTCAGTTTGAAAGAGGACGGAGATGGCCTACCCCCAACCCCCGACGGAAATCCCTCCAGCCAACGCTCAACCCCCGAAGTCCCTCCCCACCGCTCCCCCACCCTCCGAAGGACACCGCACCAGCCACTAACCCAACCACCGAAGGAGAGTGGCAGATGGTCCGCCGCCGCCGCAGGTGCCCTGAAAGTTGGACATCGCCGAACACTGTGGAGCTCCGCAACATCAAGCCCTACACCCCTTACCCTCCCAGAAGATCCTACGCTCAGATTGTAGCAGCCGGCTCCTCGGCATCCATCTCCTCCTTGAGCTCTCATGGTTCCTCCTCCCTCTCCCTCTCTCCTCCATCCTCCCGCCCCCCCCCACACCCCCGTCCCCCTCCACTCCGCCGGGTACCCACTACTTCCGCTCTCCTCACAGCCCCACTTGTCTAAGATTCCCTCCTCTTCCATCATTCCCGGAGTGGCGAGGTCGGTGCTTCAAATGTTGCCGAATAGGCCATTCGGCGGTCAGCTACACTAATCCCCGCAAATGTGGTAAATGCTGGGCGGACGGCCACATTGCCAGCCGCTGCACCGCATCCAACCTCAACCCGACGGCCCAACCCTTTATTCCGACCATCCCCACCCCCAAGAGGTATGAACCAATGTTTGACGACCTTCTAACAGGCCCTCCCCCTCCTGTCCCAGAAATGCCTGAGGATAGAGTAGAGAAGATCTCAATTTTTGTCGAAAGCGACGAAGATTTCTTTGCCGAGATAGACACCCTTACTCAAGCAGTGGTGGTCACTACTGCACCGAACGGCCAACACCTCAAACCTCAGGAGTTGATTGACATCTCGGTCCAAATCGGGTTGCTCAGGGCCGAGGAGATTAGAGTGGCTAAACTCTCTTCTTCCCAACTGCTGCTTCACCTGCCTAAGGGGCTGCGGGTGGAAACTTTCGTTCGAGCCCTACCGGCGCACCTCTGGGACCGTGGTCTGGATTTCCAGCAATGGTCACAACACGAGGGATCCAACATCAACATGCCCCGATTCAAGGTCATGCTGGACCTTGTGGGAGTACCCCCTCATCTCTGGAACACCAAAGTGCTTATCAGGGCGGCCTCCCAGATAGGAGTTTTCCTTGGCACTGTCTCCCCGGCACACAAGGCCGACTTGTCGGCTTGGAGAATTGTGGTGGGCACCCCGGACCTCCGTAAGGTGCCACGTATCGTAAGTTTTATAGCCGGTGGGATTGAACATGAGGCTAAGGTCGTACCGATTACCTGGTCCAAGGGTGCTGTATATGACGCCTCTGACTTCCCTCCAATCCCGGGCCGCTTCTCCAAACCGCCAGCCTTACCCGGAAGAGATCCCACGACCCTAGGGATGCGCCCTTATAGCGACTCGGAAGAGGGCGATTTGATAGTTTGTTCCCGATGCGTATTGCATAACCTTTGCAGGGGCATGGATCTCGAGGCACTGCCGGCGGAGGTTCGCGATCTCCTCAACAGCCGCCGCCCGGTCGCTGAATTTCCCATGGACATGCTATCCGACCTAGTTTTTGCGGATGTTCCGTACACAGATCCTTACCACCGGGGAGAAACGAGTCAACCACAAGGGGAAAATACGCCCACCACACGAGAGACAACACTGCCCTCACACAGGGATCCGAGTGGAATTACTTTACCGATTTCCTGGCCACAGGAGACTCACGCGGGTCCAATAACCGAGAATTGTATCAATTTGGGAAACTCGGCTGGGGTATCAGTACTAGGTACTGTGCCTCAGTCTCTGGAAAAGGAAAAAGACACTCCTAATTTGTCTTCTCATATTCTGTCTTCTCCTAATTTGTCCTCTCCTCGAGTCAGTGGTTCGTTTGTGACTACTGAGATGGTGCTCCATCAAATGGGTCAATCAGATGCCTCTGACTCGGGTCATATTTCCTCTCCTCTACCACTACAGATCCCGCTCAAACCGAGGACTGGTCCCAAACCCCAAGGAAGGCTGCCACTGCTCTCACGCCATAACCGCTTTACAGGCCTTGTGGCGAAGGGTCGAGGCCGCAGGCATGGGGCGGGTCAAAAAGCAACGAAAATGGGTAATGCGGGCCTCCAGACAATTTTGGAACAGCCGCAACCAATCCTCCTGGGCTCTGCCAACACCCAGACCTGCCCAAGTTTGCTACAAGCGGGCTCTTCTTCAGGCCCAAAACCACCGGGCCTTGCCAAGCAAAAAGAAAAGGCCTTTGCTGAGTCAGACCCGCGCCCTCTTAAAAGAAAACCCACTATGTAAAAGGCCCCTAGAGAGAAGGCTTCGGCCTTGACCAAAATACCGGCAGCCCAATCCTCACAATCTCACCCTCCGGAAAAGCACCAGGCGGAAATAATTCTCAACCCAGGGGGCTCATTTGAAGTTTCCATAGATGAACAACACTGCCAAAATATCGAGGCGGGTTGTGGAGTTACGGCCATGGAGGTCGCTATTGAGCTGGCAGCGGACAATGAAGAAAGACGACAAAATTTGCATCAAGGAGATCCGGCACCGATGATGGAAGAGGAATCGGACGAAGATGCCAACTCCAGGTTCGAACCCGATCCGGAAGACGAACTGGACAGTGGAGAAGATTAGAGCATTGCCAGGGGAGGTGCTCTGTGTTGGAGGTTTTTTTTCTTTTTTAGTGAATTACAAAAAAATTCAGATTTTGTCTTGGAGTTTCCGTGGGTTAGGAGATTTTCAGAAGTGTAATGTGGTGCGAGAAACAATTAGATCTTCTCGATGTGATGTATGTATGCTTCAAGAATCAAAACTTAATGAACTTTCTTTGACTTATACCCTCAGATTTCTCCCATCTTATTTCGATTCTAACTGTGCATATATCCAAGCCTTGGCATCAAGGGGGGGGGGGGGGGGGTATCATAGTGGCTTGGAAAAAATCCTTTCGGATGATCAATTGCTGGTCCACACGACACACGGTTTCGGTCGTACTGCTGAACCCACACACGAGTTCAAGGAGTGTTTTTACTTCGGTCTATGGGCCCAGTGTGGAGACGGATAAGGCGGGGTTTATTCATGAACTGCATTCCCTATCTCGTCTGATAGACCTACCCTGGATACTTGCTAGTGATTTTAACTTGGTTCGTTGGATGGTTGACCGATCACGCGGGGCCACTGACTTCTCTCTTATGGATCTTTTTAATGACTTTATTAGTGAGGTGCCATTAGTGGATAATCAGTTGAAAAATAGAAAATACACTTGGTCGAGTAAGAGGACTTCTCCCTCTTTCTCTAAACTAGACCGAGTATTCACAACGGCGGATTGGCATCTCAATTACCCAACAGTGTCCCTGGAGGCTCTTGAAATGGTCATTTCTGATCACGTTCCACTGTTACTAAAATGTAGAGGGCTGCCACCATCTTCCAAACCCCCAAAAATTGAAACCTTCTGGCTAAAGTACAAAATGCCCCGCTGCATGGTACAAAGGCTGTGGCATCAGAAAAGTCCCCAACCACAACTCTCATTGATTAATTTCCATAATAACACAAAGCTTTTGCATAGGGCGTTAGTCTTATGGCATAAAGAGTGTTTCAATAATATGGAAAAAAGGCTAACAATTTGCAAAGAGTCTACTCTTTCTTTTGATAGGTTGGAGGAGCACAGGGAGTTGACACCACAAGAATTTCAAGCGAGACGTAAATTTAAAGAGGAAGCTTTCGAGTTGGCAAACAACATAGAGGAGAAATGGCGCCAACGATCGAGTTGCAATTGGCTGCAACAAGGAGATAGAAATTCCAGATTTTTTCACTTATTCGCCTCCTCTAGGCGGTGCCGAAACTGGGTGCAATCAGTCTCGCATGAAGGACACCAAGCGACCGAACAGCAACACGTAAAACAGATCTTCCTTTCCCATTTGAAATCGGTTCTGGGATCCTCAAACCCGACTCTCGAATTTAACCCAACAGCACTATACTCAGCTGACCCGAGCCTATTGCACTAGTACAAAAAACCCCTTCACCGACTGTTAAAAAACCCTTTTACCGACTGTTATTGAGGCGTCGGTGATGGCGGCGACGGTATAGATAAATCTTTACTGACGGGTGAATAACAGTCGGTGTAGGCGCCCAACACCGACTGTTTTTTGGAAAAAACAGTCGGTGTAGGCGTCCAACACCGACTGTTTTTTGGAAAAAACCGTCGGTATAGGTGCCCAGCACCGAATTTTTTTTTTTTTTTTTTTTTTTGCACCTGTAGACGTGACAACTGGCAAGCCAAAATTCGGTGACTTGTATTTTGCAAAGTAATCAAAGGATAGCCCAGTCAAATGACTCATTTAATGCTCTCATATTCTTCCACTCAAATTCACAAATAGAACTTTTATACAACAAGAGAAATATAAACAATTTATATAGCAAAATTACTATGACCAAATAGATTCATCACTAATGCAACATAAATGCTTTAAGCAAGAGAAATATTTGCTAATCATACATTTTATATAAACAATTTAACAATCAGAACAACAGAAAGCAATACAAGGTTGTATAAGCCAACAATTAGAATTAATTTCACATCAAGATTAACCTGCATGTTAATAAGCCAAGGAGGGGGAGCACCATCAGGCATACCAAGAGCTTCCTTCAGTTCTTTAGACAGCATGCCTGGTTTCATTTCCCTAAGCTTGACCTGTCAATGAGAAAAGAATAAAGTTACAATAATTGTTTAAATCAGAACATATAACCCAAAATACACAACAAGAAGAAAATTTGGTGAACAACATGATATTTTTACCAGATGATATTTCATAACTAAATAAGTGATTACAAGATTCCTGTATAAACATGCAGTACCAGATTAAAGCCAAGTATGATAATTTGTTCTGCAAACTTTAAAAACTAAAAAAATTACCTCAAATTCCTTGCCTGATTTTGTAGAGATCACCATGTGAAGTTAGCTTTGGCTTTGTTTGGTACTTGAAAAATGCATCATGCAAAACCTGACAAGACGGCAGAAGCAATTATTAAGAAGTACATGCAACTGGTTAAACTCAATATAATATATCCCGAGTAAAAGAGTACCTGATAATCGATATCCATCTTTCCCATCTTGGGTTGCATGCGCTCGCGCTGCTTCTGTTTCAGTTTCTTACTATCTTCTTTTTCTATGTATGCCTGTAAAGGTCAAGTATAAAAGATGTGAGACATAAGGGAAGAACTGGAATTATACCAGGCTTGAGGTCACGATGAAAAAACCCTCGTTGGTGCATATAAGCAAGACCCTGAAAAATCTGATAGCACCAGTTCCTTACTTCAGCCTCTGAAAATCCTTTCCCTCTGTCTTTCATTAGTTGGTACAAGTTATAGTCCTGAAATATTACATTTCAAGTATAATTAAATTCCTGAAATGTATATAATTAGAAAAAAGAATTCTAGTAAAAAAAATCATCTTCTAATGCAATTTCAACAACTTTTTATATGTTAGTTTGGGGTAACAAGCTGGAACTTTAAATAGGCTAACCAGTAAGTAATTTTGTGCAGCCAAAGAAAGAGTGAGAAACTGAAAGACATTAAAAGAAGTCAAAGACACTGGAAATTCAATACTTAATCCTTACCATGTATTCCATCACAAAGTACAATATGTCGTGTTCTCTTATGACCTCCTTCAGCTTGACAATGTTAGGATGATTCATCCTGCGTAAAGACTTCACAGACAACAAGCAAAATAAAAACATTAGCAAAAAATTAGTAAAATATCTCATAAAGAACTAGATAATTCCCAATGTAAAAGGCACCTTAACTTCACGAAGGTTCATGCACTCCTCCCAAGAATAATATTTTTTCTTCATTTTTTTAACCGCAACCTAATGTAAGCAAAAAATTAGATGATGCCAGTATTTAATATTTTGTACTAGTGCATCTTGCTAATCGTAATGATATGCCTGGTGTTGATGCCAGTATATACTCCTTCCATTGCATTCTGACGGCACTTTATAGCAAGCACAACCTAAGTCAAGATCAATAATATAATTAAGAACAATATTCAATACAGATCAAAATAAGCAAAGCTTTAGAGCTTGTGCTAAACACTTGTAATTAATTAATTACACGTACCAAAGATGAATAAAAAGGATCTATAAAATAAAATAAAATAATTTTAATACCTCCTCCAGTGAAGCATTTCCAGCTCTCTCTCCAATTCCATTGATAGTAACGATCAGACCTGTATAATGTTGTACAGGAATGAGTTCAAAGAAAAGGGTCCTTAAATTCTGTGCAAATGATATTTGGCAATCTTGAAAATAACTTTGTTGCCTTTAAGAAAACACAAAAATACCAATGAGTATGATATAGCAATTTTTTTAAGAAAACACAAAAATAAATGCCAACAAAATTTTGAATCTTTAAGTAAGATTCAGAATAATAAGAGAAAAGAATGGAAAAAGAGCCTCACTCATCACAGTTGATATCTTCTTCTTCTAGCTCTTTGACTCCCTTGTGAAATTGAATGGAAAAAGAGCCTTCAAGTGTGTCATATTTTCTCACTTAAGCCCCTATATTAAAATAAATTACGCAAGGCCTAAAATTTACACAATCGCACCTCAACTTTCAAAATATCACAACAAGGTCCCTGTCATTTCAAATTCGGTACCAGGGTATCACTGGGCTAGTACCAAGTACCAGCATCAACAGAATCGCAAAACATGTCTCACAACCAGCTCAAGCAACACCTCAAAGCTGGTACCAGCATAATCAGACAGCCCCAAAAAATCAACCCGAACCAACAGAGGAAGAAAAATGCAACCAAAAAGGCTGGTACTGACAATGGTACCAGCAATGTCATGCCTGAAATCGAAACAACCAAATCCACACAAGGCACGAAGGCCACAGTCACAGAAAAAGGCTCAAAGCCGCAGGTCAAATCAACAGCCAACAACAGTAAAGCAAACCCGAAGGTTACAGGTCAGCAAAATGGCACGAAGGCCGCAGGTCAGTAAGGGCTCACAGCCAGCAGTAGAAAAACCGAATCGAAGGCCACAGTTCAAGGGAAATGGCACGAAGGCCACAGATCAGCGTATCAGCCGCAAGCCACAAGGCAACAGAAAACCAAATAAATGAGTTTAGGGTTACCCGAGGAGATTAAATTGCACAAACCGAAGGCAACGAACAAGCACCGAAGCAGAGATCGAGTGCTTGGGTGCTTGGGTGCTCGGGCGCACAACGCACTCCTCCTCCGCGCTCCAGCGGAGCTCGGGTGCTGGTGCGGGGCGAGGCAGCAAGGCGAGGTAGCGGGGCGGGGCGAGGCAGCAAGGCGACTCGGGTGCTCGGGTGCTTGGCGGAGCCGGAGGCAGCAAGGAAGAGGAGTGCGTTGGGAGATCGCGAGGCTGATCGACTCAACTCAAAATTTTGGGAGGGTTTTCGGCAAAGAAGAAAGAAGAGGGAAATGAAATATTTCGCGGCTGATCGGAAGTTATAAAAACTGGGAACTAAATTTTGTTAGCTCAACACCGACTGTTTTTCTAAAAAACAGTCGGTGTTGGTAATTGCTCAACACCGACTGTTTTTTGTAAAAAACAGTCGGTGTAGGTATGAGCAACACCGACTGTTTTTTATAAAAACAGTCGGTGTTGGTGACTGCTTAACACCGACTGTTGTTTGTGAAAAACAGTCGGTGTAGGGTATGAGCAACACCGACTGTTTTTTTTAAAAAACAGTCGGTGTTGGTTTACTGACGGTTTTTTGTAAGAAAACAGTCGGTGTTGAGATTGTTCTTATTTACGATTTTACCAGCAGTCTCTACACCGACTGTTACATATTAAAACAGTCGGTGATTGAGGGTCGGTGAAGGGGTTTTTTGTACTAGTGTTGGATTTGGATGCACCATTTAGTCCGGACGAGATTGACCTAGCGGTAACTCATTTGGCTAGAAACAAAGCCTCAGGCCCCGACGGTATCCCCAACGAATTCGTCCGGCTCTACTGGCCCGAAATTCGCAATGATATATTGCTGATGTTGGAGGGCTTCTATCACCACCAGTTGCAACTGGGAGATTTCAACAGAGCAAGCGTTATCATGATCCCAAAAACAGAATCTCCAACTACAGTCAGTGATTATAGGCCTATTAACGTGATAAACATCGTCCCCAAACTCATTGCTAAGGTTCTTGCTAATAGGCTCCGTCTCAAATTGCCGACTCTCATCTCTCCTCGACAGACCGCATTCATCCGGGGCCGGCAAATTACCGAAAATTTTGTGGCTACTAGAGAAGTCCTTCAACACATCTCCAAATCTAAGCGGCCGGCCGTTTTCCTAAAAATTGATTTCGCCAAAGCATTTGACTCTATAGAATGGCCATTCTTATTCCGCATCTTGACCGCACGGGGTTTCCCGGAGAGATGGATAACATGGATTAAAACACTCTTATTCACAGCCTCCTCTTGTGTGGTCATTAATGGCGAATCTTCCGACTACTTCGTGCATAAACGGGGCTTGAGACAAGGGGATCCGTTATCCCCTATGTTGTTCAACATAGCGTTCGACTCCTTTCAACAAATGATAACAGCGGTAAACCAAACTCTCAATTCCGGGATCACAAGGAAAATAGCCGAATCATTGCTTGCCTTCCAATACGCGGATGACACGGCCGTCATAGCCTCCGCCAACATCTCCTCCTTAATATCTCTCAAATTGGTAATCGCATATTTGCTGCCTTGTCCGGACTAAAGGTAAACTTTGCTAAAAGCTCTTTCATTCCACTAAATATAGCACAAGAGGAGTTGCCTTGGGTCCAAGAGGTTTTGGGCTGCACTAGAACACAGTTCCCGGTAAAATACCTTGGCTTGCCGCTAACGGTTATAAAACCGACTAAGGAACTGTTTATGCCACTGGTGGAAAGAACAGAACGAAAGTTAGAGGGATGGAAAGGAAAATTCTTATCAAGGGGAGGTTGGTTTCAATTGGTCCAATCGGTCTTATCATCTATACCGATATACCATTTTATGTGCTTTCACATGCCTCTTTGGGTAATTAACCGAATCGATAGAATTCGAAGACAGTTCTTATGGGGCAAATCGGACGATCACAAAAGACCAATCTCACTAATTAATTGGGCGATGGTATGCACTCCGCGAAACTGGGGAGGTCTAGGCTTATCCAATCTTCTTAAAGTTAACATCTCCCTACTGTTACGCTGGTGGTGAAAGCTCTACCATGAACCAACCGGCCTCTGGACAGAAATGATGAGGCAGCTGAAAAAAAAAGGCACTGTCAGAAACGGACCGAAAATATGGCTTGCGGACGGGTCATTCTTCTGGCTCCAATTGCGCCGCCTCAGAGCAATGTTCACATGGAGCACCTCATGGGAGGTGGGCGATGGCACGTCCATCTTGTATTGGTTTGATGCTTGGGAGGAGACCCCAAGGGTGCAACAAGTTGGCAAACCCACTACACACCCGGCTATCTCGCTAAAGGATGCAATACCGAGAGTGTCAGAGATAAACCCCGAGAGAAACACCCATCCAATGTTTGATACAATACGGACCCGATAAGATTGTATGGCGATGGGAGAACACCGGATTGTACTCAGCTAAATCGATTTACCAGGTACTAAGTGGAGGTGGAATGATTGGCTGGCAATTCAATTTCATCTGGGGACTCAAAATTCCTCCTAAGGTTAAGTTCTTCGCTTATTTCATGCTGCACGATAAACTGCTCACAAGGCAAATTCTAACCAGGAGAGGAATGTATTTTGGATCTCAATGCGCTCTCTGTAGCAACTGCCCCTGTGAATCACTGGTACACCTCCTCTTCTTGTGTCCGGAGGCTGTTGCAATCTGGTTTCACGTCCAAAGAATTTCGGGTACAACAATTTTACAGGTTGAAACAAGTGTGCAACGGGTGTGGAGCTCCTCCTGGGCATGGGTGAATGCAAACAGGGTTATGAAGAGAAAGGAATGGGCGGCCAACTTCCTCTGTGTTGCATGGAATATCTGGAAATTAAGAAATGCTATCGTCTTCAGGAATGACCGAAAACCGGCTCGAATGGTGGCTGATGCGGCGGCTGAGGAAATGTGTATGTGGCAGAAATATTGCTAGCTGTATCTAAATTTTCTTTTCTTTACTTTTCTGATGGTGGTTTAGATTGCTCTCTCTTTCTATTGATGTATTAGAGGGAACCTGTTTGCAGTGATGGTTGTAAAACTTATTTCATTTCAATACATACCTGACAGCTTCTGTCAGTTTATAAAAAAAAAGATAATTCAGAAAGCTTTATTAACTAACATTTCTCTCATTCGTTGATAGAATGAGTTATAAAAAAATAAGAAAATTGTTTCTCTTTTCGGCCTTTAAACAATCAATTGATAATTAAAAACAGTATCCATTTATACGCTACAAAAACAGCTAAATATTTGTGCACAGTATCTCAGCAATGCCTAACGTTAACTAACATGCTATAAACCAAAACAATGAGATTAAAAATTCCTCAACTGGAGCTAAACCATGTCTTAATGTGGGTCCCACCTGCTCCGGCCCCTCTTTTTTTTGCTCAGATTTCAGAAGAATAAATAAAATAGTTACAAAATTCATTCTTCCATTTTGCTATCATCTGCAGAAGCATCATTTTCTTGTGCGACACTACCAGAATCGGGTTCGGGTTCGGGTTCGGGTTTGGGTTCCCCACTGGAAGCAAGGGGCATCTCTACATCTTGAACCCCATTCTCTGTGGGACCCGCTTCGTCAGTACCATTTTGGTTGTCAGGTTCCTCAACTGGTCTGTATTGGTTCATCATTTACATCTGAAAGACGGAAAATTAAGAAAAGATTTAAGGTCATATGGTACATACACATCGCAAGCTCGGGTTATAGAACAATTCGCCAAATTGTAAAGAATAAACACCATTTCTTGTCAAATTTTTAAAGCTTTTTTGTGACACTGTTAATCGATCAAGATCAACGGCAAAAGCTTTGCAGGTGTTATTTTGTAGGCCCATAATATGCATATTACAGATCGACCCTAAACCATCTATGCCTCCGGTCGATCAGTCTATGGTAATATGCATATTACAGATCGACCTATACTTTGGATCCATATCTATGTTTTCAAAATCCAATTAGTCGATCTGAACCTTTCAATGTGATCTCCATATGGACCATATCAATGTAGTTCGAGACCAAACTTCACATTTTTTAGAATTTTTCTACTATTTTTATTGGTAGAAATTCACTAATTTAGGATGGTCTAGAATCATAAGATCAAATGATTTTCTATCTAAAAAAATAGTACAAAAAAATAAAAAATGTACAATTTGGTCTCCAAGTACATTTTCATTCGGAGATCAGGCTGGATGGTTCACATCAACTGTTGGGACTTCGAAAATGAAGATATGAATCCATAGTATGAACCAATCTGTAATATGCATATTACCATAGCCTCACTCAAAAAGGACAGCATGACTAAAACATGGTCTTCTTGTGTCGATTAAGCACAGCTTATAGAACAATTTTTCAAGATATTTTGTGACACTTACCATTATTCGATCAAAATCATGCTACGGCCAGGGGCTACAATAGATAAAAAATTTTACAGGTGTTATTTTGGAAAAAAAGAAAAAGAAAAAAAAAAGGACAGCATGACTAAAGAGTCAGAAAGTACCAATTCTAAAACTAGCAAGCTGTTCCATATCCTCAACCCCCTCCAAAAACAGCACCATGCCGGTTACTCCAACCGGCTGATCAGTAAAAGGTGTTGTCTCTTGCAAATTCAAACTGAGCTTATCTGGCCTCTGTAATAGGAGTCTGAAGGTGGGTTGCAACTCAAAGCACTGCTCAAAAAGGCTCGCCGACAGAACACGTACAGCCCCAGTCGTGCACGCGACATGGCCACGATCAATCTACGGACGTCATGTAGGTGTCCCACTGTAACAGCCTAGTTTTTGAATACTAGGAAATATTAATTGACATGAGGTAAAAATACATAATCGATGAAATTATTATTACATTGGTATTGTAACATCTCAATTTTGAACATTTGAAAATTTTATTAGATACAAAGTAAAACATGCCATTGAATAAATTTTTTATAAGATCCTAATATGTTTAGATTCACAATGAACTTCTAATAAATAAAAATAACTATTTAGTCCTTAATTGACCATAAAGTCACGTAAGTAAATATATAGGTTAAATTTGTAGTTAAGTTTGGAATATCTTAATATTTCCTGAACAATTTGTAATTAGAATCTTAATATTTAAATGACAATGTTTTATTATGAAAGATATAAGGGGCTTATTGCAAACTTACTAATTATTAGATAAGAATAAAAATTAGTGATTCGTTTCTATAAAATAACTTGCATGAGAAGGACACATGTAGCTACCTTAACAACTCACTTTTCTTACCTAACACCATTTATTATTATTATTATTCAATAAATATTAACTTTTCAAAATTGGAAATACGGAGAGAGAGTTTATATTATTTTATTCTTTACTTTTTCTAAAGGAACCGCTTTACCCCTCATTTCATTATTTCCTTTTTATCGGTGGATAATAATATTGGAGAACCGTTCATTTGGGGGGATTTCACTCATCCAGTATACCCTGGCCTGGAACATAGAAACTAACGAAAAGAAAAAGAGGGGATATGGGGAAGAAAACAATGGAGAAAAGAGAGGAGAAAGGAGTGTCGGCAGCCCAACGAAGCGGTGAGGAGAAGGAGACTTTAGGTGAAGGAATCTTCTCGGGTTGCTTGCTCGCTTGCTCATGATCCTGTGGCCACTCGTCGAATGACTCGAAGTAGTTGATCAAGAATAACGGGCTTGATTTCGAGATACGTCGTGTCGTCATTAACAGGTGCGGATTTCGAGTTATTCCTAGCCCCTTCTAACTTGTTTAATTGTTGTTGTAAGCTCGTGGGTTTCTTTGCTTGCTTTTGATCGGATGTTGATTTCTTGATGATTGTGATTTAATTGAGCGATTATTGTACCATCACTGGTACGGGTCTGGTGTACTGCTGCACACCAGCTGTTCGGTGAAATGCCTAAGAGAAGTAAATTACTGGTACGGGTCTGGTGTGTTGCTGCACATCAGCTGTTCGGTGAAATGCCTAAGAGAAGTAATTTGCTGGTAATCTTAAGGTTAATATATGGTAGTGATTTGGTTTGCTTGATTGTTATTGCCTTGATAATTGCTTGTTGATTTCTAGTTTGCTTGTCATACTATAGATAGTTGTTATAGTTTTTCAATTGTATGATATGAATGTATGAAATGCCTTAGGAAGCATGATCATACTTTTCTAAAATTGATGCATGACATGATATAAAATAATTTGATTGAATCATAAGTTTGATTTAAGTGAATGATGGCATGATAAGGATGCATAGTCTCATGAAGCATAGTATATAGTCATATGTGTAATTGATTAAAGTCAACAGTGGCATGCATGATAGGAATGCATAGTATAATTTCTCATGAAGCATAACATATAGTCATATGTGTAATGGATACTTGACCGGTCATGTAGGCGCTGTCTTTTCGTGGTAGCGCATGACCGTGGTAATGTATTGATTGAACATTGAACTTGGAAACTTGACCGGTCATGTAGGCGCTGTCTTTTCGTGGTAGCGCATGACCGTGGTAATGTATTGATTGAACATTGAACTTGGAAACTTGACCGGTCATGTAGGCGCTGTCTTTTCGTGGTAGCGCATGACCGTGGTAATGTATTGATTGAACATTGAACTTGGAAACTTGACCGGTCATGTAGGCGCTGTCTTTTCGTGGTAGCGCATGACCGGGGTCATGTAGGCGCTGTATTCGTGGTAAGCGCGTAATTTCTGTTATGTAGGCGCCGTTAATTCGTGGAAGCGCATAACAGAAATTGCGTAGGCGCCGTATTCGTGGTAGCGCGTGATCCAGTTATGTAGGCGCCGTTGATTCGTGGAAGCGCATAACTGAAGGCACGTAGGCGCCGTATTCGTGGTAAGCGCACAATTTCAGGTTATGCGCATAACAGAAATTGTGTAGGCGCCGTATTCGTGGTAGCGCATGACCCGTAGTCAGAAAATTGTCGAATCTGGATCGCAAGATAGAAATGTTAAAAGAATTTCTTTACAAGAATATTTGTGTATTAAGTAAGATTCATGATCATTGCATTTGGGTACCTAAATCAGATCATATGCATGGCAAAAAAATTGAATTTTGTTTCAGTTATTATTACTTTGTGTGTATTGTTTCTTTTATTTGGATGTGAGCATTTCATGTTGTGAATTATTTATTTGGCTTGATATCAATGTTGCTCTTTTATAATTATGCTCGGTGCTGGTTTGGTTTAGTTGGTTGGGTCTGAGAATAACTCGACTGGAACTGAATACCGCACTAGGAGATTTTCAATCTCTCATATTTCCACTTTGTGGGTTCCAGGTACAAAACACAAGATAAGGAATTATGATTTCGAACTTGAAGACTGCGGGACATGCAACGAAAAAAAAAAAAAAAAGTAAGTTATGTCATTGATAATGTATATGTATATATGTGATTCGGTAAAATGATAGAAATCGCCTTGCGCTGATGAGCGCGGCGGGTTGTCGGCCCCGTTGTTGGGTTGTGACAAGACTGCCTATAAAAATTAAGAAAGGTCATGATTTAATTTGTTGCTAAATTCAGTGTAAATTTTAATACGTATCAAAGGTTGAGAACATTGAGGTATGTAGTACAACTGATCCTCCTATTAACTACTTCAAAATATATTATGTTTATTTCTTTGAGAAAAAGTTACAATGAGCTTAATCTCAATAGTGAAAGATTAAATTAATTCCACAATAAGAATTGGCAAATGGTTTGCTGACGGAGTATTGATTGGGAACATTTCATTCTATAATATATATCAGGTCAAATATTGTTTTGATCTGAATTATTTGATCGATTTTAAATGCAATTTGTCTCTTCCTCGAATTAACGCGTGAAGTTTCTTTTTCAATGAACTCATTAACTATATTTTATATTAGCATGATCAAGTAAGAGTGCTTTGAATGCTTTGAATATATTTTAAATTATATTTTAAATTAATCAGTCTAGAAATATGTTTCTCAACTTTTTGAAACTATTCTTATTGAGTGAGGCTACGGTGCTATGCATAGCACGGATTGGGTCCGTACTACGGCTCAAAATTTGACTTTTCAAAATTCTAACGGTCGATCTGAACCTTTCAACATGATTATAAAATGAATATGTACTTGCAAATCAAATTTTACATTTGAATTTTTATTACTAGTTTTTTAGATAGGCTGTTTTTGGATGGTCCAGAATGTTCAGATCAAGTGATTTTCGAAAAAATAGTAAAAAAATTCGAAAAAATGTAAAATTTGATTTGCAAGTACATATTCATTTTATAATCATGTTGAACGGTTTGGATCGACCGTTAGAATTTTGAGAAGTCAAATTTTGAGCCGTAGCACGGACCCAATTGGTGCTATGCATAGCACCGTAGCCTCACTCATTCTTATTTGCCCATGTAACTCTCCAGTATTAATGTTGAAACACCGAAGTTCGTACATAATACCCATTTTACCCCTTCCTCTCCTCCCCGACCCGTTTGTATTTTCTATTTTATTCTCTCTTATGCCTCGCCAGTAAATCCACCTTTTAGATCTTTGACTTGGCTTTCTCCATTTTTTGAATGTTTTGAGTATACAAGTTGCAAGTTGTATTTTTATAGTATAGAAAACCTTATGGTTTTTATATGGTACATTTCCTATATATGTAAGCTTGTGGTTTTTTCATTAGTTGACTTGGTGCGTGGGATGTTTCATTAATATCAGTTTGTTTGCCAGTGCATCTGCAATCCATTACGGAGCACAATGGAACCTTGCATCTCGGAGGTCCATATATATCACCATTCTCCACTGGAAGTTTTGGCTTTTCACTCATCCAAAATTGAAAAAAACAATAGAAAAAAACAATTCCCACCTCTGCTCCTCTCTCTTCCCATTCTATACAAACCCAAAACCAAAAAACCACTGCTTTAAACCCTAGAAAAATTCCTGTAAAGTGTGAAATCTCTGGTTCCCATGGAGGAAGAACTAGAGGAAACCTCCCTCCGCCACCGCACAGCAGCATTGCGCCACCATCACCACCAGCGCCGCCGCGCCAAGAAGCCTCCTCCTCAAACGACGAACTACGATGACGTGTTTGGCGGACCCCCTAGACACGCCGTACCGTTCTCTGGCGTACCTGACGACTACGCTGAGGTGTTTGGCGGCATCTCGGTCTCTTGCTCCATCCTGTTTCTTGATCTTCCAACGGGGCAGATGGACGGCTGGGATTGTGCGAGTGGGGAGAATATGAATGGTGTGGAGTATGGGGAGATCTTTGGGAGATGCGACTTCTCTGATTTTGCTGTTCCATATGAGGAGCTGTTTGGAAGGGGAGAAAGTGATGAAGGAGAGGTAGACATGCATTTCGCTTCTGCAAATGGAAGGTTTGGTTTCTATGTTTCTTTTTACTAATTTTGGTTGTGGGTTTTGTTTTCTGTGTAATTAAAGGAAGCTTCAATTTGACGAGGGATTTTTTTTTTGTTGCTTTATTGGGGTTTCAGACTTTCATAGTGGAAAAGTTAGCAAAGTAGGAAGAAAGTTATTTAATTTATAATTGATTTTTGCTGTAATTATGTTTAATATATAAGTTATTTAATTTCCTCTTATGAATTTAGTTTCTTGAAGAAGTTAGAAAGCAGAAATCTTTTTAAAATTTTCACGGAGGCACAAGAAATAAACTTTAAAAAGCGGCGAAAGAGGAAATTACGAAATTAGCGTCGCTGATTATTGTCTTTTGCATAAACTCGTTTTGGTCTATTATTTAATTGGCAAAGAACTTGTAGGTGAGATTCTGTTTAGGTTGTAGGTCCTTTTCATTTGACTCTAGAATGCAGTTTGGACTGTACAAATTCAAAATAAATTGCTGTTTTTAGTCATCAACATTACCGGAAGGTCATATTGCACAGTTCTTGTTTCTAAAGTTGTAAATTGCAGTTTAAATTTTCAGGGGAAAACTTTTATCGGCCAATTATTCTCCATGTTTCAAAATAAAAGGCAGTTATTAGACTGAAAATGTGCATGTATAATTTTATCGATCTTGTTTGTAAAATAAGTTGTCAATCTAAATTTTTAGCTAAAATGTTATTTCTACCAATGATCTACCGCCTTTTTTTAAAATTTTTTTTCGCCCGGGAATTGCTATTCAAAAACATGTTTTGCATTTTTGCCCGTCAGATTTTGGTATTTGGTATTGCATGCAGACTGAAAATTGATTGAACTCTCCCCTGAATACATATCAGTGAATCCTACATTTTCTATATGTAATATAATTATTTACCTTGTAAAGGTGATTTGGTTGATTTATTGTCATACTTGGTAACATTATGTGCCATCCTTAAAACACCACAGCAACTTGAACATCTGATGCAATGCAGCATACACATTTGAAATTTTCTGAAATCCAAAATTCAGGGTTTCATTAGACTTAAAATAAAACTATATGCCCATAAAGT
Organism: Carex littledalei; assembly: GCA_011114355.1. Lineage (NCBI taxonomy): Eukaryota > Viridiplantae > Streptophyta > Magnoliopsida > Poales > Cyperaceae > Carex > Carex littledalei. The sequence continues at coordinate 1,473,238 of CM022080.1, forward strand.
GTTTTCGGATTTTGTTAGTGCCTTTTTCATGAAAACTTAACGCCTGTAAATTGTCTAGCATATATTAATTCATCTGCCTCTTACTTTTCTTTTAAAATTTTAGGTCATCGGTCAAGGGTAGGTCGGGCCCACAGACCATAGACCCATCAGCATTTATCCAAGAGTACTCTAATGAGGATAGCATTCCATATTTGGAAGATGAAAACTTCTCTGTGGCTTCTGACGAGACCCCGAAGGAGTACAACACATCCTACAACAAGTCAAGCAGAACCCGGGCCCACGAATTGCTTCACATGACTGCATCTGTACCTCAGCTCCAAACGGGTTTTACTTTTGTTATTGAACAGAACAACCCATTACCTGAACATCTCGTTGTCAGTGAGGATACAGTTACTGACGAAAGCAGTGTGAAACCTAAACCTAAATCCTCTTTGAATAGTCAATCTATATCTAGCAAAGAACAAGTTTCTCATGGTGTTCCGTTTTTGGATGTAGCTGATGTCAATCTCCTAACCCGATCCGCAAACTTGCCACCTCCAGCCCCGAAAACTTCAATAAATGAGAGGCAGAGAATAAACACATTGCAAAAATCTGTTTCTGTTTTGAATTTCAGTACAGAAGCCGAACAGCCACCATTGACTCAGCAAGAGAAGCCAAAGACAATTTTGAAAAGTGATTCTTTGCCGCCAAATTTTGATTTCGTGCCTAATTTGAAGCTTGACAGGAGGGAGAAACCGAAATTGAAATCAAGGCCAAAGACATTTTCGAAAAGTGAGTCCCTTCCACCAGGTTTTGGGTCTGAATTGGATGCCATGAAGGAGGCAATGGAATTTGCACAGGCAAGACTAAAGACAGCCAAGGAGTTGCATGAGAAAAAGCGTGAGGGTAAAATTACTGAGTTGCCCCTGAAGAAAAAGCATGTTAAAGAAGAAAATTTGGAGAATTCCGAGGGGGAGAAGCCGAGAGTGTTGCGATCTATTAGTTTGGCCTCGAATTTCAGTAAGAGCAGAGAATTTATGAAGTTACAGGGAGGAGTGGCAACTCAAGGCACTCGTGAATTGGAGAAATCTGGGAAGTGGAGATCAGATGAGGAATTTCATGAATTGACTTCAATAGATCAGCCGACAAAGGAAAGAGAGAATAAAGTAGGAATGACTGGAACTGAGCCCTTGGTGGAAACAAATAGGGAATCAGTGCAAATCGATGGATTGCCATCGACTGAAGGGTTATCATGAGCAGAGGTGGGAATTGTAATGAATTTAAATAAGCTATCATGAGGACGGCATAAAATAACAAATCATTTTTAAAATAAACAGATAAAGACCATTCAAGAAAACAAATAACAAGCACAAATTATATAAGTGGCGCCTCTGAACAGCTGGATTTAATATGTATTAATTTGTGCAAGCTCCTTATCCAAGACTGCATGCCACGTTCATATAATTAAGGATATAATTAAACCTATACATGTTCTCCATGAGTTGCAATTGGCCGTATACTAAAGAATGCCTTCAAGAATTATGAAAGGTCATTTAATTTGATATGTCGTTAATTAAATTCATTGTAAATTTTACTACGTATGAATTAAAGGTTCATAACATTGAGACAGTACAACTGATCCAGCTATTAACTACTTTATAAGATACTATATATGTACTTTCTTGAGAAAAAGTTGCAATGAGCTTAATGTCTAAGCTCATTAACAAATGATCAAATTAATTAGCAACAAAAATAATTTGTAAATGCTTCGATGACGGAGTATTGATTGTTAACATTTTATTAAGAATTGGACTCCATATTATCAGAGAAAATTAGGGATTTGATATCAATTTAAAAAACAGCTCAGATAAATAGTGCATGTTAAGAAAGCATATAAATGAAAGCTGTTCAGCACCAGATGAGGGTCAAAGATGCCTAAGATATTTATATAAAAATTTTCTTCTGAATTAATTATTTGATTGACTTTTTATAAAATTTGGCTATTCCTCGAAGTAATGGTAGTAGAACTAGGGTGTTCTAAAATTCATCGAGTTTTCTGGTGAACTCAACTCTAAAATCTATTGGATTGGTCTCAAACGACAAATTCAAACTGTTGAAATCCACCTACCTTACTAGTGATGTGTCCACATGCGAAAATTTTAAATTTTCGAACTAATTTTGTATAGAGTCAATGGTCAAAAAACATCCAAAAAATAAATGCATTAAAATTAATTTATTAATCTTATAATTTTGACCGCTTGACTTTATACTAAATAAATTTGAAAGCTGAAAATTTTTGGTATATATCTATGCATGGGCCTAACCCAGTCTTACATAACCTTTCCAAGTCGGATGAAGCAGAAAAACCTATGGATATTGTGTGGGCCCTAGCCACTGCCCACCTTAGAAGCCATTTGATGTTGTGTTATAATTTCGCTGCATGCGATTGAATTTAATTTCCCCAACGACCAATAAAGCCGCAGCAGCTAGCGGACCATGGTCTGCAAATAAAAAAAGATTTTTTTTATTAATATCCAACATTAAATAGAAAATTACAAATATATTCACGTTTTTTTTTAATTTTATAAAAATGTTCAAACCATTGAGATTCTCGGTGGTCCATTTTCTTTCAAGACCGCCAGATATCCTGGCAGTTCCGAAAGAAAATGAGCCGCCGAAAAATATGGCGGTTTTATTATAATATGAATTTTTCTATTTGACATCGGAAGCCGAACAACAATTAAATTCTTCAAAAAAAAATTACTAGAAATTTGGAGCCTAATTTTAAACTATTTTTTGTAGTTTGTATTATGAAAATAAAATTATTAAATTTGTAACAACAAATTGTAAGAAAATTATCTCATTTCAAGGAGTAAATTCACCAAGTCGTCCATTTTTTTTCTTACCAATCCCACATTGTGACATTGGTGACCAAATTAAGTTGACCAAATTAAATTGGCGTGTCTATATCGTATCCTACACAGGTAAAATTTGTTCAAATGTGTCTAGGCGTATTGGTCACATGTTTTCTAATACTTGTCTATTTGATCATGCTTCATTGATTAGTTTTGTTATCCTTGAAATTCGATAAAAAAAATAATATCTTAGGGATAATTTAGGGCCGGTAAAACAGATTTGTACTGTTTCTCTATAATGTAATTAATTGAATCATTAAATAAGCTATCATGAGGACGGCATAAAATAACAACTCATTTTTAAAATAAACAGAAAAAGACCATTCAAGAAAACAAATAACAAGCACAAATTATGTAAGTGGCGCCTCTGAACAGCTGGATTTAATATGTATCGATTTGTGCAAGCTCCTTATCCAAGACTGCATGCCACGTTCATATAATTAAGGACATAAACCTATACATGTTCTCCATGATTTGCAATTGACCGTATACTAAAGAATGCCTTGAAGAATTATGAAAGGGGATTTCCATCTGGTCCATTTTTGTGCTTTCGATTTAAGGTCATTTAATTTGATATATCGTCAAATTCATTGTAAATTTTACTACGTATGAATTAAAGGTTCATAACAACTGATCCAGCTATTATGTACTTTCTTGAGAAAAAGTTGCAATGAGCTTAATGTCTAAGCTCAATAACAAAAGATCAAATTAATTAGCAACAAAAAAAGAATTTGTAAATGCTTCGATGACGGAGTATTGATTGTTAACATTTTATTAAGAATTGGACTCCATATTATCAGAGAATATTAGGGATTTGATATCAATTTAAAAAAACAGCTCAGATAAATAGTGCATGTTAAGAAAGCATATAAATGAAAGCTGTTCAGCTTCAGATGAGGGTCAAAGATGCCTAAGATATTTATAATTTTTCTTCTGAATTATTTGATTCATTTTTTATAAAATTTGGCTATTCCTCGAAGTAATGGCAGTAGCACAAAGATACTAAAATTTATCAAGTTTTCTTGTGAACTCAACTCTAAAATTTATTGGATTGGTCTCAAACGACAAATTCAGACCGTTGAAATTCACCTACCTTACAAGCGATGTGTCTACATGCGAAAATTTTAAATTTTCAAACTAATTTTGTTAGTCAATGGTCAAAAAACATCCAAAAAACAAATGCATTAAAATTAATTTATAAATCTTATAATTTTGACCGCTTGACTTTATACTAAATAAACTTGAAAGCTGAAATATTTTGCATGTAGACACATCACTCGTTAAGATAGATGAATTTTAACGGTTTGAATCCGTCATCTGAAGTTAATTCAATAGATTATAGAGTTGAGTTCACAAAGATACTTAATGAACTTAAAAATACACTAAATCTACTCAAATAATGGTTCAAATTTATATATATGTCAAAGATCACATTAAAATTAAAATAGGAACGGAATAGTGAAAGATTAAATTAATTATCCACACTAAGAATTGGCAAATGGTTTGCTGACGAAGTATTGATTGGGAACATTTCATTCTATGATATCAGGTCAAATATTGTTTTGATCTGAATTATTTGATCGACTTTAAATGCCATTTGTCTCTTCCTCGAAGTAACGGGTGAAGTTTCTTTTTCAATGAACTCATTAACTATATTTTATATTAGCATGATCGAGTAAGAGTGCTTTGAATGTTTTGAATATATTTTAAATTATATTTTAAATTAATTAGTCTAGAAATATGTTTCTCAACTTTTTCAAACTATTCTTATTTGCCCATGTAAGTCTCCAGTATTAATGTTGAAACACCGAAGTTCGTACATAATACCCATTTTACCCCTTCCTCTCCACCCCGACCCGTTTGTATTTTCCATTTTATTCTCTCTTATGCCTCGCCAGTAAATCCACCTTTTAGATCTTTGACTTCGCTTTCACCATTCTTAAGTTGAAATCCACATACCTTACAATTGATGTGTCTACATGCGAAAATTTTAAATTTTTAAATTTTCGAACTAATTTTGTATAGAGTCAATGATAAAAAAACATCAAAAAAATAAATGCATTAAAATTAATTTATAAATCTTATAATTTTGACAGCTTGACTTTATACTAAATAAATTTGACTAAAAATTTTTGCAAGTAGACACATCACTCGTTAAGATAGATGAATTTAATAGATTATAGAGTTGAGTTCACAAAAATGCCTATGAACTTAAAAATACACTAAATCTACTCAAATAATGGTTCAAATTTCTATAACAAATATGTTTGTCAACTTTTAAAAACTTTTTTTATGTCCATGTAATTCTCCAATATTAAGGTTGAAACATCGAAGTTTGTAATACCCGTTAAGTTTACCCCTTCCTCTCCTCCCTCATTTGTATTTTCTATAATATTCTATCTCTTTAACCCCCTTTAGATCTCTGTCCATCTTGACCAAAATTAAAATAGGAACAGAAGTTTTTTGGCTTTGCTAAATTTCTCCATTCTTCTACTTTTCTTAGTATATAAATTGCAACTTGTATTTTTATAGTATAGAAAAGCTTATCGTGTTAATTTCTCGAACTACAAGTTGCAATTTAGTTGACTTGGTGCGTGGATAGTTTCATTGTTATCAGTTTGTTTACATGTGCATTTTAAAAGCAAACCCTAATTTCGCAAATTTAACAACAGTTTTCTTAATTAATGGTGGAATTTATTGAGATGGAGACCGATATTGGATAACGTTTATTGAAATTATATTAAATTTTTACAAATTTTAAAAAATTACTGAAATGTTATTTTTCTTATAGATTCATTGTGTATTAATGGTCATATACTTCGAACGATTCGTATTTAATTGTATTTTTCATGATGAAGCAGAAAAATCTATGGATATCATGGGCCCACCACCCTCCTAGCCTTTTAATAGCAGCCGTTTGATGTCGCGCTGAAATTTGGCCACATGTGATTGAATCACGTTCTTTGAGAGACTCTGGCACAAGCAACATATACAAGAATATGTGAGTATTCGCGAGAATAAAAAATAACTATTGCCGAGGGTAAGCCGACAAAAATTGTTATTCCCGAGTATATTGCTATTTTCGAGAAATATTTACGGATACCGATGCTATTAAACACTCTTACTTTGACGAATATTGATAGATTCTTGTTGCAAAAAATGCAGTAGGGCCCTAATTGCAAGAATTTGATGTCTCTAATGGCACCTAGAGGTGGTGAATATGGGACCTTTTAAAATTATGAACTCTTTTGGATCGATTGTTCAAGAAATAAAAGATCTCAAGTGCAAATAAATAAATAAATGAGTTTAGAGATATTGACACAAGAGATGTTAATGGAGTTTGGCAAAACAAGGCCTACGTCTCCAGGCCATCGTGACCGCTTCTCGGCACGCCTTTCTATTACCCAATTAGAAAAGAGTACAAGGTGGAACCGGTGAGCCCTTACAAACAATCGGTAAGTCAATACAGCCAAAGAAGAACGAGCACAAAAGGCTCCAAGTTCAACACAAGCTCTAAGAATCACTAAAATTACCCTAATCTCAATTTAGATTAATATTGGTGAAGTGGATTTGAGGTTGTTGAATAGATATTGAAGTTTGATGCACAAGCAACAATGGAGAAATCATGTCTCACGGAAAATTCGATTTTGCAGCTCAAAGGCGGCTGAAGTGATAGAAGGAAAACAATCAAAGCTTCTATTAATTGAAAAGGAAACCAAATCAGAGTTTTTCTTTCAACCGTTATAACAGTTTGTAATTGTTACAACGGTTAGAGCATATCTAAAAATTTGCAAAATTAGGGTTTGCTTGTGCATTGATCAAACGTTCCAACGTTTGCCCAACCGTTGGCAATGGTTGGACTGTCATTGGTTTGTGCTGAATTTGCCTGGAAAAATATATTTTTACAATTTGGGATTTTGATTTTAGCTTTTACAAAGGTTGACAACCGTTCGTAACGGTTGGACTCAGGCACTACAACCTCAAATTTACTTTACCATATTTTCGAATATAAAATTGATAAAATAAAATGGTAAATTATTGCTCTTAATGATCGAGCCAATCCATATAGCATTTGTTCAACATAAATCATGTCTTCATGCTTTTCTTGATAATCATTTCATATAGCAATTATACCTGCAAATATCTCAAACAAAGAAACCGTAAAATTCAATATTTATATGTTTTGGAAAAGGTAATTAATTAAATCATTAAATCAGTAATCTTGAGGACGGCATTACATAACAAATAACTTTCAAAATAAACGGATAAAAACCATTAAAAGAAACAAAGAACGAGTAATATATAAGTTGTTGTTTACAGCTCTTTCTCTATGGTGGTTAGCACGTAATGTATAATTAGTTGTTGTTTACAGCTGGATTTATTTTGTTGTTTACAAAGAAAAAAAAAATATGAACCTATACATGTTCTCCATGATTTGTAATAGGCCCTACGTATACTAAAGTATGCCTTGAAAATTTATGAAAGGTCGTTTAATCGAAAGTCAAATTATAATAAAAGGGGCTATTCATCTGGTCCAGTTTTGCGCTTTCAATTTTATGTCATTTGATATATATGTCGTTTAATTCTTGCAAATTTTGGTACTTATGAAATGATGATAACATTAGAGACAGTACAACTGATGGCGGATTGGCAAATGGTGGAGTATTAACTATTGATTGGGAACATTTAATTAAGATCTGAGAAAATTAGGGTTTTGATATCAATTAAAAAAACAGCTCAGAGAAAGTGCGCACGTTAAGAAAGCATAGAGACGAAAGATGTTCAACACCAATTAATAAATAAACAATGTAACCCGATTAATAAATTAGAAATCTGACTCATATTTTTTCTAAAAAAATGGGCTCACAATTGTCTAAGATATATGGTGAAAGGTGCCTAATATATTTGTAATGTTTTGATCTGAATTATTGGATTGACTGAAGTTTCTTTTTCAATGGTCTCGAATAACTACATATTATATAATTAAGGTTAAATTAATTAGCATTTAAAATAATTGAGAAAGATTACCGAGGGAGTAGATATCGGGAACATGTGGCCTTCTTATTATCTGGGATTCAATTTCAAATAAATATACAGACATCTCAGAAATTAAAAAATAGAGTGACACTATACAGAAAAGATGACTATATACGGTTAAAAAACCAATTAACACAAATCTAGGTGGTACCTTGAACTTTAAAGGAATCTAAACTAAAATAAAGGTAAACTACTGTAAATACAAAGAAATCGGTATTGTTTTGTACCAGAAACTCTAGCCAAACATATATTGTTTTGTACTTGAGGCTTCTCAAAATCCCTCGAGGTTAAATTATGATTGTCTTCCTCAAGCAAAAATCTAAACTTAAGTCTCGGTCCGTACTAAACTAATTAATCCAAATTCGAAGTATGATCCTAACATAAAAAACTTGCATTTCAATTCTAAAATGCTTGAGTTTCTTAAAAACTAATAAATTGAGTTTACCAAGATTTCAATTCTCAACCAAAGGTATGCCCGATTCTTGTTAAGAAACCTTGTATAAATGTTGGTACATTTTTTACACGGATTTTAACAAGAAACCGTGTATAAATGTCGTTACCTTTTTTATACGGATTTTATTTAATAGATCGTGTGTGTATGGTTGAGCTCATTTTTGCACAAGTGCCTTCTCCCTACATGTACACTATTTATTTGGATTTTTCTTGCATCCATGTATGATATGCCATGTATGTTAACGTTTTTGCAGTAGTGTGAGTTTATACAAGCATATATGGCGATAAGTGTTTGGTGAAGGTGAACCTAGATAGCTTGTTTTTCCTGAATGAAAGAAAACACTTAATTTTTCATGTACCCTTCAAACCTCCTCTAATTTCTTATATCGTCTAGTTTTTATTATATCAAATTAATAGGTTTCTCAAATTTTTTTTTTAAGTTTTTTAATTTGCCCATGTAACTCTCTCCAGTATTAATGTTGAAACATTGAAGTTTGTAATGTCCGTCCTCTATTATGCCTCGCCAGTAAAGGCACCCTTTAGATCTTTGACTTTGCTTTCTCCATTATTGTACTTTCTGAGTATTTAAGTTGCAACTTGTATTTATATATGGTACATTTCCTATATATCTATGCTTATCGTTTTAATTGCTCTCGAACTACAAGTCGTTTGTCAAATTTGAACTTCAGCCAAGGTCTCTATATATATCCACTCAAGCTGCGCTACCAATCATCCTCCTTTGAATCCAACCCCCACCCCAAGAAAAAACCAGAAAAAAAAAGACATGGCAGAGGCAGCTATTGGATATGTGTTGAAAAAGCTTGCTGATGCCTCGCTGCAGAAAGCTCAGGAACTGCACACTGTGAGTGGACAGATCAAGCAGATGCAGCTGCAGCTTGGCTTCATCAAAGCTTATCTAAGAGATGCCGATTCCAAGGGTAACAGAGATGAATCGGTAAAAGAGTGGGTTAACCAGATCAGACACATGGCCCACAGAATAGAAGATGTGATTGATACCTTCCTCGTTGAGATTGAAGAAAACCGTCCAAAAAGTTCCCAATGGTACAGTCAAATTCCGATGCGGTTAAAAAGAAACAATAACATGCTGAAGCTGAGTGGCGAGCTTCAAGAAATCACTCTAGAACTCAAAACGATTTTCCAGCTTCGAATCGACTTGGGAATTAAGGATCTTGGTGCTGGTAGTGAAGAAAATGGTCAGCACCAACTATCTTTTAGGCCGACAAAACCTTTTGCTTTTGATGACTCACAAGTTGTTGGCCTTGAGGATGACAAGCGAAAGATTATCGAGCAGCTGCTTGATAGACTCATTTCAAGGCGCATGGTGCTCTCGATTGTGGGTACCGGCGGCCTAGGCAAGACCACCTTAGCCCAAAAAATATACAAAAGGTACATTTTCTCTCTTAATTTTAAACCAATGTTTTTATATAAATTGTGTAAATTTTTCTCGAATATAAATATAACAAGAGAATTGCTCAATCTGAAACCAACTGGTTGTTCAGAAGTCAACTGTCCAAATTTGATCCTTTGTTAATTTAGATTTCTTTCTTCTCATGAAGTGATGAAATACTTAAATTCTTCGATCTAATCTGGTAAAATTTGGGATATTTTATCATGAATTATTCATTACTATTAGCAATCAATATTCAATACCTTGTATGTAATTGTTACCTAGAGCAACGTGATACGTTTTTTTAATTTAATGATGAACAAATCCAGCCTGTTCGTTCAACAAATCTGTAATTGTTTCCTCGAACTCTCGACCTTTGGGTAACCATCACAGTTCTAAGGCTTTTTCTCCTGTATCTTATTTCTTAACGGTATATAAATAATCTATCAATCTAGTTATCATAGATCAGATCTCCAATAAAAATTTCTCTTGCTGAAGCTTTTTTTTTCTTATGTAACACATTCATTTCTTTTAACCCCAGTGTGGAGTTGGAGGGCCAATTCAATTGTCTCGCATGGTTGTCCATTTCCCAAAAGTTCAATTTAAATGATCTCTTCAGAGAAATCCTTTACTCAATCGAGCCTGAAATGAGAGAACGAAATCCACCTCTGACAGATGATGATTTACCGGTGAAAATTAAGAGCACCTTGAGAGACAAAAGGTTCTTAATCATCCTAGATGATGTGTGGACGACTGATCTATGGGAGCAACTGAAAATAGCAATACCTGATCCGAACAATATGAGTCGCATAATAATTACCAGCAGATTCGAAGATGTTGCTAACACGGCAGATTGCAATACAGAACCGTATCAACTCAGTTACCTAAATTCCAATGAGAGTCTAGCTCTCCTCTTCAGAAAGGCTTTCCAACAACCTATACAACCTGAGAATTACCCTCTTGATCTCTTGGAAGTTGCCAAAAGATTAACAAAAAAATGTGGTGGGCTACCCTTAGCATTAGTTGTGCTAGGCGGTATCCTATCAAGGAGAAGGCGCAACTACACAGCCTGGAGAAAAATGGAGGAAACCATGGATTGGCACGACGAAGATGGGAAGAAGTGCTCGCAGGCCCTAGCCAGGAGTTATGAAGACTTGCCTTACGAACTCAAACCATGTTTTCTTTATTTTGCTTGTTTTCCCGAGGATTATAAGATTTCGGGAGAGCACGTTACAAGAATGTGGATGGCTGAAGGATTCATACCGAAAGATGGAGCTGGAACAATAGAGGACAGAGCTGAGAAATGCCTTCAAGAGCTAGTGCAAAGGTACATCTCTTCTCAGTTCTATTTTTTCTGGCACTTATCACGTATATAACAAGTCCTGTTGTGTTTTTACCCTCTTGTATCTCATAGAAATAATTTGTCAGAAATTCTCTCATCTCCAAATATAACATATAGTTATGAAGGAGTCTGAAAGAGAAGTAATTATGCAAACAGAAGCTTCCTTATATATGTATATCTTTGTTGCATCCATGATTCCATGTCCCACTTTGCGAGATATTAAATGTGCTCAGCATGTAGAATGTTCTGGTTGTCGCTGAAAGGAATTAAAATTAAGTTTAACTTTATAAAAAGACAACAGTATATTTTTTTAGCAGCGTTTTTTCGGAACTTACGTATATCATCGTTAATTGTTGAAGAATTGGTGGAAACTCAATTACAGACTTTTAGGCAACAAATTATTTGTTACCAAAAGATTTAAAAATAGATATTTTATTGTTTGTCAATGTTTCACAGAACTAGATATAACGTTGCATCATTGCCATGAACATGGTTATAAGTTTGATATCGACATATGCTATAGTAAAGGACATGGGTGGCACTTAAGCTTACCCTTAGTCTAAACAAATATATTATTGTTTTACTAAGATTTTTTTTTTAAATTACAATAATATATTCAGATAGAGTTTAATTGTAACGAGGAAGGAATCTGCATACGTACTAACCAAAATTAATTGACTTACAAAATTAATAATAAAATAAATAAGGACGACACCTACATGTGCAATAACTAACAATATGTTTAGTTCGCATGAGGTGAAGGATATGAGGTAAGTTACTATTTTTTTTCCTCCTCTTATTTAATTGATCTTGTCTTCTTCCGTTTCACTATAATTTGAAGAGTAAACAAATAAACTTAAAAAATTACAGTAAGTTCAAAGAAACCCTTACTCATCTATTGAATTTTCAATAATAAAAAAAATATTAATGATTTTTCACTCTCTTGTCTTACTCATGCATCATCTGCCCTTCATCCAAACAAGACATAATAGTAGATCTAGAAATTCAGAACCGACAAAAGAAGTTCAAAGAGTGAATCACTAAGATAGTCCGATATTTTCTTTAAAAAAATAAAAATTAAAAATAAGTGCGTAAGTACTGGCTAATTAGCTTTGGTGATATGTCTACATATTTTTATCTTCAAAATGTCAATATAAATAAATAATGCTTCTATCCGGATTTCGAACTTGCAACTTTCCACATAGCACTTTTTTTTGCTAATAGACTAAAGGCCGGTTTTCATATACTACAACAAGTTAGTTTCAGTTAGTTTACTGAAAATCACATGTTGGTTTAACAACATATATATTTTTATTTTGGCCAACGCTGAGGTAAGAGAAAATTTTGATTTTCACCGAAAAAAGGAAGCTAATAAAGCAAAATATGGAGCTTTTGTCAAATTTGCTCCGTATCGCTTAAAAATATTTAAATCTTAAATTGGTAACTAGACGCCTGATATCACGAACTGTGATTGAATTACATTAAAAGTCATATTTTTGTAGATATTATTTTGAATCATAAAACATAAAAGTAAGGAAATAAAAAATAATGGGAAAACCATACCATAAAAAAGCAAAAGTCATAACCTCACGTTGCTTGACTCAAAATATTTAGGACTATCAATGGCATCCTTTTATCTGTTTATCCTATCTGTACCGTATTCGATAAGAAGGATATGTGTAAGTTTTTTGCATGTAAATGTATCACTCACAAAGTAAATTGGTTTGAACGGTTTGAATTAGTCGTTTGAAGTCTATATAATAAGTTTTGGAATTAGTGTCATATGACACCGATATCATACTAGCCGGACTCATTAATGAGCAATGAATATCCATTCTCCAACTACTTTCTGTAGTAGTGTTACATTTAATTAACCATTAAAACACATAAATAAATTCCAACAAATTTAAATAAAGTTAAGACCTTTAAAACACACACACACAAATAAATGTGTGTGAAATGATTGTATTTTAATGTTTTATTTAGTAAATAATAAAAATAATTTTTATATTGGCACTACCCATTATTTATCCGCTACTGTTTTGTTGTTCGACAACCATAACGAATAAGAATAGAGTACAGATAAGGCAATTCGTAGTGGGTAAGGATAAGATATGGAGAAAGACAATTTGTAACGGGTACGGGTACAAAAATATTTCTACTCAACTCTTATCGTATCCGTTGACACCATGGTTCTGAAACTCGGAATCGGAATCGGAAGAATCGGATTGGAAACTCGGATTTTTTTGGCAATAAGCTTGTTTTGTAGCCAAAATATAGGAAAAAATTGGTAAAAAAGTAATTTGTCAAGAAATTGTGTTAAGACAAAATATTATACTCAAATAATCTACTAATATAATATAATACATGCATTACAAGGGGATATTGTTGTATTGAGCTAAATAATAAAGTCATTAATGTGATAACAATCAAATTTGTACTGCAATTACTTAAAAAAATAAAATTTATTTAATTTTAAAATAAAATAGATAAAATAAAAATACTAACTAATATTTACAAGAGAGAAATAAAATTTTTAATTTCTACTTTTATATTTTTTAGAACAATTAAATTTCTAACCTAGTAATCCGATACGGCCATACTCCCATCCTTTAGTCAAATAAAAAAAAAACCACTTTTGAGTGTCATCAGCTGTGGATCTGTATCCTCCCAGGTACCTGACTCAAGCAAATTGAAACGGACGGCCCAGATTAATTCTTTCTGGGCCAAACTCAATCCGGTGCCTATAGAGACCTGAGGTGACCTGAGGTGATGTTAAAAGAACCGTCCGATCATAATTTGCTTAAGTCAGGTGACCTGAGGTGATGTGAATTCCATCAGCTGTACACATCAATTTGTTCGGATCTACTTAACTATATAATATGAACATGGTCTACGATGAAACAATTTATGTTCTCAAAATAAAACAGTACAGTTCACGTACACCCAGTCTATTTAACATTTTATAATGCTTTAAACCTTCTTATCTTCTCCACAGCCGCATCTATTTTCCCCAATTTTTTTCGACGGCAATGGAAAATACAAATTGGTTCGATTTAATCATCAAAATAGTTTGATTTTGCTCTTAACGCAAGAGAAATAGAGAAAATTTGGCCGATTGTTTCGATTGACAATCAATTTTATCGGTTTTCTGCACGTAACTCCCACACCCGAGTCAACTCGGGAAAAATTGGCTCGCCTCCGGCCGATTCCGGTCCGACCCGGCCCTAAAAATATTGTTGTAAATATCCGCACCACTCGGCACACGTATGCTAGGTATACCAACAAAATTTAATTTAGCAGTTAAGAGAGCATTACTATCATGAGGTGCCACCTCAGGAAAATACATTAATTGACTATAACAAAAGCGTACAGTACGGAGCCTATCGACAAATATTTCCGTACTACTATCTAAATAACAAATTATTGCCATTAGTATTATGTGTAGTCATTTATCTAAATGAAAGAGAACAGCCATATTGTTAATTAATTGCTTCACCATCAAGCAATACCAACATATATTTTTAATTTTATCCATATAGAACAATTTATAGTGCAAATTAATAGATCGACTCAAAACAATTTTTTTTAAGGTTAATTGCTTTAAATACCAACTAATAATTTCATTGATAAAAAACGTATTTACAACGAGTCAAATGACTCTAATTTGTAAATTTAAACTCCTTTATTCTTATTAATTTGTCTAAACTATTATAATCATCTAATTCTATTTATTTACATTCTTAAACACCTTAATACATCATTCTCTAACTCTCTCCACAATCGGATTCGCTTTCGTCTAATAGCCGCCACGCTCTGACAGCTGGATCTACTCACCGTTGCGCTTTGACACTCACTGCCACACTCCAACGGTCGGATCTACTAATCGCGGTGCTCCGACGGTCTGATATACTCGTCGCCGCGCTCCAACGGCCGGATCTACTCATCGCCTCGCTTTGACACTCACCACAGCGCTCCGACAGTCGGATCTACTCACTGCGGTGTTCCGACGGCCGGATGTACTCACCGCCGTGCTTCGACACTTACCGCGATGCTCTGACGGTCGGATCTAGTTACCGCCTCGCTCCAATCGAGATGGGTAGAGACTTTACGCTCCAAGCTCTGATGATATCGCACCTTCGACTCCGATCAGTTCCGCTTGACTCGGCTCCCTTCCCTCTCTCATTCTCTTTTCCGCTCAAAGAGCTAAAGATGAGAAAGATAAGAGAATATCAATGTGTCGGATTGATCTAGAGATAGGACTCAAAACAAATTTATATGCAACTTAATATATTAGCCGAGTAAAAAAATTTAAAAATAATAATTTCAGCATTTCGAGGTGCCTAAATATATTTTATATTTTTATCACTACATCATAAGCGGGACATCCTTGAGGATTACCTATATAAATATAGCCAAACATTCCTCATTTATATAAACTTTCTTCGGGTGAAAGATATATCCGCGCGTCGTTATTTTTCATATTAACTTGATTTAAGAAATACCTACTTATTCATAAACAAATATTTCCATTCTTCTTTGATGTCAATTTGTATGAAAAATACTGTTGTAGGTGCTTGATTCAAGTTACTAAAAAATCTTGGAACGGCTACTGCAAATACTGTAGTATGCACGATCTTCTACGGGACCTAGCTATCCGCAAAGCTAAGGATGAGAACTTCTTCAATGTATTCTCAAAAGAAGAAGATGTTAACAACCTAGTTGTTAGCAAGCCACGTCGTGCGGCCCTGCAATTTTGCACTCCCACGGAGGATGGCATTTATTCTGAAAACACTCGTTCTTTACTCTGTTTTGGTTTTGGGAAATATTCAGATAATAATAGTGCCTTTGGACTACTAAATTATGGTGGCTTTAGATTACTTAGAGTTTTAACCTTGCAGAGTATTGATATGACCACATTTACTCGGAGACAGTGGCCGAAGGGCTTGATACACTTGAGGTACTTGGGGTTAAGAGACTGCTGTCTTCCACTTGATATATTTAAGAAGTTTTCCTTCTATAATCTAGAAACCATTGATTTGAATGGATCAAACTTAGATACTATAGAAGGAACACTAGATTTGCGTGATGTCGTAATCCCAACTCTAAGACATGTATATGGTAGCTATGGAATAGGTTTACCATTACAATGGGATAAGCATACAAATCTACAAACAATTACGCATGTGCCTATACTGATAGAATTAGGATTTTGTATCAACTTGCGTACGTTACAGATTTACATTAATAATGATCTAGATAATGAAAGGGCTATAAAAGAGTGGCAAAACCTCAAGAGTGTGCTGAAAAGGACAGAACAGTTGGTCCACCTCACTATTGTAACAGAGAGGTTGCTACCATTTGGTGGCACAATAGACTTACCTTGTCATGGGAAGATACAAATACTAGCTTTCCGGGGAGAATGGGAAAGAAATATATGTGTTCCAAGTGTTGAGATGTTTCCAACAAACCTCACCAAATTGCTGCTCACAGAATCTAAACTCCAGGAAGATCCAATGCCCATATTGGAGAGGCTGCAGAGCCTCAGGATACTTTATTTGTATGATTACTCATATGAGGGAACAGAGTTGATCTGTTCAACCGGAGGGTTTCCTAACCTCGAAAAACTGAAGGCTGGAGGTCTGAAAAATCTACGTCATTGGCACATAAAAGAGGGAGCTATGCCCATCCTTCGTCACCTCCAAATCCATTATTGTAAAAAGCTGCACGTACTTCCTGAGCTACAAAAGGTGCAGACTCTTCAAGAACTAATAGTTTGTAGGCCCTCACGTGAGCTCTGGGAAGGTATGCAAATGCAAGGAAAAGATGTACACAAAATTAAGCATATCCCATCTGTGCGTATAAGGTAAAATCTCATGCATCTTTAATTTGTTGTAAAATTTTTTTACAGATTTAATTCGATTGTCATCATAACCCATCTAGATTTGTTCATATTACTTTGCATGGCTGCAAGACTTTATTTTCGATTGTCATAATTTTTTTATTATTTTTATTGTAATTTATTTAACTACTCTCAATTATTATATGGATTATGTTGAGCAGGTATTATGACCAATAATAAAAAGAGACTACACCAAAAAATGCCAGAAGACATCACATAATCATACATAATCTCTCTCCGCTTACAGACGAACGGTCAGATTTGAGTCTACTTTTAATTTTATTTTATCCCTTTTTTTAGTTTCTTGTTCCCGGGCAGTTCAACTTTTCATACTTGCCCGTTGTCATGGTTGATAGGTTTAATTTTCTATTGTTATGTACTTTCAATTTTTATAATTGTAATTGTACTCATTGCAATGGAGTTAATTTTTTTATGATTATTTATCTGACTATTACAAGTAAAATAAGATAAATGTTGAATAATTAATTTTTATATTTTGTTAGGTTTTTTATAATGTCTTCCATTACTTTATTAATTTCAATCTCTATAAAACTATATGTATATCATTTTGAATTCGACTAATATCATTTTTATGATTATTTATCTGACTATTACAAGTAAAATAAGATAAATGTTGAATAATTAATTTCTATATTTTGTTAGGTTATTTATAATGCTACAAATCTTTAGACCCTGAAAAAAAAAATGGTTCATCAGAAATCCATTATAGCATTTAGTGACAGTGTGGCAAGTCACTGAAGCTTCCACTTTGCCTTTACAATGTAATGCTACAAATGAGTGGAGAGGGATAGTGCAAAGTGGCTCGGATTTTACATATTTTAATTTTATATCATTTTGTGCGTCTCATATGGTGTCACCTTTTTTTAGTGCATAGATAGTGATAAATTTAAAATTTCAAGATTTGATAAAAGTGAGCAAATTTGATCAAATAATTGAGTCGAGTTGGCTTCACTGAAAGTTGCACATATTGATTTATTTTTTCTTTTCGTTTTAATTGGAGGTGATGTTTTAGCTTTTTTTAAATGCAGTAAAATAATGTTGAATGCTTTATTTTCTAAATATGACATAATGACATTATTATAGCTATAAAATCAATAATTTTAATTAAACAATATATACACATATAGATCTACTGTGAATCTATATGAATTTAGAGACGGAACTAAACATTTGAAATTGTGAGATAAATAAATTATCGTAGTGTAATTTTATTTTATAAGAAAGTTAATTGTATAATTACTCACAAAAATTATAAAATATTTTAATTTATAGACTCAGATCTGCCCGGTGCGACTTTTTTTTTAAGATTACAGAGTAGGCCAACCGTCTGATCTGCTTTAATAGTTGTACGTGCTCGTATCAATTTTCATGCGCACGGATTTTAAAGCGGATCGAACGATCTTGAAATCTAACAGACTTAAAAGTAGATATCATATATACCTATTCAACCTACTCCGTTCTTTTTTTGAAAGATGGCAACTCATTGATGATTAAATTTAACAGTTAAGATTGTGTGTCATAATTATAATTATGACACCATTGTAATTATATTATTGACTCAAAAAAAGGAGGCATGTAAGTACATGTGTGACAATTTTATTGACAACAACACATCCAGACACGACAACAACGGTATATATATGATCCGTGGAATTCTATATTGGTTAATTAGTTTACTCTATAAATAAAAATTTGACGCATGCACATGGGAAGTTTGGTGTTTGGTGAGTTTAGAAACGATAATAATGGAACAACATGAATAGATTATGATATGTTTCAGCAATGATTGTAGGAATTTGTAGGTGTCAATTAATGTGACAATGTCTCATGCATATTTGGTTCTTTGTTGATTGCTACATTCATGATGAATGTCATTAAGGAAAAAATAACATGAGAATTGTAAAATGTCGGTGGGTACATTTAATGGCGGTCCAAACTGTAATGGTTCTTTTCTTTTTGGGACAAATCTTAGATTATTTTCCCTATATAAAATATTTTATATATGCAACAGTTTCAGACATCTATCAATCGTCTATCCATCGTCAACGTCAACTTTTAATTAATACAAGTAATTTTATTTATATATTTTGGCAATCCATGACAAATAAATTACTGTAACTGCAAATTTGCAAACGAATCAAACCAAATCAAACGACTTAACTCATTTCGAGTTTGAGTTCAAACCAATTTCGAATCAAACTGGTTTGAAATTGAAGCAGAGTTTCGGCCTGAAAAGAAGAATTCATGTTTGATTCGGTGCGATTCGAACCAGTTTCGAACCGAACTTGTTCAAAATTGAAGCAGGGTTTAGAACTAAAAAGAAGAGTTTCAAACCGAATCAAACTCAGTTCTAGTTCGATTCGAACATATTTCGAACCGAACTGGGTTTGATTCGTTTCAGAACCGAGCTGGTTTGATTCGTTTCGAACTGAATTTTTTTTTTCGAATCGAACTCAATCGAATTACGAGCTACGAGCTTTTTGTGCGCCCTAACTGAATGGAAGTGAAGCAGATAACAATGCTTGCAACCTGGTCATATAATATAAGGTTATTATTTTTTTTTGAAAGAAATATTATGAGATTATTAGTGTGCTAAGTTTTATGGATACTGTTGTTTTGGTCATATTATAGTGCTGCTTTTAAGAAATGATCATGAGCATTAGCACTGACTTCATTTTTTGCTTAAATGTTTCATGACACAATATATGATGAATGGATTGATGGCAGGAACTAAATTAAGTAATCATGTATGAGAATCCAAAATGAATGTCTGATAATTATTCAAATTTTTTAGAAAGTCTGTTGTGGCCCATAATAGAGAGCTCAACTCACTACAAAAATAAAAAAAAATTGACTAAGTATCCGTTGTGGGCCACAGAAAGCCTGTTTTGGCCCGTAATATATAATAGAGAAGATTCTAAATACCGATATGGCATCTAATGACAACCTTTTTTAGTAGGGATGTATATGGATTAGATACAGACGAAAAATAGTGTAATCATCTCTATAACTGTTTTAAATTTCAAATACAAATTTAAAAATTTTTATTCTAGTGGAAAAATATGAATATAATTCGGATATTAAAATAAAATTATCACATATTGTATAAAAAAAAGATGCACATACACATTATATACTAGTATTGTGCCCGTGTTGCAATGGGAATATATTATAAGAGAACAAAAAAAAATCTCATACAAAATGAAATATTTTCATAAAAAAATATAGACAAAATGAAAAATAACATTTCTAAATGACATATTAAATAGCATATACAGGTTAATAACATTCCTTAAAGACATATTTCATTAAATGACTTGCATGTTTTTTTTTGTTCCTTTTGACATATTTTTATACAAAAATCTCATACAAAATGACATATTTAACATATAACATTCCTTCAAAGATATAAAAAAATAGAAATAAATGAAGACATGACCGATCAATTATCAATCAATCTAAAAATTTCTTATATAACATTTAAAAAATAGAAAGAAATGAAGACATGATCGATCAATGAAGACATGACCGATCAATTATCAATCAATCTAAAAATTTCTAATTAGAAAAATTGTACAATTTGCACATGATGAGTACGTGTCTAAATAAATTTAGACTTCTACACGTAGAAAAAATATAAAAAAGATGCATAGAATCAAAAGAAGACAAACTATTTAATTAGAGAGTTGATATTCAATCCATAATTTTATCTTTTAATCACAACCGATGTCTTGATCCACGGCGCATATCAAGACATCTATATTAACAATGAGATACGTTTCATCAAAATTAACTAATCAATTATTCCATAACAAAATCCAAAGACCAACAAAATCAAAACCCCTAGCCCAATAAAACCCAGACCAGAACTTAAATACAGATCCATTTCTCATGCTGATATCTGAGCGAAAAGGTGAGATGCCGTAAAGTACCATTAGCACGCTCCCAACTAACCCTCCCTCTCAAGCGACCCTTCATCAAGTTTTATGATGACACGTGGCATCCATCTACCCGTCCACTTCTCTGGCTTATAAATTTCCTGTCAAAGCCCCCATCAAAACCGAATTAAAACTTAATGAATAGAGAGCAGAGATAGAGGACAACTGCATGCATGATGCATGGATCCAACGCGGTACAGTAGGGACAACATTTCATTGGCTTTCCAAATAAAATGTTTCCCTCTATTGTGCTGCTTTGGATCCATGCAGTGCAAATTGGTAATTTGTAGGCTCAAATCCAATACTCCACTTGCTATATTTGTATCAATCAAAAAGCATATAAATTATTTTACTATATAGTAATATGTAGATGCAAATACAAAGTAGCTTGTGAGAGATTTGATATTTCTAAAGCAAAGAGCTTAATTGCGGTGGCTCCTCTTAGATTACTTGCAACTCCATAATTTTGCTGCCTAAATTTTTGGTATTTTGTTTGGAAATATATGATTCCAACCGAAAATAAAAGCCCTCATTGATACGTAGTTATAATTCGAAAGAAGTCTATCCTTGCATGTAATCAAGTTTTAGTTACAATTTGCAATCATGAATATAAAGAGCAAAGCTAATGTGTGTTATGCTCATCAAGAGAGTTTGAATATATAAGCATAACTTACAAAATTTATCGGATTGGTTTCAAATGACAAATTCAAACAATTGAAATCGATTACTTCACTAATGATTCGTGAACATACAAAATTTTGAAATTTTTCGAATTCATTTAGTATATAATCAATTGCTAAAATAATGATTAAAAATAAATGCATTAAAATAACTTATAAAAATTCATGTTTTTAACATCTTTACTTTATACTAAATAAATAATTCAAATTTTTAAAATTTTTACACGTACACGCACCACTTTTACTTTTATGATTGGTACACTAATAATTCGAAAAAAAAAGTCTATTTGCGATGATGAATACATCGGAGGGACTTGGGATCAAGTTTCGTACGACCTGGTCTATTATCATACACATAACAGACGCAACCAAAGATCTTGGGTGAAACAGGAAATAAAGGTGCAGATGGAAATAGGACATTATATGGTATTGCACCATCAAGTACAGAGGATGGCATACGGTTTATCAGATAACATGCGGTTAGAACTGCGTTAGCCCAGAAACGATGAGGGACATGTCCATGTATCATCATAGTGCGAGCCACCTCAAGTATGTGTCTATTCTTTCGTTCAGCCACTCCATTTTGTTGAGGTGTATAAGCACATGATGATTCATGGATGATACCATTATCAGTCGTATATTGCACAAATTCATTTGTAAAATATTCTTTGGCATTGTCACTACGAAGAGTTTTAACAGTGGTATCGAACTGAGTTTTCACAAAAGAACAAAAAGCTGAAAATTTTGCAAATATTTCTTGTCTAGATTTAATAATAAAAATCCAAGTTGCACGAGAGAAATCATCCACAAAAGTAACAAAATATCGAGAATCTAAAATAGATTTAACTGGACAAGGATCATATACATCAAAATGCACTAAAGCAAAAATATTATCAGACCGACTAATGACTCTAAGTGGATAGGAAACACAGACATGCTTTCTTTGGATACAAGACTCATAAACTAATTCTGAGATAGACTGAAATTTAGGACGTATCTTCTTCAACACCTGGAGAGATGGATGCCCCAACTGATAATGAACCTCCTTAGCACTCATAGTACTCAAGTATGCTACTCGTTGAGGTGAGCTCTCCATGCAATACAGACCTCTGTCCTTATATGCAGTGCCAATCAACCTGTTCGTCCCCAGTTCCTGAAAGGTGCATTTAGTTGGAGTGAAGGTAACTGAGCAATATAGTTGTTTTGTTATTTTGCTTACAGACATAAGGTTTTCAGAAAAGGAAGGAACATATAAGACAGATGATAAGGGCATGTTTTGTGAAATTTGGGTGGATCCAATTCCTTCTATATTGCAGGTAGAGCCATTGGCTATTTGGACAGGTGGTTGTGAGGTAGTGGCAAGGCCTGACAGTATACTTTTGTTACCAGTCATGTGGTCAGTAGCGCCTGAATCAACAATCCATGATGATTTTGATGCTATAAAACAGTTAGAAGTCATACCTGGGTGAGCTAAAGTAGCCCTCGGAGTCTGTGGCTGAGAGGTCAGGTCGGCACGAGAGAAGCCCAGCTGCTCGAGTCGCTGAACAAGTGTAGCAATTTCACCCGAATTGGTGCATTCGCTGGGTGATTGATCGACAGTGGCCACCTGAGCACGAGGAGGGTGTGGTGAACCTTTTGGGCGTTTTGGGCAGTCCCACTTCATGTGACCCCACTCCTTGCAATAGCGGCACTGCACATTCTTATTGTTACTCGAATTAGAAGTGCCCTCAGATCCTTTTCCTCCTTTCACAAATGACTGACCTGTGCTCTTACCTCTGTAAGAGTTTGCCACTAATGCTGAGTTTTCAGTAATAGGTGACGAACCAATCCCATCAGATGGAAACATTTCCCGCAGAAGATGATAGGTAGCAGACAACGATGGTATAGTTGTCTGACCAAGAAGGATCGGTCGTGCTGAGGAGTATCTGGATGACATACCTCCAATAAATGTGAGTGTATTCAGCTGCTCCCATACTGTGGTTGAATCCGCACCGAAGGGAAATAAATCACTCATCTCATCAGATAATTTCTTGAATTTGGTGAAGTACTCAGTAAGAGTTGCATCACCCTGTTCACACCTTGCATGTGCCTGAGAAACTGTGTATGCGTGTGCCATGCTGGTTCTTTTAGAATATGTGGATTGGAGATGATCCCACATTTTCTTAGTGGTCTTAAAGGTGTGTACAGTGGACAAAATATCGGGCTCCATCGCATTCCACAGAATCATGCGAATAGAGCTATCCTCAGCTTTCCAGTCTTCAGTAGCTTGTGATTCTTCCGTCAGATATTTTCCCTTTCGAAGCGAATCTAACCCAGTCACAACAAATGTGGACCATTGTTCCCAGTTGGAGCTAGAGAGATTAACAGGAATTTTCAGTTGCTGAATGGATATCGATTGTGAAACCATAGGTGCAATTTGAGTAACAGGTTGTTTATCCATTAAAAAATTCTAAACAAAACCAGAGATGTCCAGAGAGAAAACAGGTTATTTATCGACACCGAACCACACCGAACCGCAACAAACAGGTTATTTATCAAACCACACCGGTTATTTATCAAAATGTCCGAACTCTCTCCTTCTCCGAAGAAAGAGAGAGAAGAGAGAGAGCCGAAGAGAGATAGATATCGGTACCGAGAGAGAGAGACTTCCGATCAGAGAGGAGCGGAGAGGAGCGGAGTAGAGCGGCGCGCAGTACGGAGCAGAGAGGAGCTGAGAGGAGCGGAGTGGAGCGGCGCGCAGTACGGAGCAGAGAGGAGCGGATCGGCGAGCAGCACGGGGCGGAGCAGAGAGCAGTACGGGGCTGAGCGGAGGGCAGCACGAGGCGGAGCGGAACCGACTGCCGTGGATCTGACGAAACCCTAGCCGCCTAGGGTACAGAAGCCTGATACGGCTCTGATACCATGTAAGTTTTAGAGAGGTTGTAATTTCTGTATATTCCACTAATCAACGTTACATACCTATATAATGAAAGACTAATGACAAAATATGGAAAGTAATTAATACAAATATTCACACAGCTAATCCTAAATCAATACAGCTAACATTCTATCTTTAACAAATAATATCATCAACTTAGTTGTATTTCTGGATCT
Source organism: Carex littledalei (assembly GCA_011114355.1). Classification (NCBI taxonomy): domain Eukaryota; kingdom Viridiplantae; phylum Streptophyta; class Magnoliopsida; order Poales; family Cyperaceae; genus Carex; species Carex littledalei. The sequence continues at coordinate 1,498,006 of CM022080.1, forward strand.
ATCTGAAAGTACAGTAGGAAAACAAATTTAAAAGTAGTCTAATGGGCTGAGCCCACATACCACACAAGGCCCAAAACAATCAGGGCCAGCGTGTTGTATAAGATGTTACGAATTATCAACTTCGCCTTGTGGTACCAGTCATGTGCAGTACCACTGTACCAGTGTCTATGGAGCACACTAAACCTTAAGCAGTTAAAAGCATAATCACATATGCAAGATAGTAACATCGATTAATGTTTTTGTTTTTGTTAGACTTTTCCCATGTTTAACATTTAATGAAATGTTTTTGTTTTTTTATTAACTGAGTCAATTAAAAACTTTCTTTGAATTGGTTACTTTTGTATATTGTTGGTTCAAGAGATCAGATAATCTGATCAGGTACAGTATTGAACAATTTTTATGTATCAGAACATTGAGTACTAAACTAACTAAGCATATAAATATCACTGTTGGGTTTACCAGTGGCCGTCTACTATCCAATTACTGTATCCAAATTTTCATCAACGGGTTCATATACAAATATACACATTATATATATATATATATATATATATATATATATATATGTAGTTAACAGCCAGATAATTTTAATAACAATACTAAAGATGAATTCCATAGCTCATGAACTCAGATTTTCGTTTTGTCACTTTTGATCTCTCTCATCTCAGCAACTTCACTCAAGCCCAACTCAACTCCTTGACAACTTCTTCAATCCCAATGCTCTCTTTTGGTGACAACTTGGAGCACAAGAGACTGCATCGAATCACTAAAACAAAGCAATCGTGAATGTCCTCTGTTTCATTTGCATTCTCTCCTCCATCATTGACTGGGAACAATCTGTGGTCGATAATCTCAGTAACACTATCAGAGAAAGCCATCTCAACATGCATGTGGAGGCTCAATCCGTCTCTGAATCTTTCGTCGGTGGGGCTTACGCCAGTAAACATCTCAAGCACTAGAATGCCATAGCTGTATGCATCTCCTTCAACCGATGCCTGACCTCCCATGCCATATTCTAAAAAAAAATGACAAATTACAATCATACCCTTGCACAGATTACGCAGAAAGATCATCAGTAATATAGTGTTGTTTTTCCATTTTAATTCAAATATCAAATATTGTGGGAAAAATATTGGACCTCCCTGTTTTCACTATGTATGTTGCCAAGGTTTTTAGGTATGTATTGATTTAATTTGGCCTTCCGAAAGCTTGTGCTCACTTACCATTAACATATCAGTTTAACAGCTAAGAGCTAATTAGGTTTGGTACCATCTATATTAAGATAATAAAAAGAACATATTAGACAGAGAAAATTTTGTTGAAGCTATTCTTTCTGTACCATGATAGAGTAACAATGGTAAAATAAATAACCAACACACATTTCTCTGAGATGGTACGTACGTAACTACTTGTACCTGTATACTAAAAAAAAAAAATTTCTCATAATAATAAGCTTGTACCTGGGGGAATATAACCGATGGAACCTTTAAGTCCAACTGTACTTCCTGTCAACAGAGAAGACATAGAATCAGGTTGAACCAGAAATCTGGCAAGCCCGAAATCACCGACATGTGCAGTCATGTCATCATCCAAAAGCACATTACTAGGTTTAAGATCACAATGTACAATTGGAGCGGGCCCATGGTTGTGAAGATAATCCTAAGCTGTCGCAACATCGATTGCTATATTCAGCCTCTGGATGAGGCTGAGACACCTAAATGGCCTATTTGTACATGAGCCGGGATGCAACCATGTTTCTAAGCTGCCATTAGGCATGAACTCAAAAATCAAAGCTTTAAAATCATTACCATGGTGGTCTGTGCTAGAGCATGAACTTAAAACTTTGATCAAGTTTCTGTGTCTGACTCTTTTTAGCACCTCACATTCAGAGAAGAAACTTCTAGAAGCACCATGCTGCTTGAGATTTAGTACCTTCACAGCAACAGTTGTCACGTTCTCAAATTTCATCGGAGCTTTATAAACAGCTCCAAAATTTCCCCTTCCAATTAGATTCTCCGGCGAAAAATGATCTGTAACCCTGAGGATGTCGTTGAATGACACTCTTGAAACTCAAATTTTTTTGCCACAAATGGTAGGGGGTTATTCTGAGATCCCTTTTTCCAACAAAAACGGGCTATCAAAAACATGGTTATACACAAGCATATAATACCACCTATGCAACAAATTATTACAATGATAATTTTGGAACAATGCTTCCTTTTTTGGTTATCTAAAACGCATTTGGGTAGATGCATCTCAGGTACTCCGCCACAAAGTTTTGAATTTCCTCTTATGTCTACTGCAGTGGAATTCCTGAAAATCCCATCTTTCGGCAATTCCCCCTCAAAATTGTTGAAAGAAATATTCAAATACTGAAGTTTCATCTGACTAATAAATTCAGGTACTGGACCAGATAAATTATTGTTTGAGATATCAAGATCTTGCAACCCTATCATGTTGCTCAAAGAGAAGGGAATGGACCCATTCAACTGGTTTCCATCAAGATGAAGTATTTGAAGTATCTGGCACCCGTCGATTGTGCTAGGAATTGGACCTGATAATTTGTTATTTGATAGGTAAACTTCTGCTACATTTTTTAATTGACCAATTTCTGGTGGCACTGATCCATTCAAATAGTTATTTGACAAGTCGAGGCTGATAGAAAGTGAATGAAGATTGAAGAGTTTCTTGGGGATTATGTCTATCAATTTATTATTTGAAAGATTCAAGGCACCTAGCACTTGCATATTGCTTAATTCCTCTGGTATACTCCTAGTGAATGCATTGTTCTCGAGATGGAGTGCATTCATCTGGGTGAGATTACCTAAAGTTGATGGGATTTCACCTGATAACATGTTTCCCTCTAGGCCTAACAGTCCCAAATTCCAAAGATTGCCGATTTCTTTTGGGATAGTGCCTTCAATAAATGTTAGACCTAGTTCTAAGGTAGTAAGGTTGGTTAGTTTTCCTACCTCTGCAGGAATATTTCCTGAAATTGGATTTCATGTGCAGTGCTAAATAGTAAAGACTTGTAGAGAGATTTGCTATAAACCCATGTAGCATGCCTTGGAGTTGGTTGTCTTCAAGATCCAATAATTGTGGAAACGTGTAGTTGGTTAAAGAATAAAAATCTCCAATCGTCACCGGTGGTCTTAATTTGATTTTCAGCCATGCTAAGCCAAAAAGTGTTTTCTAAAGTTCCTAACCTATTTGGTATTGTGCCTATGAAATTGTTTAAGCCTAAATCAATAACAATCATGGCTGAACAATTGGATAAGGATATTGGAATCTACCCATTAAGTTGATTTTCGTCCATCCCTAATCTATAGGTTCTGAAATGTAACACAAAAGTTCGAAGGAAGATTTCCATCAAGTTGATTTACACTCAATCTCAAGTCAACCATGGTTGAGAGGTTATAAATGGAATGTGGTATCTTGCTTGTCAAATAGTTGGCACCGAGGTAAAGGGTCTCGAGTGCCTTTAGTTGGCTGAGTGAAGGAGGGATGAAACCATCTAAATTATTTTCACGAAGACTGGGAACATATAAACGTGTAAGGTTGTCTGTAGCATTTAAAAAAATAAAATAAAAAAAGTAGTATCTTTACGAAAAATCTCAAAACATAGCAAGGAAGAAGTTGTAATTTAGAGCGTCTGAGCAGCCAAGAGATTTTTTTTTTTTTTGGCACGGACGTTGTAGTTTAAAGAACTTTTTTTTTATGTTGACGCTATACTGTAAAATGTCTAGTTTAATCAGTAAAAAAAAATAACTTCAGAAATTATTAATTTTATATTAGACATTTTGTTTCTAATTAGAAGTGATTATTTCTCAAATTATTATTTTCCAGAATAATTATTTCAAATCATAATGTTGTTCCAAAATTACTTGGGGATAATATTTCTGCAATATTAATTTACAAATGATTACAGATAACAATTTGCATTTTCACTACACTTAATTAGTTAGGCAAATAATCAATCGGTTTATTTATTTCTCTACTTGTGACACATACTGTCACGACCCCGCCGCCGGGCCAGGGCTCGCGACAAGAGAGGCACCCTCGCATCCGTCCTTCGTCCCGTCAACCTACGTCGCAACAGAAAGAAACAGAAACAACACGGAGTCAGCTACAAAGCCGAGTAACCAGTTATTTAACGACGCAGCTTCTCTATATATAATTGGCTTAATTAACAACCATTCAAACAGACTGGATTAATCCACACAAATACACATCAAATTATGCTTGCATATTTAATCGACGATAACACCTGAGTCTAGATTATCTGTAAAACAAGTCACACAGTATTCACAAATTTGGAATGTCTTCCACAGACAATTCCCACATTTACAGTACACACAATCTCATCAGTTCATAATCATATTCAAACCTTAGACCCGCTATCCCGTTAAAATATGCCTCATAATTCAATATCCAATTCAACCAAACAAATCGAAAACACAAATTATAGAGAAGTCCGATTACCTGATAGCGATCAATTCAAAATCCAATTGACTATTCAAAATCAATGTGACGTAGTCGGAATTCCAATCGGATATGCAATCAAATAATAATCAATATCAAAATCTACTATCAAAATATATCTTTTGATTTTCCAATTTTCTTCTCATTTCTCTCTTTTTTTCAATTCGGTTTGTTTTTTTTATTTCTTTTACTCTATTGAATTTACAGAGGGAGAGAGATATCCTTTTATGGGGTAAATATGGCGGTAGGGGATTTACCATGAATAAGGCACGTGGCATCTATTGCCACATTAGCTTCTCTTTTTTTTTTACCTTTTGTTTTGCAAATTAAACCTTATAATGTCTAAATATTATATATAGATCCAAAATAAATTAAAAATAATAATTAAATTACTGGATGTGTAACACCACGTAAATTGAAATACTAAATTCAGGTACAACATAAATAGTGTATATATATTTGTTTATCTTTCTGTCATTTTTTTTATTCATTTAATTTAGTGATCCAACAAGTTACCCTTAAACTAACGTCAAGTAAAAAAAAATGGATTTCAACATAAATCCTAATTGAAATAACATATGTAGCTTACGTTGCAAATATTGAAAGCCAGGTAACCCAATTGGTTTAATTGCCGAAAGTTATATTCTGTCAATTGATGTGATTAAGAGATCTAAATTTAATTTGATAACTCTCAAATAACTGCTGCCTCTTTGATCCATAAGTTGCCAATTTTAAAACTGCCTCTTTATATATGATTAAACCCTCATCTATATCTCTGTCTCCCTCTCCGCTAATTCCTTACAGAAGGTTAAGAAAGAGAATACAAAAAGGTTAGATATCTTGGTGATTTTCTTTCATTCAGAAATATTTGTATTATTCAATTTTTACTAACTTGATTAGACAATTCTGATACTCATCCATTTGAATTCTTCTATTTTGTCCTATTTATATAATCTTTATATTATACTTATTTGTTCGATAAGAATTTCTTATATATAGTTGTATAATTTCTAAAGTTATTTATTTATTAGGATGTATTATATTATTTGATAAAATCTTGTCATAATCGGTGGACATTAGTAATGATTACAATGGTCAGTATTTCCTAAAAAAAAAATATTGATTTGCATCCATTATTTTAATACATGGTAAATTTTCACCGATAACCTTAGTAGTTTATTCACCGATAACCTTAGAATTATTTTATTACAAAGAAGTGTATTCTAAAACCTTAGTAATAGTTTAATCTTATTCCCCACAAAAATTCATTATAATTGTTGGACCACACAATAGCCAAACAAAAAAATATATAATTTTGTTAATCTTAGGAAGTATTCGGAGCAATAACAAATTTAATTATATGTCAGATCATTGGATAACAAATATAGTTGGTTTATATCTTAAATAATATTCGGATGGCATATGAAAATAACAACAGTCAAATAGAAACTTATATAATTATTAATTTAAAAACCATGTTACATGGTCTAGGTCTGAATTCTGAAGTAAGGAGTAACGTAGAGACAAGAGTGAACTACCCCACGACAACAGGTACGGGTTTCCTGGATATTGTCAAATTGTTACCTACCGTTTTGTTTGCATTTATTTAATTATGAAATTATGCATGTTGAATCGAACGATCCCTTTGGCTTTGTTTAGAGAATACTAGGATAGAATTATTTGTTTGATCATCGGATTTATAGGATGTGTTGTTTTGAGTATGACCTTCGTGTGATTAAACGAACAAACGTAGAAAATAATGGATAAGTTAAAGGAAAGGAGCCAATGTGTGTTGAACGCGTGTTGGGATGTATACATTGGGTCTAGTATCCGACTGGACCCCTCGTTAACGTGGCGTTGGTTGGACTACCCGTCACGGGTCGATACCTAGCGGTGGTTCGAGTCCCCGTTTAGTGAGACAGCTGAGCTAGTGGTGGTTCGAGTCCTCCTAGGGAGGCGCCAATAGCTGGTGGGGTTAGAGTCCCCCTGGTGAGGCAAAGAAGATCTAGCGGTGGTTCGAGTCCCCGTCTAGTGGCACGGCCAAGAGCTGGTGGGGTTTGAGTCCCCCTGGTGAGGCATTAAATAAACTTGGAAGATAATTAATGATGTGTGTGTGTTTTAAATAAACATTAGTAAGATTGCACGTGAGAATATAATTTTAATCCTATTTGTATTAATAAGTTAATTTGACAAGCTCCGGGACTGGAACTAAATCCCGTACTGAGAGACTGTTCGATCTCTCACCCGTTCCACTTTTTATGTGGGTTCCAGGAAATGATGAGGCCAACAGAGAGCACGAATAGGAGGGATGCGAATCAGGAGGTCAATGAGCAGACGGCTCAAGTATCTTTTCTTTTATTATCTTATTTTTCTAGTTAAACTTTAAAAAGTGGTTACATTGACGAATATGGCAATTATCGGTTTGTTTGCCATGTTTGTCTTAATCTCATGTTATATGTATGTTATGTACTTGAACTAATTGTGGTATTTGAAGACTTTGTTGGATTTAAAATTATTGCATGAGTATTTATTATTGATAATGTATGTGATGTGCACACGCCTCACGTGTAAACACGTGGCGGGTTGTCTCGGGGTGTGACAGGATGTTACACATACAATGACAATTAGGCATACCCTTGTCCTTGTGTGCGTATCATAACTAAGAAAATGAATATTTTACCTTCGAAAATCGATCAATTATATGACTGAAATTTTTTTTCTTACACATACTATATTTTTTTTAATGATGGGAAATAAATTTAAAAAGAGTTTTAATAGAAAAAAATAATAAATTGGATAAAGCATAATACTGAGTTTCCATATTTTCTAAATTCAGACATAACATTTCAGACTTATCAAAATTTATCTTCAAACCTGATATATATATGTTCAAAACCTACTAAAGCCTATTTTAAAAGACTCATTTTTTTTTCCTCCTCCCTTTCAAAGATCGAGTGCAAAGTAAAAAATAAACTATTGCAATTTTTAACTGGCCGTTCGGTCCCTCTAAAATTCTTCCCGCAAAAGGAATACCTCCGGTGGATCCTTTATCCTTGCTTTGTGGTAAATGTTTCGTCTTGATTGATATGGTCGATTTGCTATTTTTCTGACCAGATAGATCAAATCCAATCAGATTAGATTTCGTTGGCTACAAACGAATCCAATTTCGTTGTTTTTTTTTATACGTGCATAGCAAATTTCTTCGGTCAGCTTGCCGTTTAATTTGAATTTCAAAGTTTGATCACGTTGTGACCAACATGTCATGACCATTCGTATGCCGCGATTATTTTCTACTATTTTTGTCACGGTAATAAAATTAAACATGATCATGATATAGCACGTGATTCAAGTCATGACATGCCAGGGTATGACATGGCACGACACAAATTTACTGAGCAAAGCTAGTATGTGTTGTGCTCACCAAAAGGGTTTGATGAGAACAACTCCAAAATTATATGGAATTGGTTTCAATGACGAATCCAAACTGTTAGAACCGATCTACTTCACGAGTGATGCATGTACATACAAAATTTTGAAAGTTTCAAATCCAATTAGTACAAAGTCAAGTGGTAAAAAAATAAACTTTTTAATTATAAGTTCTTTTATGCATTTATTTTTCATCATTTTTTTACCGCTTGACTTTGTACTAAATAAATTCAAAAATTTAAAATTTTGCATGTACATGCATCACTTTTGAAGTAGACTGGTTTTAACGGTTGGGGATTCATCATTTGAAGTCCATCCAATAAATTTGCTCCAAACTTACTTCCCTAACAGAACGTGAACACGTGTGTTGTGACAGAACACTTTTGTCCAGACATTACTTGTCACTGCATGTATATAGAAAATAAGCATTTAAAATTGATTGACAAAATGAATTTCTTATATATATATAGTGATTCTAAAACGCACGATCAATTTCCACAGTTATGAGTAATAATAAGCCAATAAGGTAATGCCCATATAGCATTATGTGTCGACATAATTAAATAGCATATATAGTTCGCATGTAGTATTATGCGGCTGCATATTTAAATCTGTATATATGTGACTGCATGAAATTTTGAACGCGGTAGCATACTGCATAGGCAGCCGCATTTAAAACATTGATCTTATTTCAAAGAAAGTTGGTACATTTGATTTTATTTTGTCTGTAGCATTTTAAAAAAATTAAAAAAAGTACCATCGTTTACGAAAAATATCGAAACATAGCATGAAGTTGTACTTTAGAGCAACTTAACAGCCAGGTGATTTTTTTTTTTTTTGCGGATGTTATAGTTGAAAGAATATTTTTTATGCGGACTAGCGGTTTATAGGGTCCGTTTTTTTTATTGTAAATATCTATTTTAATCATTAAAAAAATTAAAAAAATAATTCAGAAGAAATATTATAAATCAAAATGTTATTTGAAAATTACTTGTGATGATATTCCTGCAATATTTACAAATGATTACAGAACAATTTTCATTTTCACTACACTTCAATTTTAGACAAGTAATTCGAATCGATGCTATTTTAACCTCTGGTGATTTTGCCTTTTCCATTTTTCTAGTCATATATAGAGCAGAGTTTAAAAAAGATTGAGATTTGAATCACTAGATTATATTAGGCTCCTAATATAATCACTACTAGAATTTCCGCTTTTTCCAACCGTAGCAATTGTTATTTCCAACCGGAGGAAGGGTCGATGGAAATGAAACTGCGTTTTCTGACACCATTAACAATTTCCGTCGGTAACCTCATGGAAATAGTAGCGGTTGGAAATCCCTGCTGTGTCCGCATGGAAATGTTTCTTATCTGCCGTTGGAAAAACTTTTGCATGACCCATGACCCGCCGAACAGACCAAATATTATATTTTATTGAAAGTTCACGGAAATACCTCTCCCCTTGCCGTTGGAAATAAGTGTGAAGTAGGGAGACATATTATTTCCATGGACTACCGATGGAAATGTTTTGTGTAATTTGTTTATATTATTTTACCGTGAAGGTTCATGGAAATACTCAAGGACTCTGCCGTTGGAAATGTTTTATTGATTCAGTTTATATTATTTTATAGATAGACTTATTATTTCCATGAGGCTACCGTCGGAAAAGTTAAGTTCCGGGAGACAGTAACGTTTATGTTTATTTGAGATCTCCCTTTATTAAATGGTGCATAAAAATAAATCACAGCAACAAGCAATATTTAATTGAGATAAACTGAACTTTAGAATGAAAACATAAATTTTGGTCTTTAGAATAAGGCAATGTATTTAATTGAGATACAAAACATTGTGTCAAATAAAAACAATATACAACATCTGCCTTGAATGTCTCTTTAATTTGTCCTCCTGCAATATATGTTTTTAAACATATTAGTGTTACTAAATTAGAAAAATTAGCATAAATTATTGTGAGCGGCATCATGAAACAGTGTTACTAAATTAGAAAACAACTATTGTGACAGTTATACATGAAACAGTGCAGTTTTGACAGTCCATCTTTAGAAAATTATTGTGAGCAAATGGGTACACTAAATTTTTATTTCTCTATATGGAAATGATGGTTAACTTCTGTAGTTTATACTCAAAAAGTTTCAAAAAAGATGAAGGCTTGGAACTCAGTGAATTTCACTGTTTTGTGAGGGTCAGCTGGTGTGCCAGTACACTGTTTTTAACAGTATTTTCGGTTTTCAGGATATGAGATTCAAATGGCCACCAAAATTTGTAGAAAAATCCTTTTTAGGAGATTCTTTTTTCAGTGTGCTTGTATATGTCTGTAGTGTGTGTAAGTGCAAGGATTTGATGAATTTCAGTTCAGAGTTCTCTGTACAGATGTTATACTGACAGTAGGTCAAATTGGGGTTGTTTAGGCAACTCAATATACCAGCATGTGTTTGGCTTAGTTTCACTTATGTATGGGGCTGGTACAAGCATGGTTATTACTTGATATGCTAGGTGAGTAAAATCACAATTAGTACAACAATGTGTTTACCAAACATCGGAATTGTTTTACCAATTAATATTCTTCATCGGAATCATAATCTTCTTCATCACCTTGCTCCATGTGATACTCTTCCTCCCTGCCATGCTCTTCCTCACCTTCATCTACGTGGTTTCCGTCCCTCGCAATTGATTGCGGTGCAGCTGATGTTGTGGGCGGGAGGACTGTTCTTTCGTCCACTAGCTCGAAGTCGTTTTCTCCAAGGACCATACCATCCCAATCAAAGTCTGGTCCATCTGAGACCGATATTGGATTATCCGGCCTTTCATCTTGGTAAAATTCTAAGTTTGAATCGTCACCCTCGGCATGAAACCTCGACTTCTGGCTTGTTTTAAATGCCACCCACCATTGGCGTCTTTCGGGCTTTTGCGATGCATATGGTAGGTAGCACACTTGGGTTGCTTGCGCTGCTAATACAAACGGCTCGTAAGTTGCTAGGCGAGAAGTATGGTTAACCTCAACAAGACCATGTTCGTGGTCCACCTTTACACCGTTTATTATGTCGAACCAATCACACCTAAAGAGAACTACCGTGTGGGCATCATATTCTAGTGCAATGACCTCTTGGAAAAATCAATAGTAATCAATTTGTGGCGCATTTGCATCCCACTCGCTTTTGATGCAAACACCGAAACTTTGAGTTGTCTTGTCTTCCCCACATGATTTTGTGTGAAATCGATACCCGTTGACTTCGTATCCTTCATAAAAGTACGCTTGTTTGCTAGGCTTGACTCCTGCCATTCGTATGTAGTAATCGTCTTCATCACGAGAATTTATTACCTTTTTCCGCAACCACTGTGCAAAACCATCTTGACAAACTTTTGGCAAATCTTGGGGGCTTGTGGCTACTCCAGAGTTGAGCATGCATGTATCAAACTCTCTGCACATTAGAATATGTCCAAATATTAGGTTTGACATTGGTTTTAGAATAGATACTTTTGGAAACATCAAAAGAAAATTCATAATATTGTACCCCAAGTACTTCTCACAGATCTCTGGACAGTTGAGGATCACATAGGTGTGTGCAGCATTAAAATCCGTGTCATCGAGAGTCCTCCGTTTTTCCCTGCCAATGAACCGGCCCGGAGTATCGAATATCGAAAGTGGCCTAGCTACTCGGGTACTTGTTCCAACTTCTTGGCCAATATTAGATTTTTCTGCAAAATAGTGTGTCGAAGTAGTACCAATTTCTTTGGCAATTGTAGCCTCCACGATCGAACCCTCAACACGCGCCTTGTTTGTTACTCTCATACGTTGTTCTTTGTTACGCCTGTAATTGCAACAATAGTTTAGTGTTAGTTGTTACAAATATTTTCATGGTCGACAAATAGAAGCAATATGCAACACACCTTTCACATGGATACATCCATCGAGATCCTACTGGCCCACCCATTCTAGCCTCGTATGCTACATGCACTGCAAGATGCTCCATTGAATCGAAGAAACCGGGTGGGAATATTTTTTCTGCCTTGCACATTGTAACGATAATATCATTTTCTAAGGTTGCCACCCTCACTGGATCAAGCTCCTTGGCACAAATCTCTCTGAAGAATGCTGAAATCTCACATAAAACATCCCATACGGAATCCGGGACAAAGTCTCGAAAGGCGACGGGGAGGAGACGCTCCATGAACACATGTAAATCATGACTTTTGAGCCCAATAAGGGTTCCAGTGACTAAGTTAACACACCTTGACCAATTGGATGCGTAGCCATCGGGAAACCTTACTATATCCTTGAGCCATTTTAAAACAATCTTCTTATCATCTGGAGAGAGTGCGAATGGCGCCTTTGGTTTTTTCATCTTTCCCGGGTTATTATCGGCTGGAGTTAGGTGCTGGTTGGGACGATCACACAATAGAGCTAGATCTTTTCTAGCTTTTTCATTATCCTTGGTTCTGCCGCCTATGCTTAAAAGCGTGTATATCAAATTTTCCGTGAAATTCTTCTCCAAATGCATCATATCCAAATTGTGTTGCAACAGATTGTCTTTCCAATATGGTAAACTCCAAAAGATACTCTTCTTTTGCCAATGCTGAGTCTGACCATAACCCGGAATCTGGTTTAATGCTCCTTCTTTATCCCATTTAATCTCCCCAATTAAACTCACTATATTTTCAAGCTCCTATCCCGTCAATCGTCGTGGTGGCAGATCATTCTCGACTCTACCTTTTTTAAAATTCTTTCTATCTCGACAGAATGCGTGATCCGGAGGCAAGAAGCACCTATGACAATCGAACCAACATGCTTTTCCACCATTCTCGAGTTGAAAAGCCTTTGTCTTATCCATGCAATAAAAACAAGCCAACTTTCCTTTTGTACCCCACCCACAAAGCATCTCATAAGCCGGGTAATCACTCACCGTCCAACAAAGTTGTGCACGCATCTTGAAATTCTCTCTTTTGTACCCATCCCATGTCATTTCGCCATGTAACCACAATTTTTTCAATTCGTCGATTAAAGGTTCGAGGAGAATGTCAATGTCCCGACCCGGATGCTTCGGTCCCGGAATGACAAGCGCGAGGAACATACTTTCTTCTTTCATTATCATCCCAGGTGGTAGATTATACGGAAAGACAAATACCGGCCAACACGAATATGGAGCTGCACTCGAGTTGAATGGCATGAACCCATCCGTTGTTAGCCCCAACACGACATTTCTCAACTCTCCTGCGAAATCAGGATGTTTACGAGTGAAATGTTTCCAAGCCTCACCATCCGCCGGGTGTACCATCATCGGTGCTTTGTGACGCACACCTTCCTTGTGCCATCTCATATTCTTCGCAGATGATTTGGTCATGTACATCCTTTGCAATCGGGGTGTGATAGGTAGATAACGGAGTACCTTCTGTGGAACGGGTTTAGCATTCTTGTTGGGTCCAGTTGGCTTATACCTTGGCTCCCCACATACATCACATTGTGTTTTCTTCTTGTTCGCTCCTTTGTAATATAGCATACAAAAGTTAGGGCATACATCTATCTTCACATGGTCCATGCCCAATTCCGAAACCAATTTCTTTGCTTGGTAGAAATTTTCTGGCATTTCTGCACCACATGGAAGCGTGCTTTTCATGAGACCCAACATATCATTAAAACATCTTTGGCTCAATTGGTGTTTGGACTTCAAAGCTATGGCACGTGTCACAGCCGATAAGACGGTGTGTGTCTCGCATTTCACTTCACCCGTTGAGTTAATTTTCCAAAGCGGTGTTTGCGATGCTTCCATCATGTCGAACCATTTTTTAGCTGCTCCAGTAGGTGTCTCCTCATTCCAATCAAATCCTTGAGGAGCGGCATCCCTTACCATGTCTTCCATTCGGTCTGTCGCAAAGTTCAAAGTTGGTGGACTGTGTGGTTGAGAGCTAGCTGAATTGGGGTGTGGCTCGCCGTGCTTGTGCCAAACATGATATGAGTTGCAAAATCCGTAACGATAAAGATGTAGTTCGACAGTCCCCACATCTTTGTTGTAGAGGTTGTCACATGATGTACACGGACACGGGATACACTTCTGGCCCTGTCGATCGAGACGCACAACAGAGGGTTTGGACACTGCTGTTGCAATAAATTCAGCGACACCCTTCACAAATTCGGGTTCAAGATTTCCACCAGTTTTATTTCTGCCATTGTACATCCACCCCCGATCAGTTGCCATATGATGAGCTATCTGTACAGATTATATATACTTGAGTTAATTACACAATGGAGCAAGCACAAATACACAAATGACAAATATGACAAGGCAGTGCATCTGTTAAGAAAGTGCATTGGGTATAATTTACTATCTAAAAACTGTTCTCAATGATGACAAGGCAGTGCATTAAGTAGTTGGGGATTAATTAGGTGAATTTACTATCTAAAAACTGTTCTCAATTATTATCACCTTATCAATTTACTCTCAGTTTTTCATTGCTGCAACTCTACAAGTCAAATCAGTAAATAAAAATAGGTGAATGCGCAAATGAAAAATAGAATATGTTAACCTCAGTCAATTTACTCGCCCTAGCTCACCGAACCCAACAACAGATTCACAGGGGTCCTAGAGGAAACGAGATGAGTTAACTTGGGACGAAATGAGTTCACTTGGGATGAAACGAGATGAGCTCCAAGAAAGAGGCGGTGGAAAAGAGTGGCAGGCGAAGGGTCCAAGTGACAGTGGCCGAGGGGTCCAAGAGAGGAGCTGGCGATTAAAGAGGTAATATGAGTATGGAAGAGCTGGCGATTAAAGAGGTAATAAGAGAGGAGCTGGCGATTAAAGAGCTGGCCGAGGGGTCCCTGAAAGAAAGTACTACTCGATGCGGCGGCCCGATTCAAGAGGTAATATGAATTTCCAACGGTATACCAATGGAAATAGTGGCATCTATTTGTTAATTTAGTTAATTTTTTTGTTGCGTACCCATTGTACGCATAATATTTTAATTAATACAACCCACATGGTCCAGAGATTTAAAGTGACAAAGTGCTAGTTAAACATATTTGAAATGCATCCTAAGTTAACACAAGCAGGCCATATTTGAAATGCAAGTTAATACAATTAACACAAGCAGACCATATCAGCACACATCCTAAGTTAAACATATTTGAAATTCAAGTTAAGCCATAGTCCGTTTAACACAGTTAGACATATCAACACAAGGTAGCGCCCTTAGAAAGTAAATTAAATTATTACAAATTGCAAGTTTAACACAGTGGATCAGAGATCCCGGGCCTTAAGAGCCCTGCACTTCCCCTCCAGAAGTAGGCCTTGATGGTTCATTGATATCTCCCCCTCCCGAATTGCCCTCTGCTGGGTTGGGGTGGCCTCCACTCCCGTTATGACCCCCATCAGCATTGGCCTCCGACGACGGCTCCTACAAAACAATTGGCAAAAGAAGTGTTAGTGAGAAAATCAATCAGCGAAAATACTCATTTACTAATTCTATTCCAATATGATTTTCTTGTTAGCCTTATTAGTATTTAGTGAGAAACTACCATATATTAATTTATAAAAATGCTTACCGGTGGCGGCCTCAGTCCACCTGCTCTGAAGAGCGCATCAAAACACGCTCTTGTGTACTCATGGTGTTTATGAAGAGCATCCATTTCAGCTCTGTGTCGCCTATCCTGGGCAGCTATCTCATTAGCAAACTGGGTTCGTTCAGCTGCTAGTAACTGTGCCACTTCAACATTTGAGAAACTCCTATTCGCATCTGCAGCACAGGTGGCAGTGCTCCTGGTTGGACCCGATGGGCTCGCCTCAACTGTCTCGAGTACTCGGGTTGACTTGCTGGTTCTTCCCCGGAAGCCAAACCCGAATAACCTGCCTCTGGAGTCCTCTCCTTTCACAGCTTTCTCCCATATTTGATCCTCTTCCATCTGATCCCCGTATTTCCCCTTAAGTGCATCAAACCTTTCCTGAAATGGTTAGGAAAAAATCACAAGTCATAGCTTGGAAAAGCTTGAAAAAATCACAAGTCATAGCTTGAAAAAATTCAAGTGCATCAAACCTATATGTAATGAAAACAGTAACAAAAAAAGGGAAGCTGCAGGAATTAAAGCTAATTTGAATTAGAAAGTTGTATAATACACGGGGGAGACGGAATAATACAGACACACACACACACACATATATGAAAGAAAGGGTGAGAAAAATTAATATACGTGAAAGAGAAAAATGAAAGTTCTTTATAGTTGGAAAAAGACAATATATAGAGGTGAAATTGGTCCTGCATGCATAGCTTACTTTCAGCACTTAATTAATTTGAGTTTTTTTGTTTTATTTCATCACAGTAAATACTTCCGTCATTGGGTAATTCATAGTTCTCTTTTGATTTAGGGTAATTTTTATCATGTTGAAAATTGGAAGGGGGTAAAAGCTATTATAAATATATGCACATTAAGTATTTGTGAAAGTAAATATATTAATCGCAGTTTTACAATTAGGACAAAATGATAATTTTACATTTTTGGTAGGATACACATGAAATTTTAGCTTTCATTTTTGGTAGGATATACTAGAATTGGACCAAAAGGAAACATAATTCTGTCATAGCAGTGTACCAGTTAATTTTAGACATGTTCATATAATCCCATTTTTTGTTTTTTGTTTTTAGCATTGAACCACATATCCAATTACAACACACTGCCTACATACTTCGAAATATTAAAACACAACAAAGAAAGGGGATTACCGCTGCCTCTTTTGCTCTCCCGGTCAGGTACACCTTTCCCTCCGGTGTATTGCGCATGTGAGTTTTATCAAAAACATCCTTCAATCCGACAGAGTCGCCCTTCTCCTTTATCTGATGTTCAAAAATGGAAGATTTGTCAGTGATGATGAAAAAAAATTAAATTTTAAGGATGAATCTAATTAATGTAGTTTTTCAATACCAGTGCTTGCTTGTGCCGAAACATACTCTTGGAACCAGTCACGTGATGGACCTCATCCTCTTTGCTTATTCTGTTACTATGGTTGGTGGCCGATTGTTGGTCCCAGTTTTTTTGTGGACCATACATCGCACAGCCCCTTCCAAGCTTCTATGTTCTTGCACCATTTAGGAGGAAAGTCTTTCCATTTCTCCTTCTCATTTCCATATTTCTTCGTTAGTTGTTGTCTTGTTTCATTCAGCTCACGCATGTATGCTTCCGCCGCAATCTTCTCGAAGACATCAAGACAACGGCCAATGTCTTCCTTAGGCCCCCATGAGTACCTTTGCAAGAACTGTTGGAGGATAACCAGCCAATGTCTTCCTTAGGCCCCCAACCACCATCAGGTATGGTCTGTCATTTGGACGCACCGGGTCACGAGGCCTCGCAAGTCCCCGACCACACCTCACGTCAGATTTCCCCTTGTTTCTCTTTCGCTTCTTCTTGTCAGCCGTCTCTTGAGCTGCCGACTCGTCAAGCTCTCTCCCGCAGGCCTGAAAAGCATCAGGACAGCTACGGAGGGTCCGACGATTCCGGCACCTAATGCTGCCATCATCGGTATACACCCCTTCGTCAAGAGGCCGAGGGGAGCTGTCTCCTGACTGGGGCTGTGATGCTGTCTCGGACCGAGACGGTGACCAGTCAGTATGTGGGCGAGGGGAGCTATCTCCTGACTGGGCAGCAGCTGTCTCGGCCCGAGTCCCGAACTGGGCAGCGTCAGTCTCGGCCCGAGTCGGTGAATGGGCAGTAGGTGTCTCGGCCCGAGTCCCGGACTAGTCCGCAGCTGTCTCGGCATCAGCCGGTTGTGCATTAGCTGGCTCAGCATCAGCCGGTTGGTCCGCAGCTGTCTCGGCATCAGCCGGTTGTGCATCAGCTGGCTCGGCATCAGCCGGTTGTGCATCAGCAGCTAGCTCGGCCCAAGTCTCGGACTGGGCAGCAGCTCTCTCGGCATCAGCAGCTAGCTCGGCCCAAATATCGGACTGGGCAGCAGCTGTCTCGGCGTCAGTAGGTTGTGCAGCAGATGTCTGGGGCAGAGTCGGTTGTTCGTCAGCAGCTGGCTCAGCCCGAGTCCCGGACTGGGCAGCAGCTGTCTCAGCATTAGTAGGTTGTGCAGCAACTGTCTCGGGCAGAGTCGGTTGTGCGTCAGCTGTCTCGGCCAGAGTCGGTTGGGCAGCAGCTGTCTCGGCCCGAGTCCGGGACTTGGCACGAGGGGGGCGGACCTGGGCCAAACCACAGTCGGGCCGATACCTCTGTTTCATGAACTGGCGGGGGATCGGGACCCGGTTCATCATCAAGTGGATTTAGCCTCTTCGATCTCCTGACTTCACGGATCACCATTGTGCTCAACTTGTCAGTTTTTCGCTTTTTCCGGGACTGTGCACGAGGATCTGGTTGAGGCGGTGGTAGCTGGACTGGGTGCTCCTTGGTTTGAGCCGGTGACGGAAGGGGGTGGGATGCCTCCAGCAGCGATGACGGTGGCAGTGACAGTTGCTGATTGCATGTTGCGGTTGCGGTTGCGGGTTCGGGTTGCGGTTGCGGGTTGCGGGTGGTGGTTGCGGTTGCAGTTTTGGCTGGCAAGGGTTGCGGTGACAGGGGCGGGGGCGGGGGCATCTGCTGTGACTGGGCAGCAGCTGTCATACTTGGGCTAGGATTTAGCCTCGGGGATTTTCGACGTTGAAGTACAAAAAACTGGGAGCAATCTTCGTCCGTACCATTAGTTTCTGCAACAATTAAAACATAGAGTAAATTTCTTAAATTACGGTCAATACAGTGTCAATTTCTTAGTTGATTTATAAGAGAAAATAAAAATCAAAGGGCTTCAAACAAAAAGCTAAAGATGCAATTATTGAATTATATTATTGTCAAGAGTATCTCTACCATTGGCAAGGTCTATGTATTCTCATTTGAGACACATGTATTCTAATTCTCTTAATAAAATGAGATAACATAGTAATCAATTACTATGAAAATTCTACAAGGGTTGATTTGGAATTGGTTTAACAGTACCCTACAACAGAACCCTAACATAGTAATCAATTATTAAGAAAAGTTGAAGGGTATATAAAAAACAGTACCCTAAAACATATTATGAAAACACAAAGTAATAAACACAAGGGTTGATTTGCATAATTTCCACCGACTGACAGCCAAAATATCTCATGCTCATGCTATGCATAATTTACCCTTGTTCTGAATAGCTCATTTTAAATTAATAAACACAAGGGTTGATGGGCTAAGTTATCATTTAAAATTCTATGCCCAGTTGATATATTTTGCTACATAGATTGTCAAGTTTGTAAAACTTTCGCTTGGTAAGAATAGTAAAATTGAGAAAGTAAGGAAAATAACCTAAAAGCTATATATTACATTATGTTTAAACTTTTTCTTAAGATCAAAATTTAAAAGTTTCCCCTATGCAATGCGCAAGATCTAAAAGTTTCTCCGGCACATTGGACTAAATTCGATCTAATGACTAATGTCTTATCGAAATCATCTGATTCACATAAAAATTATGCATATTTGATCTGCGTGAATCTTAAAGTTGTATATGAATATTAATACAGATTAGACAACTCTGACTTGACTTCGAACACAATTAGATTTGATGCTCGTCGAATGCCCTTAAATTTTGAAGAACTATACTTAACTAGTAGAGAGTTGAGACACTTTAGGATCTGAAAGGATAATTCAAAAAAATCAAAGTAAAATAATTCAACCAATTATAGCCGCTTTTCTTTTCTAAAGGCTATCTCCTTGTTTTCACCTTCCTGAAGCATTATTTTGTGAAAACAAAAACTACTACTAAGCTCAAAATAGATAATATAAATATAAAATATGAGTATCTAACACCAACACTAAGTTTCTTTCTTTTGCTTTCTACTTTGTTAGTGCATTTCATCTCTTTACTATTTATTATGCTTTCATGGTTTGCTCGCAAAATGCCCCAAAAAAACAGAAAAATCAATAAAACTGTAGATGTCACTTGTCAAGTTTATATTGGCATTAATTATAAGATAAGTGCCTATTGACAGTTGCTTTTGAAAATTAATGTCAGCATCATGCCATTTGTTTAGACAACAAAATTATTTATGATAAGTCGTTTCATTCTTTTCTTTCTTTTTTTCTGGAGCAGATATACGACTACAGATAAGTACCAGCTAGCATAAACCCACAGGAGAACGGTGACAAATAACTGAGAAATAATATTGAAAAAGCCACATATTTTATGTAATTATTAATTGAGTACATAATTTATTGCCGCAACATAAAAGTTGACTAAAAGTGTAGGAAATCTCCCCCATGCATTTTAGGTAATTAAGCAGCAGTTCTTATAAAGTTATAGTACTTGATTGTATAGATAGATTCTACATGTTTTGTTGCCGCAACTTTTTAATTCAAACAAATGTTTAATCAAAAGAAAAGGCATAAGATTTTGTAGTATCTAACTTGGCACAATGGCTAACCACTAGGTATTATAAAAACCCTTAAATTAAACAAAAAGGGCAATTACTCCAATAACTGATCTGCTCTTTTTATGCATAGATTGCTTTAATCAAATCTTGATAGATCATTGTTGGATGTTGGATCCATTATTGATCTGGCTTTAGTTTGAAATTTTTAACCATAAACAATTCAAGCAATTATTGGACTTGTATGAAGTAGATTGCGATTCCGAATTCTCTGTTGTAATGCATCACAATTTTTGACAGCAAATGCTTGTCACGTGTTAAGTTAGCATTGGGCAACAAGGCCTGTAAGTAATATCAATTCTTGATAAAAATTATCATTTATATATATGTGAGAAAGATGGGGTGAATATTAAAATTAGATGTTAAGGAGTTTTGAAGGGTATATGAAAAATTATCCCTTTTTTTTATTGTGCCAGATTAAAACAAAGGGAATAAGTAACATGACATCTCTATTTCTAAACCCTAAACCTAATTTAGAAATGAAAATTAAATCAACAACCCCCATCAGTTCTACATCGAATATTTCTAAACCCTCACTTCTAAACCCTTTTTCTGTGATTCTAACAAGCAACTTTTGTGAAATTAACAAAAAAACCCTTTAAACTCTTACGTGTGTCGGACGGATGCTCGGGTTCCATCGCCGCCTTTTGTCGCCGCCTTTCTCCGATGTGTGCGGTTCGCCCTTCGATCGAGGCGGCGCAGGTAGTAGGAAGAGAGCTGGTCCCGGCAGTGCAAAATGGGTGGTTGAGTAAAAGGCTATGACTGAGAGGAAGAATCGCGGGAGCGGCGGGGACGATCGGGTTTCTTCTCCGCTAAGTAGGGTTTTAACACGAAGAGATAGAGGAGAAAGCACCGGGTGGGCGTTTGGTATTTCAAAAAGAAGAAATAGAGGAGAGGGCTGGGGTTGGGCGTCTGGTATTTCAAAAAAATGGCCAAGTCCCAGGAATTCAACCACCGACGGTACCGTAATAGGAAATTTTTTACAATTAATGGATCTGGACCGTTCATTTTAACTTGGTCCGAATCTCAAAGCCCAATAATACGACCCCTCAGTCAGCCCGAATCCCAAACCGGCTGAGAGTTAATCTCAAACCGTAAATAGCTAATTGTAAAAGGGAGTCTTTTACGGTACCGTCGAGGATATGGATTCAAGTCCCAGAGAGGATTCAAAATCTCTCTAAGTCCCAGGGAGCATTTATGCTCTCTACACCTACCAAACTTAGATATCACCTGAGGTACCGTAATATTTATTGTTAGATCGGGACCGTATGATTTTAATTGCACGATTTTTAAAGAATCGAGATGATTGAGGGTGCGCCGGATCAACAAATGAATTTTGTGTCACCTCATCGAAATGGTTATCATGCTCAAAACTCTCTAATGGAGGTCTCCATTTCCGGAGTATGACCCTTCATCACCCATCAGACGGCTAGTATAAGCAGACCAACTAATTAGTGTTTTTTGTACAGCAAATAATATGATTAAAATCCTAAATAAATAATCTCTATATTTAAACATACCCTTGGAATATATCTTTTCATTAATTGTTGATATCATATCATTTCATTAATATTTGCCCCTTGAAACTGAGCAAATAATTACGGACCGTTCATTTTCGTATCAAAATTCAACGATTGATCTTTATCGAAATGATTCCAAATTAGTTTTTAAATGATCAAGGGCAAATATTGTACGTAACAATAAAATAAAAACAGAAGTTTCAATGTGGCGAAGCTTCGATCCAACGCAAACTAATTGGGGCCATACGATGTTTGTATTTTCCGTCGGCTTGATGGAAAGGTAAACGAACATCAAATCTCATCCAACTTCACTGCAATGCTCTGAATGCGATACTCTTCGATTTGAACGGTTCTGATCGACTGTCGGACAACATACAATTGCGGGTCTTCATTAACTCGTACTACAAGAGTTAATGTTCTATGTTGATACTTAATGGATGTGTGTTATTCATGCAATAAGTATGTTATGCTATATTGTTTTTTTTATACAATTTTCTTTAGTAATTCATAAACATGCTACTTCAAACATTACTGTGTAAATTTCATTTATCAAGTGTGCAAATCATCTCTATTTCTAAATTAAATTTTCACATATCCAATTTATATGTGATTTGTTTAACACATCAGTTCTGACTACGAGGAGCGCATGGGTATATAATCACAGGACCTTCCAACATATAAGATAAACCGCATGAAGAGGAAACTGCTCTGTCCATTTAATTTGAAAGAAAATTGTTCTAAGGAAGCATTCTCTCTGGATGCATACATGCATCAATCTTCATAAGATTTAGTCCGGACCGTTCTTTTAACTTAGCACGAATCATAAAACCCATTCAATTCGTACATCTCAAACGCTAGCCCGAATCTCAAAGATAACAGATTATATCTCAAACCGTAAGTTAAAAGGAAGCCCTAGAGCACCTTCCATTTTTCGGCTTTCCCTCCCACACCTCAGATTTGGGACGGATAAGCAACACTGCGATTTCAGATTTCCCCCCATTCGCATCATGCTTCCCCCCAAATTTCACCCAGAGATATTTAGGCGGCCGCCCAAATTTTCCCTCTCACTCCGACCCTCAGTTTCACACTCCTCTCCTCTAATCCGTCGATATCTCACAACACATCGCCTCTCCTCTAATCCTTGTATTTGGTCTGAGCACCTCGCTACCTCTCCATCTGGTGGCACGTCTCGGTGCATGTCCTGTTTGGAAATCCGAAGAGGGGTGCAAATATCTTCTCCAATACAAACTTATTTGGTAAGTCCCCCCTGAAATACTTTAATTTCATTTCTTTGAGACTGAGATGCTATATGTTGTGTTTTTAGTTGATTTTATTTACATTAACCTCTTCACCTGTTAGGAATTCGATTGTTGTGTTTTTAGTTGATTTTATCCCCCAATGTCACTCCTCCAAATCAATTTCAGGGATCTATCCCCCAATTTAAGAGGATTTTAGTTGAAATTGATTTAAACTAAAATCAATTTAAACTCTTTCTATCCCCCAATGTCACTCCTCTTTCTATCCCCCAAATCAATTTAAACTCCTTCTATTTCTACCTCGAATTAGGGTTTCATAGCATGCATAGCATGAGAACCCGAACCAATTTAAACTCCTTCTATTTTTGAATTTTGAGGCCATTCAGAAAAAGCTAGACCTCCATTTAATTGATTTGGAAAATAATTGGTAAGTGTTGATCGATTGGGTTCGGGTTGTTAATTTATTTAAACTCCTATATTTGTAGAAAAAACAAGCATGCATAGCATGGATTCTACAAAACTGATTGGTTTGAAACAGAAATTGATTAATCTAAACTCCTCCTATTTTTGTAGAAAAAACAGAAATGATTGGTTTTAGAAAAAATGATCGGACAAGCATGAAATGGATGCTATGCTTGTTTTGTCATGCTATGCTTGTTTTTTCTACAGAAATAGAAGGGTTTAGTGTTTAGAATAAAAAAATTAATTACACTTAGGATTTAATCTAGTCTCCCCCATTCGGTGCGATGTGTGCTTATTAGACACTCTTGTAATTCTAGTCAACTCTGTAACCGAATTAGTTAACAGAGTTAGTTAGTTGCTGTTCTATGTTTCATTTACTCACAGCTTATTACATAGTGTAACATTGGTTATATAAACCAAGTGACTGTAACAGTGAATTCAATAATGAAATACAAAATCATTCTATCAATCTCTAGGGCAGTTATCTCTTTATCTCTCTTTCTCTGATTCCTATCATGGTATCAGAGACTATCTTCTTCTCTAAATTGCTTCCGCACAGATTTAGAGAGGGGCATATCATATATACTTGTAGGGGCATATCATATACTTGTAGGGGCATATCATATATACTAGATATTTTTCTAGTCAACATAATTAATTATCCATTACATACCAGCAGAAATCTATACTTGTCTTGATCGTATCATATATACTAGATATTTTTCATATGTGGATATTCTATTTTTAGATTGTGATTTTAGCTAGTACTATCAAGCCTTTCAATGCATGTGACTTGTTCTGCCAAAAAATAATAGGTCATTTGATTAATATCTTTGTAATTTTTTACATACCGGTTTGGGGCATAGATAGTTCAGCTCCTAACTTGTCACATTGTGTTAGGATATAATAATAGTTGATATCGGAAAAATAAACAAATTAATTAGTCCACACCATATAAGCATTAATTCATATTCTTTTTTTCCAACCAATTACTATTTCCACTTTTATTCATTTCTTTTGTTTGTTTCTAAATATCACATGTTAAATACACTAAAAGTTTCTATTAGAATGCCATAAGAGTTATTACCAAATCTGTTAACTTTTTCAATTAATAGTAAGGATTTAATTAGAGACAAAACAAGACAGTGTTTATTGAGGGGTAAAACGGACATTAAAAAGAATTTTTTTCTCTTTGCCCTGAATATTAGAAATTGTGATCTTAAGATAGCGCTCCCCTTTGTTTAGGTATCTTAATTTGTCCCTCTGACATCTAAGGGTGATGCTCTAGTATTTTGGTTCTTGTATCTTTTATTTCCAATGATTACTATAGTAATTATTGCTTTTGTAATAACTGTTATCACTACTAGAATTTCCGCTTTCCGCTTTTTAACAACCATGCCAACTGATTAAAAATTTACTAAAAGAACTACTAATATATCTTTTTAAGTTTAGATGCTCATTGTTTATGTAATCAATTAAAATAAATGAACTGTAAATCCATCGACTTATATAAAGAATACCAGCCCATATTTTATCAAATTAACTTGCTGCAGTAGATTTTGATGTTTTTTTTGTCTTTTAATCTGTTCAATACGTTAAACTTTTGGTTGTCTCTTGAGTTACGGTTGCAGAGATAATTTATAGATATCCATATTAGAGATACACTCAGCTCTTGTAACGGTGTCCCTGTAAACTGTAGTGCTTTGATATCTGGTTCCATACCATGCGTAACACATATATATTTTTTTATTAGAACAACAGCAATGGCTCCAAGGAAGTCTGCTCTTACAAGAGCAACACGTAAAAAGCACTCCAAGAGAAAGTGTACTTCACAGCCAATTCTTGAGGTTGGCGAGGGTTCAAATGCTGACCCTGAAAGAGAAATTACACAAGCAGAACCGCCAAAGAAAAAGGGTAGAGGCGCCGGAAAGATCAGAAAGTCAACAGATGTAGTGGAGGACAGACCGATAATCTGGCCAGTTGGGGATTGTGAGTTCACGTGCAATCACCAGTTGGGCGATTGCAAACCAAAGGAAATAACAGCAGCAATCACTAGGTACCCCTTCTAACTTGAGTACTTGAAATTACACAACCAGAAATCGATATATTGTTTTTAGGGATTTTATGCTTCAATCAGTTGCTTTTTTATTTATTCTGTTTTGTCAAGAAATTGGTACAAAAACAGTAGTCTCTGGTAAGTTAAAAACAACATATTCTGATGCACTCAAGGTGCTCGAAGAAATGACGAAATCATAATCTGATGTGAAACAAAAATTTGAGTGCTATCAAGGCCGATGTCTGGTTCAACTTGTAGTGTTATGGTCACAAATCAGGTTCAACTTGTAGTTGCTAGCAAACGGGTTGAATGTACAGCTAGCAACTAAGTGTGACCTAAAGAGATCATGTTTAATATTTGTACATCTTAAGGTTACACTGTTTAAACTTGTAAGTCAATGGCTGATATTTCCGTATTTATATCACTAGGCTAGCCCTAAATCTCATGCCTGGACCGTTGAGAAGCTTCTTCTCATTTGATGACGCCACGAAGAAAAATATTGAGTTCTTGTTTTTGGTACCATATATTGATTTATATTCAATTTTTTTTAGGGGCAAATCTTGGCAGGGGATCTGAGCCAAACATAATTACATGGACAACCCTAACTGGGATTATCAGTTCACCTCTCATAAAAAAAAAACAAGAAGCAAATTACATGAACTAGCAAACCAATAGCACACTACAGTTCAGGTCTGGTTACAGATAGCTATCCACAGTAGATAGACTTCCATTTATCAGTAAAAGACTTTACTTTTAATAGACTAACTTTTTTTTGTTTTAAAGAAAAAATTCAGATACCGTGAAGGGGAAGATCCCGACCATTGCAGAAATGTTATGGAGGCGATAGCAGCAAAAAGGTATAGCCAGGAGCTATACGAGGCCAGGGACATCTGCAGGAAAAAATTTGGCAGAGACATAGAAGCATGGAAAAACCACATTCCCCATTGGTGCCTTGACAACCCCAACTGGCACGGTTTGTGCGATATTTTTTTCACAGAGGACTGGCAAGATTTGAGTAAAAAAAACCTGGTGAACCGCACCCAGTCGGGACTTTTGGTTGCCCATCACTGTGGATCAGCCAGCTCACACCAGCATTTTGGCAAACTGGTCAGTGTCATCAAATATAATGTTCCCAAATTAACAATACTTGTAAGTTATGGATTCATCTGACCTTTATGAATATTTGTTTTATTCCTTTTCATGTGGAGACAACATTAAAAAATGGAAAAGAGCCATCGATGGGGGAACTTTACCTCCATACTCATAGTCGTCGAGAAGATGGGAAATCACCGGTGGTCATCCAAATACAGTCTACCATGACGGCCGGGTCGGAACCTAATGAAAACACTGATGGTAATGGGCTTCCAGATCCAAGTACCGAGGAGCCTACAACACAGGTCCCAGATTATGATATCAACTTCTTGCATTTTGCCAACTCGAATGCGAAGGCAGTTTATGTAAGTAGTATTGTTTTCATTAATATGCATTTATTGTTACCGTAGTGCATAACAAGGTCACAATAAATATAATTTAGCAAATATGTTGTGAGCTTATGTGGCCTATATTTGTTGTCAGTTGACACCATGGGTAGGGTGTTCAAATGGTTCGATTTATTTGGTTTTAAACAGAACCAAAAAGTAATGCCATGGGTAGGGGTCAGGGGTGGATCCATAAAGGCCCAGGGGTAGGCAAGTGCCTACCCCTGAATTTGAATTTTTTTTAAAGTCCAGTACAATTCTACACATGTGCCTACCCCGGGCCCGGAAATTACACGGCCCAGTCAAGATAACTAAGTGGGTTCTGGTCATTTGAGTTTTATTTTTATTCAATGTCCGTAGGAATAATTTCATTCATAAATCAAAATTTCACTACAAGAAAGGTAACAGGGCAACATTATACCAGTTCCTTGTCTGCCACTGTTTTACTGCAACAGAAAAGAAATTAAACTGGGAAATTAAAAACAGCTTAGAAATAACACCTATTTTGTTTAGCCTAAGGTGATTTAAAATTGGATTGGGTTGATTAAAGCATCTACTCAGTGGTGAACAAGCGCCCATCCAACGATCTTCCATTTCTATCCCTTGCACGATGGAATCAGTTAGCATACCCGATTAGTTAATGGGTTTGAACCCGATTAAACATATGAGTGTTAGTGAATGAGTAAAATAAGTAAATAGAATTAGTAAACAGTGATCATATATATATGCATAACTACACTAGATATTCATTGTCCTTTTTAGGCAAAAACACAAATAGGACATAATATAGAGACCCAAGTTTAAATTTCTCATTTACTGTTCTGACAAGGTCCCGTATAGCTACTGAGAATGAATTCTGATAAAAAAACAAGTGCTGGTATTTACGTCCCTCTATCCATATATGTAACAACTAAGATGAAAATACTGTTCTTGATGCCTTTCTAATATGAATTTTATGATTTCTAATATGTTGGAACTGATAGGAAAAAGTGAAGGACATAGCGGCTGATCAGGCCACTTCTGACATGGACGAGAGCACCATGTTTCTGACAGCTGTTGGTGGATCAAGGCACGGTAGGGTGCGGGGGTTTGGAAGCATGCTTCACGACAAGGTGCCAACAGCAACCACCCGAGCCAGGCAGAAACACACAGCTTCTTCTGTCTCTGGTTTGACAAACATTGAAGGGCAGAGAATCCAAACCCGCGAAGAACTGGAAATGCTCTTAGCTGACCGTGATCGTCGTCTTGATGAGGAAAAGGCCGTGAGGGAGAGAAAACTGGCAACTTATGACTTATACTTCCGTCAATTATTCACTATGTATGGGGCGCAAATGCCTACTCCACAGGTAATTAACTAATCAATTTTGTAGTTAATTTATGGTTATAAATTTGGTTGTGTTGACAGATTTTGATATGACACTGCTGTTGGCACCATTTTGGTAGTTGTCTTTGCTGTTGAGATATAGCAATATACTAACATTACCTCATGTGCATTTTTTTAATTTTAGGATGGAGCAAACGGTTCTGGAACTCAGCTCGGTGTTGTTCCTGTAATTCCTTCTCTTCAGGTCACACTTTAAATTTTACAAAACTTAATGATGTATATTTTATTCATCTTCCATTTTGTGATCTACGGATTATAACAATGCTTGCATTTTATATGTTTAGGGTCATGGGCTTACCAATCAACCATCTCATGGAGGAGCTTCACTTGTGCAAATGCCCATTCCCCAGGTAATGAGTTATATAATGTTGCTTTGAGATTTAACTTATGAAAACCCGCTAAATGAGGGTTCATGTAGCTATTGGCTTTAAGTATGAGAAAACGCAGTAAAAGCTTAGTTGACTAGCTAGGGGGTAGTCAATGTACAACGCCAAATTCAATTATCAAGTGGGATTAAGGGCATTTATAAGTTAAACTAGTCATATGTTAAACTACTGAAGCACAGTACTAATAATTGAAACTACTGAAGCACAGTACTAATAAGTTAAACTCTTATGTTGTCAGTTCACCAACAGGGTTTATATAAGATGTATTAGTTTTTGTGTGAAACCATCAATAATTTGTATTGCCTGTGACATAATACCCACAAATCATTTCTCAAAGGTGCATTATTTTTTTATTGAAAGAAAACAATGATACACCAACATAGTTTTATGGAAACCGGATTCGAAATTATTTTTCAACTCCATTGCAATTGTCAGCTTGCTGAAATTGGGTTGATCTCAGTAGTGTCTTTTATTTCCAGCTATTTAGAGTTCTTATGATCATTTCAATAGAATGTTTCCTTTTATTTTCATCTATTTAGCGTTTTGTCTTTTTACTCTAGAGGGCATGTCTTGTACTGGTAATGTTCTGGTAACCATCATGTGGTATACATAGGGTGTTCTTATAATTGTTTTGTAAGCGCGATAGGGTGTTCTTAAAATTGTGCTTATTTTTGCACGTCTTCATCAATGATTGACACTTCTTTGTTACATAGTTTATATCTTCTTTGTTTGACACTTCTCTGTTTCTATGTGGTATACATAGGGTCGTGCTTTTCCTATGCAACAAAACCAGGGAGGTAGTTTCCAAGAACTACTAAATCAAACTCAAGCTGGAAATGATGACAATACAAGGGGTGAGGATGATATGAGCCAATGGTTCGGGGAGTCCACCTTCCACGTGAACCAGCGTTAGCTTCTAATGCGCAAAAGTGCACATTTTTTGGTTATTTTACAAGTTCTAACATATGACAACTGGAATGGAACCTTATTTTGTGAATTTTTGTTAACTCATAGTGGGTATATATTTTGGGTATATATATTGTCAATGATGCAAATGTATAGTTTTGTTGTTGTAATTGGGGTTTGCAAATTTAGGGATGAAGGGCATGATGATTATACTATGTTCATGCTTTGAAGTTATTAAATGCTATCGATCCATTTACGAATGTGTTTTCCATCTATTTACATGTTTTTTTTATGTTTATCTGGTTCAATGTTAAATGGGGAATGTATGGGAGTACCGAATTGGTACAGGGAGGATTGTAGGATGAGGGCCAACAGATACTTTTCCATCCAGGTTATTATTTCCATGGGTATATCTTTGGAAATTAAAATAAAATTCCCATGGAAATAAATCTGGTGGGCCCACATACAACAACCGAATTGAAAATAATGTTCCCTTGGAAATACTGGGGTGGGTCCCACGTACGCTGCCCTTGGAATAACATGTGGGCCCCAATATCGCTTGCCTCGGAAATACTGAGGTGGGTCCCAGGTACACTGCCCTTGGAAATAAACAGGTGGGCCCCATGCTCCCTTGCCGTTGGAAATACTGGGGTGGGTCCCACGTACTCTGCCCTTGGAAATGCTCTGGAGGGTCCCACAGACGCTGCCGTTGGAAATAACCAGGTGGGCCCCGCATTTGCTGGCGATGGAAATACTCGGGTGGGGGCCACTTGCGCTTCGAAGGAAATACTTAGGTGGGTCCCACGTTCTCTGCCGATGGAAATTCTCCAGATAGTGTCCGAGTGTCGAAGTATTTCCGTGCGCCCTTTTTCCAACTGTAATCGCACGGAAATACTCATTTCTGAGTATTTCCAACGGCGTGGACGGAAATAAGGGCTATTTCCATCGAGGGTTGTTGCGACGGTAGTATTTCCGACGGTAGCGCACGGAAATGAAGATTTTAGGGCTTCTTCCGACGGTACGCCCATGGAAAAGGTGATTTTCTGCCGTTGGAAGAAGCGTAAATTCTAGTAGTGAATCTAGTGATTCAAATCTCAATCTTTTTTACAGAATATAAAATGGGATCAATCTGACTTTAATCATTGAGCGGACCACATTAAAAAGATTCCAATATAATTTCCACCTGAAAAAGAATCCAACATAATTTTATTTTTTAGTTTTATCTATCTTTTTAATCACATTTTTGAGAGACTTATGCATTGCTAACATGTACATATGTACATATGTATGGTTGCATAAAGCAAAATACTGAGTTGCCATATTATCTAAATTCAGACCTAGTATTTCAGACTTATCAAAATTTATTTTCAAGTCTGATATCTGTTCAAAACCAACTAAAACCCATTTTAGAACCATATCAAAGTCAGGACCAGCAGCTGAAAACATCAAAGTGTTATCTGTATAGTTTAAATTTTATTGGAATAGATATGAGAAAAATTTCCAAGGCTTGCTAAATTTGGTTGGAATAGCTTGGAAATTTGATAACTAAAAATTTCGAGGAAAAATTATTTAGTGGCGGGCTCCACAGGTGGAAAATTGGGATATGACTTGAAGAGTTGCTCTCCAACAGTCACATCAAGATTTATTAGAAACCTTTTGTTGTACCTCCTTGCTTGTCCATACATTCCATTGAACACTTATCTGCTAACTTATCTACCTCCTTGCTTGTCCAAACATTCAATTGTTCCCTTATCTGTTAACTTATCTACCTCCTTGCTTGTCCATACATTCAATTGTTCCCTTATCTGCTAACTTTGATTTTTCTCAGTGAGGCAAAATTATATAATTATTACTATTTACTTTTAATCATAAATAAAAGTTGTAGGAAGTTTCATTTGTGGCAAAGCTGTTCGATGGAAGATGGAAAGGTAGCAAGCATATGAGAAGTAAGAGATGTAAACCTCCCATTTTTTTGAGTCTTCAAGTGTTGTAAGAGGATATCTCTAATTTATGGCCACCTTCTATTATACTATTTGAAAGAAAGTGGTACATTCGATTCTTTTTTGTCTGTGGCATTTAAAAAGATAAAATTAAAAAGTAGTATCTTTATGAAAAATCTCGAAACATAGCAGGGATGAAGTTGTACTTTAGAGCGTCTGAGTAGCCAAGAGATTTTTTTTTGGCACGGACGTTGTAGTGTAAAAAAAAAAATAACTTCAGAAATTATTAATTTTATATTGGACATTTTGTTTCAAATTAAAAGTGAAATTATTTCTCA
This sequence comes from Carex littledalei, assembly GCA_011114355.1. Taxonomy (NCBI): domain Eukaryota; kingdom Viridiplantae; phylum Streptophyta; class Magnoliopsida; order Poales; family Cyperaceae; genus Carex; species Carex littledalei. The sequence continues at coordinate 1,530,069 of CM022080.1, forward strand.
AATTATTATTTTCAAGAATAATTATTTCAAATCATAATGTTGTTCGAAAATTACTTGGAGATAATAGTTCTGCAATATTTACAAATGATTACAGATAACAATTTCCATTTTCACTACACTTAAATATTTAGGCAAATAATCAATCGATTTCTTAGGACAAATGATGTATTTCTCTACTTGTGACACATACAATGACAATTAGGCATACCCTTGTCCTTGTGTGCGTATCATAACTAAGAAAATGAATATTTTACCTTCGAAAATCGATCAATTATATGACGAAACATTTTTTTTAATGGAGGGTAAATGAAAATTTTATAAATTTAAAAAGAGTTTTAATAGAAAAAAATAATAAATTGGATAAAGCATAATAGTTGCATAAAGCATAATACTGAGTTTCCATATTTTCTAAATTCAGACATAACATTTCAGACTTATCAAAATTTATCTTCAAACCTTATATATATGTTCAAAACCTACTGAAGCCCATTTTAAAAGATCCATTTTTTCCCTCCTCCCTTTTAAAATCCGGCTATTTTAGTTCGAGTGCAAAGGAAAAAAATAAACTATTGATGCTCTCCGTGTGGAAGGTCGCAGGTTCGAAATCCGGAAGGGACAATCCATTGTGGATATTAATTAGTTGGGTGGCTTGACCTCCAACCTTTACTCAAAAAAAAATAAAATAAATAAACTATTGCAATTTTTAACTGGCCGTTTGGTCCCTCTAAAATTCTTCCTACAAAAGGAGTACATCCGGTGGATCCTTTATCCTTGCTTTGAGGTAAATGTTTCGTCTTGATTATATTGATATGGTTGATTTGTTATTTTTCTGACCAGATAGATCAAATCCAATCAGATTAGATTTCGTTGGCTACAAACAAATCCAATTTCGTTGTTTTTTTTATACGTGCATAGCAAATTTCTTCGGTCAGCTTGCCGTTTAATTTGAATTTGAAAGTTTGATCACGTTGTGACCAACATGTCGTGGCCATTCATATGCCACGATTATTTTTTTCTGTTTTTGTCACGGTGATAAAATTAAACATGATCACGATATAGCACGTGATTCAAGTCATGTGTTGTGCTCACCAAAAGGGTTTGATGAGAACAACTCCAAAATTATATGGAATTGGTTTCAATGACGAATCCAAACCGTTAGAACCGATCTACTTCACGAGTGATGCATGTACATACAAAATTTTGAAAGTTTCAAATCCAATTAGTACAAAGTCAAGTGGTAAAAAAATAAACTTTTTAATTATAAGTTCTTTTATGCATTTATTTTTCATCATTTTTTTACCGCTTGACTTTGTACTAAATAAATTCAAAAATTTAAAATTTTGCATGTACATGCATCACTCGCGAAGTAGACCGGTTTCAACGGTTTGAATTCATCATTTGAAGTCCATCCAATAAATTTGCTCCAAACTTACTTCCCTAACAGAACGTGAACACGTGTGTTGTGACAGAACACTTTTGTCCAGACATTACTTGTCACTGCATGTATATAGAAAATAAGCATTTAAAATTGATTGACAAAATGAATTTCTTATATATATATATGAGGAGGGATCAAGTTACAACAAATTTGAGTTACAACAAAATTACAACAACCATTCTTTTCATTCTCAAAGTCCAAATCGTCGATCCAAACAGTTCAATATGATTATCTAAATAAAATGTGCTTGTAGATCAAATTTTACATTTTTTTGAATTTTTTTACTATTTATTAAGATGGGTACAAATTCAATGGTCTGAATATGACTATTTTTTGTAAAATACTTAATAAATAGTAAAAAAATTTAAAAAAATGTAAAATTTGATCTGCAAGCACATTTTATTGTGGAGATCATGTTGAACGGTTTGGATCGACGATTTGGACTTTGAAAATGAAAAAAATGATTGTTGTAACTTGATCCCTCCTCTATATATATATATATATATATATATATATAGAGCTGGGCTATGGTGAGTTGCGAAGTAAGATGTCATTTGTACTTCACGCTCATATTTTTGTTTTAAAAATCTAAACAACTGATCCGAACTGCTCAACATGTTCTCTATATTGAATTTTCTTGGAGACTAAATTTTACATTTTTTGGAATTTTTTTACTATTTATTAAGCCACTTTGAAAATCGCTGATCCGGTGGTCCAGAAAATTTTACTGTTTTTTACTGTTCACAGTGGATCAGCGATTTCAAAGTGGCTTAATAAATAGTAAAAAAATTCCAAAAAAATATAAAATTTAGTCTCCAAGCACATTTCAATATAGTGAACATGTTGAGCGGTTCGGATCAGTTGTTTGGATTTTCAAAACAAAAATATGAGCGTGAAGTACAAATGACATCTTACTTCACAACTCACCATAGCCCAGCTCTATATATATATATATATATATATAGAGTAGAACTAGGGTGCTCTCGAGTTCACCAAACTCTTGGTGAACTCAAGTCCAAAACTCATCGGATCGGCTTCAAACGACAAATCCGACCGTTGAAACTCGTCTACCTTACGAGTTATACGTCTACATGCAAAAATTTTAAATTTTGAAATTAATTTTGCATAGAGTCAAGTGGTCAAAATTAGAAGGTTAATAAATTAATTTTAATGCATTCATTTTTTGACGTTTTTTTACCACTTGACTCTATGCAAAATTAATTTCAAAATTTAAAATTTTTACATGTAGACGCATCACTAATAAGGTAGACGGGTTTCAACGGTCGGATTCGTCGTTTGAAGCCGATCCGATGAGTTTTGGACTTGAGTTCACCAAGGGCTTGGTGAACTCGAGAGCACCCTAGTTCTACTCTATATATATATAAATATATAGTGATTCTAAATGAGTTGTCAATACGCACGATCAATTTCCACAGTTATGAGTAATAATAAGCCAATAAGGTAATGCCCATATAGCATTATGTGTCCACATAAACAGCATATACAGTTCACATGCAGTATTATGCGGCTGCATATTTAAATATGTATATATGTGACTGCATGAAATTTTGAACGCGGTAGCATACTGCATAGGCGGCCGCATTTAAAACATTGATCTTATTTCAAAGAAAGTTGGTACATTTGATTTTATTTTGTCTGTAGCATTTAAAAAAAAAAAAAAAAGTACCATCGTTTACGAAAAATATCGAAACATAGCATGAAAGTTGTACTTTAGAGCGACTTAGCAGCCTAGTGATTTTTTTTTTTTGGATGTTATAGTTGAAAGAATATTTTTTATGCAGACGCTACGGTTTATAGGGTCCATTTTTTTTATTGTAAAATGTCTATTTTAATCAGTAAAAAATTAAAAAAAATAATTCAGAAAAAATATTATAAATCAAAATGTTATTTGAAAATTACTTGTGATGATATTCCTGCAATATTTACAAATGATTACAGAACAATTTTCAATTTTAGACAAGTAATTCGAATCGATGCTATTTTAACCTCTGGTGATTTTGCCTTTTCCATTTTTCTTGTCATATATAGAGCAGAGTTTAATTACTCCTAATATAATCTAGTGATTCAAATCTCAATTTTTTTTACAGAATATAAAATGGGATCAATCTGACTTTAATCATTGAGCGGACCACATTAAAAAGATTCCAATATAATTTCCACCTAAAAAAGAATCCAACATAATTTTATTTTTTAGTTTTATCTATCTTTTTAATCACATTTTTGAGAGACTTATGCATTGCTAACATGTACATATGTACATATGTATGGTTGCATAAAGAAAAATACTGAGTTGCCATATTATCTAAATTCAGACCTAGTATTTCAGACTTATCAAAATTTATTTTCAAGTCTGATATCTGTTCAAAACCAACTAAAACCCATTTTAGAACCATATCAAAGTCAGGACCAGCAGCTGAAAACATCAAAGTGTTATCTGTATAGTTTAATTTTATTGGAATAGATATGAGAAAATTTCCAAGGCTTGCTAAATTTGGTTGGAATAGCTTGGAAATTTGATAACTAAAAATTTCGAGGAAAAATTATTTAGTGGCGGGCTCCACAGGTGGAAAATTGGGATATGACTTGAAGAGTTGCTCTCCAACAGTCACATCAAGATTGATTTGCGATGAATATATTTTATTATTATAAACCTTTTGTAGTACCTCCTTACATTCAATTGATCACTTATCTGCTAACTTATCTACCTCCTTGCTTGTCCATACATTCAATTGTTCCCTTATCTGTTAACTTATCTACCTCCTTGCTTGTCCATACATTCAATTGTTCCCTTATCTGCTAACTTTGATTTTTCTCAGTGAGGCAAAATTATATAATTATTACTATTTACTTTTAATCATAAATAAAAGTTCTGGTATATATTTAGAGTAAGGCTACCTACTATGCGCACATAGGTCCGTACTAAGGATCCATTTCTTCATTTTTTAGGTCTAAATATATAGTCGATCCGAATTTTACATTTGTTAGAAACCGTACTTGGAGGCCAAATTTTACATTTGTTAGAATTTTCTTATTATTTTTTTAGATAGATAGAAAATAACTACTTTTGGATGGTCCATAATCTTTAGATCAAGTGATTTTGTACCTATTTAAAAAAATAATAAAAAGTTTCAAAAAAATATAAAATTTGGCATCCAAGCACATTTTCATGTAGAGATCACGTTGAGCGGTACAGATTGACTCTTTAAACTTTGAAAAACATCTGCGGTCCGAATTTTTTATTAATAAAATTAAAAAAATGATATTGATATATATTTGAAAAAATACCGAATCATAGAATCATGTAGATTATCTAAAAGTTCAACCGAACATATAATACTATTGAACCCTCCTCTTAATTCATTATACTACTACTTTCTTCGTAGAAAATTTACAAAAATGAAAAGTTCAAACTTAAATATTAGCGCTAATGATAAACTATTAAGATACTCAAATGACTTATTATTTGTTTGAAGAAGTCAAATGACATATTATAAGAGTGGCTTTCTATAAGATTTTGAATTTAAGCCCCAACAAACAGACTTGTGAACTTTCTCCAATCAATAATTTTAGAATCTAGCTTCCAAAGATGTGTTAGTACTTTAACTAGTAGGGAAATTGACAACAAGAAAATTGCAAAAGAATAAGAAAATTTACAAAAGAATAGGAAAATTTTAATTCTGCTTCTGATGGAAGATAATTTTTTTAGAAAAATATTAAGATCTCGGATAAAAGTTTTTCCGAAATTTTATCCACAACACGAAAAATTATTCACAAATCCAAACACAATAACATAACATTACTTTTCAAAAATCTCGAATCAAAATCAAACCGGTGACATTGCCAGTTTTTTTTTTTTTAGTTATTTTGATGCACAGTTGTTCGATAAATGACAACTTTATATTATTTGTACGTACATCTTAAACGAAATATGTTAAAACCGAGTGTATGAAGATCTGGATGACAAAATTTTAATTAATTAACTAATTTTATTTTATTTTTAGAAGATATAACATTAGCACCGCCCATAGAAAATGAAAAATCTACCAATTGTTTCTCAAATTTAAAACTGCAGCAAAGCTTTCTATAGTCTATATATACCCACTCATACTGCTGCTCTATCAACCATTCCAAATCAAAAAGATAAATTCACTTTCAAACCACCCCCCTGCAATTGAAAAAAGAAAAACAAAGACACTTCCCAAAATCAGAAATACATGGCAGAAGCTGTGACATCTGTGCTGGAAAAGCTTGCTGCTGTCTTGCTCGAACAGGTGCAGGAAGTGCAGGCTGTGCGTGGGCAGATCGAACAGGTGCAAAAGGAGCTTCGCTTGATCCAAGCGCTGCTCAGAGATGTTGATTCCAAGTGTAACAGAAATAGTGTGGCAACAGAGTGGCTGAACCAGGTCAGAGAAATTGCCAACAGAATAGCTACTGTAATTGATACCTTCCGGGTTAAGATTGAAGAAAACCGTGCAGAAAGTTCCAACTGGGTCCTCAGAAAATTAAATACGGCTGTCAAAAGAAACTATAAAACATACAAGCTCGGCCTGCATGACGAGCTCGAAGATATCATAGAGGAACTCAATCGGATTTACCAGCGCCGAACCGACTTGAGAATTGAGGATCTTGGTGCTCTTGATGATGTTGATGATCCAGAACCTTCTGATGATGTTGATGATCCAGAAGTCGTTGGCCTTGAGGATGACCAGGGAAAGATTATTGAGCAGCTGCTTGATAGCAGTATTTCAAGGCGCACGGTGCTCTCGATTGTGGGTACTGGCGGCCTCGGGAAGACCACCTTGGCCCAAAAAGTATACAAAAGGTGCATGTCTTTCCTTTAAAAGTTTTTTTTTTATATATAAAGAAGGTAAATTTTTGTGGAACAATTAATCTATAACAAGAAAATTGCTAATTTCCAAACCAACTAGTTGTGAAGAACTCAACTGTCCAAATTTAGATTGTTGTCCTTTCTCAAGAAGTGATGATATTCAATTCTTCAATCTAATCAGTTGTTATGAATTATTTGAAATCAATTACTTTGCATGTAATTGTTACCTAGAGCAAACATGCACGTTTTTGTTTATTGGTGAATTTGGGACAAAGACATGGTTCGAATGTTCTGTTCCTTAGTTTTCCTTGATGTAACACATTTTTTTTGGTAAAAACAGTGATAAATTGGAGGGACAATTCCCTTGTCGCGCATGGCTGTCCATTTCTCAAACGTACAATTTAAATGATATTTGGAGAGAAATTCTTTACTCAGTTAAACCTCAGATGAAAAACAAATATCCACCCGTAACAGATAGGGATTTACCGGTGAAGCTAAAGAGCTCCTTGATAGGCAAGAGATATTTAATTATTTTAGATGATGTGTGGGACATTAATCTTTGGGGGCAGTTGAAAATGGCATTACCCGATGTGTGCAATGCGAGCCGCGTGATCATTACCACCAGGTCGCTTGATGTTGCCCATGCAGCAGATTGCAACACAAAACCGTACAAGCTCCGTTACCTAAGTGACGCTGAGGGTCTAACTCTCCTCTTCAGAAACGCTTTTCAACAACATGTTCAACCTGAGAGTTACCCTCATCTCTTGGATGTCGCCAAAAGATTAACGAAAAAATGTGGTGGGCTACCCTTGGCGTTAGTTGTGCTGGGTGGTATCCTCACAAGGAGGGACCGCAACTACACTGCTTGGAACACGTTGTACGAGACCATGGATTGGAGTAATGAAGATGGGGAGAAGTGCATGAAGATCATAGCCAGGAGTTATGAAGAGTTGCCCGACCATCTCAAACAGTGTTTTCTTTATTTTGCTGCATTTCCTGAAGATTATAAGATTTCAGGAGAGCACGTTACAAGAATGTGGATGGCTGAAGGATTCATACCGAAAGATGGAGCTGGAACAATAGAGGACAGAGCTGAGATATTCCTCCAAGAGCTCGTTCAAAGGTACATCTCTTTTCAGTTTTATTTTTTTATGGTACTTGTCCCAGCTAGTGCAAAGAGTATTTTTGGCCCAGCCCAGTCTCATCACGTTCACACCAGATTTAATAACTCTTCCAAAATTCCTGTGTAAAGACTCCTCCTAAATTCAATCATTACCCGGTACAGACATGATCTCCTTTTACCTCCTTAATTCCCCATGCATTCTCCCCAGTTGTAAAAAAAAAAAATTTCCAATGATAATACCAAATAAATTTTATTTTACATAAGAATATATGCTTATAAGTTATTTTTGCATTTTCAATGTCTTAAATGGTCGATCTGAAGCGCTCAACATGTTCTCCATATTAATATGTGTTTGGAAACAAAATTTTACATTTTTTGAAATTTTATTACTATTTGTTTAGAATTTTTCAAAATAGCATTTTTCAGATTTTTTTTTTTTTTTTACCATATTAGACCACTGTTTTGAAAAATTCTAGAAATATAGTAAAAAAATTCCAAAAAATGTAAAATTTCGTTTCCAAACACTTATTCATATATATATATATATATATATATATATATATATAGAGGCTGGCTACTATGCTTATATAAGCAAAAGCCCCGATATGCTTATAACTCATTTTTGCGTTTCCAATGTTCAAATGGTCGATCCGACCGTTCATCTTGTTCTCCATATTAATATGTGCTTGGAGACTAAATTTTACATTTTTCTGAATTTTTTTACTATTTATTAAGCCACTTTGAAAATTGCTGATCTGGGTGAACAGTAAAAACAGTGTTTCCAAAATTCTGGACCACCAGATCAGAAACTTTCAAAGTGGCTTAATAAATAGTAAAAAAATTCAGAAAAATGTAAAATTTAGTCTCCAAGCACATATTAATATGGAGAACAAGATGAACGGTTGGATCGACCATTTGAACATTGGAAACGCAAAAATGCTCATTTAAGCATATGTGGGCTTTTGCTTATATAAGCATATGTGGGCATATGCTTATATAAGCATAGTAGCCAAGCACTATATATATATATGAGGTTGGCTACTCTACTTACATAAGCATATGAGGGCATATGCTTATAAGTCATTTTTGCGTTTTTAATGTTCAAATGGTCGATCTAAAGCACTCAACATGTTCTCCATATTAATAAGTGTTTGGAAACGAAATTTTACATTTTTTGAAATTTTTTTACTATTTTTCTAGAATTTTTCAAAACAGTGGTTTAATATGGTAAAAAAAAATAATAAAAAAATTTGAAAAATACTATTTTGAAAAATTCCAAACAAATAGTAATAAAATTCCAAAAAATGTAAAATTTTGTTTCCAAACACATTAATATGGATAACATATTGAGCGCTTCAGATCGACCATTTAGACATTGAAAATGTAAAAATAACTTATAAGCATATGCTCTCATATGCTTATGTAAGTAGAGTAGCCAATCACTATATATATATATATATATATAGAGAGAGTGGCTAAAGTCAAAGTGGTATGACCAAGGCCTTGGTGCTACCAATTAGTTTTTGCAATTTTAAAGTCCAAACGGTCAATACGAACCGTTAGATGTTTAATCTATACTAAAATCTGCTTGGAGACCAAATTTTATATTTTTTGGAATTTTTTTACTATTTTTTAAGCCACTTTGAAAATGGCAGATTCGGGTGAACAGTAAAAACAGTGCAACCAAATTCTGGACCATGTGATCAGCAATTTTCAAAGTGGCTTAAAAAATAGTAAAAAAATTCCAAAAAATGTAAAATTTGTCTCCAAGCAGATTTTAATATAGAGATCACATCTAACGGTTTAGATCAACCGTTTGGACTTTGAAAATCCAAAAAGGACTTGGTAGCACCAAAGGCCTTGGTCATACCACTTTGATCTTAGCCACTCTCTCTCTCTCTCTCTCTATATATATATATATATGAGGAGGGATCAAGTTACAACAATTTTGAGTTACAACAACGATTTTCTACATTTTGAAATTCCAATCGTTAATCCAAACCGTTCAACATGATCTCCACAATAAAATGTGTTTCTAGATCAAATTTTATATTTTTTTGAATTTTTTTACTATTTATTAAGATGGGTACAAAATTTAATGGTATGAATTTGATTAGTTTTTGTAAAATACTTAATAAATAGTAAAAAAATTCAAAAAAATGTAAAATTTGATTTGGAAGCATATTTTATTGTGGAGATCATGTTGAACGGTTTGGACGATGATTTGGAATTTCAAAATGTAAAAATAGATTGTTGTAACTTTGTTGTAACTTGATCCCTCCTCATATATATATAGAGTATGGCTAATGTGCTTCCTCTAGAACTTCGGCCTCGTGCTTCTGGGGGCATATCTTAGTATTTGATGTTCAAACAACAAATTCAAACCGTTAGATGTTCAATCTATATTAAAATGTACTTGGAAACCAAATTTTACATTTTTTGGAATTTTTTTACTATTTATTAAGCCACTTTGAAAATTTCAGATCATATGGTCCAGACTGTTTTTACTGTTCACCCAGATCTGGAATTTTCAAAGTGGCTTAATAAATAGTAAAAAAATTCCAAAAAATGTAAAATTTGGTCTCCAAGTACATTTTAATATAGATTGAACATCTAACAGTTTGGATTTGTTGTTTGAACATCAAACACTAAGATATGCCCCCGGAAGCACGAGGCCGAAGTTCTAGAGGAAGCACGTTAGCCATACTCTATATATATATATATATATATATATATATATATTTAGCAGCGATTTTGGGGACTTACGTATATCATCGTTAATGTTGAAGAAATGGTGCAAACTCAATTACATAGTTTTTGGCAACAAATTATTTATTAAAAAAAGATTTAAAAATAGATATTTTGTTGTTTGTCAATGTTTCACAGAATTAGATATAACGTTACAAGATTGCCATGAACATGGTTATAAGTTTGATATCGATCGACAAATGTAGATATATGGAGCATGCGTAAGGTGTATGCAGGAGTCAAGTACATGGGTGGCACTTAAGCTTTCCTTTGTCTAAACCAATATATTATATTAAAATTAATTTTTTACTAAGATTTTTTTGAAAAATTACAATAATATATTCATATATAGTTTAATTGTAATGAGGAAGAGATTTGCATACATACTAACCTAAATTAATTGGCTCCTACATGTGCAATAACGTTTAGTAATAAGTTACTATTTTTTTCATCATCTTAATTATTTGATTGATCTTGTCTTCTTCCGTTTCACTATAATTTCAAGAGTAACAAAATAAACTTAAAAAATTACAGTACGTTCAAAGAAAACCCTTACTCATCTATTAAATTTTCAATAATTAAAAAAACTATTAATGATTTTTCTCTCTCTTGTCTTACTCATGCATCCTCTGCCCTTCATCCAAACATGACAATATATTTATAATTTCAGGCAACACTACGGTAAGAGAAAATTTTGATTTTCACCCTACTGCACTTTGCTTCAAAAAAAAACCTAATAAAGCAAAATATGGAGCTTTTTGTCAAATTTGCTCAATATCGCTTAAAAATTTTTTAAACTTAAATTGATATCGAGACGCCTAATAGCACAAACTGTGAGTAATGAGTTGTTAATTACACAAGAAGTCATATTTTTGTAGATATTCTTTTGAATCATAAAATATAAAAGGAAATAAAACATAATGGGAAAATCATACCATAAAAAGCAAAAGTCATTACCCCTAGCAATTTTATTTTAACAATAGAATCTCAAACAGAGTTTTTAATGGACACTTTATTGCTATTTTAATAATTAACTGACAACTTCAAAATTTTAAAAATCATTTAAATTAAGCATATAGTAGTAACGTTATTTTCAATGGTCATATTAAGGTTTTCATTTTCATTCAACTCTTCATTGACTTGACTGGCTATAAATTTCATCATCAAAATGTTATTTTTCCCCCAAAAAAATTATCTAAATAATTAGATAGCAGAGAAAATTTCAGTTCAAAAATTGAGTTATCTACTAATTTCTAACAACATAAAGTATTGTAGAAAATAATAACTCAATTTATTACAGTGAATATAATTATAAAAGTGACGATTAAAATGTTTTATTTGTAACCAAAGCTAATATTGTAAGTTCTTATTATTGCAATTTATTCTTTTGTTGATGTAATTCTCTATCCTCTGAAACATAGTAAAAAAAACTTGTTTTTGCTTTGATTGGATCAGATTGTCAAACATATAAATTCAATTATACTTACCTACGAAACTTCAATAAAAATAAAACATCCGTACACAATTAAATAAAGAGAAATTTTGAAGCTAAGAGAATCAGTTTGAATCACTGTTATTAAACCCAGATTGGACCGGGCGGTCTGACCGGAATAAACCGGTTCCGGACTTGTTTCTGGTTTGGTTTTTTGTTAAGATCGGATGTGCAATCAAACCGGATATTTTTAATTAAACCGTCCGGTTTTATCTAAAAAACCGGATCCAGTGGACCACAAAACCACGGTTCGGTTTAGATGTGTTATTTTATTGAAAGAGCAAAAAAGACTAGGTCACATGTGCTCTACTAGACTATAGGTGCGTGACTTTATTCACGTGCCAGGAGAAAAGAAATGCATACTTTTTTCTCATCTAATATATTTTTTATAGGAAACCCTAATATTTTAGATATTATAACTAAGTCAATCAAATATTGTATACAGTATACACCAGAATTATTTATATACAAATTGTTTAAATATACACCTTGAAACAATATTTGCTATTATCTTATTATTAACATTTTTATGAAATTTGTCATTGAAAGCCCAATTTGTTCATTGAACAACATGAACTTAAACTTATCTATATATTTATATTTCTGCGATACTTGGTATTCACAGCCCTAAATTTATATATCTTTAATATTTTAGTAAATTTATCATACAAAAATATAAAATATTGGAATGCTGTATTTTTCTCTCCCTACAAATATCATTTTGTTTGTTGATAAAATGAGTAGTTTTATTATATTTGTTGGAGAAACTTTTAATTAATTTATAAATTTATTTTCATATTACATTATTGAGTCCGGCTACTATAACACTAGTGTCATTCCAAACTAAGTAACACCACATCTTAAACCATTGAATCTACTTTAATATTCGTGCACAAGATAGGGCTGGAATGACACTAGTGTCTTGCACGAATATTAAAGTAAATCCAATGGTTTAAGATGTGGTGTTATTTAGTTTGAAATGACACTAGTGTTATAGTAGCCGGACTCTACAATTATTTAATATGTATGTGTGAATTTTCACTATATGAAAATATGTTTTTTTTATAATAATACTTCTCATAAATATATACATATTAAAAAAATCAACGGTTGAACCAGTTGATCCACTAGTTTGACCGATAAAACGTTGACCAGAAGCTTTATCGGGTCGACCTCTGGTATGGTTCTGATAACATTGTTTTAAATAATTAAACTGATTAAAATGTTGAAATTTATCTTTATTGAATTCGAACTTGAAAATAAGCACGAAGTTCAAGGCAATTTTCCGTGTTTAGCCGTAAAGGCCAACAAGGGTTTTTTACCTTTTACTTGAAGATTAAGTTTACTGCACTGAGACATTACGCAATTAAAGAAGGTCAAAATAGTTTATTTTAATATTTCTCTCAACTCAATATATTGCTGTAGATATCCCAACTCCAAGGCACGCGTATGCTAGGTATGCCAACAAAAATTAATTTAGCAGTTAAGAGAGCATTACTGTGAGGTGTCACCTCAGGTAAATACATTAATTGACTATAACAAAGGCGTACAGTACGGAACCTATCGACAAATATTTCCGTACTATTATCAAAATAACAAATTATTGCCATTAGTATTATTTTTAGACTTTATATCTAAATGAAAGAGGACAGCCATATTCTTCATTAATTGCTTCACCGTCAAGCAATACCAAAATTCTTAATTTTATCTATATAGAAAAATTTATAATGCAACTTAATAGATTGACTCAAAACAAATTTATATGCAACGAAATATATTAGCCGAGTAAGATTTTTTTTTTTTTAAATTCAGCATTTCGAGGTGCCTAAATATATTTTATATTTTTATCACTGCACCATTGGCTATATAAGCGGGACATCCTTGAGGAATACCTACCTGTATAGCCAAGCATTCATCATTTATATAAACTTCCTTTTTGGATCGATGAAAGATATATTCGAGCGTTCGTTATTTTTCATATTAATTTGACTTAAGAAATACGTACCTACTTATTTATTAAAAAAATATTTCTATTCTTCTTTGATGTCAATTTATATGAAAACTACTGTTGTAGGTGCTTGATTCAAGTTACTAAAAAATTTTGGAACGGCTACTGCAAATACTGTAGTATGCACGATCTTCTACGGGACCTAGCTATCCGCAAAGCTAAGGATGAGAACTTTTTCACTGTATTCTCAAAAGAAGAAGATGTTAACAACCTAGCTACCAGCAAGCCACGCCGTGCGGCACTGCAATTTTGCACTCCCACGGAGGATGGTATTTATTCAGAAAACACTCGTTCTTTACTCTGTTTTGGTTTTGGGAGATATTACGCCGTGCGGCACTGCAATAGTGGCTTTGGACTACTAAATTATAGTGGCTTTAGATTACTTAGAGTGTTAACCTTGCAGAGTGTTGATATGACCACATTTACTCGGAGACAGTGGCCGAAGGGCTTGATACACTTGAGGTACTTGGGGTTAAGAGACTGCTATATTCCACATGATATATTTAAGAAGTTTTCCTTCTATAATCTAGAAACCATTGATTTAATCAGATCGTATGTGGATAATGACGAAAAAACACTGAATTTGTGTGATGTCTTAATCCCAACTCTAAGAAATGTACATGGTAGCTGGAATGTCGCATTACCATTAAAATGGGATAAGCATACAAATCTACAAACAATTATGAATGTGCGGATACAAATAGAATCAGTTGTTGAATTAGGATTTTGTATCAACTTGCGTACGTTAGTGATTTACATTGAGGCTGATCTAGATAATGAAAGGGTTATAACGGAGTGGCAAAACCTCAAGAGTGTGCTGAGAAGGACAGAACAGTTGGTCCACCTCAGTATTGGAATACCTTTTGTGCATGGGTTGCTACCATTTGGTGGCACAAAAGACTTACCTTGTCATGGGAAGATACAAAAACTAGTTCTCGTGGGAGAATGGGAAAGAAATATATGTGTTCCAAGTGTTGAGATGTTCCCAACAAACCTCACCAAATTGGAGCTCTCATATTCTGGACTCCAGGAAGATCCAATGCCCATATTGGAGAGGCTGCAGAGCCTCAGGATACTTTATTTACGCGGTAACTCATATGTGGGAACAGAGCTGATATGTTCAACCGGAGGGTTTCCTAACCTCGAAAAACTGGAGCTTAATGAGCTGCCCAAGCTACATCATTGGGACATAAATGAGGGAGCTATGCCCAAACTCAGCCACCTCGAAATTATTGATTGTGAAGTGCTGCACACACTTCCCAAGCTGCAAAAGGTGCGGAGTCTTCAAGAACTAACAGTTGTTAGGCCCTCACGTGAGCTCTGGGAAGGTATGCAAATGCAAGGAAAAGATGTACACAAAATTAAGCATATCCCATCTGTGCGTATAAGGTAAAATCTCATGCATCTTTAATTTGTTGTTATATTTTTTTACAGTTTTCGATTGTCATCATATCCCATCTGTTCATATTACTTTGCATGGCAGCAAGACTTTATTTTCGATTGCATCACTTTTTTTATTATTTTTGTTGTAATTTATTTAACTACTCTTAATTATTGTATATATGGATTATGTTGAGCAGGGATTTAAGTGATTCAATACGTACTGGAACTACAGAAAGAAATGCAAGAAGAACGGTCAGATTTGAGTAGCTCATTATAATTTTGTAAGTTCCTTTTTTCAGTTGAACTTTTCATACTGTTGCCATGGTTGCTAGGTTTAATTTTCTGTTGTCATGTACTTTCAGTTTATAATTGTAATTGTACACTCATTGCGAAGGAGTTCATTTTTGTATGATTATTTATCTGATTATTACAAGTAAAATAAGATAAATGTTGAATAATTAATTTGTATGTTTTGTTAGCTTCTTTATAATTTCTTCCATTATTTTCTTAATTTCAATCTCTATAAATCAAAGTATTTTTTTTTAGAAATCATCTAAAGATATATGTAAATCATTTTGAATTCGAGTAATATTTGTTGACAGGATTTTAAAAATGTTTGTATACTATTTTTTCACTATTTTTTTCCAATATTGAAGTTATCAGAAATTAATGCATGCCTCTTGGGACAGAATTTGTATTTCTTATTTTTAAGATCCAAAATTTATTGTTTAATCAAATGGGGTTTAAAAAATATTACAATAATATTTTTTTTATTTTTTAAACTATGTACATATAGCTTAAGTTGTTTGTTTAATTACTTCCTACATAATCGAAACTTAATTACAAAAATATACTAAATTAGTATAGTTCGCTATAAATTTTATGTTTGATTGCTAAATCATTATTTTAATTTTTTTTTTGAACTGAACTATCGAGAATTATGAGAAATATTCCCTATTTCTATTAGTTTTACAATAATAATGTGAAATTACTGAAATTAAATTTTCAGTGAAATAATGTTTTGGTTTCTCATTGATTATATTATAGGTTTTTACAATAATTTTTAATTAGTTACAATTGTTACACTTATCATTTAAATATTGTTTCTTTCATATGTAACATTTTATTGATTATTTTTTTTATGAAATGTTTTATTTGTTTATTTTTCCTGTCAAAAACAAGTACGCACATTATTTTTCCTGTAAGATTTTTTTACAGATTTAATTCGATTGTCATCATAACCCATCTAGATTTGTTCATATTACTTTGCATGGCTGCAAGACTTTATTTTCAATTGTCATCACTTTTTTATTATTTTTGTTGTAATTTATTTAACCACTGTTAATTATTGTATATATGGATTATGTTGAGCAGGGACGGCTACAATCAATAAAAAGAGACTACAGGAAAAAATGCAAGAAGATATCACATAATCATACCTATTCTCTCTCTGCTTAGAGACGAACGGTCAGATTGGAGTCTCATTATAATTTTTTAAGTTCCCTTTTTTTCAGTTTGGTGTTCCCAAGCCGTTGTCATGGTTGTTGGGTTTAATTTTCTTTTGCTATGTACTTTCAATTTTTATAATTGTAATTGTACTCATTGCAAGGAGTTAATTTTTTATGATTGTTTATCTGATTATTACAAGTAAAATAAGATAAATGTTGAATAATTAATTTGTATATTTTGTTAGCTTCTTTATAATTTCTTCCATTATTTTCTTAATTTCAATCTCTATAAATCTAAGTATATTTTTAGAAATCATTTAAAATTATATGTATATCATTTTGAATTCGAGTAATATTTGTTGACAGGATTTTTAAAATATTTGTATACTATTTTTTCATTAATTTTCCAATAATGAAGTTATCATAAATTAATGCATGATTTGGGACATAATTTGTATTTCTTAATTTTAAGATACATAATTTATTGTTTAATCAAATTGGGTTTAATTACTTCCTACATAATCCAAACTTAATTAAAAAAATATACTAAATTAGTGTAGTTCGCTATAAATTTGTTGTTTTGATTATATTGCTAAATCATTATTTTATTTTTTGTGCTGAACTGAACTATGAGAATTATAAGAAAATATTCCCAATTTCTATTGCTTTACAAGAATAATTTTAAATTACAGAAATTAATTTTTCAGTGAATTAAATAATGTTTCGGGTTCCCCACTGGATTTGCTAGCATTCAATTTATTGCATTAGATATTGTTGTTGACAAACGGATTTGCTAGCATTAAATATTTTGTTTGATAACATAAGATAAATGTTGTTTCAGACGGTCTCATAAAATCGGAATAATATAAGATAATTACTGATGGATAAAATATGAAGTACAGTACTATGCATAGCGCTCTTCGGTCCGTACTACGGAAATACGGATTCATATTTTATATTTTGAAAGTCAATCCGAACCGTTAATCATGATCTTCATATAAAAATGTACTTGGAGTCCAAATTTTTCATTTTTTCGATTTTTTTTAATATATTTTTAGATAGGGAGAAAATCACTACTTTTGAATGGTCCAGAATCTTTAAATCAAGTGATTTTGTACATAATTAAAAAAAATAGTAAAAAAACAAAAAAAAATGTAAAATTTGGCATCCAAGCACATTTTTAGTTAGATATCATGTTGAATGGTACAGATCGAATATTTAAACTTTGAAAATAAAGATATACATCCATATTACGGATCAAAGTGCGCTATACATAATACCGTAGCCTCAATCTGTAAATAATATCATCAACTTAGTTGAACTTGGGAATCATCTGAAAGTAATGTCGGAAATCAAATTTAAAAGTAATCTAATGGGCTGAGCCCACAAACCACACAAGGCCGAAAACAATCAGGGCCAGCGTGCTGTGTAACATGTTGTGGTGTGAACAAATGCTAATGATTATAACCTTTATAATTATCAACTTTATAATTATAAAGGCTATGATTGATTCAAAATTTCAATTATGATAATTCAGAAAGCTTTATTAACTAGCATTTTTCTCACTCGTACATAGAACGAGTTCTAAAAAAAAAAACCTGCTTGTACTTTAAACAATCAATTGATAATGAAAAACAGTATCCATTTATACGCTACAAAAACGGTTAAATATTTTAGCACAGTATCTCAGCAATGCCTAACTGTAACTAACATGCTATAAACCGAAACAATGAGATTAAAAATTCCTCAACTGGAGCTAAACCATGTCTTAATGTGGGTCCCACCTGCTCCGGCCCCTCTTTTTTTTGCTCAGATTTCAGAAGAATAAATAAAATAGTTACAAAATTCATTCTTCCATTTTGCTATCATCTGCAGAAGCATCATTTTCTTGTGCGACACTACCAGAATCGGGTTCGGGTTCGGGTTCGGGTTTGGGTTCCCCACTGGAAGCAAGGGGCATCTCTACATCTTGAACCCCATTCTCTGTGGGACCCGCTTCGTCAGTACCATTTTGGTTGTCAGGTTCCTCAACTGGTCTGTATTGGTTCATCATTTGCATCTGAAAGACAGAAAATGAAGAAAAGATTTAAGGTCATATGGTACATACACATGGCAAGCTCGGGTTATAGAATAATTCGCCAAATTGTAAAGAATAAACACCATTTCTTGTCAAATTTTTAAAGCTTTTTTGTGACACTGTTAATGATCAAAATCAACGGCAAAAGCTTTGCAGGTGTTATTTTGTAGGCCCATAATATGATATTACAGATTGACCCCAAACCATATCTATGCCTCCGGTCGATCAGTCTATGGTAGTATGCATATTACAGATCGACCTGTACTTTGGATCCATATCTATGTTTTCAAAATCCAATCAGTCGATCTGAACCTTTCAATGTGATCTCCATATGGACCATATCAATGTAGTTGGAGACCAAATTTTACATTTTTTAGAGTTTTTTCTACTATTTTTATTGGTAGAAATTCATTAGTTTAGGATGGTCCAGAATCATAAGATCAAATGATTTTCTATCTCAAAAAATAGTAAAAAAATAAAAAATGTACAATTTGGTCTCCAAGTACATTTTCATTTGGAGATCAGGCTGGACGGTTCACATCAACTGTTGGGACTTTGAAAACGAAAATATGAATCCATAGTATGAACCAATCTGTAATATGCATATTACCATATATAGCCTCACTCAAAAAGGACAGCATGACTAAAACATGGTCTTCTTGTAGCACAGCTTATAGAACAATTTTTGAAGCTATTTTGTGACACTTACCATTATTCGATCAAAATCATGCTACGGCCATGGGCTATAATCGATCAAAACTTTTACAGGTGTTATTTTGGAGAAAAAGAAAAAAAAAAAAGGACAGCATGACTAAAGCATCAGAAAGTACCTGATAG
This sequence comes from Carex littledalei, assembly GCA_011114355.1. NCBI lineage: Eukaryota > Viridiplantae > Streptophyta > Magnoliopsida > Poales > Cyperaceae > Carex > Carex littledalei. The sequence goes on from CM022080.1 coordinate 1,549,472, forward strand.
AGCTCATGCATTCTAAAACTAGCAAGCTGTTCCATATCCTCAACCCCCTCTACAAACTGCACCATACCGGCTACTCCGACTGGCCGATCTGTGAAAGGTGTTGTCTCTTGCAAATTCAAACCGAGCTTGTCTGGCCTCTGTAATAGGAGTCTGAAGGTGGGTTGCAACTCAAAGCACTGCTCAAAAAGGGCCCGCCGACAGAACACGTACAGCCCCAGTCGTGCACGCGACATGGCCACGATCAATCTACGGACGTCATGTAGGTGTCCCACTGTAACAGCCTAGTTTTTAAATACTAGGAAATATTAATTGACATGAGGTAAAAATACATAATCGATGAAAAAAATTATTACATTGGTATTGTAACATCTCAATTTTGAACATTTGAAAATTTTATTAGATACAAAGTAAAACATGCCATTGAATAAATTTTTTATAAGGTCCTAATATGTTTAGATTCACATTGAACTTTTAATAAATAAAAAATAACTATTTAGTCCTTAATTGATCATAAAGTCACGTAAGTAAATATATAGGTTTGTAGTTAAGTTTGGAATATCTTAATATTTCTTGAACAATTTGTAATTCGAATCTTAATATTTAAATGACAATGTTTTATTATGAAAGATACAAGGGGCTTATTGCAAACTTACTAATATTAGATAAGAATAAAAATTAGTGATTCGTTTTTTTTTATAAAATAACTTGCATGAAAAGGACACATGTAGCTACCTTAACAACTCACTTTTCTTACCTAACACCATTTATTATTATTATTCAATAAATATTAACTTTTAAAAATTGGAAATACGGAGAGAGAGTTTATATTATTTTATTCTTTACATTTTCTAAAGGAACCGCTTTACCCCTCATTTCATTATTTCCTTTTTATCGGTGGATATTGGAGAACCGTTCATTTGGGGGGATTTCACTCATCCAGTATACCCTGGCCTGGAACATAGAAACTAACGAAAAGAAAAAGAGGGGATATGGGGAAGAAAACAATGGAGAAAAGAGAGGAGAAAGGAGTGTCGGCAGCCCAACGAAGCGGTGAGGAGAAGGAATCTTCTCGGGTTGCTTGCTCGCTTGCTCATGATCCTGTGGCCACTCGTCGAATGACTCAAGTAGTTGATCAAGAATAACGGGCTTGATTTCGAGATACGTCGTGTCGTCATTAACAGGTGCGGATTTCGAGTTGTTCCTAGCCCCTTCTAACTTGTTTAATTGTTGTTATAAGCTCGTGGGTTTCTTTGCTTGCTTTTGATCGCATGTTGATTTCTTGATGATTGTGATTTAATTGAGCGATTATTGTACCATCACTGGTACGGGTCTGGTGTACTGCTGCACACCAGCTGTTCGGTGAAATGCCTAAGAGAAGTAAATTACTGGTACGGGTCTGGTGTGTTGCTGCACATCAGCTGTTCGGTGAATTGCCTAAGAGAAGTAATTTGCTGGTAATCTTAAGGTTAATATATGGTAGTGATTTGGTTTGCTTGATTGTTATTGCCTTGATAATTGCTTGTTGATTTCTAGTTTGTTTGTCATACTATAGATAGTTGTTATAGATTTTCAATTGTATGATATGAATGTATGAAATGCCTTAGGAAGCATGATCATACTTTTTCTAAAATTGATGCATGACATGATATAAAATAATTTGATTGAATCATAAGTTTGATTTAAGTGAATGATGGCATGATAAGGATGCATAGTCTCATGAAGCATAGTATATAGTCATATGTGTAATTGATTAAAGTCAACAGTGGCATGCATGATAGGAATGCATAGTATAATTTCTCATGAAGCATAACATATAGTCATATGTGTAATGGATACTTGACCGGTCATGTAGGCGCTGTCTTTTCGTGGTAGCGCATGACCGTGGTAATGTATTGATTGAACATTGAACTTGGAAACTTGACCGGTCATGTAGGCGCTGTCTTTTCGTGGTAGCGCATGACCGGGGTAATGTATTGATTGAACATTGAACTTGGAAACTTGACCGGTCATGTAGGCGCTGTCTTTTCGTGGTAGCGCATGACCGGGGTCATATAGGCGCTGTATTCGTGGTAAGCGCGTAATTTCTGTTATGTAGGCGCCGTTAATTCGTGGAAGCGCATAACAGAAATTGCGTAGGCGCCGTATTCGCCGTATTGGTGGTAGCGCGTGATCCAGTTATGTAGGCGCCGTTGATTTGTGGAAGCACATAACTGAAGGCACGTAGGCGCCGTATTCGTGGTAAGCGCACAATTTCAGGTTATGCGCATAACAGAAATTGTGTAGGCGCCGTATTCGTGGTAGCGCATGACCCGTAGTCAGAAAATTGTCGAATCTGGATCTCAAGATAGAAATGTTAAAAGAATTTCTTTACAAGAATATTTGTGTATTAAGTAAGATTCATGATCATTGCATTTGGGTACCTAAATCAGATCATATGCATGGAAAAAAGATTGAATTTTGTTTCAGTGTTTTAGTTATTATTACTTTGTGTGTATTGTTTCTTTTATTTGGATGCGAGCATTTCATGTTGTGAATTATTTACTTGGCTTGATGATCAATGTTGCTCTTTTATAATTATGCTCGGTATTGGTTTGGTTTAGTTGGTTGGGTCTTAGAATAACTCGACTGGAACTGAATACCGCACTGGGAGATTTTCAATCTCTCATATTTCCACTTTGTGGGTTCCAGGTACAAAACACAAGATAAGGAATTATGATTTCGAACTTGAAGACTGCGGGACTTGCAACGAAAAAAAAAAAAAGTAAGTTATGTCATTGATAATGTATATGTATATATGTGATTCTGTAAAATGATAGAAATCGCCTTGCGCTGATGAGCGCGGTGGGTTGTCGGCCCCGTTGTTGGGTTGTGACAAGACTGCCTATAAAAATTATGAAAGGTCATGATTTAATTTGTTGCTAAATTCAGTGTAAATTTTAATGCGTATCAAAGGTTGAGAACATTGAGGTACGTAGTACAACTGATCCTCCTATTAACTACTTCAAAATATATTATGTTTATTTCTTTGAGAAAAAGTTACAATGAGCTTAATCTCAATAGTGAAAGATTAAATTAATTATCCACAATAAGAATTGGCAAATGGTTTGCTGACGGAGTATTGATTGGGAACATTTCATTCTATAATATCAGGTCAAATATTGTTTTGATCTGAATTATTTGATCGACTTTAAATGCAATTTGTCTCTTCCTCGAATTAACGGGTGAAGTTTCTTTTTCAATGAACTCATTAACTATATTTTATATTAGCATGATCGAGTAAGAGTGCTTTGAATGCTTTGAATATATTTTAAATTATATTTTAAATTAATTAGTCTAGAAATATGTTTCTCAACTTTTTCAAACTATTCTTATTGAGTGAGGCTACGGTGCTATCAGCTATGCATAGCACGGATTGGGTCCGTACTACGGCTCACAATTTGACTTTTCAAAATTCTAACGGTCGATCTGAACCGTTCAACATTATTATAAAATGAATATGTACTTGCAAATCAAATTTTACATTTTTTCGAATTTTTTTTTACTATTTTTTTAGATAGGCTGTTTTTGGATGGTCCAGAATGTTCAGATCAAGTGATTTTCGAAAAAATAGTAAAAAATTTGAAAAAAATGTAAAATTTGGTTTGCAAGTATATATTCATTTTATAATCATGTTGAACCGGTTCGGATCGACCGTTAGAATTTTGAAAAGTCAAATTTTGAGCCGTAGCACGGACCCAATTGGTGCTATGCATAGCACCGTAGCCTCACTCATTCTTATTTGCCCATGTAACTCTCCAGTATTAATGTTGAAACACCGAAGTTCGTACGTAATACCCATTTTACCCCTTCCTCTCCTCCCTGACCCGTTTGTATTTTCTATTTTATTCTCTCTTATGCCTCGCCAGTAAATCCACCTTTTAGATCTTTGACTTGGCTTTCTCCATTTTTTGAATGTTCAGGAGTATACAAGTTGCAAGTTGTATTTTTATAGTATAGAAAACCTTATGGTTTTTAATTATATGGTACATTTCCTATATATGTAAGCTTGTGGTTTTTTCATTAGTTGACTTGGTGCGTGGGATGTTTCATTAATATCAGATTGTTTGGCAGTGCATCTGCAATCCATTACGGAGCACAATGGAACCTTGCATCTCGGAGGTCCATATATATCACCATTCTCCACTGGAAGTTTTGGCTTTTCACTCATCCAAAATAGAAAAAAAAAAATAGAAAAAAACAATTCCCACCTCTGCTCCTCTCTCTTCTCATTCTATACAAACCCAAAACCAAAAAACCACTGCTTTAAACCATAGAAAAATTCCTGTAAAGTGTGAAATCTCTGGTTCCCATGGAGGAAGAACTAGAGGAAACCTCCCTCCGCCACCGCACAGCAGCATCGCGCCACCACCACCACCAGCGCCGCCGCGCCAAGAAGCCTCCTCCTCAAACGACGAACTACGATGACGTGTTTGGTGGACCCCCTAGACACGCCGTACCGTTCTCTGGCATACCTGACGACTACGCTGAGGTGTTTGGCAGCGTCTCGGTCTCTTGCTCCATCCCGTTTGTTGATCTTCCGATGGGGCAGATGGACGGCTGGGATTGTGCGAGTGGGAAGAATATGAATGGTGTGGAGGATGGGGAGATCTTTGGGAGATGCGACTTCTCTGATTTTGCTGTTCCATACGAGGAGCTGTTTGGAAGGGGAGAAAGTGATGAAGGAGAGATAGACATGCATTTCGCTTCTGCTACTGGAAGGTTTGGTTTCTATTTTTCTTTTTACTAATTTTGGTTGTGGGTTTTGTTTTCTGTGTAATTAAAGGAAGCTTCAATTTGACGAGGGAGGTTTTTCTTTTTTTGATTTATTTGGCTTTCAGACTTTCATAGTGGAAAACTTAGCAAAGTACGAAGAAAGTAATGTAATTTAGAATTGAGTTTTGCTGAAATTATGTTAAATATAAAAATTATTTGATTATTTCTTTTGAATTTAGTTTATTGAAGGAGTTAGAAAGCAGAAATCTTTTTATAATTTTCATGGAGGCACAACAAATAAACCCAAAAAAGAGGCGAAAAAGGAAGATTACGAAATTAGCATTGCTAATTTATGTCTTTTGCTTAAACTTTTGGTGTATTATTTAATTGGCAAAGAACTTGTTGGTGAGATACTGTTTAGGTTGTAGGTCCTTTTCATTTGACTCTTGAATGCAGTTTGGACTGTACAAATTCATACTAAAATGCTGTTTTTAGTCATCACTGTTACCGAAAGGTCCTAATATGCAGCTCTTGTTTTTAGAAGTTGTAAATTGCAGTTTAAATTTTAAGGGGAAAATTTTATTTGCCAATTATTCTCCATGTTTCAAAATAAAAGGCAGTTTTTAGACTGAAAATGTGCATGCATAATTTTATTGATCTTGTTTGTAATACAAATTGTCAATCAAAATTTTCCGCTGAAGTATTTTGTTTACCAATGATCTGCGTCTTTTTTATTTATAATAATTTTCGCGCGGGAATTCCTATTCAAAAAACATGTTTTGCATTTTTACCCTTCAGATTTTGGTATTTGTATTGCATGCAGGCTGAAAATTGATTGCGTTCTCCCCCGAAATGTATATTAGAGAATCATACATTTTCTATCTGTAATCTAATTATTTACCTTGTAAAGGTGATTTGGTTGATTGATTGCCATACTCGGTAACAATATGTGCCGTCCTTAAAACACCTCGATGCAATGCGGTATACACATTTAAAATTTTCTGAAATCCAAAATTCAGGGTTTCATTAGACTTAAAATAAAACTATATGCCCATAAAGTGTTTTCGGATTTTGTTAGTGCCTTTTTCATGAAAACTTAACACCTGTAAATTGTCTAGCATATATTAATTCATCTGCCTCTTATTGTTCTTTTAAAATTTTAGGTCATCGGTCAAGGGTAGGTCGGGCCCACAGACCATAGACCCATCAGCATTTATCCAAGAGTACTCTAATGAGGATAGCATTCCATATTTGGAAGATGAAAACTTCTCTGTGGCTTCTGACGAGACCCCGAAGGAGTACAACACATCCTACAACAAGTCAAGCAGAACCCGGGCCCACGAATTGCTTCACACGACTGCATCTGTACCTCAGCCCCAAACGGGTTTTACTTTTGTTATTGAACAGAACAACCCATTACCTGAACATCTCGTTGTCAGTGAGGATACAGTTACTGGCGAAAGCAGTGTGAAACCTAACCCTAAATCCTCTTTGAATAGTCAATCTATATCTAGCAAAGAACAAGTTTCGCATGGTGTTCCGTTTTTGGATGTAGCTGATGTCAATCTCCTAACCCGATCCGCAAACTTGCCTCCTCCAGCCCCGAAAACTTCAATAAATGAGAGGCAGAGAATAAACACATTGCAAAAATCTGTTTCTGTTTTGAATTTCAGTACAGAAGCCGAACAGCCACCATTGACTCAGCAAGAGAAGCCAAAGACAATTTTGAAAAGTGATTCTTTGCCGCAAAATTTTGATTTCGTGCCTAATTTGAAGCTTGACAGGAGGGAGAAACCGAAATTGAAATCAAGGCCAAAGACATTTTCGAAAAGTGAGTCCCTTCCACCAGGTTTTAGGTCTGAATTGGATGCCATGAAGGAGGCAATGGAATTTGCACAGGCAAGACTAAAGACAGCCAAGGAGTTGCATGAGAAAAAGCGTGAGGGTAAAATTACTGAGTTGCCCCTGAAGAAAAACCATGTTAAAGAAGAAAATTTGGAGAATTCCGAGGGGGAGAAGCCGAGAGTGTTGCGATCTATTAGTTTGGCCTCGAATTTCAGTAAGAGCAGAGAATTTATGAAGTTACAGGGAGGAGTGGCAACTCAAGGCACTCGTGAATTGGAGAAATCTGGGAAGTGGAGATCAGATGAGGAATTTCATGAATTGACTTCAATAGATCAGCCGACAAAGGAAAGAGAGAATAAAGTAGGAATGACTGGAACTGAGCCCTTGGTGGAAACAAATAGGGAATCAGTGCAAATCGATGGATTGCCATCGACTGAAGGGTTATCATGAGCAGAGGTGGGAATTGTAATGAATTTAATTAAGCTATATATCATGAGGACGGCATAAAATAACAAATCATTTTTAAAATAAACAGATAAAGACCATTCAAGAAAACAAATAACAAGCACAAATTATATAAGTGGCGCCACTGAACAGCTGGATTTAATATGTATTAATTTGTGCAAGCTCCTTAATTGTCCAAGACTGCATGCCACGTTCATATAATTAAGGATATAAAAACCTATACATGTTCTCCATGAGTTGCAATTGGCCGTATACTAAAGACTGCCTTCAAGAATTATGAAAGGTCATTTAATTTGATATGTCGTTAAATTCATTGTAAATTTTACTACGTATGAATTAAAGGTTCATAACATTGAGACAGTACAACTGATCGATCCAGCTATTAACTACTTTATAAGATACTATATATGTACTTTCTTGAGAAAAAGTTGCAATGAGCTTAATGTCTAAGCTCATTAACAAAAGATCAAATTAATTAGCAACAAAAAGAATTTGTAAATGCTTGGATGACGGAGTATTGATTGTTAACATTTTATTAAGAATTGGACTCCATATTATCAGAGAAAATTAGGGATTTGATATCAATTTAAAAAACAGCTCAGATAAATAGTGCATGTTAAGAAAGCATATAAATGAAAGCTGTTCAGCACCAGATATTTATATAAAAATTTTCTTCTGAATTAATTATTTGATTGACTTTTTATAAAATTTGGCTATTCCTCGAAGTAATGGTAGTAGAACTAGGGTGTTCTAAAATTCATCAAGTTTTCTGGTGAACTCAACTCTAAAATCTATTGGATTGGCCTCAAACGACAAATTCAGACCGTTGAAATCCACCTACCTTACAAGTGATGTGTCTACATGCGAAAATTTTAAATTTTCAAACTAATTTTGTATAGAGTTAATGGTCAAAAACCATCCAAAAAATAAATGCATTAAAATTAATTTATAAATCTTCTAATTTTGACTGCTTGACTTTATACTAAATAAATTTGAAAGCTGAAAATTTTTGCATGTAGACACATCACTCGTTAAGATAGATGAATTGTAACAGTTTGAATTCGTCATCTGAAGTCAATTCAATAGATTATAGAGTTGAGTTCACAAAGATACTTAATGAACTTAAAAATACACTAAATCTACTCAAATAATGGTTCAAATTTCTATATATGTCAAAGATCACATAGCTACATTTATTATAGTTGCCTGAGTTAGAGTGCTTGCTCTATTGGGCAAGAGCGATTAAAGTAATCAAACCGCATAGAAAATAATTGGGAACATGTGGCCTTCGTATTATCTGAGATTCTGATAGGGCCATGTTCCACAGGCCCTTTTACTTGTTTTAAACTGGGCCATGAAAGACCGGGATTCGGACCTCTCTAAGAGGCCAACCCGACGTCGTGTAAAAAGCCCAAAGGTTCACTAAAGCCGGGGCCCAATAAAGCGACCTCAAATCATATAGCCCTAAAATAGGCTCATACCAACCGACATACGGGATAGTCGCAGAAACGGCTAGCTTAATGCCCACGTCCCAGTAACGGCTGGCATAACTGCCCACGTTCTCCATAAACGCCCGAGATGGCAGTTATGGCGGGACTATATAAGGCAGAGATTCCCATTAGACAGGGGATGCAATTTTGACTAAGAGAGAGATCACATAGGTTAGAGTCCGAATCTCTCACAATTCTCTCCGAGTTCCTAACTCAATCCACAGCTCGGCCTGCCATCCCTTGGCAGGACGAATCCAACCCAGTCCAACTTTCTATACGGCCTCATCTCCCGAGATAGGACGTATCAACCACCGTGGGGCCACGCCTAGCTCGAACTCAGAGAATTAGATGGCTCATCAGAATACAACAATCCTGCCCCCGCCAGGGGTAACTACTTCACTAGGGATAACCAGCACACTACCTCCTTTGGTAACCCCGCTGACAGGAAATCCTTCCTACAGTCAGCCTCCCGGAGCAATGCCCAGCAGCTCGGTAATGCGACCTCCCGATCCACGGCCAGAGCAACCTCGCCACACAGGCCCCGACCTCACGACTCACCCTTCATTCACTGGAGGATACACGACTAGGCGGCTCTATACCGAGCACAACCCGTTAACTGGTGCCTATCATTCACCATACATACCATACTACACTCCGCAAACGCCATTTTACCATTATGGCGCGACCCCTTATACACCTTACACTCCGACGGGTCCCCAGTACCCTTATGTAACACCACCCGGACAGTTGGACCCGGGAGGCGCTCACGGGATTTACCCCGCAACAGGCCCAACATTGCATTCCCAGCAAATGCCACTACAACCTGCAAACCAAACTGTGCCTCCTGCTGTACCGGTGCCCCGACCTCTATCAGCAAACCGCGTCTGAAGCCGACCGGCAAATATTTCCCCAAGGAATTTGGACTCTCAGTTCGTACAAGTCCGAACCGGTAGTGAGATAGATACGCCCATCCCACGAGAACAGCATGTCCAATCAGAACGCATGGACCAAAATGTTTTGCCAGTAGGGGAACACCCCAACGAAGGAAGACAGCCGGAAGGGCAGGGGGAGAACAGGAAACCTGATCCCGAGAGGGAGCAGCATGCCAGAGGACCCGAGGTTCACCACCACAATGAGCGAGAATCAGCCAATCATGGCGGAGGGCCCAGACCATCTCGCCGGGATCAATCTCGCTCTTGTAATTAGGGTTAGATTTGATTAAAGTGAGAAGAGAGGAGTGCTTGTAACAATGCCGTTCCGCGGCTAAGTTCCTTTTCTTAGGGCTAGGCAGTAAACCTTGTTACTCTTGATGTTTTGATATATATTTCTGTTGATTATGATTTCTTGTTGTTGAAACAAAATGCTTTAGTGATTTACTATCTCTTCATCTAACTTCAATGATCTAGTTTGAGTCCGTTAGGGTAGTGACAATACTTTAATGGTAAGAGAAACTATTTGTATGAATTAGCCTCGTTGAGATCTATTAGGTTTATGTGAAGAAAACCTTAGCGGGGAAACCATAAACCAGACCAACAAAATGCGTACCAAATTCCATCACTTGCATAAGGAAAATCACAGTGACCTGTGTATTAATTTGGAGTATTTAAGAGATCAGACATTTGCATAAGGAAAATCGCAGTGTCCTATGTAGAATCTCGGTGAAAGATCTATCATTCTTGCATAACATAAATCGCAGTGACCTATGTGGTGTCTTTCATTAAACAACAACAGAAAATCAGACGCAACAGGAATATATTGTCAAAACGGATTGAGTGGCAATGGTGTGCCGAAACCGTAGGAATTCTCATCTCTATCTTTATTTTAATTACTTTTAATTGCTCCCTAATTTACATTGATCACAACAACATCTCTCAATTTTCAGATTTCGTTTAGCCTTTCGAAAGATTGTGATTCGATCGCTCAAAGTATTGAACCAATATTCCCTGTGGATTGACCTCGAATATACTACTCGATAGGATTGTGCGCTTGCAGTCCGAACCGATAGCATTTCTGAGTTTACAAATATTAAAAGAAACATTGCTCTCTTTTGAGTGATCATCCATCACCAAATTCGAAGACTTTGCGAAGCTATTTTTAGAGAGATACATGATTATCAAACCACCCCAAGCTATGTGCGAAATGCTTCTGGATATTGTCCAGGGACAACGTGAAAGAATAGGCGCGTTTGTTAATCGATTTATACAGGCATCTTGGCGAATCCAGAATCTCAACGAAGAATTCGCCTTAGCCGCCATCAAGAAAGGACTCCGTAAAGGGGGTCCGGGCACACTGCGATACGAGGCCCACATGAAGAAGATGACCACTCTAAGAGAGTTCTTGACTTTTGCGGAAGGCTACATCTGTGCCGAGGATGACAACGGGAGCCCCGCTAGACCACGATCTCGGTCTCCCTGACAACCAACAAACAAACAGCCAGTTCAGGACCGATCCCGCAACCAGAAAGAACCTCGGAGAAGTCATCCTCCCGAGCAGGAGCATAAATCTTGCACTAACGGGTACCGACAACATTTTGTGCGATATGCACCTCTCACCAAGAAGCGACACGAGATGTACCACATCATCGAAGACATGTTCGACCTTCCTCACCGTTACCTGAAAGCATTTTTATGGTACAAGACAACACCAAGAAATGTGAGTACCATGGTTTCAATGGGCATTCCACCGCGGAATGCCTCAAACTCAAAGATATCTTGGAAAGACTAGCACGTGAGGGCAAGTTGGTCGAATTCATCAATCCCGACTTCTTCAAAAAATTATTCAGAAAATACAATGGTTTTTAAGAAACTCATTCCATATAGGCAAGATTATACGGGACCTCGAGTTGGTGAGGGTGGCCCTCAACCTAGGGATGGCCCGGAGCCAAGACGCCAAGAACGACAGAATAGTCCTGTCATCAATGCCATCAGTGGGGGCCATCGCGGTACTATCCATAAGATCCAACCTCGCGACAACCGCAAACCATACCCCACCGTTCTAAATATAACAACCGACAAGAAGCGACCTCGGCCTGAAGAGGCAATATCTTTCTCGGAGAAAGATCTAAGTGAGATCTCCAGCCCGCACGATGACCCCGTGGTATTGAATCTCAAGATCAAATCTCACCAAATTGCAGCTTTCATATTCTCAACTCCAGGAAGATCCAATGCCCATATTGGAGAGGCTACAGAGCCTCAGGATACTTTATTTATGTAGGTACTCATATGTGGGAACAGAGTTGATATGTTCAACCGGAGGGTCCTCGAAAAACTGAAGCTTCGAGAGCTGCCCAACCTACATCATTGGGACATAAAAGAGGGAGCTATGCCCATCCTTCGCCACCTCGAAATTTATGATTGTGAAAAGCTGCACGTACTTCCCGAGCTACAAAAGGTGCAGACTCTTCAAGAACTAACAGTTTCTAAACCCTCACGTGAGCTCTGGGAAGGTATGCAAATGCAAGGAAAAGATGTACACAAAATTAAGCATATCCCATCTGTGCTTATAAGGTAAAATCTCATGCATCTTTGTTATAATATTTTTTTACAGTTTTCGATTGTCATCATATCCCATATGTTCATATTACTTTGCATGGCTGCAAGACTTTATTTTCTATTGTCATCACTTTTTTTATTATTTTTGTTGTAGTTTAATTAACTACTCTTAATTATTGTATGAAATATGTTGAGCAGGGAATATGACCCACAATAAAAGAGACTACACGAAAAAATGCAACAAGAAGACGAACGGTCAGATTTGAGTCTACTTTTAATTTTATTTTATCCCTATTTTCAGTTTGTTGTTCCCGGGCAGTTCAACTTTTCATACTTGCCCCTTGTCATGGTTGCTAGGTTTAATATTCTATTGTTATGTACTTTTAGTTTTTTATAATTGTAATTGTACTTATTGCAAAGGAGTTAATTTTTTTATGATTATTTATCTGATTATTAGAAGTAAAATAAGATAAATGTTGAATAATTAATTTGTATATTTTGTTAGCTTCTTTATAATTTCTTCCATTATTTTCTTAATTTTAATCTCTATAAATCCAAGTATTTTTTTAGAAATCATCTAAAAATATATGTATATCATTTTGAATTCGAGTAATATTTGTTGACAGGATTTTTAAAATATTTGTATACTACTTTTTCACTATTTTTCCAATTATGAAGTTATCAGGAATTAATGCATGCCTCTTGGGACAGAATTTGTATTTCTTATTTTAAAGATGCAAAATTTATTGTTTAATCAAATGGGTTTAATTACCCCCAAATAATCAAAAATTAATTACAAAAATTTACTAAATTAGTGTAGTTCGCTATAAATATATTACTAAATCATTATTTTAATTTTTGTGATGAACTGAACTATCGAGAATTATAAGAAAATATTACCAATTTCTATTGTTTTACAATAATAATTTGAAATTACTGAAATATTTGTATAATATTTTTTCACTATTTTTCCAATAATGAAGTTATCAGAAATTAATGCATGCCTCTTGGGACAGAATTTGTATTTCTTATTTTTTTAAATATTACAATAATATTCTTTTTATTTTTAAACTATGTACATAGCTTTAGTTGTTTGTTCAATTACTTCCTACATAATCGAAACTTAATTACAAAAATATACTAAATTAGTGTAGTTTGCTATAAATTTGTTGTGTATATTATATTGCTAAATCATTATTTTAATTTTTATGCCGAACTGAACTATCGAGAATTATAAGAAAATATTCTCAATTTCTATTACTTTACAAGAATAATTTGAAATTACTTAAATTAATTTTTAATTAGTTACAATTGTTACACTTATCATTTAAATATTGTTTCTTTCATATGTAACTTTTTATGGATTATTTTTTTTATGAAATGTTTTTCTTTGTTTATGTTTCACTGAGGTTATATAAGAAACGTTTTTACCATGGTTTACATCATCAACAATAATTAAAAAATCTTGTCTTAATTTTGTTCACTGAGGCATTTTGTCATACAGTTTATGGCTATCCACCCGTACAAAGAATGTAGCCATATAGAGCCAAAAGGTTAGTTGTTTTCAGGCTTAGTTTCAAAATTGATTAACCGTGTCGGTATAAGTATAACGTTATTCTACAATAACATTATGAATCATAGGAAAACTAAGCCTTGAAAATTAATTAATTATGTCGGTATTCTTGCGGATATTATCGTTGATAGTAGTCATTTTCATCCTTGTAAATAAAATATATTCTTGTAGCTACAATTATTCCTTTGTTAGCAACCGCAAATTCAAAATTGAAGAATACCGTTAAAGAATTATTTAACGTAGTCAAATGAAAGCGAGCAAAAAAAAAAAACAGGAATATGGACTAGGCCAGAGAATAATTCCAAAAGAAATAACAGGAATACAATATGGGCCTTTAGACAGCCCAATTGAAAAGCCTAAAGACTGGGTCCCCAAACTAGCGATTCAAATGTGTACTGTCCATTGATAGTGAAATGGATCCGTGGATATAACGTATAAAGGATAGTTGCAGTTGGAGCTACTGGAGAGGCAAACTCAACTACCAAAGCCCAGTTCGAAACTTAGGCTGATCCAAGTGTTGAATGCTCGTTCTTTAATTAAATTAAGCTAGCTTGATTTGAACAAATTAGCTTGAGTCCTTAAAAAATCAAACTCAAACTAGCTTATAAATTTGAAAATTCAATTTGATTTGAACTTCATAAAATTACGAATCGAACTCAAATTGAGGGCAATTGGAGTTTGATTTGTTGACATCCGTTATTGGTCAGGAGTGTCCATCTTGTAATTAAAGATTTTATTGTATGAAACAGGCAGGCATTTGAGAAATTCAAAAGTTACCCTGTGCACAGCTCTGTGCGTAGAGATGCTCTGTGCATAGACCCATGCCATACCCATACACTGGAAATTAAGATGAGAGTGGTCAACTAACAAGAATTTTATTTTAATAATCAATAACGAGATTAAAAGGAATCTAATACATAACATCATATATATGATATCAAGTTTAACAATTAGAATTTTCTGGTGTACATTTAACTTCTTAATATAGTAGATCCACTTGAAATATATCTTAAAAATATTAAAATACACTTATGATATATTTAGATAATTTAATGGAAAACTAAATATCTTTCAAAAAGACCCTAGCTAATTTAGTACATATGTTTTGAGAAATTAAGAATACATGTAATAATATTTATTAAATATAAAATAGATGTACATAATAACTATAATTGTCCTTTAAACTTCCCAAAAAAATAATATCTATTTCATAATAAATTAAATTTCCGATAAAGTTAATTTCAGATAAATCTAAATATACTTTAATTCTAAAAAATATAATTAATAAAAAAACACTATTAACTGCATAAAAATCATCCAGAGAAATATAAATATATGTTTACCGTATAAATGAGCAGAGAGGGCAAGAAAAAATTTGAATCCTTTGATCATAATAAATAACATGAGAATAAAAATTCTTAAATCTTAACTCTTTTAATGTACAAATTGGATGTACATGTTAAAACTATCATAACAGTAAGTACCGTAGGATTTCAAAAAAAAATTAAATGGCATTACTATCGATATTTTTTTTTAATTTGCACAAAGAACATAATTACATGATTCCAACTCAGGACTATGTATTTGCTACATACCAATTACAGGTAGAAAAACCAGAAAGTATCCTAAACCAAGATAATCGATCAGATCCCTTAACATAATTAATTAATTAATGAATAAAACAACAGTAAATTTTTTAGTAAGAAACATGAGTCAATTCCTATTTAATTTAACCGCGATTGGTTTACAAAAGTTGAAGGGTTTTGAGAAGTAACCCTTCAATATATTTACATTAAGAAAAACTTTTGTAAAAAAATAAAAAGTGAAAGAAAAAAAGAGAAATAACAGAATGAAGAAACAGAATAAAGAAAGTAAAATAAAAGTTGAAGGGTTTTGAGAAGTTCCGGCTATGCTGCTGTTATGCTTCTTCCTTGTAAGAGGTACCAATGTGTTCTTATTTCTTCGAACAGCTCATTAATCGTTTTGTATTGGTCTCAAAACAGTCGTACACATCTCTCTCTCCAAAGTATAAACTGCGCAATAAGTAGCCCTCTGTCTTCTTTTGGTATATTGGTATTTACCAGTTTTGCTATCTGGTCTCGTCCAGAGGTGAGATGACTATGTTGATTTGAAGATAACATGCATTCCAAAGTGGAGCGCACGGGGATCCTATAATCTGGCGGCCTGATTCAAATTTGACGGTCCGGATCTAAATTCAAAAATTGAGTTACTTTAGGAGATCCGAACTCTCTGTAATCTGTATTGACCATTTGACCTCCTTAATTAGTTTTGTTTATATCTTGTGCTCCGCATAAATTAAAAAATGCTCAGTCCAATTATTTGATTTGATTGGTCCCAAGACCCATCATTATCTCAACTCTTAGCCCACTTATTTATGGGCCCATATATATATATATATATATACTTTGAAAAATATACACATCTCATTTCTCAACCCAGGCCCATTTTCATAGCATTACTTTGCTCTTTATTTTATGTATCTGCTAGAGAGATCATGTAATATTTGAGTTTGCTGCTTTAAGGTTGTATTGAACCAATTGCAATGGGCCGAAAAAGGGACATTTTGTTTTGGAACAAAATAAACTGGCTTGGAGGTTAGAAGAACTAAATTTCAATTTGACTCTTCAATCTAAATAATTTATTAATTAAGAAGGCATCAACTTCTTGTTCAATCCAGAAGCGCAACTCTCTATGATTTTCTATTGCATCAAGATCCGTGCGGTGCAAAGAAAGGGACCCGCAATTGGTTGCTGCTTTTGTCCATACTCCATAATGAATAGAATATGTATGAAATCAAATCAAAATTGTCTTCTCACACCACCTCATGAACCGATTTGTTTTTTTTTACCATCGTCGAACAATTAATAAATAAAGTTAACAGTTTTTATAAGAAAATTTGAAAGTTACCACGGGCGCTGATTTAATGGGCAGCGCATATTTAACCTGTGTTCCCAGTAAAAATATAATTTTTAAGAAAACCTTGTCAATTTTGAAGAGAATCATTCCATGATGATAATTTCCCGAACGGGCTATTAGATATGTATTAGATATGAGAAACTTGAAGGAGAGAAGTGCAAACATGTCAGTTTTATTTGTGGAAAGACTGTTTGATGAAAAATGAAAAGAGAAGAAGCATATGAGAAGTAATAGAGGTAAACTTTCCATTTTCTATTGGGGTGTCAAGTGTTGCAAGAGGATATCTCTAATTCATGGAAGTTTGATAACTAATAATTTCGAGGGAAAATTATTGATGAGTGGCGTCCCGCACAGGTGGAAAATTGGGATATGATCCTTGAAGTTGAAGAGTTTCTCTGCAGTAGTCAAGTCAAATTAAAATGGTTTGCGATGGATAACATTTTATTATTAGAAACATTTTGTGGTCTACCTCCTTGCTCCTTGCTTGTACATACATCCAATTGTTCACTTATCTCTTATCTGCTATATAATTTTCAGAAAGATTATAGACCGTCCAAAAACAGTAATTTTGCAGCTATCTAAAAAAATAGTAAAAAAGTTTAAAAAAATATTAAATTTGATTTTCAACCACATTTTCATATGGAAATCAATTTGAGTAATTCAGGTCGACTGCTTGAACTTAAAAAAAAAAGATATAAAGATGTGGGACATGAATGGGCACGAAAAATGATAGGGAATTTGAGCCCTACTCTATTAAAATTTAATTGAATTTTATAATATTATTTTTTTTATATGGTTCAGTCTTTCCTATAAAATATTAATTATATATGTATCTTAGTAGTTAGAATTCTATTTTGTGGTTGTGGAAACTTTGATTCAAATCCATGATGATAATTCCCCGAATAGTCCAAAATAATTGCATTTTTGGTACAACCAAATTTCTTTTCACAGTATTGACGGTAGGAATTGGCTTTTTGCAACAAGTCTGAAAAAAGTCATTTGCAAGCGCCAAACACAAATACTACCGTTGTAGTAAGCTCCAATACAAATACTCAGTTTTAGACTATTTGCAAGGGCTTACCCTTGCTAATACATTTCTCTGGATCGACTATTCGCAAGGGTTGTGCTTATTTGGAGAAAATTAGGGTTTTGATATCAATTAAAGACACAACTTAGAGACGAACGTTAGGAAAGCACAAAGACGAAAGATGTTCAACACCGGATGAGGGTTATAAGTAGTTTAATATGTGCTCATAATTGAGTTATTACTCAAAACTCTAAATAAACAATGTAACCCGATTAATAAATTAGAAATATGACTCATATTTTTTCTAAAAAAATGTGCTCATAATGTTCTGAAAGGTGCCTAATATATTTATAATGTTCTGATCTGAATTATTGGATTGACAATTTGTACAATTTATCTCTTCCTCGAAGTAACGGGTGAAGTTTCTTTTTCTCAGATCTCGAATATTACATAATTAAGCATGCATGGACAGTTGGACAAGAAAGGTTAAATTAGTTAGTACAGGAAATAATTAAGAAATTAAATGTGGTTACCGAGGGGGTAGATATCGGGAACATGTGGTCTCCTTATTATCTGGGATTCAATTCCAAATAAATACACAGAGAAATTAAAAAAATAGAGTGACACTATTACAGAAAAGATGACTATACACGGTTAAAAAAAAGGGAGAATTTCACATAGTTTCGTAACTGTGTCCGCACGCATCATGTATGAAAAGGTTGATACATTGTACACGGTTGCGGAACTGTGTCTATATAGAATTAACTTACACGTTTCTTACATGAGAACTGTGTCGATTAGATCTCTAAAATAAGATGTTGAAACAATTGATTTATACATAGTCATACTAACCGTGTATAATAACAAGGACTATATACATGGTTATTACAAGAGAACCCTTTATGATTTGTGGAAATCATATACGATTTAATGTGTTTGTTACCCTTCATACACTGTTTGTTTTCAAAAATCTTTTTTATTAATTCTTCTCTCTTATGCCTCGCCAGTAAAGGCACCCTTCAGATCTTTGACTTTGCTTTCTCCATTATTGTACTTTTTGAGTATTTAAGTTGCAACTTGTATTTATATATGGCACATATCCTAAAAAATGTGCAACTTGTATTTATAAATTAGAAATCTGACTCATGTTTTTTCTAAAAAAATGTGTTCATATTTGTGTAAGATATATGGTGAAAGGTGCCTAATATATTTATAATGTTCTGATCTGAATTATTGGATTGACTATTTGTGCAATTTGTCTCTTCCTCGAAGTAACTGGTGAAGTTTCTTTTTCAATGATCTCGAATAACTACATATTATATAATTAATCATGCTTGGACAGTTGGACAAGAAAGGTTAAAATAATTAGCACAGAAAATAATTGAGAAATGTGGTTACCGAGGGAGTAGATATCGGTTAAAAAATAGAGTGACATTACTACAGAAAAGATGACTATATATGGTTAAAAAACTAATTAACACCAATCTAGGCAGTAATTTGAACTTTAAAAGAATTTAAACTAAAATAAAGATAAAGTGCTGTAAACATTAGGAAATTAATATTGTTTTGTACCAGAAACTCTAGCCAAATATATATATGTATTTGAGGCTTGTCAAAATCCCTCAAAGTTAAATCTTGCTTGTCCTCCTCAAGCAAAAATCTTAACTTAAGTCTCGGTCCGGTACTAAACTAATCAAAATTCCAAGTATGATCCTAACATGAAAAACTTGCATGATCTTGTCAAATCTTAAAAACTCCCGTGATATTTTTGGAACATACTCTAGACATACTTCGATCAATCTTGATTCACCCCACAATTCAATTACTCCACCCTCATACTCTAAGATGCTTGAGTTTCTTAAAAACTAATAAATTGAGTTTACCAAGATTTCAATTCTCAACAATGGTATGCCCGATTCTTGTTAAGAAACCATGTATCAATGTCGGTACTTTTTTTACACGGATTTTAACAAGAAACCACGTATAAATATCGATACCTTTTTTATACGGATTTTATTTAATAGACTGTATGTGTATAGTTGAGCTCATTTCGCACGAGCGCCTCCCCCCTTTACACACTTTTTGTTTGGATTTTTCTTACATCTGTGTATGATACGGTGTGTATGGTTAATGTTTTTGTAGTAGTGTGTGTTTAAACAAGCATATATAGTGATAAGTGTTTGGTGAAGGTTAACCTAACTTGTTTTTCCTGAATGAAAGAAAAGACTTAATTTTTCAGGTATCCTTAAAACCTCCTTCAATTTCTTATATTGTCTAGTTTTTATTATAACCAAAGTAATATGTTTCTCAAATTCCTGTTTTTTTTTTTTACTTTTTTTATTTTCCCATGTAACTCTCTCCAGTATTAAGGCTGAATCATCGAAGTTTGTAATGTCCGTTTGATCCGGCCCGTCCTCTCCTCCCCCATCTGTATACTACAAGAATCTTTTTTGTTAATTCTTCTCTCTTATGCCTCGCCAGTAAAGTCACCCTTTAGATCTTTGAATTTGCTTTCTCCATTATTGTACTTTTTCAGTATTTAAGTTGCAACTTGTATTTATATATGGTACATTTCCTAAAAAATGTGCTACTTGTATATATAAATTAGAAATCTGACTCATGTTTTTTCTAAAAAAATGTGCTCATAATTGTCTAAGATATATGGTGAAAGGTGCCTAATATATTTAAGATGTTCTGATCTGAATTATTGGATTGACTATTTGTGCAATTTGTCTCTTCCTAAAGTAACGGGTGAAGTTTATTTTTCTCAGATCTCGAATAACTACATATTATAATTAAGCATGCTTGGACAGTTGGACAAGAAAGGTTAAATCAATTAGCACCGAGGGAGTAGATATCAGGAACATGTGGCCTCCTTATTATCTCGGATCGATTCAATTCCAAATAAATATACAGACATCTCAGAAATTAAAAAAATAGAGTGACACTACTACAGAAAAGATGATTATACACGGTTAAAAACATGTTTTAATTTTCGGAACATGTTTTTTCTGTTCATGGTCTATTTGTGACTCATTTCTTTGGAACTTATTCCAGATAAAACATGTTATAAAAATTTAGTAGAAAAAAACCAAAATCCTGACTTTTCGGTATGTGATTACTGCTGCCCCAGATTCAGTAACCACTCCAGAAAAATATCCCGAAATAATTTAAAAAATAATAATAATTTACAAGAGTCAAATAGAACGAAAACCTAAAGAAAACAGAACCTCACATCGTGGCCTTGTATACAGTGACCATGTCAGGTTCTGACTTACGCTGGGGTGATCAAGAATTGTCATTGGCTTCATCATGCCCATATTTCCTTGTCATAATTTGCAAAATAAATTCATATTATGCAATAAACATATATAACCATAAAAAAATTGGACTGCCAGAAATAATGCATCTAACCAATATTGATTTTTAGGTCGCTGTTAATTCAAGGTAGTGTGACAATACTCATTTTCATTTTTTTTTCTTTTCAAGATTAACCCAGATTTAGATTTAGGTGATTAACACATGTCAAACTCAAGAACTTTACATAACAACCTTTAACAAATTTACATACATATGTACATCATACATATATACACCGGAGTATCACTAGGTCTTGTGGATTCATGCCATAAATGATTCCAAGTTTCGAACTATCATGCAACTTCAATTAGAATGTATTCATAGTCTCTTCGCTGATGTAAATTGGATTTTTAGCAAACTCTATCAGTTTGGACATATATAATTTTTCAATTTTTTTTGTTGCTCGTAGACCATGAATCCAATCAAATGATCTAAATATACAAAGTGATTTCAAGATCTCAATTTAAAAACTTGTTCAATAATACAAAAAAAATGAAAAATAGAAGTTAAATCAATATTACCTATAGCCAAGGTTAACAACCAGGCAGCAAATAATGAAAAAATGACTACATATGTTAAAATTTTGAGGGATTACAAATTTACAATTACAACAAAGGTTTTCTTAGGAAGAAATAAAAGCCGTTGCTTTAATTTTTCCTGGTGAGTTGATAAAGCTCTCCGAGATATATATGAGTTTTTTAATTATTATATTTTGAGATGAGCTATGGTGAGACGTGGAGTAAAACCAAGTTTTTACTTCATGGCACTATATTTCCATTTTGAAAATCCAAACAACCGATCCGAATGCTCAACATGTTCTCTATATTGAAATGTGCTTCGAGACCAAATTTTAAATTTTTTGGAATTTTTTTAATATTTATTAAGCCACTTTGAAAATCGCTAATCCGGTGGTCCAGAAATTTTTACTGTTTTTTACCGTTCACAGTGGATCAGCGATTTTCAAAGTGGCTTAATAAATAGTAAAAATATTTCAAAAAATGTAAAATTTAGTCCCCAAGCACATTTCAATATAGAGAACATGTTGAGCGGTTCGGATCGGTTGTTTTGGATTTTCAAAATAAAAATACGGCGTGGAGTACAAACTTGTTTTACTCCACGTCTCCACCACAGCTCATCTCATTATATTTTTCCAAAAAATTTGGTGTAGATTGTAGAAACATAATTGTACAACTTTCTCTCTGCTCTAGATCTTTGTCTTTGCTTTCTCCATTATTGTACTTTTTGAGTATTTAAGTTGCAACTTGTATTTATATATGTTACATTTCTTGTATCTGCTAGTTTTTGGACAAAAGAACTAGCTCTCCTCTGTCTACACTCCACGTGAAAGCACTAGCACTCAGAGCGAATATTTATTTTCCCAAACTTTCTCTCTCCTCTCTCTCTCTCTCCTCGGTCTACACTCCACGTGAAAGCTTTCATTCACTTTACACATCAGAACTAACAAAAATGGATTATATATAAAACCACTTGTAACTTATTTAAACTTCACATGTGGAACTAACCTCTTGATTGTTCCTGACATCATTTTTTTTTTACAAAGCACAACAAAAATGGATTATATATAAAACCACTTGTAACAAAAATGGTTTATATATAAAACCAGTTGTAACTTATTTAAACATATTTAAAGGTCGATACTTTTTACACGGATTTTAACAAGAAATTGTGTATAAATTAATGTTGGTATTTTTTTTATACGGATTTTATTTAATAGACCGTGTCTGTAAAGATTGTTCACCTCATAGGTATAAATACTTTTGTGCATAGATATAAATACTTTAGAAAAAAAATTCAACGTTGCAGTTTTTTGCGGTCCCCTCCAAGAAATTTGATTGTTAGGTGTGGGTACGATGAGGGTACTCATATCGGCTTCCTTTTTTTATTAATTCAGCAATATATACATATATATATATATATATATATATATATCTATAGGGATGAGCTATGGTGAGACGTGGAGTAAAACCATTTTGTACTCCATGGCACTATATTTTCATTTTGAAAATCCAAACAACCGATCCGAACCGTTCAACATGTTCTCTATATTGAAATGTGCTTGGAGACCAAATTTTACATTTTTTGGAATTATTTTACTATTTATTAAGCCACTTTGAAAATCGCTGATCCGGTGGTCCAGAAAATTTTACTGTTTTTCACTGTTCACAGTGGATCTGCGATTTTCAAAGTGGCTTAATAAATAGTAAAAAAATTCCAAAAAATGTAAAATTTGGTTTCCAAGCACATTTCAATATAGAGAACATGTTGAACTGTTCGGATCGGTTGTTTGGATTTTCAAAATGAAAATATGACGTTGAGTACAAACTTGTTTTACTCCACGTCTCACCATAGCTCATCCCTATATCTATATATATATATATATAGAGGAGGGATCAAGTTACAACAAAGTTACAACAACCATTTTTTTCATTTTCAAAGTCCAAATCGTCGATCCAAACCGTTCAACATGATTATCTAAATAAAATGTGCTTGCAGATCAAATTTTACATTTTTTTGAATTTTTTTACTATTTATTAAGATGGGTACAAAATTCAATGGTCTGAATATGACTATTTTTTTGTAAAATACTTAATAAATAGTAAAAAAATTCAAAAAAAATGTAAAATTTGATCTGCAAGCACATTTTATTGTGGAGATCATGTTGAACGGTTTGGATCGACGATTTGGACTTTGAAAATGAAAAAAATGGTTGTTGTAACTTTGTTGTAACTCAAATTTGTTGTAACTTGATCCCTCCTCATATATATATATATATATATATATATATATGTATGTATGTATGTATATAACTATTACGTATTTTAATAAGGGTGAATCACTCTATAATTTTAATTTTTTATCATCTGCACAATATTTTATACCATCTTCAAAAATAAAGTTTAAATTTAAAAGTTAGTATTATAGACTTGATCAATGTTATTAATAAGTTATCTTCATAAAACATAATTAGATTAGATATATGTTTCACCATAGATCAAGTGATATAAAATTTTAACGGTTGAAAATTAACGGTACTTGATGGCCTCTAGTACATGACCCTATCAAAAATATATAAAAAATTAGTGCTCAAAACGGTAACGAACATTAAAACAAAATTTTTAAATTAAGTGCCACAGTTTTGCATCAAAATAATTTATCTGATTTGCTTCATAAGAAATTTAGGGTTTAGTGTTGTCATTTCGCGCTTGCTTATAATATATCAAAGAATTTTATGGTTGTTAAGTCATTATTAATTAGTTTATTGCACACCTCCCATGCAACACCAGTTAATAGCTGGACAGCACCCACATGCACCAATAATCTAGGATTTACGATTCAAATTTATTATTAGCGTAACACCACCGACCGACATGCTTCGAATTATTAAAGAATTATTAAATTTAGGGTTTAGATTTATTCCTTGGTTATATAGCTTGCAAACTTCAAAGTGATTCAAAGAGTGGCAAACTTGACTAGATCTAGCAGCACACCTTATTATTATTATTAATAGTTTTTTATTTTTTTGGGAATGTGACAGTGGTTTGTGTGCATGCTCAGCCCATGAGATTACTTCTAAATTTGATTTCCTACAAACCCTAGTAAAAAGATAGATTGAATCTAGTTGCAAATGAATAGAGATTGAATGCAGTAACAGAGATAGCTGGGGATTGAATAGAACGCACTAGTCTAGTGCTTGACTACAAATCTCAAGTCTTTTGCATTATTGTAGAATGACAGATGCTATGTGGCATTCACAGAGTTACAATCCCTGCAGGATAGAAATACAAAACAAGTAGTTGGTAA
This sequence comes from Carex littledalei, assembly GCA_011114355.1. Classification (NCBI taxonomy): domain Eukaryota; kingdom Viridiplantae; phylum Streptophyta; class Magnoliopsida; order Poales; family Cyperaceae; genus Carex; species Carex littledalei. The sequence goes on from CM022080.1 coordinate 1,574,234, forward strand.
TTGGTAAAGGCAAAGTGGAAGCGTCAGTGACCCGCCACACTGTCAGTAAATGCTGTATTGGATTTTGGGAGAAACACTTTTTTGGTGGAACACTTATTGCTTCAATTACTTTTGTCATGAGAAGCACTTTATTCCAATCCTTTTATTTTATGTGATATTGATACCCTACTCTGCAATCCGTCCTTTTTCTAATATACACATTTGTTTTTATTAGAATGTTTTATCTTCCAAAAGGACGTTTTGGTTAAACTTATACATCACTTGCTGTCACAAACTAAAATTACTTTAATATAAACAATGAAATTTTATAGAAGAAGATAAATTTTTTGGATTGGGAAGTGGGTTTCTCACAAAACCCCAAACATACTGTTCTTATCTTAATAGAGCAGTTCTTAATTTAGTTTTCAGCGTTCAATCAGGAAGCGACAGAGCCCCTTTCTTTTATTTGTGTTCACATCCGCATGGTACTTTGGGTTAAAGCTGCTAATTAGTGCTTACTTTACAAAGGTGCTAATTAGTGCTTAGTTTAGTGTTACCCAATGATATTTCTAATTTAAAGGTACAGATAACAACTGGTACGGAGGAAGAGGAAGAGGAGGGAGATTCAATCCCTATGCTTGGTGCTTGAAGGATTCCAAACCCTTATAGTTACATAGTTTGGGTTCTCTTTACATCTATGTTGTATGGATACGGGTACGGTATCGTATCGGATACGATATGGATACGGCGATACGGTAATTTCACAAAATCATAGATACGTATCGGCGGTCCATTTTCATTCAAAACTGCTAAAATTCTTGGCGGTCGTGAAAGAAAATGGACTACTGAGAATCTCCAAATAGTATACATAACATGTTTTATTGTTTATTGTTTATTAATTTAACGTACGTTTAACATATGTCTCCGGCTTTACATGAATAAATTTCAGAAACCATGATCAAAATGTTAAAATAATTATGGTCAAATAATTCATCATCGTTTATTTTTTTTTAAATAAACTTGTTGGTAACCTGGTAGGTAATCAAAATGAAAGGAAGCTCAGGGTAAATATAACATCATTTAAACGAATTAGATGACAAAATTTTCCAACTTTTTTTCCAATAAAGTTATAATATATGAAGTTCCAAAATAATTGAGGGTTGTGCCCTACATCTATGCACAAAGATAAATAATGTTAATTAGTAGAACAAATGTTTATAGTAACAAAAACAAAGTTTCTCCTCTGATATTGGATTTTTAGAATTATTGAAAAGAAAAACTATATTATTGATCAATTTATCTTGATTTTACAATACATTTATAAGTTCTATTTATAATGAATCCCAGGCTCAAAGAACTGTAATAAAAGGTACTCAACGAGCCATTACACTCTGTTTTTTCTGTTTTTTTCTATTGGTAAAAGTTGCATTGGTTTGCTAAATGTACCTAGAACTTGCATCTCTAACATGTGAGCAACAAATGGCTATGTTATCAATTCACGAGGATTTGAACCCTCCTCTTAATATGATTAAACTGACAGTTATAAAATTTTCCAACAGCTTTGTTATTGATTAAATGATTAATTAAAACAAAAAGTGCTAGGATCCAGCCGGATCATTTAGTCCCACAAACAAAAATAGAAGGGAAGATGAGAGAGGAGAGAGAGTACATAAAAAAAAGGAATCAGCGACTTGAGAAAACAAAAATGAAGTCTGAGTTAACAATTTATTTTCTATCAAATTGAACTGAGTTAGGAACCGAAATGGAAAATAAAAGAGAAAGAAATGAGAATAAACATGTCATCCTAAAAGATGCTGGAAAAATTATTGAGATGGACCAAAAATAGGCTCTTAGGGCATGTTCGCTTGTCACGGGATTACAGGTATGAGAATTGACGGGATGAAAACTTACATTTGAAAAAGTAGAAACCTATAGGTGCGGGTTGTACGAGAATAAATATGGAATATGTTGAAATAAATATTAAGTTATACAGTGAAAATAGTTATGAAATTTTTTAATTTATTTTAAAAAATATGTATATTTATTTTATGGTACATCATTACCAGCTAAAAGCAACAAATGACATTTATTGCACACCTCCCATGCAACACCAGTTAATTATAGCTGGGGTAATTATATTTTCCCCCATCTATCCATCCCCCAACTAACTAACTTTCTCTTCTAACTATAATTAACTACCTAATGGTCCCTACAAATTAATTACCCAATTTTCTTCCTTTATTTCTTTCCTCTTTCTCCCTCTCTCTCCCACCTCCGCCTCCACCCGTCTCTCCCACCTCTCCCTCTCCGCCTCCGCCTCCCACCTCCGCCTCCGCCTCCCTCTCCCACCTCTCCCTCTCCGCCTCCGCCTCCCTCTCTCATCTCTCCATCTCTGCCTCCGCCTCCCTCTCCCACCTCCGCCTCCGCCTCCCTCTCCCTCTCCCACCTCTGCCTCCGTCTCCCACCTCCATGAACTATTTACACTTACACGATGATGATGAATACTTGCTCGATAATGGATGAATACTTGCATGACGAGGTATGAATACTTGTGCAACGGACAACTCGAAAGTATGTCATCATGGATCTCATTTGAAAGAGAAAATTGTGTAGAAGACGTTGGTGGTTTTAGATTTGCAAAATTTCTCACAGATCGTCAGAAATATTGGTTAGATTGAACGGAGAAAAAAAAATCACCTCTAAAAACGTGTAAAAGATGGGTGAATGATGTGTCCATTTTTTTTTAAATACTTGATATCTTAAGTGTGAATATTTTATGTATTATAGATGAATACTTGATTTATTATATGTGAATACTTGCTCGCGCCAGTTGTAAAATATTTTATATATTAGGCAGTCCCCAAATAGTAAGTGGTCCCCCAAGTAGTTAGTAGTTATTAAAGTAGTTATTGACCGGGGGATGAAACGGGGGATGAATTCCAGGGGATAGCTAGGCTCTCCCTTATAGCTGGACATCACCCACATGCACCAATAATTTAGGGATTATGATTCAAATTTATTATTAATTTATTATTTGCGTGACACCACCCACTACATGCATCAATTATTAAAGTTAGGGTTTATATTTATGGATCCTTGGTTGTATAGCTTTGCAAACTTCAAAGTGATTCAAAGAGTGGCAAACTTGACTGGATCTAGCAGCACAAATTATTATTATTATATATTTATATTTTTTTTGAGAATGTGACAGTGGCTGTCATTATTCACATCTTGCACCAGTGCAACTCCAAACTCTAGTTACATCACTATTCAGTTACTACCATAAAACCACAGTAGGGCTTTTTGCAATTATTATTATTATTTTTAACTTATGTTTAAATGAAAATTTAGGATGTTTTGAAGGATTACTATATATATTTTATCAATTTTGACATATATTAATTATTTTTTCTGAAAGTACATATTTATCTATATAAGTACTTGTACTATTCTAACAAAAGCTATATATATATTCGATCTCACATTTAAAAAAAATGTACGTCTGGCATTTACATTATATAATATTTATAATTAAAACCATTTGCAGTTGTATGAAACTCGCATTATGATAAAAAGTAAACTGGACACATCTGGTTCGGATCCAACTGGACATTACAATGCTTCCTCTAGCAAATATTCCCTGCGATATTATTTTTTGAAAATATTCCCTGCGATATTCTCTCTGTCTGTTACAGCTCACTCTCAGCTCACTCAGGTTAATTAATTGCACGTAAGGCATAAGGTTTTAATCTTAGCTATGGAACTTGTGTATTGTGTTCTAGTGGGATACTGACAAAAGACTAGCTTTAGCTTTTCTTTATAAAATACAACTTTAATTATATAAAATAAGTACTGTCATTTCGGGTCACGATATTGACAGTTGGCTTGCTAATAAGTAAATATTAAGCACCATGATTGAGGCTTGAAGTTGGATTGTTGTTTCCCAGAGATAAAATTCTTTATTGACAATGTATAAAAAATAATTACGCGTGACGATCGAAAGTTGGCTCCGATTTTTTTTATTAATATCTAACATTAAATTAAAAATTACAAAAATGTCCATATTTTTTGAAAATTTAGAAAAATACTCAAATTACTAGGAATATCGGAGGTCTATTATCTTTTAGGACCGCCAGGAATCCTAGAGCTTCTGAAAAAAATAGACCGCTAAGAAACATGGCGGTTCTATTATCATATCATTTTTTTTTATTTGACATTATTTTGCAGAGCCGAAATACATTTAATTTTTGTGATTTGACAACATTCGACAGCACGAATGTTTGATTTGTAATTTTTATTATCTAATTAGAAGATTTTATGATTTTTTTATGATTTTATTAAAATATTAGAAATATTTTTATATTTTTTTAAATAGATGGAATACTATAGAATTGAATTTACTAGAAGACTGTGACAAATTACTCGGATCAACATTTTTCAGTCGGAATTATTTGCAATTGTAATAAAAATTAAAATATTTTTTTGTGTGTTACTGGAAAAAATAAAAATGTTTTGGATCTAAGTTGTCAATCCCGGTTCAAAAGTCACTTCTATGTAAATAAAGAAAATAACATGATCCTTCTAGTACATTCAAATTCTAAGGTACTCTATCAATTTCTCTAGAACTGATTTAGGAAAATATTAAAATATTAAAAATATAAAATAGCTTTTCTGGAAATAATGAATTTTTTAGAAGGACCATGGTAATATCTTTATTAACTTAGAAGTAATTTTTGAACCGGGATCAATAACTCACATTCAAAATATTTTTATTTTTTTCCAGTAATACACAAAAAAATACTTTAATTTTTCTTATAGCCGCAAAAAATCTTGACTGAAAAATGGTGATTCAGATTATTACGCGGTCTTTCTTGTAAATTCAATTCTATAGTATTCCATTTATTTTCAAAGAAATATAAATATATTTATAATATTGCAATAGAAAAAATAAAAATATTATAACATCTACTGTTTAATTCAAATAAAAAATCATAAATCATAAATTTCAGTATTCGACTCCCGTATGAGGTCAAATCAAAATAATTAATTGTTGTCAGCTCCCGCATGATGTCAAATAAAAAAAAATCATACTTTAACGGAACGTACTATTATGTTTCTCGGTGATCCATTTTCTTTTAAAACCACTAAAATTCTTGGCAGTCCTGAAAGAAAATGGATCGCTGAGAATCTCCAAATAGTACACATAACATGTTTTATTGTTTATTATTTATTAATTTAACATACTTTTAACATATATCTCCGGCTTTACTTGAAAAAATTTCAGAAAACATGATCAAAATGTTAAAATAATCACGGTCAAATAATTCATCCTCGTTTATTTTTTTTAAAATAAATTTGTTGGTAACCTGGTAGGTAATCAAAATGAAAGAAAGCTCAGGGTAAATATAACATCATTTAAACAAAGATGACAACATTTTCAACTTTTTTTTCCAATAAAGTTATAATATATGAAGTTCCAAATTAATGATGGAATATATATACAAATTATAAAATAGAGTTGATCACTCAAAAGAGAGCAATGTTTCTTTTAATATTTATAAACTCAGAAATGCTATCGGTTCGGACTGCAAGCGCACAATCCTATCGAGTAGTATATACGAGGTCGATCCACAGGGAATATTGGTTCAATGCTTTGAGCGATCGAATCACAATATTTCGAAAGGCTAGACGAAATCTGAAAATTGAGAGATGTTTGTTGATCAATGTAAATTAGGAAACAATTAAAAGTAATTAAAATAAAGATAGAGATGAGGATTCCTAGGGTTTCGGCACACCATTGCCACTCAATCCGCCTTGATAATATATTCCTATTGCGTCTGATTTCCTGTTGTTGTTTTAATGAAAGACACCACATAGGTCACTGCGATTTATGTTACGCAAGAATGACAGATCTTTCACCGAGATTCTACATAGGACACTGCGATTTACCTTACGCAAATGTCTGATCTCTCAAATACCCCAAATTACTACATAGATCACTGCGAATTTCTTTACGCATGTGATGGAATTTGGTACGCGTTTTGTTGGTCTGGTTTATGGTTTCCCCGCTAAGGTTTTCTTCACATAAACCTAATAGATCTCAACGAGACTAATTCATACAAATAGTTTCTCTTGCCATTAAAGTACTGTCACTACCCTAACGGACTCAAACTAGATCATTGAAATTAGATGAAGAGATAATAAATCACAAAAGCATTTTAGTACAACAACAAGAAACCATAATCAACAGAAATATATATATCAAAACATCAAGAGTAACAAGGTTTACTGCCTAGCCCTAAGAAAAGGAACTTAGCCGCGGAACGGCATGGTTACAAGCACTCCTCTCTTCTCACTTTAATCAAATCTAACCCTAATTACAAAGATGATTATTCCTTCTGCCCAGGGGCCTTATATAGGAGTGGAGGGACGTGTAGAGGTTGAGTAGGGGCTAAGAAACTGATCTGGAAACAGCTGTCGGCAGTTATTCCCCAAGAGATGCCTTCGGATACGGACCGTATCAGGTGATACGGTCCGTATTAGGACCTTGGCAGTTAGGGTTTAATGCTTCAAGCGCTATCTTCTGGTCTGTGCTAGGCCTGGTCCGTATTGGTCAATACTGGCCGTAACAGGGACTTAGTCGATGAGCGTCGCTGATCCGATTGACCTGATTCTAGCTCCATTTGGTGTAAAATAGTCCCAAAACCTGTTTTCTGTAATAAAACATAAAGAAGGGTGACAGTAGCCTTTTTCTCTAATTAATTAAACATAAATGTGAGAAAATATGTAAAACCTAAGCCAAAACCCTACGTAAATCATCATTATTTTGACTCTGATCACGCCTCCCAACTTGAATTGTTGCTTGTCCTCAAGCAACGACATCCTAGCTGGTCAAAGATTCGGTCTAGGTTAAACCATACAATCTCAAGGTCTTGTTTAAAAATTAAATTAGGGCTTAGGTTTGGTACAATTGGCATGACAATAAAAATCTAGAACTTTAAAAAATATTCATGACCTCTCCCTTGAACAATTTATTCACCCCATGATTGACCTCATTATGCTTACCCTAGAAAAATTATTATCGAACAATCTATTTCACAAATATCCTTAAAATTGAGAGTATTAATTTCCCCTTCGATTATAAATGGATCCCTTCCAATCAATAGGAATTCTAATGATATAAATTTTGATTTTCCTTCCCAATTGATTGGAGCAAAGTATGACAACTAAGTGTGTTGGTACTTGTGACTATTTTTGAAAAATTAAATATGTACAAGAATTTAAATTTGGGAGGTTTTCTCGAGCCTATTGGTAACCAGTCTTGCGTAGGCACCCGTACTCTTTTTATCCTCCATCTTTTATTCTATTTTTTTCTTTTTCTGAATTTTTCTATTTTTATTTTTATTTTTCTCATTTCTGATTTTTTTGTATTTTTGTATTTTTCTGAAAATAAAAATAAAATATTTTTGTGTCACAAGCACCATGATTACACACAATTCCAAGTATTCATTCATACAAGAAATTATTGCATAGTTTCGCTAGGGGTCTATCTATAATAAATGGGTAATCTAAAACACTATCAAATTTAAAAGACTTTGCAAAAATAAATTACTCAATAACTAAAAATTCTAAGGTTTGCAATTTTGGTCAACTCTCATGGTTAGCAATTAATTGTTCACTTTGAGATTACAAATAATTTTAAAAATTCCTAATTTTTGGTATCATGGCCAATTGTCTAAACCTTAGTCTAATTCAATTTAAAATAATTCCTATTTGATTAACCTACTCCTAGAATTAAAATAAAAATGCAAGCTAGCTAAAAAGCTCAATTTAATCATTCTAGGATTTTCGGTAAAGCCTCTAACCCTAGTCAAAAATTGAGTCTACTAGCACCTAAAAATTTAAATTGAGAAAAATTTTAAAGATACATGGTCAATTTACTTACCCTACCCCCCGAATAAAATTGAGCATTGTCCCCAATGCTCGAGAGATAAAAATAAAGGAAATAGTAAAGTAAAAAGACTGAGGAAAAGATACAACTCACTGCACCTCAATCCTGAGGTGGTGGAGGTGGTGGTGGTCGCTGGATCTCCTCGTAGAATGACGGGTCAAAGAGTCCGTATGGTGGCGGCTGGTACTCGAATCCGGAGCCGAGAGCATACTGATAATACTGCTGTGCCATGTAGCGCGTCTGCTGGATCTCGCGCCTGCTGGATCTCGCGCCTGCTCTCGTCAACACTCCTTCGGACCTCCTCCATGCTGTTTCGGATTTTGCCAACCTCTTGGCGAAGTGATGAGCCATTCTGTTGCATTTGTTGGGTAGTCTCTCCCGTCGTCAAGGTGAGCTCATTGAGGTTCGAGTTCATCCAATCTACCGTTTGAATGAACTGATCAAGCTCAGCTGTAGGGGCATCAGATGGTGCCGCCCCTGAAGATCCGGCTCTAGCTGCCGATGTGCCTGCCTCCCTATATGCATCAAAAGGAGGCTTCTCCTCTTCTCTTTGCTGCCGATCGATGTTAGCCTGATTTCTCATTGCGGCTTGGCTTTCGATTACATCCATGTAATCTTGAGGAGGCTCATAATCTTGCGAATTGGAGAATTCCCTTCGGTGAATTGTAGAAGTAGGGGCCTGGATAGTGGCCGGTGACGAATTTCATGGCTTGAAGGCATGACATGTCAATTTGTGTGAGCCCACTTGCCTCTTTGAGATGATCGATCTGCAGAGCGAGATGGTTGGCCAAGATCGTTGCCACGAACCCAATGGAAATCTTTCCATTACCTTTCTTAGCACGGGTGACCTCACGAATTTGATTGCAAAGGAGATGGCCAAGGTGAGGTCGCACTGGTGTTGGCTCGATCATGCACTTGAGAAGATAGAGTTCGGGTAATGTCACCTTGGATGAACTCTCGCCTCTTGCGAAAATGGAATTGGCAAGGATGACTTACAAGAGGCGGACTTGGGGATGGATGATTCTGCTTTCCGGTCGAGTTGAGTTTTAGTTGTCTTCAGTGATGCTGTACCAGAACTCTCGGCAGTTAGGAGAATCAGAAGTGCCATCATCAGTGAGGTTGAAGATGGCGCAGAAATCATCCATGGTGACTGCGTACTGCTCGCCAATCATCTGGAAAGTGATGGAGTCTTCATTGTATCTGAAAGTCGTAAGGAACTCCTTCGTGAGCACCTTGTAAATTTTGACTCATTCGATCAGTTGAAGGAATTGCCAGAGGTGGATGCGGTTTGCGAGCTGCTCGGTTTGTGCAAGGAGGCCTAGTCGCTCGAGTGTCTCCGTGTTGATGGATTTGTGGTATATGACCTCCCTTGTTTGCATCTTCGCGTAACTGTTTCTGAATTGTGGATGCGGGAAGACGGGTTGGTACTCGGTTGGCTGAACCTCCTCCATTGATTCATCGGAGTCTTCTTCCTCAAGACCGAAATCCCGAGGGTTGAACTCCTCCGAGGCATACTCCTCATTGGAGACTGATGTGCCTCTGTTTGAGTGTTGAGTGTCGGATTGAGAAGATGAATGGTTGGAGGATTGTGGTTGCGAACCGGAGGACCGGGAGGATCGGCTAGAGGAGCTCTGCTGTGAATTGCTCGGGCTGGCACCCCCGAGGGCTTTCTTGGCACTCCTTGTAACTGCCCCTAAAATATTTTTCATTTTTGGGGCCATTTGCTCAATTTTTATATCTCTGGTTGGTTGGTGAAAATTGACCAAGTACAAGACTGAATACGGACCGTATCAAAAGGTATTTCTGGAAAGACTAAGTGCTGGTTCTAGTAAACTATTACAGACCGTATTGGGTCAATACGGACCGTATTATACTGGTAAAAATTGGGAAAACTGACAGAAACCTAATTTTTTTGTGATTTTTGTGATTTTTGCGTAATAAAACCTAATTACCTAAATTAATGCAACAGGGATTAAGTCAAAACAAATGCAAAAATGATTTTTAAATTTTGAAATCGAAATAGGGTTTAGAAAAACCGAAATTGGAGAAGGTGGATCCGAGGGGCCGTCGGATACGGACCAGGTACGGTCCATATTAGAGCGGAGGTGCGGAGAGGGAGTGAGGCGGCAGCTTCAATGGGTGAAGGCGTAGGTGCAGCGGTGATGGCGGTTGGCGGCAAGGTAGAGGAACTTGATTTCGGGCAAAAGGAGAAGAGAAGAAGAAGAAGAGATTGAGGGGAAGAGAATAGGGAAAGAGAGGAAGAGAAGGGGTTTAGGGGTTAAAACGAAAATGGTTAACGGTTATGAGACGTGATTCACGTGGGATTTCAAACGTCTCTCTTAACGGGTTCGCATCTCCCAGATTAACCTTTATTACGGACCGTATCAGCCAATACGGTCCGTATCCAATCCGCTATGCTCAAACCCAATAATCGCTAAGTTTCAATCCCTGTGAATACGGGCCGTATTAGCCAATACAGACCGTATTCACCACTTGTTTCCTGGCTTCCTACTCTATTACCCTCGTGTCCATTGGTATGGTCTGTATCAGCCAATACAGGCCGTACCAGAGAGTATTTTTCCATCTTCCGAGATGTCTTTGATCAAGCCTTCCTCCAGCATGCTTACCTGATCATGGGAAAAAGGTGGGTGTGAGTTGTTTCTTTGTTTAAGTCCTAAAAAAAAAAATATATAAAAATTTGTACGCAAATATAAATGTGGCCTTGGGTTGCCTCCCAAGAAGCGCTTGTTTAAAGTCGTTAGCTTGACTCGGTGTTGCATCAGTTTCTTCCAGACATCCTCCCGTCAATGCAAGTGGGTTGCTTGTCGGGTGGCTCGCCTTCAGCGTCTTCTGTGGTTTCATCATCACTGCCCTTCTCGAAGAAGTCGGTTGATGTTTGGGGTCCGGGGTCGAATACCAGACTCACGCCGAGTACCGTTTCGACCTCGTCCAGTCTTTGAGAAATTGCATCGAGTTCTTCGCGTAGGTTTTTTATTAATGCAAGGGCTAAGAGAGAATAATTCCTGTTGTATTGGGACTCTTGTTCAGATCATCGGTTTGTTGTGTCACGGAGGTTGGATGGATCTGACCGTCATCTTGTACAATGAACAATCTCTCCATTTCTGCTTCGTGCATCATCTCCTCGATGTCTTCAAATTCATCCATTCGCAATTCATCATTGCCGTATTCATCTGCCGTTTCCAAATTGTAGACAAGATTTATGTCAGGTGGGACTTTGGTTTCATTCATGTTGAAGATCATTTTGTTCTCGCCAACATTGAGTGAAATCTTTCCATTCCTAACATCGATCATTGCCCCACATGTGGCGAGGAATGGCCTTCCAAGGATGATCGGAATCTGCTCATCTTCTTCCATATCGACTACCACAAAATCTGCTGGTATCCAGAATTTACCGACTTTGATTGGGATATCAAGCAACATTCCTTCAGGATATCGAATTGATCGGTCAGCTAGTTGCAATGAGATCCTTGTTGGTGATAGGTCTCCACATTCCAATTTATCAAATACTACCTTAGGCATCAGACTCACACTTGCCCCCAGATCACATAAAGCTCTCTTAAAATCGGTTGTGCCAATGGTGCATGGTATCGAGAAGCTTCCCGGATCTTTCAACTTTGTCGGTAATTTGCTTTGCACGAGCGCACTGCATTCCAGATTGAGCGGAATTGTTGAGAGTTCTTGGAGTCTACTGCGGTTCGAAAGAATCTCCTTCAGAAATTTAGCATATGAGGGTATGCTTGCAATTGCCTCTGTGAAGGGGATTGTGACTTGTAATTGCTTGAGTGTCTCCATGAATCTCGCAAATTGCTGCTCTATCTTGTGCTTGGCAGGCCTTGGAGGGAATGGCAGAGGTGGCTTGTAGGGTGGTGGTGAAATGTATTCAGGTTCGGGTTGTCGCTCGTCTCCACCTACGGTGTCATTCTGCTCCTTGGTAAGGTCTGTCTGCAGTTCGAATACGGGCGGCTCCGGTGGTTGCGGCTCGTACTCTTCGGAATGCGATGGTTCTGCATGCATCTCATCAGAAGTTTGATCGGGCATGGGAGGTCCCTGATAAGCTGTACCGCTCCTTAATGTTATGCTTTTGCAAGTCTCTCTCGGGTTTTCTTCCGGTTGGCCCGGAAATTTGCCTTTTCCGCGTGTAATACTCGAGAGTTCTTTAGCCATCTTAGAGACATTGTCTTCTAAGTCTTTGTTGCGGTTTGTTAAGGATTCGATCTTTTGTGCGATTTCAGCGTTAGCCTTATCTTGCTTCTCTAGGAATCTCTCCATTAAAGATGTGATGTCAGGTTGCTGTGGTTGGTTGTATTGCCTTGGTTGATAATTCTGTTGAGGATTGTTGTATCTCGGTTGATAATTGGGCTGTGGTTGGTAGTTCTGTTGGGGTGCAGCAGGCCTTTGATTATTTGCGTATGAGAGATTTGGATGGTTTCGGTTGTTCGGATGGTATGTATTGTAAGCGGGCTAAGGTCGAAAGCTGTTGTCGATTGCGTTTGCTTGCTCCATTTCTTCCTCAGTTTCCGTCACATTCATACATTCGGTCATCTCATGCGCTCCTCCACAATAGCCACATGCTGTTGCGGCATTGACTGCTGCTACCGTTCACTGCTTGGTTTGCTTGTTGAGTGCCATTTGCAAAGCATCAATCTTTGCGCTCAGCATGGATATATCATCTACTCGGTGCATGCCAGGTGTTGGAGTTGGCTTCTTTCGTTCAGGGATCCAGTAGTGTTGGTTGATTGCAATCTCTTCAATTAGGCTGTAAGCCTCGTCAGGTTCCTTGTTCATGATTGCTCCTCCTGCGGAAGCATCAATAGAAAACCTATCAGTAGGGTTTAGACCATTATAAAAAGTTAGGACAATCAGCCATCTTTCTAGACCATGATGTGGACAACACCTTAACATATCCTTATATCTATCCCATGCCTCACACAATGTTTCACCATCCCTTTGTTCAAAATTAGTAATTGCATTTCTAAACCTCGAAGTTTTGGATGGTGGAAAATATTTTGCAATAAACACATTAAACAATTGGTCCCAAGTTTGAATGGAATTGGCCGGTAAGGAAAACAACCATGCTCTTGCTTTATCTTTTAATGAAAATTGAAATAGCCTTAGCCTGATTGCTTCATCGGTAACTCCGTTGATCTTTATCGTCTCGCATATCCCTAGGAAAATTGACAAATGAAGATGTGGATCTTCATGTGGAAATCCTCCAAATTGCTGTTGCGAAACCATATTTATGAGAGCAGGTTTGATCTCAAAATTACGGTTTGTAACAGTTGGCGGGTTTATACTAGAATTAGGATCATTCGCGCGCGGTACGCAATAGTCTCGTAGAAGTTTGGGTCTTGCTGCATCGTGAACTCCATTATCACCATTGTGTTGTCTTCCATTGTTAATCGGTTCGTTCGGTGGGATATTCATGTTGATCGAATCTGAGTCTTCTTCGCTTTCAGAATTACTTGATGAAGAACTATGATTGGTTCTTATCGGTGATGTGGAAGCGAATTGTCCTCTCCTACTTGCAATCCTCTCGGATCTCCGCACGGATGATTCGGCCAGCGTGCAGTGTCCTAAAAAGAAAATCTGAAAATTTAAACTAAAAACTAAAAATAAAAAAACGAAATTGAAAATAAAAGAAAAATAAGAATGCAGAAAATAAAAAAGAAATCTAGGCGTTTCTAATTAATTGGATTCAATGGTCAAAGCAAGGGCGTCTCGCGAGGCCTTGCACAATGAACCGTTATTCTCCGGCAACGGCGCCAAAAGGCTTGATCACTCAAAAGAGAGCAATGTTTCTTTTAATATTTATAAACTCAGAAATGCTATCGGTTCGGACTGCAAGTGCACAATCCTATCGAGTATTATATTCGAGGTCGATCCACAGGGAATATTGGTTCAGTGCTTTGAGCGATCGAATCACAATCTTTCGAAAGGCTATACGAAATATGAAAATTGAGGGATGTTTGTTGATCAATGTAAATTAGGAAACAATTAAAAGTAATTAAAATAAAGATAGAGATGAGGATTCCTAGGGTTTCGGCACACCATTGCCACTCAATCCGCCTTGATAATATATTCCTATTGCGTCTGATTTCCTGTTGTTTTTTTAATGAAAGACACCACATAGGTCACTGCGATTTATGTTACGCAAGAATGACAGATCTTTCACCGAGATTCTACATAGGACACTGCGATTTACCTTACGTAAATGTCTGATCTCTCAAATACCCCAAATTACTACATAGATCACTGCGAATTTCTTTACGCATGTGATGGAATTTGGTACGCATTTTGTTGGTATGGTTTATGGTTTCCCCGCTAAGGTTTTCTTCACATAAACCTAATAGATCTCAACGAGGCTAATTCATACAAATAGTTTCTCTTACCATTAAAGTACTGTCACTACCCTAACGGACTCAAACTAGATCATTGAAATTAGATGAAGAGATAATAAATCACAAAAGCATTTTAGTACAACAACAAGAAACCATAATCAACAGAAATATATATATCAAAACATCAAGAGTAACAAGGTTTACTGCCTAGCCCTAAGAAAAGGAACTTAGCCGCGGAACGGCATGGTTACAAGCACTCCTCTCTTCTCACTTTAATCAAATCTAACCCTAATTACAAAGATGATTATTCCTTCTGCCCAGGGGCCTTATATAGGAGTGGAGGGACGTGTAGAGGTTGAGTAGGGGCTAAGAAACTGATCTGGAAACAGCTGTCGGCAGTTATTCCCCAAGAGATGCCTTCGGATACGGGCCGTATCAGGTGATACGGTCCGTATTAGGACCTTGGCAGTTAGGGTTTAATGCTTCTAGCGCTATCTTCTGGTCTGTGCTAGGCCTGGTCCGTATTAGTCAATACTGGCCGTAACAGGGACTTAGTCGATGAGCGTCGCTGATCCGATTGACCTGATTCTAGCTCCATTTGGTGTAAAATAGTCCCAAAACCTGTTTTCTGTAATAAAACATAAAGAAGGGTGACAGTAGCCTTTTTCTCTAATTAATTAAACATAAATGTGAGAAAATATGTAAAACCTAAGCCAAAATCCTACGTAAATCATCATTATTTTGACTCTGATCAAGAGTTTTACAACTCCCACATCCCGTAACTTCTTGCAAACCTCCAGGATGATCGCACAAAATCATATAGAAAATATTCTAAGATTTTGGCTTGAATTTTACATGAAAATCTCAATTTTGAAAAAGGTCACTGCTACAATTTTTTAGTCTTACTAGAGATACTGAAGAATTTGACGATATGGAGCAAGAATCGGGACAAATCGAGCCTGACGGAGATTGTGTGTTACGGACCACATTGGAAACCTAATCTTAATACGGTCCGCATCAGGGGTTAGAAGGAGCACGTCTAAAGACTAGAAAATCAACAAACTCAAATACAGGGACCGCATTACCCTTAATTCAGTCTTGAAGGATTAACAAATTCACTTAGTGCTGAATTCAGTGCATCTAATGCCTTTCGGCCTGGTAATTACAGGCGACTCCAGAACAGATTTCTTGCACCATAGGTGACTTATGGTATATAGATGTATGCATCCCATTGAAAGACAGACTCCTCATTCAACTTCTAAGAGCTGTTGTCCTTTGGACAATTTGGATACAAATGAACTCTTTATATTTTAAAAAATACTACTGCTAAATCTATTAGAGTTATTGGTTCAAAAATTATCTCTGCCGCGCAGACTGCATGCTGCATGATGTATGGAAATAAATCTGCTGCGATCCTCTGAGATCGCAGGGTCCCTGCGATTCCAATCCCAACTGTTCACACGCTTCGAGATTCGTGCACAAAAATTGACTTCTCAAACAAATCCTGAATTTCATAGTTTGAATGGTTGGAATTAGAAGATTATGCAATCCCTTAGAATCGCAGCAGGTTCGCTTCCCATGATGTATACCTCCTTTTGAAAATTTAAGCAAGGAGATTATTACCCCGTACAACAACTATGATATGTTTGTTAGCCATATCATATGAATTAAATCTCAAAGAAACCAAGCATTCACGTGGTGTGAATAATTCAACGACATAGGAAGCCATGCTCGAGGTAGATCTGAGATGCATCCAGCTGCTTATTTGTATATTTAATTCACTAGTCAACTCAATGGCAGATCTCGAGGTCTACTTCATTTGTTTAATTCAGTTGATTCGGTCGAGTTTAATTAGATTGCATATCTGTACCCAGATGTCATGTGTACTAAACAAGAATGTGATATGGCTAACAAACATAGTTGTTGTACGGGGAAATAATCTCTTTGTTTCAACAATTTAATCTAGTTGACAATCAACCTTTCATTTAGTGGAAAAGACAAAATATTACAGGTACGAAATCCGCATAGAAGACTCTTTATAGATATTAAATAGTTAAATGGCTTGACTTTCAATCTTTACGAAAAGAAATAATCGAGTTGTAATTATAAATTTCCGTTGCAAAACATTATTATTATTATTATTATTATTATTATTATTATTATTAGCTGTTATTATTTTTATTATTATCAATATTATTATTTAGTTGTGTTAAATTTACAAAAACAATTCTATATTTGCTTATAATAATTTATTATCACATCGTTTGATCAAATTATAATTGCAATAGTCGTAATTATTGCAAGGACAAAATTAATTGCAGATTGCAAATATATTGCAATGAAATTCTTTGTAACACTAACAACTAATATTCCATGAAAAAATTATTTTAATGCAACAAAATCGTACTCAAGAACCATTGACCTGTCACATCTAGATCTCATCTATCATTGACGAATCAGGCAAATTGAACTAAAAATCGCTGGCCATATTTGAAAATTTTAAAAATATTAATCCACACATCTACCATAGCTGTCCTGATCCATCAACGATTTTAATTAAAAGAAGAAATTTTGGATTGAATGTTACCAAGGCATCTTTTTTTGCATCTTTTTTATGTTTTTTTAGGTGTAGAAGTCTAAATTCATTTAGATACATACTCGCCACACATAGATGTTGTGATTTTCTCATTTTGATTTTCTGATTGGCATTTATTTTCATCTTGAAAATATCATTTAAGGATATAGATCCACAGTAATCAATTCTTGATTTTGTTGTATGTTAATGTGTCATTCGCCAAAATTTACTAATATGTTTATAAATTTACTAATATTTATCGTTTAATTAGTATGCGGCTCAATTGATGAAACTTTCTATAAAATATGAAGGTCAAGTTGTATTGATATGGAGGTCAATTGATGAAACTTTACTTAAAAAGATTGATGAAATTTTTGGTACATTATTCTATAATTGGTAATTAATCTTTTATTTTTTTATCGAAATAACATTCTGACTTATTACTTATAATTTTACTTGTTAGTTGCTGCCAAGTTTTTTTCAAAAACAATTTATTTATAATTTGGATTTACAACCAATATATTTTGATATCATTCATGGATATTGTTGACTAATTATTTTTTTCATTGGTCTATTTTATGAATATATATCATTCTGTATGATAATCCCTTTTGTTCTGTTGTCATATGTTCCCGTTGTAACACACGTGCAAGGTACTTGTTTATTGTTAGTTATTTTGATGCACGGTTGTTCGATAAATGACAACTTTATATTATTTGTACATACATATCTTAAACGAAATATGTTAAAACCGAGTGCATGAAGATCTGGATGATAAAATTTTAATTAATTAACTAATGTTATTTTATTTTTAGAAGATATAACATTAGCACCGCCCATAGAAAATGAAAAATCTACCAATTGTTTCTCAAATTTAAAACTGCAGCAAAACTTTCTATAGTCTATAACTCTATATATACCCACTCATACTGCTGCTCTATCAACCATTCCTAAGAAAAAAGATAAATTCACTTTCAAGCACCACCCCCCCTCCCCAATCGAAAAAAAGAAAAACAAAGACACTTCCCACAATCAGAAAAACATGGCAGAAGCTTTGACCTCTGTGCTGGAAAAGCTTGCCGATGTCTTGCTCGTGAAAGTTCGGGAAGTGCAAGAAGTGAGTGGGCAAATAAAAAAGATGCAGAAGGACCTTCGCTTGATCCAAGCACTGCTCAGAGATGTTGGTTCCAAGTGTAACAGAAATAATGTTGTAACAGAGTGGCTGAACCAGGTCAGAGAAATTGCCAACAGAATAGATAGTGTGATTGATAAATTCCTGGATGTGATTAAAGAAAACAGTCCAGAAAATTCGAACTGGGTCAGAAATATTATAAAGGCTGTTAAAAGAAACTATAAAACGTACAAGCTGCTCGGCCTGCATAAAAAGCTCAAAGATATCACAAAGAAACTCAATTGGATTTACAAGCTCGGAACCGAGATGGGAATTGAGCATACTCTTGGTGCTCTCAATGATGTAGATGATCCAGAACCATCTGATAAGGTTGTTGATCCAGAAGTGGTTGGCTTTGAGGATGACAAGTGCAAGATTATCAATCAGCTGCTTGATACAAACATTTCAAGGCGCACGGTGCTCTCGATAGTGGGTCCTGGCGGCCTCGGGAAGACCACCCTAGCCCAAAAAGTATTTAAAAGGTGCGTGTCCTTTCTTTTAAACGTTTTTTTTTATATAACAATTAATCTATAACAAGAAAATTGCTAAATTCCAAACCAACTAGTTGTGAAGAACTCAACTGTCCAAATTTAGATTGTTGTCCTTTCTCAAGAAGTGATGATATTCAATTCTTCGATCTAATCAGGCAAGGAAAAGAAAGATATTGTTATGAATTATTAGTAATCAATTACTTTGCATGTAATTCTTACCTATAGCAAACCTGCACGTTTTTCTTTATTGGTGAATTGGGGACAAAGACGTGGTTCAAACTTGAAAGAGTCTTCTCTTAACAATATATTTGTTACAAATCATGTACTCCAAATGTTCTGTTCCTTATTTTTCCTTGATGTAACACATTTTTTTTTTGTAAAAACAGTGATAAATTGGAGGGACAATTCGATTGTCGCGCATGGCAGTCCATTTCTCAAACGTACAATTTAAATGATATCATGAGAGCAATTCTATACTCAGTTAAACCTCAGATGAAAAAAAAAGATCCACCCGTAACAGATGGGGATTTACTGGTGAAGCTAAAGAGCTCCTTGATAGGCAAGAAATATTTAATTATTTTAGATGATGTGTGGGACATTAATCTTTGGGAGAAGCTGAAAATGGCATTACCCGATATGTACAATGCGAGCCGCGTGATCATTACCACCAGATCGCTTGATGTTGCCAAAGCAGCAGATTGCAACACAAAACCGTACAAGCTCCGTTACCTAAGTGACGCTGAGGGTGTAACTCTCCTCTTCAGAAACGCTTTTCAACAACATGTTCAACCTGAGAGTTACCCTCATCTCTTGGATGTCGCCAAAAAATTAACGGAAAAATGTGGTGGGCTACCCTTGGCATTGATTGTTCTAGGTGGTATCCTCACAAGGAGGGACCGCAACTACACTGCCTGGAACACGTTGTACGAGACCATAGATTGGCACGACAAAGATGGGATACAGTGCTCGCAGGTCCTTGCCAGGAGTTATGAAGACTTGCCTCGACATCTCAAAGATTGTTTTCTTTATTTTGCTGCATTTCCTGAAGATTATAAGATTTCGGGAAGGCACGTTACAAGAATGTGGATGGCTGAAGAATTCATACCGAAAGATGGAGCAGGAACAATAGAGGACAGAGCTGAGAAATGCCTCCAAGAGCTCGTTGAAAGGTATATCTCTTTTCAATTTTATTTTTTATGGTACTTGTCACGTATATAAGAAATCCTGTTGTGTTTTTGGCCCAGCCCAGTCTCATCACATTCACACCAGATTTAATAACTCTCCTAAATTCAATCCATACCCGCATGCTTTCTCCCCAGTTTAAAAAAAAAAAAAAAAGCAATTTCCAATGATAATACCAAATAAATTTTATTTTACATAAGAATATTTGCACGAAAGTTAGTATCTTTTAATGCATAAAGGTCAAGGATTGTACCTCATAGAAATAATTTGTTAGAAATTCTCTAATCTCCAAATAGAAGTATAAAAGAAAAGTCATGTTCAAGAATTATGCAACCAGAAGCTTCTTTTAGATGTATATCTTAATTTGTTGCATCCATGTGCCACTTCGCAAGATAGTAAGTGTGCTTAGTGTGTATAATGTTCTGGTTCTCGCTGAAAGGAATTGAAATTAAGTTTAACATAGTTGTAAGTTTGATATCGACATAAGTAGATATATGGAGCATGCGTAAGGTGTATGCAGGAGTCAAGTACATGGGTGGGCACTTAAGCTTTCCTTTTTTCTAAACCAATATATTATATTAAAATTAATTTTTTACTAAGATTTTATTGAAAAATTACAATAATATATTCAGATAGAGTTTAATTGTAACGAGGAAGAGATTTGCATACATACTAACCTAAATTAATTGGCTTACAAAATTAATAATAAAATAAATAAGGACGACACCTACATGGGCAATAACTAACAACATGTTTAGTTAGCATGAGGTGAAGAAAAAGGGATATGAGGTATGTTACTATTTTTTTCATCATCTTATTTAATTGATCTTGTCTTCTTCCGTTTCACTATAATTTGAAGAGTAAAAAAATAAACTTAAAAAATTACAGTAAGTTCTAAGAAAACCCTTACTCATCTATTAAATTTTCAATAATAAAAAAAACATAATAGTAGATCTAGAAATCCATAAGTGACAAAAACAATTGAAAGAGTGAAGCACTAAGATAGTCCGAAATTTATTTATTTTTAAAAATTAAAAACAAGTGCGTAAGTACTGGCTAATTAGCTTTGGTGATATATGTCTACAGATTTTTATTTTCAAAATGTCAATATACATAAATAATACTTCTATCCGGATTTTGAACTTGTAACTTCCCATACATCATTGTTTTTTGCTAATAGACTGTAAGCTGGTTTTCATATACTACAACAATATATTTATAATTTCGGGCAACGCTAAGGTAAGAGAAAATTTTTATTTTCACCGTACTGTGCTTTGCTTCAAAAAAGAAGCTAATAAAGCAAAATATGGAGCTTTTGTCAAATTTTCTCAATATCTCTTAAAAAGTTTTACAACTTAAATTGGTAACGAGATGCCTAATATCACAAATTGTGAGTAATGAGTTGTGAATTACACTACTAGAAGTCATATTTTTGTAGATATTCTTTTGAATCATAAAACATAAAAGTAAGGAAATAAAACATAATGGGAAAACCATACCATAAAAAGCAAAAGTCATTACTCCTAGAAATTTTATTTTAACAATAGAATCTCAAACAGAGTTTTTAATGGACACTTTATTGCTATTCTAATAATTAACAGACAACTTTAAAATTTTAAAAATCATTTAAATTAAGCATATAGTAGTAACATTATTCTCAATGGTCATATTAAGGTCTTCATTTTCATTCATTGCTTCATTGACTTGACTGGCTATAAATTCCATCATCAAAGAAAAATGTTATTTTTCCCCAAAAAAAATTATCTAAATAATTAGATAGCAGAGAAAATTTCAGTTCAAAAATTGAGTTATCTACTAATTTCTAACAACATAAAATATTGTAGGAAAATAATAACTTAATTTTTTTCCAGTCAATATAATTTCAAAAAAAGACGATTAATACATTTTATTTGTAACCAAAGCTAATTATATGGTAATTTCTTATTATTGTAAATTATGCTTTTCTCGATGTAATTCTCTATCCTATGAAACATTGTGAAAAAACTTATTTTTGCTTTGATTGGATCATATTGTTTTTTTTTATTAAAGGGCTCCGTTACACTCTAGTATCTTTTAGATATTATTCCCGAGAATTGAATTTGTGCCCTCTTGAAAGAGAGAGGCGGGCTCGTGCCACTACACTAAGCCCTTTATTCATTTATTTTTTTCAGATTGTCAAATATAAAAATTCAATTATACTTGCCTACAAAACTTCATTAAAATAAAACTCCCGTACACAATTAATTAAATAGAGAGAAATTTTGAAACTGAGAGAAATAGTTTGAATAATAAAACTGATTAAAAAAATTTAATTTATCTTTATTGAGATCGAACTTGATAACTTGTAATAATCTAGCTATGTCAAAGAGAGAAAATAAGCACGAAGTTCCAAGCAATTTTCTGGGTTGAGCTGTAAAGGCCAACTAGAGTTTTACCTTTACTTTAAGATTAAGTTTACTGCAATGAGACTCTACACAATTAATGAGGTATCAAAAGGTCAAAACAATTATTTTTAAATTTTTCTCTCACCTCACGTTTGTAAGACTCAAAATAGTTAGGGGTGTCAATGGCACACTTTTATCCATTTACCCGATCCGTACCGTATTCGATAAGACGGGTATGTGTAAGATTTTTTTGCATAAATTTATCGGGTACGGATATAGGTATAGGTACGGGTAAAGATTTTTTTTTATCTAAACAGGTAAGGGTACGGGTAATACCTATTCCGTATCTATTATCCGATTGAGTAATTATAAAAAAGTTATATATTATATATATTAATGAGCAATCAATATTCATTCTCCAACTACTTTTTGTAGTTGTGTTAGACTTAATTAACTATTAAAACACGTAAATAAATTCCAACAAATTCCAATAAAGTTAAGACTTTTAAACACATGCTATTGCACACATAATGTGTTTTAATGTTTTATTTAGTAAATAATAAAATAATTATTATTTTAGCAGTACCCATTATTTACCCGCTACCATTTCGTTATTCGACAATAAGGATAGGATAAAGGTAAGGTAATTTGTAGCAGGTAAGAGTAAGATACGAATAAGGATAATTTATAACGGATACGGGTACGAAAATGCTTCCACCCAATTCTTATCGTACCCGTTGACACCCCTAAAAATATTGTTGTAGAAATCCGCACCACTCGGCACACGTATGCTAGGTATACCAATAAATACATTGACTGACTATAACAAAGCCTATTGACAAATATGTCCGTACTACTATCTAAATAACAAATTTTTGCCATTAGTATTATTTTTAGGCTTTATATCTAAATGAAAGAGAACAGACATATTCTTAATTAATTGTTTCACCTTAAGCAATACCAACATTCTTCATTTTATCCATATAGATTTATAATGCAACTTAATAGAACCTCTCAAAACAAATTTATATGCAACTTACTATATTAGCCGAGTAAGAATTTAATAAAAAATTCAGCATTTCGAGGTGCCTAAATATATTTTATATTTTTATCACGGCACCATCGGCTATATAAGTGGGACATCCTAAAGGAATACCTACCTATATAGCCAAGCGTTCATCATTTATATAAACTTCCTTTTTGGATCAATGAAAGATATATCCACGCGTTCGTTATTTTTCATATTAATATGACTTAAGAAATACCTACTTATTTAATAAAAAAATATTTCCATTCTTCTTTGATGTCAATTTATATGAAAAATACTGTTGTAGGTGCTTGATTCAAGTTACTAAAAAATCTTGGAACGGCTACTGCAAATACTGTAGTATGCACGATCTTCTACGGGACCTAGCTATCCGCAAAGCTAAGGATGAGAACTTTTTCACTGTATTCTCAAAAGAAGAAGATGTTAACAACCTAGCTGCCAGCAAGCCACACCGTGCGGCACTGCAATTTTGCACTCCCACGGAGGATGGCATTTATTCAGAAAACACTCGTTCTTTACTCTGTTTTGGTTTTGGGCAATATTCATCTAATAATAGTGGCTTTGGACTACTAAATTATAGTGGCTTTAGATTACTTAGAGTGTTAACCTTGCAGAGTGTCAATATGGCCACATTTACTCGGAGACAGTGGCCGAAGGGCTTGATACACTTGAGGTACTTGGGGTTAAGAGGCTGCAATATTCCACATGATATATTTAAGAAGTTTTCCTTCTATAATCTAGAAACCATTGATTTAAATGGATCGCAAGTAGATAGTAAAGATGAAGAAACACTAGATTTGTGTGATGTCGTAATCCCAACTCTAAGACATGTATATGGTGACGACGGTTCCGTTTACCATTAAAATGGGATAAGCATACAAATCTACAAACAATTATGGATGTGCCGATACAGATAGAATCAGTTATTGAATTAGGATTTTGTATCAACTTGCGTACGTTAGGAATTTTCATTGATGATGATCTAGATAATGAAAGGGTTATAAAAGAGTGGCAAAACCTCAAGAGTGTGTTGAGAAGGACAGAACAATTGGTCCACCTCTCTATTGGAACAGAGGGGTTGCTACCATTTGGTGGCACAAAAGACTTACCTTGTCATGGGAAGATACAAAAACTAATTCTCAATGGAAAGTGGGAAAGAATTATATGTGTTCCAAGTGTTGAGATGTTCCCAACAAACCTCACCAAATTGAAGCTCGCACATTCTAAACTCCAGGAAGATCCAATGCCCATATTGGAGAGGCTGCAGAGCCTCAGGATACTTTATTTATATAGGGACTCATATGTGGGAACAGAGTTGATCTGTTCAACCGGAGGGTTTCCTAACCTCGAAAAACTGAAGCTTGCATTGCTGGACAACCTACATCATTGGGACATAAAAGAGCGAGCTATGCCCATCCTTCGTCACCTCCTAATTAGTTATTGTAAAAGGTTGCACGTACTTCCCGAGCTACAAAAGGTGCAGACTCTTCAAGAACTATCAGTTTCTAGTCCCTCACGTGAGCTCTTGGAAGGTATGCAAATGCAAGGAAAAGATGTACACAAAATTAAGCATATCCCATCTGTGCGTATAAGGTAAAATCTCATGCATCTTTAATTTGTTGTAAGATATTTTTACAGATTTAATTCGATTGTCATCATAACCCATCTAGGTTTGTTCATATTACTTTGCATGGCTGCAAGACTTTATTTTCGATTGTCATCACTTTTTTATTATTTTTGTTGTAATTTATTCAACTACTCTTAATTATTGTATATATGCCTTATGTTGAGCAGGGAATTAGATTTATCATTAACATACGAAGACGAAGACGAAGTCGAAGACGAAGTCGAAGGCGAAGACGAAGACGAAGAATTAGATTTATCATAATCCTACATATTCTCTCGTTGCTTAGAGACGAACGGTCAGATTTGAGTCTCATTATAATTTTTTAAGTTCCCTTTTTTCAGCTTTTCATCCTTGCCCGTTGAAATGGTTGTTAGGTTTAATTTTCTATTGTAATGTACTTTCAGTTTTTATTTTCTATTGTTATGTACTTTCAGCTTTTATTTTCTATTGTTATATACTTTCAGTTTTTATTTTCTATTGTTATGTACTTTCAGGTTTTATTTTCTATTGTTATGTACTTTCAGTTTTTATTTTCAATTGTTATGTACTTTCCGTTTTTATAATTGTAATTGTACTCATTGCAAAGGAGTTAAATTTTTTATGATTATTTATCTGATTATTACAAGTAAAATAAGATAAATGTTGAATAATTAATTTGTATATTTTGTTAGCTTCTTTATAATTTCTTCCATTATTTTCTTAATTTCAATCTCTATAAATATAAGTATATTTTTAGAAATCATCTAAAATTATATGTATATCGTTTTGAATTCTAGTAATATTTGTTGGCAGGATTTTCAAATATTTGTATATGAGTGAGCCTATGATGCTATGCATAGCACGGATGGCTAGTGTACTACGGCTCAATATGGTACTTTTTAAAATCCTAACGGTCGATCCAACCGTTCAATGTGATAACCATATGAATATGTACTTGCAAACTAAATTTTATATTTTTTCGAATTTTTTTACTATTTTTTTAGATAGGTAGAAAAATCAGTGTTTTCTAAAAATTCTGGACCATCAAAATTCTACCTATCTAAAAAAATAGTAAAAAAATTCGAAAAAATATAAAATTTAGTTTGCAAGTACATATTCATATGGTTATCACATTGAACGGTTGGATCGACCGTTAGGATTTTAAAAAGTACCATATTGAGCCGTAGTACACTAGTCATCCCTGCTATGCATACCACCATAGGCTCACTCTTTGTATATTACATTTCACTATTTTTCCAATTATGAAGTTATCATCAGAAATTAATGCATGCCTCTTGGGACAGAATTTGTATTTCTTATTTTTAAGATGCAGAATTTATTGTTTAATCAAATGGGGATTAATTACTTCCTACAAAATCGAAACTTAATTACAAAAATATATTAAATTAGTGTAGTTTGCTATAAATTTGTTGTTTTGATTATATTGCTAAATCACTATTTTAATGTTTGTGCTGAACTGAACTATTGAGAATTATAAGAAAATATTACCAATTTCTATTGTTTTACAAGAATAATTTGAAATTACTGAAATTAATTTTTCAGTGAATTAAATAATTTTTCGGGTTCTCATTGATTATATTATAGGTTTTTACAATAATTTTTAATTAGTTACAATTGTTACACTTATCATTTAAATATTGTTTCTTTCATATGTAACTTTTTATTGATTATTTTTTTATGAAATGTTTTTCTTTATTTATGTTTCCTGTCAAAAACAAGTACGCACATAATTCTTCTAACAAAATATCATTCCTACAACAAAAACACTACGGTACAAAATATATGAAAATGTTTCCTGACGATGCGCACAAATTAATATTCATTATTAATAAAATGTGTGTCCCTATAATTTAAAAAAATAGCATAATCAGTAAATGTAATGCGAAATTTCATAACTTGTTATACTAGAGTCTAACTTGTATTTCATTATTTGGCATTTATCTATTATCTACATATTAAAAAAACTATAGTGCACTTGATTTCTTGAACGTCCGATCTGTTTTGGTACAAATATTAAAGCCCCTGCATTATACCTCGAGCCGAATTGGTCAGGATTCTGATGTTAAGTCAAAATTTAAGCAGTTAACTCAAAAGATCCTGACCCCTTTGCGATGATGTTTGCCCACGATGTTTCGGATCGTCTCATAAAATTGGAATAATATAATATAATTTCTTATGGATAAAATATGGAGTACGATACTATGCATAGCGCACTTCAGTCCGTACTACGGATTCATATTTTTACTTTCATAGTCTAAATAGTCAATCCGAACCGATAATCATGGTGTCCATATGAAAATGTACTGAGTCCAAATTTTACATTTTTTTCAATTCTTTTAACTATTTTTTTAGATAGGGAGAGAATCACTACTTTCAGATGGTCATGAATCTTTAGATTAAGTGATTTTGTACATATTTAAAAAAAAATAGTAAAAAAAAAAATGTAAAATTTGACAACCAAATACATTTTCATTTAGATATCATGTTGAGTGATACGGATCGAATGTTTGAACTTTGAAAATTAAGATATGTATCCATAATACAAATAAAAGTGCGCTATACATAACACTGTAGCCTCACTCTATAAATAGTATCGTGAACTTAGTTGAACTTCTGAATATATCTGAAAGTAATGTCGGAAATCAAATTTGAAAGTAATCTAATGGGCCTGCATGTTGTATAAGATGTTGTGCAACTGATACTCATGCTAATGCTTTCCTTGCATTATCAACTTTATAATTATAAAGCCTCTGATTGATTCAAAATTCAATTATGATAATTCTGAGTAACACCAAGCAATCACTCAATTCAGAAAGCTTTATTAACTAACATTTCTCTCATTCGTAGATAGAATGAGTTATAAAAAAATAAGAACATAAAATTTCCTGGTTAAGAAGAGTTCTTCCTTTTATTTTGGGCCTGCGTGTACTTTAAAACAATCAATTGATAATAAAAAAAACAGTACCATTTATACGCTACAAAAACGGCTAAATATTTGTGCACAGGATCTCAGCAATGCCTAATGTTACAACTACCAAGCTACAAAAGTAAAACGAAACAATGAGCAAAGAAAACCCCTCAACTGGAGCTAAATACAAGCACAAATCCTTGATCTATCGTCTCGCCCCAATCAAATTCAAAAAAAAAATTTAGTCGGATATTTTGTTTAGAAACTTAACCATGTATTGCTGTGGGTCCCACCTGCTCTGCGGCCCCCTCTTTTCTCTGCTCGAATTTCAGAAGAATAAATAAAATAGTTACAAAATTCATTCTTCCATTTTGCTATCATCAGCAGAAGCATCGTCTTCTTGTGCGACGTTACCAGAATCGTGTCCGGGTTTGGGTTCCCCACTGGAAGCAAGGGGCATCTCTACATCTTGAACCCCGTTCTCTGTGGGAACCGCTTCGTCAGTACCATTTTGGTTGTCAGGTAACTCCTCAACTGGTCTGTATTGGTTCATCATTTGCATCTGAAAAAAAATGACAGAAAAGATTTAAGGTCATATGGTACATACACATGGCAAGCACGGGTTATATAACAATTCGCCAAATTGTAAAGAATAAGCACCATTTTTTGTCAAATTTTTCAAGCTATTTTGTGACACTCACCATTAATTGAACAAAATCACCCTACAGCCAGAGGCTATAATCCGCAAAAGCTTGACATATGTTATTTTGGAGGAAAAGATTTATGTTTCAAAATCCAAATAGTCGATCTGACCATTCAACATGATCTCCATATAAAAAGGTATTTGGAGACCAGATTTTACATTTTTTAGAATTTTTCTACTATTTTTCTATAGGTAGAAATTCACTAATTTTGGATGTTCCCGAATCTTTAGGACAAATAAGTTTCTATCTATTTAAAAAGATGGTTAAAAAAATAAAAAAATGTAAAATTTAGTCTCCGAGTACATTTTCATTCGGAGATCAGTTTGAACTGTTCACGTCAACTGTTTGGACTTGAAAACGAAGATATGAATCCCTAGTACAAACGATCTGTAATAGCGGGGTGAGGTGAGGTTCCTTTGTTGGAGAAACCTCACTGGATTCACCGGATTGAATAGAAGATTAGCGGGGGAGGGTTTGGCGGGGAGATAAATATTCAGTGAAAATTGAGAGGAGGGAAAATTTTTTTGATGAAAATTCAGAGAGGGGGAAATGAAAATTGAGATGGGATTTAGGCAAGCACAGTAGATGAGCGCTGGGAGTCACTGGGAGACCTATGCACAAACTCATATGCTCTAAGGTAATATAATATTTGTGTTTCGATCGGAGCCGTCTAATCATTATTGTGCACGAATATTAGAGGATCATGTACATTATCTAGGGCCGGATCTAAACAGAAATTTTATGTTACCTCAGAGAATAGGGATTCCCTACTCACAGCTATTCAAAATGAATAAATCAGCACCGTTCTTCACTTATCGGACGGCATGGAAGCTTGGTATTTACTAATCACCTAATGTATGTACAGCAATACATATGAAAAAATTTCAAAAAAAATATTTTTATTATTTTTACATCTTATATGGCCAAATAATACTTATACATGTCATTTTTATAGACTTTCATCATTATATGCCCCTTCAAATTTAGAAAACATTCTAGGACCGTTCATTTTCACGCGGAAAATCAACGGTCGATCTGCAATGAAATCATTCCAAATATGATTTAAAATGATCAAGGGAGAACATCGAACGTAACCAACATAAAAGTTCAGAAATTTTATTATGTATGAGCTTCGATCCAACACGATGTGTTTGTGGCCATACGATGCTTCGATTTTCGATCAACTAGATGGATGGTTAAATAAATATAGAATTTGATCAAACTTGGATGTATGACAATAAACGGTTCCAATCGACCAACGGACGGCATATTCCCGTGCATCTTCATTAACTCACGAAACAAGAGTTTATGTTTCATCTCCATGCTTAAAAGATGTGATTCATATATGCAACATGCATGTAATGCTATATAATTTAATGTGTCAAAATCCTTTAATTAAGCAATAAACATGTTATAACATTTAATTAAGTCGAATTTTCATGTTAATAAATTAAATTTAACTAAATATTTTCACAATATTGCCACATGTTGAAGGAGAAAATAATATAAAATTAACAATGACAAGTATGATTTGGTCTAGAAAATGTAAAAAAAATAAAAATATTTTTTTGAATTTTTTTTCATATTATTTGTTCTACTTTTAATTTTATTTTGACTTGGCAAATTTGATTTTATAGAATGTCACTCAATTTATCAACGACATTGTGCTGCTCGCTATTTGGTGCCTTTATTACCATGAAAACGTATTAATTTTTCCATCACATCATTAACAAAATATTATACGTTAACCAATAATTTTCTTAGATACAATTCAATTTAAATAAATTAATTTTGAATGTCCAAATTAATTTTATATATTAAGAAAAAAACAAAATAAAAAAAGATAAGAAAAAAATTAAAATATATTTTTTATTTATTTTTGAGATATATTTTTTTTTAATTCTCAAAAACTCGACATATATCTTATCGGATTAGAATTTTGTTCATTTTGGAATAAAACAATTTTGAATATAATTTCAATAGAAAAATTCTATCTTATTTTTTATTATACCAAATAAATAAAACACTATCTATAACAATAATTTACACACTCTCAATGAATAATGATAAATATCAATTCTTATTATTAGTAAAAAAAAAATTGTTTGAACAAAGTTCTCGAGTTCTCGTGATCCAAAATCCGAATAAAAAAAATTCCTTTACAACTTTTTCGTATTCTCATAACTTAAATTCTTGTATCGTGGACAAATTTAATTAAGCGTCCCTCCTAATTTTGGCCAAATCAACTTCTTTCATATTCTCTTGAAGCAAAAAAAAAAAAAATATATTCTCTTTACCAAATGAAGTTCTGGAATATTCTTCTCAGACTCCCTCCTAATTTTCTTGGTAACTTCCCTCCACATTTTTTTACTGCCGCCAAGGCGCCAAACCAAATTTTTACCGGGAAATTGGTCATCTAGAGATTGTCTGAGAGGTTAAGTGTTTGCTATTTCTACTATTATTTCATCCAGAGACCGTCTGAGAGGGGCACCCCTCGTTTGAGGTGCTGGTGCGTCAGAGAGGAGTGATCTCCGATCGGTTTAGAGGGGTATTGCCAGAGATCGTCGGAGAAGGGACCCACTTCCCAGTCCCATGGATTCATAAAACTTATTTCTTTGAAATTCGTTTGAGACCTCACACCTTCACCTATAATTTCAACAGTGAATGGGCTGATATTTGTGAATGCAAAGCAGTTTCATGCGATCCTTCGAAGACGCCGTGCGTGTGCAAAGCCAGAAAGGTGTGATTATACAAATGGTGCTTCTTTTTAATTGCCATACCAGGTTGGTTTGCAATAGATTGACATCCATAATAGCTTATACCCTTTTGTTTGTGGTGAGATACAAGTTATATAGCATCAGTGTGAAATAAGTTGGATCAATCTACCAACTTTGTATGTTATTATGAAATTTTATCAACACAAATAGGTCAGCACCTGAACAGGCACCTAATACATTTGAGATTTCTAAATCTCTATATAGCATGTTACTCAAAAAATGTTGCACAAAAGGTATTTGGGGAAATGCCTAAATGGTATTTGCACAGAGTCTAGTTCTTTAGTCAAAGGTATTTGGCGATATTATTTCTTGAAAATATTCTCTGCGATATTATTTCTTGAAAAATATTCTCTGCGATATTATTTCTTGAAAATATTCCCGCGATATTGTCTCTGTCTGGAAAATATTCCCCGCCCACTTAGCAATGGTCCACGCAGCGGTTGAAACAGCCATCTTGAAGTTTCTTCTTTCTTCTACTGCAGCAGCTTCTTGAATAGAATAGAAGGCACTAGTCTAGAGCTTGACTACAAAATCTCAAGTCTTTTGCATTATTGTAGAATGACAGATGCTATGTGGCATTCACAGTATACAAAACAAGTAGTTGGTAAAGATGCTATGTAGCATTCACAGTATACAAAACAAGTAGTTGGTAAAGAAAGGCAAAGTGAAAACGTCAGTCACCCGCCACACTACTATCAGTAAATGCTGTATATATATAGAATTTGGGAGAAACACTGTTTTGGTGGAACACTTCTTTCTTCAGTTACTTTGTCCTGAAGAAAAGCACTTTATTCCAATCCTTTTATTTTATGTGATACGGATAACCTACTTTGTGTTAAAGCGGCCAATTAGTGCTTGCTTTACACAAAGGTGCTAATTATTGCTTACTTTAGTGTTACCCAATGATATTTCTAATTATATATTCGGTTGAAACATTAGATAATCTACATGACTTGTTGGTTTTAATTGCATAGCGCATTTTTAATTAGAAGATTTTATGATTTTTTTATTTTTATTAAAATATAGAAATATTTGTATATATTTTTTTTAAATAGATGGAATACTATAGAATTGAATTTACTAGATGACTACGACAAATAACCCGGATCAACATTTTTCAGTCGGAATTTTTTGCTTACTTTAATGTTACCTATATTTTTTGCTTACATTTTTCAGTCGGATTTTCTATATTTTTTAGGAACATTTTTCAGTCGGTTGAAACATTAGATAATCTACATGACTTATTGGTTTTAATTGCATAGCGCATTTTTAATTAGAACATTTTATGATTTTTTTTATTTTTATTAAAATATAGAAATATTTTTATATTTTTTTTTAAATAGATGGAATACTATAGAATTGAATTTTATAGATGACTACGACAAATAACCCGGTCAACATTTTTCAGTCGGACTTTTTTGCAATTGTAAGAAAAATTTAAAGTATTTCTTTGTGTGTTACTGGAAATAAATAAATCTAAGCTATTGATCCCGGGTCAAAAATTACTTCTGTGTGAATAAAGAATTATCATGGTCCTTCTAATATATTCAAATTCTAAGGTACTCCATCAATTTTCCTAGAAATAATTTTAGGAAAATATTAAAATATTAAAAATATAAAATAGCTTTTCAGGAAATAAATCAATTTACTAGAAGGACCATGATAATTTCTTTATAGCTGCCAAAATTCTGACTGAAAAATGGTGATTCAGATTATTTAACGCAGTCTATTTTGTAAATTCAATCCTATAGTATTCCATCTATTTTCAAAGAAATATAAAAATATTTATAATATTTCAATAAAAAAAATAAAAACATTATAACATCTTCTATTTAATTAAAATAAAAAAATCATAAATCATAAATTTCAATATTGGGCTCCCGTATGAGGTCAAATCAAAATAATTAATTGTTGTTCGGTCCCGCATGATGTCAAATAAAAAAAAATCATATTATAACAAACCATCATGTTTCTCGGCGGTCCATTTTCTTTCAAAACCGCTAAAATTCTTGGCGGTCCTGAAAGAAAATGGACCGCTGAGAATCTCCAAATAGTATACATAACATGTTTTATTGTTTATTGTTTATTAATTTAACATACTTTCAACATATGTCTCCGGTTTTACTTGAATAAATTTCAGAAACCATGATAAAAAATGTTTAAATAATCAAGGTCAAATAATTCATCCTCATGTATTTTTTTTTAAATAAACTTGTTGGTAACCTGGTAGGTAATCAAAATGAAAGGAAGCTCAGGGTAAATATAGCATCATTTAAACGAAGATGACAAAATTTTCAACTTTTTTTCCAATAAAGTTATAATATATGAAGTTCCAAAATAATTGAGTGTTGTGCATTGGCTTTGCTAAATGTACCTATAACTTGCATCTCTAGCATGTGAGCAACAAATGGCTGTCATTTTGTTTCTCCATTGTGCTTCTATTTTATATAAAATTTAAAACTTTAAAAATTGAAAGAAAACCGTTGGATATGATTTATATCATTTTATCTGTGCACCTGCAAAAAAACATGACATATCAACTTTTTTTTGTTGTCATCAATAACTTGAAAAAATGTACTAATGTGGATAATTTATAGATGTTAATTTCAACTTATTACTTAACATAAAACAAAATCAAAATGTAATGATTTTTCATGAGCACATGGATAAAATAACATGGATCACATCTAATAACTTTATTTTGACATTTATGTCTTAAATTTTGAGTTATTAACATTTTAAAATAGAGGTATCATTGAGGCACAAAAAATAAAGACATTTGAACCCTCCTCTTAATTCATTATACTACTACTTTCTTCGTAGAAAATTTACAAAAATTAAAAGTTCAAACTTAAATATTAGCGCTAATGATAAACTATTAAGATACTAGCTCAATTGACTTATTATTAGAGTGGCTTTCTATAAGATTTTGAATTTAAGCCCCAACAAACAGACTTGTGAACTTTCTCCAATCAATAATTTTAGAATCTAGCTTCCAAAGATTCTCTGTGTTAGTACTTTAACTAGTAGGGAAATAGACAATAAGAAAATTGCAAAAGAATAAGAAAATTTACAAAAGAATAGGAAATTTTTAATTATGCTTCTGATGGAAGATAATTTTTTTAGAAAAATATTAAGATCTCGGACAAAAGTTTAACCGAAATTTTTATCCACAATATAAAAAATTATTCATAAATCCAAACACAATAACATAACATTACTTTTCAAAAATCTCAAATCAAATTATTTAGTTCGCATGAGGTGAAGAAAAAGGGATATGAGGTATGTTACTATTTTTTTCGCCATCCTTCGTGGAAGACATAACTATTTAGTTCGCATGAGGTGAAGAAAAAGTGATATGAGGTATGTTACTATTTTTTTCATCATCTTATTTAATTGATCTTGTCTTCTTCCGTTTCCCTATAATTTGAAGAGTAAAAAAATAAACTTAAAAAATTACAGAAAGTTCTATGAAAACCCTTACTCATCTATTAAATTTTCAATAATAAAAAAAAATAATAGTAGATCTAGAAATCCATAAGTGACAAAAACAATTGAAAGAGTGAAGCACTAAGATAGTCCGAAATTTATTTATTTTTAAAAATTAAAAACAAGTGCGTAAGTACTGGCTTATTAGCTTTGGTGATATATGTCTACAGATTTTTATTTTCAAAATGTCAATATACATAAATAATACTTCTATCCGGATTTCGAACTTGTAACTTCTCATACATCATTGTTTTTTGCTAATAGACTGTAAGCTGGTTTTCATATACTACAACAATATATTTATAATTTCGGGCAACGCTAAGGTAAGAGAAAATTTTGATTTTCACCATACTGTGCTTTGCTTCAAAAAAGAAGCTAATAAAGCAAAATATGGAGCTTTTGTCAAATTTTCTCAATATCTCTTAAAAAGTTTTACAACTTAAATTGGTAACGAGATGCCTAATATCACAAATTGTGAGTAATGAGTTGTGAATTACACTACTAGAAGTCATATTTTTGTAGATATTCTTTTGAATCATAAAACATAAAAGTAAGGAAATAAAACATAATGGGAAAACCATACTATAAAAAGCAAAAGTCATTACTCCTAGAAATTTTATTTTAACAATAGAATCTCAAACAGTGTTTTTAATGGACACTTTCACTAGTACAAAAAACCCCTTCACCGACTGTTAAAAAACCCTTTTACCGACTGTTATTGAGGCGTCGGTGATGGCGGCGACGGTATAGATAAATCTTTACTGACGGGTGAATAACAGTCGGTGTAGGCGCCCAACACCGACTGTTTTTTTGAAAAAACCGTCGGTATAGGTGCCCAGCACCGAATTTTTTTTTTTTTTTTTTTTTTTTTTTTTTTTTTTGCACCTGTAGACGTGACAACTGGCAAGTCAAAATTCGGTGACTTGTATTTTGCAAAGTAATCAAAGGATAGCCCAGTCAAATGACTCATTTAATGCTCTCATATTCTTCCACTCAAATTCATATATTAGTGCAAAATTACTATGACCAAATAGAACTTTTATACAACAACTTTGATTAGCTACTTTCAATTAAAAGCTACAAAAAAAATTATACATAAAAAATGAGAAATGATCATGTTGTGGTACAACAAACGAAAACAAACCATTCATTTACTTTACTTTCTTCCCTCAATGAATAAATAAAGAACAAATATTTGAATTTCCTCCAATATCACTCTTTCCGCGTTGATCCATCCTGCAATTCATATTTATATATGCGTGTAAATCATGAGTTAGTCATGCTTGCTATATATTTCCCTTTTCACTGATGTCATATACCCAAAGTGTAAGTACCAAGTACACTCTCTCAAAGCATGACTATACTAAGACTACACAATTGGAGTACCACTGCCGCAAACTAACAAACCATTATTCCTCATATACTTGAAAAGTTGGATTCATCACTAATGCAACATAAATGCTTTAAGCAAGAGAAATATTTGCTAATCATACCCCCAATATTTTACCATATTTGCAAAGTACAAGACAACATTTTGTGGGTTACTTGCACAAAGAAAAATGCCCTTTCGCATTAACTCGAACAAATTACTTTATGAACCGTTCATGAAAGAATATTAACTATAGTGAAAAAGAGCCTCTAGTAAAAATTACCTTGGTGCAAACATAAATGTAATGGACGTCAGGTTTCGGGCCGAGCAATTCAGCAATAGAGCTACCGCTTTCATTTAGTGGCAATGGCTTTGTGATATCCCAAGCTCTTTTATCGGGGCTCTTCTCTATTTTATCTACAAGCACATATTATTGTCCGAGATTTTATATTAACTTCGACAAAATCTTGACATCATGTAGAACTGACAAGTGAGAACAAATTTAGGGGTACTCTTAAGGATTGCAAGTTCAGCTGGTGCATAACACCTGCACCTTATAGTGTCAACACAAAAACTTATTTTGGTCAGCTGAACCTCGCCACATTCTAACTTAACCAAAGTTCTGCACTAATGCGTACAAATTAAACCAATTTGGACACATATGCTAGGTTATGCATAGACTAAACCCCGATTTGGACACAAAGTTCTGCATCGCAATCAGGTATGCATGATCTGTTTCAGATAATAATTAATTAAACAAATTAAAGATAAAGAGCTAGCATCAGTTTATATATATATGAATGTTGTACGCATGCACATGCATGCATGAACATGAACATGCATACCTGATTGCGAGTAAAAGCAGAAATATTTTTTTAACAAATTAGAGCAAAAATCATACTGTGAGGGTTCCATCAGCTGCCCTTATGACACCACCAGATACCGGCGTATCAAATCGTCACTTCCATCTGCACTTCCATCTGCATTTCAAATCGTCACTTCCATCTGCATTCGATGGGGTTGCGTATCAAATTTGATCCAATTTGAAAGCCAACTGAGTTCAATAATGGATCATCTATAACCTTGTGTCAAGAAAAAGAAATTCCAGTATATATAGACTAATTAATAAGACAGTATATATGATAATCAACAATCATATCTAAGTTTCAAACCCTCACCGTATCTTTCAGCAAGGAATTCATGTAATCAATTAGCAGATAATCATCAGCGAGAAGTTTCGAGACTATCTCCACAAATACCTTGAAAATTATTACGAACAAAAATATCAGACTAAGAGGAACAGAAATAAACATTCTAGTGCACAAGTATATGTACCTTCCATTCTAGCACCAGATCTAAAAAATCAAGATTTTAAGAATGGACAAACCTAGACTTAACACCTCTTGCTCCACCCGATCTACTAGCACAACCAAAGATCAGAACCCAACACCTAGCATTTATCCTGATACCAGCAGGAAGCGTTTCAAAGAAACTAAGGTGTGGAAAATAGAATTAAAAAAAAACGAGGGAAAAATGTGAAGTTACCCGCAATGTAGGTGGAAGCGGGCGTCTCGAAGCAGACCTTACAAGGGTCACAAAAAACGATTTGAATTGACTTGCATAGAGTAAACATGAAGCTCTAGAAACAACTAAAACTAGCTTGGCTTGGACCTTAATTAAGCTGAATTCAAAAAAAAAAAATTGGCTTCAAAGGAAAGTCTGAAGTCTAATTGAACATTTTTAAGAATTAATCAAGCTTAGCTCATTTATTGCCCAATCCATACACTAAATTACCATTTATACACTACTAAGAATTTACATGC
The DNA here is from genome assembly GCA_011114355.1 of Carex littledalei. Taxonomy (NCBI): domain Eukaryota; kingdom Viridiplantae; phylum Streptophyta; class Magnoliopsida; order Poales; family Cyperaceae; genus Carex; species Carex littledalei. Next base: position 1,612,071 of record CM022080.1, read on the forward strand.
CTGTGATTCCCAAACCAATTTAAGAGCTAATTAATCAGGATTCAGTTATATGAACATCCCAAGGACTTAAATTTTAATAGTACACTAGGTATTAGATAAAAATATAAACAATGGATGATATTACAATATTAATATTAGATAATACATAAACTGCACTATAGAATATAATTTGCAGTGCTTCATGGATCATATTAAGCATGATAAAAATAACAAAAATGGGGTCATATTAACGCATCCAATTTTGCAAATTTAACCAAGGTTCTAAAAAAGAAAGAAATAATTATAATTGATGGAGGTAAATATATAAGATCGAGTACACACGTATTGTAAAGCAAGAGAACATCTCCTGGAGTGCAGAGAGAAGTTCTTCATATCCACTGTAAGCCTCCAAATCAACCTTCCTCAAATAAGGTGCACCATCAACTGCCACTTTTACAAGCTTGTTTGAGCTTTTTAGTGCATTTCTACGGTAATTTCTAACTGGCGGCCATCCCACAACTCTAGCCCTGCACCAGGAACAAACAATTGAATTGAATTGAATTAGCAACAGAAACCCCCATTCATTAATTTTATTTAGGTAGGTAACTAGTCTAGGGTTGAAGAGAAGAAAGAGCTTAACTTATCTGATTCATATTCAATTAAGAAAAAAATGTATCTAAGGTTTTGGAAAGTAAATAAGTAATGGTACAGGCACATCCGAGAATGAAATATTTGACCAAGGTCTGTTCAAATTCAGCAATCCCAAACTTAAAAATTAAGTTGAAAGATACAATTTGGGACTTAACAACTAACTCACTCGGGAGCTGGAGCTGGAGCCTTAACTTTACTATCAGTATCAGGCGACTCGTCAGACTCATCTCCACAAGCGCCGATGCCGATTCTCGAGGAGAGATCAACGGTCTTGGAGAAGTCACGTTTCCTCTCCAACTCACGGGCACCACCAGGCAGTCCCAGCGTCAGCGCCGTCTCCTCATAATCCAACCCCGACGCATCAGACTCCGTCGAGCTTCGCTCCGTCTCTACTGACATCTCTGATCTGATCTGATCGCCTCTCTTATCTTCTCTTCTCTTCTCTTCTCTAGATTTAGAGTTGAGAAATTAGCTTAGCCTAACCTCCGCGCTATCGGACAGCGCTCCAGCGGTCGAGGCAGCAAGGCGATCGCAGCAAGGCAGCAACGCACTCCTCCTCCGCGCTCCAGCGGTGCTCGGGTGCTGGTGCGGGGCGAGGCAGCAAGGAGATCGCAGCGGTGCTCGGGTGCTGGTGCGGGGTGTTTGGGAGATCGCGAGGCAGATCGAAAGAGAGAAACTCAACTTTTTTGAGAGGGTTTTCGGCAAAGAAGAGGGAAATGAATATTTCGCGGCTGATAAGTTATAAACTGGGAACTAAATTTGGTTAGCTCAATACCGACTGTTTTTCTAAAAAACAGTCGGTGTAGGTATCACCAACACCGACTGATTTTTAAAAAAACAGTCGGTGTTGGTAATTGCTCAACACCGACTGTTTTTTGTAAAAAACAGTCGGTGTTGGTGACTGCTTAACACCGACTGTTGTTTGTGAAAAACAGTCGGTGTAGGGTATGAGCAACACCGACTGTTTTTTTTTAAAAACAGTCGGTGTTAGTTTACTGACGGTTTTTTGTAAGAAAACAGTCGGTGTTGAGATTGTTCTTATTTACGATTTTACCAGCAGTCTCTACACCGACTGTTACATATTAAAACAGTCGGTGATTGAGGGTCGGTGAAGGGGTTTTTTGTACTAGTGTTTATTGCTATTCTAATAATTAACAGACAACTTTAAAATTTAAAAGATCATTTAAATTAAGCATATAGTAGTAACATTATTCTCAATGGTCATATTAAGATCTTCATTTTCATTCATTGCTTCATTGACTTGACTGCCTATAAATTCCATCATGAAAGAAAAATGTTATTTTTCCCCAAAAATAATTTTCTAAATAATTAGATTGCAGAGAAAATTTCAGTTCAAAAATTGAGTTATCTACTAATTTCTAACAACATAAAATATTGTAGGAAAATAACAACTTAATTTTTTCCAGTCAATATAATTTTAAAAAAAGACGATTAATGCATTTTATTTGTAACCAAAGCTAATTATATGGTAATTTCTTATTATTGTAAATTATGCTTTTCTCGATGTAATTCTCTACCCTATGAAACATAGTGAAAAAACTTATTTTTGCTTTGATTGGATCATATTGTTTTTTTTTTATTAAAGGTCTCCGTTACACTCTAGTATCTTTTAGATATTATTCCCGAGAATTGAATCTCTGCCCTCTTGAAAGAGAGAGGCGGGCTCGTGCCACTGCACTAAGCCCTTTATTCATTTTTTTTTCAGATTGTCAAATATAAAAATTCAATTATACTTGCCTACAAAACTTCATTAAAAATAAAACTCCCGTACTCAATTAATTGAATAGAGAGAAATTTTGAAGCTGAGAGAAATTGTTTGAATAATAAAACTGATTAAAAAATTTTAATTTATCTTTATTGAGTTCGAACTTGATAACTTGTAATAACCTAGCTATGTCAAAGAGAGAAAGTAAGCACGAAGTTCCAAGCAATTTTCTGTGTTGAGCCGTAAAGGCCAACCAGGGTTTTACCTTTACTTAGAGATTAAGTTTACTGCAATGAGACTCTACACAATTAATGAGGTATCAGAAGGTCAAAACAATTATTTTTAAATTTTTCTCTCACCTCACGTTTGCTTGACTCAAAAGCTAGGGGTGTCAATGGCACCCTTTTATCCATTTACCCGATCCGTACCATATTCGATAAGACGGGTATGTGTAAGATTTCTTTTTGCATAAATTTATCGGGTACGGATATATGTATAGGTACGGGTAAAGATTTTTTTTTCATCTAAACGGGTAAGGGTACGGGTAATACCTATTCCGTATCTGTTATCCGATCAAGTAATTATAAAAAAAATTATATATTATATATATTAATGACCAATCAATATTCATTCTCCAACTACTGTTTGTAGTTGTGTTACACTTAATAAACTATTAAAACACGTAAATAAATTCCAACAAATTCCAATAAAGTTAAGACTTTTAAACACACGCGCGTGCACACACCATGTGTTTTAATATTTTATTTAGTAAATAATAAAAATAATTATTATTGTAGCATTACCCATTATTTATCCGCTACCATTTCGTTATTCGACAATAAGAATAGGATAAAGGTAAGGTAATTTGTAGCGGGTAAGAGTAAGATATGAATAAGGATAATTTATAATGGGTACGGGTACGAAAATGCTTCCACCCAATTCTTATCGTACCCGTTGACGCTCCTAAAAATATTGTTGTTGATATCCGCACCACTCGGCACACGTATGCTAGGTTTACCAATAAATACATTGATCAACTATAACAAAGGCGTACAGTACGGAGCCTATCGACAAATATGGCCGTACTACTATCTAAATAACAAATTTTTGCCATTAGTATTATTTTTAGACTTTATATCTAAATGAAGGAGAACAGACACGTTCTTAATTGCTTCACCGTCAAGCAATACCAACATTCTTAATTTTATCCATATAGTAAATTTATAATGCAATCCTAAACCACTCAAAACAAATTTATATGCAACTTAATATATTAGCCGAGTACGAATTTTTTGAAAAAATTCAACATTTCGAGTTGCCTAAATATATTTTATAATTTATCACTGCACCATCGGCTATATAAGCGGGACATCCTTAAGGAATACCTACCTATATAGCCAAGCGTTCATCATTTATATAAACTTCCTTTTTGGATCGATGAAAGATATATTCGAGTGTTCGTTATTTTTCATATTAATTTAACTTATGAAATACCTACTTATTTATTAAAAAAATATTTCCATTCTTCTTTGATGTCAATTTATATGAAAACGGCTACTGTTGCAGGTGCTTGATTCAAGTTACTAAAAAATCTTGGAACGGCTACTGCAAATACTGTAGTATGCACGATCTTCTACGGGACCTAGCTATCCGCAAAGCTAAGGATGAGAACTTTTTCACTGTATTCTCAAAACAAGAAGATGTTAACAACCTAGCTGCCAGCAAGCCACACCGTGCAGCACTGCAATTTTGCCCTCCCACGAAGGATGGCATTTATTCAGAAAACACTCATTCTTTACTCTGTTTTGGATTTGGGATTTATTTATCTAATAATAGTGGTTTTGGACTACTAAATTATAGTGGCTTTAGACTACTTGGAGTGTTAACCTTACAGAGTGTTGATATGACCACATTTACTCGGAGACAGTGGCCGAAGGGCTTGATACACTTGAGGTACTTGGGGTTAAGACACTGCCTTATTCCACAAGATATATTTAAGAAGTTTTCCTTCTATAATCTAGAAACCATTGATTTGAATTGGTCGCGTCTAGATAAGGACCAAGGAACACTGGATTTGTGTGATGATGTCGTAATCCCAACTCTAAGACATGTATATGCTAGCTGGGAATTCGAATTACCATTAAAATGGGATAAGCATACAAATTTACAAACAATTATGGATGTGAAGATACAGACAAAATTAGTTGTTGAATTAGAATTTTGTATCAACTTGCGTACGTTAGTGATTTCCATTGAGGATGATCTAGATAATGAATGGGATATAAAAGAGTGGCAAAACCTCAAGAGTGTGCTGAGAAGGACAGAACAATTGGTTGACCTCTCTATTGAAAAAGTTGGGTTGCTACCATTTGGTGGCACAAAAGACTTACCTTGTCATGGGAAGATACAAAAACTAGTTCTCGTGGGAGAATGGGAAAGAAATATATGTGTTCCAAGTGTGGAGATGTTCCCAACAAACCTCACCAAATTGCAGCTCAAAGAATCTAAACTCCAGGAAGATCCAATGCCCATATTGGAGAGGCTGCAGAGCCTCAGGGTTCTTTATTTATTTTATGACTCATATGAGGGAACAGAGTTGATCTGTTCAACCGGAGGGTTTCCTAACCTCGAAAAACTGAAGCTTGTAGCGTTGTTCAACCTACAACATTGGGACATAAAAGAGGGAGCTATGCCCATCCTTCGTCACCTCAAAATTGATTATTGTAGAGAGCTGCACGTACTTCCCGAGCTACAAAAGGTGCGGACTCTTCAAGAACTAACAGTTTGTTGGCCCTCACTTGAGGTCTGGGAAGGTATGCAAATGCAAGGAAAAGATGTACACAAAATTAAGTATATCCCATCTGTGCGTATAAGGTAAAATCTCATGCATCTTTAATTTGTTGTAAGATTTTCTTACAGATTTAATTCGATTGTCATCATAACCCATCTAGTTTTTTTCATATTACTTTTCATGGCTGCAAGAATTTATTTTCGATTGTCATCACTTTTTTATTATTTTTGTTGTAATTTATTTAACTACTCTTAATTATTGTAATATGGATTATGTTGAGCAGGGACAACTGACAATAAAAAGAGACTACAGGAACAAATGCAAGAAGAAGACATCACATAATCATACATATTCTCTCTCTGCTTAGAGACGAACGGTCAGATTTGAGTCTCATTATAATTTTTTAGTTGCCTTTTTTCAGTTTAAATGTTCCCAAGCCGTTGTCATGGTTGCTGGGTTTAATTTTCTATGTTATGTACTTTCAGATTTTATAATTGTAATTGTACTAATTGCAAAGGAGTTAATTTTTTTATGACTACTTACCTGATTATTACAAGTAAAATAAGATAAATGTTGAATAATTAATTTGTATATTTTGTTAGCTTCTTTATAATTTCTTCCATTATTTTCTTAATTTCAATATCATTTTGAATTCGAGTAATATTTGTTGACCGGGTGTTTAAAATATTTGTATACTACTTTTATCAGAAATTAATGCATTCCACTTGGGACATAATTTGTATTTCTTATTTTTAAAATGCAAAATTTATTGTTTAATCAAATGGGGTTTAATTACATCCTACATAATTGAAAATAAATTACAAAAATAAACTAAATTAGTGGAATTCGCTATAAATTTGTTGTTTTGAATTTTTTCCTAAATAATTATTTAAAGTTTTGTGCTGAACTGAACTATCGAGAATTATAAGAAAATATTCCCAATTTCTATTGTTTTACAAGAATAATTTCAAATTACTGAAATTAATTTTTCAGTGAATTAAATAATGTTTCAGATTCTCATTGATTATATTATAGGTTTTTACAGTAATTTTCAATTAGTTACAATTGTTACACTTATCATTTAAATATTGTTTCTTTAATACGTAACTTCTTATTGATTATTATTTTATGAAATATTTTTCTTTGTTTATGTTTCTTGTCAAAGACAAGTAAGTACATAATTCTTCTAATAAAATATCATTCCTCCAACGAAAATACTATGTTACAAAATATACGAAAATGTTTGCTGACGATGCCACACAAATACTCATTAATAAAATGTGTATGTCACTATATTGTATGCATAATTAAAAAAAATAGCATAATTGGTAAATGTAATGCGAGTTTTCACAACTTGCTACATTGTATGCATTTATCTATTATCTACATATTAAATTCTAGAGTGAGTTACGAATGAAGAAGTGTTTTAAGTTGTGTACTAGCTTTCTAATCAATGTAGCGGGGACACTTTTATAGATGTGTTGTATATATGTATTCATTATTACTATGAATACATATACAACACATCTGATGCTTCATATATGATCATGTATTACCGCGAGGAGTACCCACAAAGATAACTGATGCTTCAAAAGAAAAGCCTATTTTAGTGAAAAAAATTATCATTCTCTTCACCGAACCGAAAAAATAAATTATATATGTTCAAGATTTGTTAAGAAATTATCAACAACTTTGATTAGCTACTTTCAATTAAAAGCTACAAAAAAAATTATACATAAAAAATGAGAAATGATCATGTTGTGGTACAACAACAGAAAACAAACAATTCATTTACTTTACTTTCTTCCCTCAATGAATAAATAAAGAACAAATATTTGAATTTCCTCCAATATCACTCTTTCCGCGTTGATCCATCCTGCAATTCATATTTATATATGCGTGTAAATCATGAGTTAGTCATGCTTGCTATATATTTCCCTTTTCACTGATGTCATATACCCAAAGTGTAAGTACCAAGTACACTCTCTCAAAGCATGACTATACTAAGACTACACAATTGGAGTACCACTGCCGCAAACTAACAAACCATTATTCCTCATATACTTGAAAAGTTGGATTCATCACTAATGCAACATAAATGCTTTAAGCAAGAGAAATATTTGCTAATCATACCCCCAATATTTTACCATATTTGCAAAGTACAAGACAACATTTTGTGGGTTACTTGCACAAAGAAAAATGCCCTTTCGCATTAACTCGAACAAATTACTTTATGAACCGTTCATGAAAGAATATTAACTATAGTGAAAAAGAGCCTCTAGTAAAAATTACCTTGGTGCAAACATAAATGTAATGGACGTCAGGTTTCGGGCCGAGCAATTCAGCAATAGAGCTACCGCTTTCATTTAGTGGCAATGGCTTTGTGATATCCCAAGCTCTTTTATCGGGGCTCTTCTCTATTTTATCTACAAGCACATATTATTGTCCGAGATTTTATATTAACTTCGACAAAATCTTGACATCATGTAGAACTGACAAGTGAGAACAAATTTAGGGGTACTCTTAAGGATTGCAAGTTCAGCTGGTGCATAACACCTGCACCTTATAGTGTCAACACAAAAACTTATTTTGGTCAGCTGAACCTCGCCACATTCTAACTTAACCAAAGTTCTGCACTAATGCGTACAAATTAAACCAATTTGGACACATATGCTAGGTTATGCATAGACTAAACCCCGATTTGGACACAAAGTTCTGCATCGCAATCAGGTATGCATGATCTGTTTCAGATAATAATTAATTAAACAAATTAAAGATAAAGAGCTAGCATCAGTTTATATATATATGAATGTTGTACGCATGCACATGCATGCATGAACATGAACATGCATACCTGATTGCGAGTAAAAGCAGAAATATTTTTTTAACAAATTAGAGCAAAAATCATACTGTGAGGGTTCCATCAGCTGCCCTTATGACACCACCAGATACCGGCGTATCAAATCGTCACTTCCATCTGCACTTCCATCTGCATTTCAAATCGTCACTTCCATCTGCATTCGATGGGGTTGCGTATCAAATTTGATCCAATTTGAAAGCCAACTGAGTTCAATAATGGATCATCTATAACCTTGTGTCAAGAAAAAGAAATTCCAGTATATATAGACTAATTAATAAGACAGTATATATGATAATCAACAATCATATCTAAGTTTCAAACCCTCACCGTATCTTTCAGCAAGGAATTCATGTAATCAATTAGCAGATAATCATCAGCGAGAAGTTTCGAGACTATCTCCACAAATACCTTGAAAATTATTACAAACAAAAATATCAGACTAAGAGGAACAGAAATAAACATTCTTAGTGCACAAGTAATATGTACCTTCCATTCTAGCACCAGATCTAAAAAATCAAGATTTTAAGAATGGACAAACCTAGACTTAACACCTCTTGCTCCACCCGATCTACTAGCACAACCAAAGATCAGAACCCAACACCTAGCATTTATCCTGATACCAGCAGGAAGCGTTTCAAAGAAACTAAGGTGTGGAAAATAGAATTAAAAAAAAACGAGGGAAAAATGTGAAGTTACCCGCAATGTAGGTGGAAGCGGGCGTCTCGAAGCAGACCTTACAAGGGTCACAAAAAACGATTTGAATTGACTTGCATAGAGTAAACATGAAGCTCTAGAAACAACTAAAACTAGCTTGGCTTGGACCTTAATTAAGCTGAATTCAAAAAAAAAAAATTGGCTTCAAAGGAAAGTCTGAAGTCTAATTGAACATTTTTAAGAATTAATCAAGCTTAGCTCATTTATTGCCCAATCCATACACTAAATTACCATTTATACACTACTAAGAATTTACATGCCTGTGATTCCCAAACCAATTTAAGAGCTAATTAATCAGGATTCAGTTATATGAACATCCCAAGGACTTAAATTTTAATAGTACACTAGGTATTAGATAAAAATATAAACAATGGATGATATTACAATATTAATATTAGATAATACATAAACTGCACTATAGAATATAATTTGCAGTGCTTCATGGATCATATTAAGCATGATAAAAATAACAAAAATGGGGTCATATTAACGCATCCAATTTTGCAAATTTAACCAAGGTTCTAAAAAAGAAAGAAATAATTATAATTGATGGAGGTAAATATATAAGATCGAGTACACACGTATTGTAAAGCAAGAGAACATCTCCTGGAGTGCAGAGAGAAGTTCTTCATATCCACTGTAAGCCTCCAAATCAACCTTCCTCAAATAAGGTGCACCATCAACTGCCACTTTTACAAGCTTGTTTGAGCTTTTTAGTGCATTTCTACGGTAATTTCTAACTGGCGGCCATCCCACAACTCTAGCCCTGCACCAGGAACAAACAATTGAATTGAATTGAATTAGCAACAGAAACCCCCATTCATTAATTTTATTTAGGTAGGTAACTAGTCTAGGGTTGAAGAGAAGAAAGAGCTTAACTTATCTGATTCATATTCAATTAAGAAAAAAATGTATCTAAGGTTTTGGAAAGTAAATAAGTAATGGTACAGGCACATCCGAGAATGAAATATTTGACCAAGGTCTGTTCAAATTCAGCAATCCCAAACTTAAAAATTAAGTTGAAAGATACAATTTGGGACTTAACAACTAACTCACTCGGGAGCTGGAGCTGGAGCCTTAACTTTACTATCAGTATCAGGCGACTCGTCAGACTCATCTCCACAAGCGCCGATGCCGATTCTCGAGGAGAGATCAACGGTCTTGGAGAAGTCACGTTTCCTCTCCAACTCACGGGCACCACCAGGCAGTCCCAGCGTCAGCGCCGTCTCCTCATAATCCAACCCCGACGCATCAGACTCCGTCGAGCTTCGCTCCGTCTCTACTGACATCTCTGATCTGATCTGATCGCCTCTCTTATCTTCTCTTCTCTTCTCTTCTCTAGATTTAGAGTTGAGAAATTAGCTTAGCCTAACCTCCGCGCTATCGGACAGCGCTCCAGCGGTCGAGGCAGCAAGGCGATCGCAGCAAGGCAGCAACGCACTCCTCCTCCGCGCTCCAGCGGTGCTCGGGTGCTGGTGCGGGGCGAGGCAGCAAGGAGATCGCAGCGGTGCTCGGGTGCTGGTGCGGGGTGTTTGGGAGATCGCGAGGCAGATCGAAAGAGAGAAACTCAACTTTTTTGAGAGGGTTTTCGGCAAAGAAGAGGGAAATGAATATTTCGCGGCTGATAAGTTATAAACTGGGAACTAAATTTGGTTAGCTCAATACCGACTGTTTTTCTAAAAAACAGTCGGTGTAGGTATCACCAACACCGACTGATTTTTAAAAAAACAGTCGGTGTTGGTAATTGCTCAACACCGACTGTTTTTTGTAAAAAACAGTCGGTGTTGGTGACTGCTTAACACCGACTGTTGTTTGTGAAAAACAGTCGGTGTAGGGTATGAGCAACACCGACTGTTTTTTTTTAAAAACAGTCGGTGTTAGTTTACTGACGGTTTTTTGTAAGAAAACAGTCGGTGTTGAGATTGTTCTTATTTACGATTTTACCAGCAGTCTCTACACCGACTGTTACATATTAAAACAGTCGGTGATTGAGGGTCGGTGAAGGGGTTTTTTGTACTAGTGTTTATTGCTTTTCTAATAATTAACAGACAACTTTAAAATTTAAAAAATCATTTAAATTAAGCATATAGTAGTAACATTATTCTCAATAGTCATATTAAGGTCTTCATTTTCATTCATTGCTTCATTGACTTGACTGGCTATAAATTCCATCATCAAAGAAAAATGTTATTTTTCCCCAAAAAAAATTATCTAAATAATTAGATAGCAAAGAAAATTTCAATTTAAAAATTGAGTTATCTACTAATTTCTAACAACATAAAATATTGTAGGAAAATAATAACTTAATTTTTTCCAGTCAATATAATTTAAAAAAAAAGACGAATAATACATTTTATTTGTAACCAAAGCTAATTATATGGTAATTTCTTATTATTGTAAATTATGCTTTTCTCCATGTAATTCTCTATCCTATGAAACATAGTGAAAAAACTTATTTTTGCTTTGATTGGATCATATTGTTTTTTTTTTATTAAAGAGCTCCGTTACCCTCTAGTATCTTTTAGATATTATTCCCGAGAATTGAATCTATGCCCTCTTGAAAGAGAGAGGCGGGCTCGTGCCACTGCACTAAGCCCTTTATTCATTTTTTTTTCAGATTGTCAAATATAAAAATTCAATTATACTTGCCTACAAAACTTCATTAAAAATAAAACTCCCGTACACAATTAATTAAATAGAGAGAAATTTTGAAGCTGGTTTGAATAATAAAATTGATTAAAAAAAATTAATTTATCTTTATTGAGTTGAACTTGATAACTTGTAATATATAACCTAGCTATGTCAAAGAGAGAAAATAAGCACGAAGTTTCAAGCAATTTTCTGTGTTCAGCTGTAAAGGCCAACCAGGGTTTTGCCTTTACTTCAAGATTAAGTTTACTGCAATGAGACTCTACACAATTAATGAGGTATCAATTAAAGAAGGTCAAAACAATTATTTTTAAATTTTTCTCTCACCTCACGTTTGCTTGACTCAAAAGCTAGGGGTGTCAATGGCACCCTTTATCCATTTACCCGATCCGTACCGTATTCGATAAGACGGGTATGTGTAAGATTTCTTTTTGCATAAACTTATCGGGTACGGATATATGTATAGGTACGGGTAAAGATTTTTTTTTCATCTAAACGGGTAAGGGTACGGGTAATACCTATTCCGTATCTGTTATCCGATCAAGTAATATAAAAAAAATTAGATATTATATATTAATGACCAATCAATATTCATTCTCCAACTACTGTTTGTAGTTGTGTTACACTTAATAAACTATTAAAACACGTAAATAAATTCCAACAAATTCCAATAAAGTTAAGACTTTTAAACACACGCGCGTGCACACACCATGTGTTTTAATATTTTATTTAGTAAATAATAAAAATAATTATTATTGTAGCATTACCCATTATTTATCCGCTACCATTTCGTTATTCGACAATAAGAATAGGATAAAGGTAAGGTAATTTGTAGCGGGTAAGAGTAAGATATGAATAAGGATAATTTATAATGGGTACGGGTACGAAAATGCTTCCACCCAATTCTTATCGTACCCGTTGACGCTCCTAAAAATATTGTTGTTGATATCCGCACCAATCAGCACACGTATGCTAGGTTTACCAATAAATACATTAATCAACTATAACAAAGACATACAGTACGGAGCCTATCGACAAATATGTCCGTACTACTATCTAAATAACAAATTTTTGCCATTAGTATTATTTTTAGACTTTATATCTAAATGAAGGAGAACAGACACGTTCTTAATTGCTTCACTGTCAAGCAATACCAACATTCTTAATTTTACCCATACAGAAAAATTTATAATGCAACTTAATAGAACCACTCAAAACAAATTTATATGCAACATAATATATTAGCCGAGTAAGAATTTTTTTTTTAAATTCAGCATTTCGAGGTGCCTAAATATATTTTATATTTTATCACTGCACCATCGGCTATATAAGCAGGACATCCTTAAGGAATAACTACCTATATAGCCAAGCGTTCATCATTTATACAAACTTCCTTTTTGGATCGATGAAAGATATATTCGAGTGTTCGTTATTTTTCATATTAATTTGACTTAAGAAATTACCTACTTATTTATTAAAAAAATATTTCCATTCTTCTTTGATGTCAATTTATATGAAAACGGCTACTGTTGCAGGTGCTTGATTCAAGTTACTAAAAAATCTTGGAACGGCTACTGCAAATACTGTAGTATGCACGATCTTCTACGGGACCTAGCTATCCGCAAAGCTAAGGATGAGAAATTTTTCACTGTATTCTCAAAAGAAGAAGATGTTAACAACTTAGCTGTCAGCAAGCCACACCGTGCGGCACTGCAATTTTGCACCCCGACGGAGGATGGCATTTATTCAGAAAACACTCGTTCTTTACTTTGTTTTGGTTTTGGGATTTATTTATCTAATAATAGTGGTTTTGGACTACTAAATTATAGTGGCTTTAGACTACTTGGAGTGTTAACCTTGCAGAGTGTTGATATGACCACATTTACTCGGAGACAGTGGCCGAAGGGCTTGATACACTTGAGGTACTTGGGGTTAAGACGCTGCCTTATTCCACAAGATATATTTAAGAAGTTTTCCTTCTATAATCTAGAAACCATTGATTTGAATTGGTCGCGTCTAGATAAGGACCAAGGAACACTGGATTTGTGTGATGATGTCGTAATCCCAACTCTAAGACATGTATATGCTAGCTGGGAATTCGAATTACCATTAAAATGGGATAAGCATACTAATTTACAAACAATTATGGATGTGAAGATACAGACAAAATTAGTTGTTGAATTAGAATTTTGTATCAACTTGCGTACGTTAGTGATTTGCATTGAGTATATTCTGGATAATGAATGGGATATAAAAGAGTGGCAAAACCTCAAGAGTGTGCTGAGAAGGACAGAACAGTTGGTGTACCTCTCTATTGAAAAAGTTGGGTTGCTACCATTTGGTGGCACAAAAGACTTACCTTGTCATGGGAAGATACAAAAACTAGTTCTCATGGGAGAATGGGAAAGAAATATATGTGTTCCAAGTGTTGAGATGTTCCCAACAAACCTCACCAAATTGAAGCTCCATAGATCTCGACTCCAGAAAGATCCAATGCCCATATTGGAGAGGCTGCAGAGCCTCAGGATACTTTATTTATCTGCTGGCTCATATTGGGGAACAGAGATTATCTGTTCAACCGGTGGGTTTCCTAACCTCGAAAAACTGAAGCTTCGAGTGCTGCCCAACCTACATCATTGGAGCATAAAAGAAGGAGCTATGCCCATCCTTCGTCACCTCCAAATTGATAATTGTTTTGAGCTGCACGTACTTCCTGAGCTACAAAACGTGCGAACTCTTCAAGAACTAACAGTTTGTAATCCCTCACGTGAGCTCCGGGAAGGTATGCAAATGCAAGGAAAAGATGTACACAAAATTAAGCATATCCCATCTGTGCGTATAAGGTAAAATCTCATGCATCTTTAATTTGTTGTAAGATTCTTTTACAGATTTCATTCGATTGTCATCATAACCCATCTAGATTTGTTCATATTACTTTACATAGCTGCAAGACTTTATTTTCGATTGTCATCACTTTTTTATTATTTTTGTTGTAATTTATTTAACTACTCTTAATTATTGTATATATGGATTATGTTGAGCAGGGACAACCGACAATAAAAAGAGACTACACGAAAAAATGCAAGAAAAGACATCACATAATCATACATAATCTCTCTCTGCTTAGAGACGAACGGTCAGATTTGAGTCTCATTATAATTTTTTAGTTGCCTTTTTTCAGTTTAAATGTTCCCAAGCCGTTTTCATGGTTGCTAGGTTTAATTTTCTATTGATATGTACTTTCAGATTTTATAATTGTAATTGTACTCATTGCAAAGGAGTTCATTTGTTATGATTACTTACCTGATTATTACAAGTAAAATAAGATAAATGTTGAATAATTAATTTGTATATTTTGTTAGCTTCTTTATAATTTCTTCCATTATTTTCTTAATTTCAATATCATTTTGAATTCGAGTAATATTTGTTGACCGGGTGTTTAAAATATTTGTATACTACTTTTATCAGAAATTAATGCATGCCTTCTTGGGAAAGAATTTGTATTTCTTATTTTTAAAATGCAAAATTTATTGTTTAATCAAATGGGGTTTAATTACTTCCTACATAATCGAAACTTAATTACAAAAATATACTAAATTAGTGTAGTTCGCTATAAATTTGTTGTTTTGAATATATTGCTAAATCATTATTTTAATTTTTGTGCTGAACTGAACTATCGAGAATTATAAGAAAATATTCTCAATTTCTATTGCTTTACAAGAATAATTTGAAATTACTGAAATTAATTTTTCAGTGAATTAAATAATGTTTCAGGTTCTCATTGATTATATTATAGGTTTTTACAATAATTTTCAATTAGTTACAATTGTTACACTTATCATTTAAATATTGTTTCTTTAATACGTAACTTCTTATTGATTATTATTTTATCAATATTTTTTTTTGTTTATGTTTCCTGTCAAAGACAAGTAAGTACATAATTCTTCTAATAAAATATCATTCCTACAACGAAAATACTATGTTACAAAATATAAGAAAATGTTTAATTGCTGACGACGCCACACAAATACTCATTAATAAAATGTGTATGTCACTATATTGTATGCATAATTAAAAAAAATAGCATAATCGGTAAATGTAATGCGAGTTTTCACAACTTGCTACATTGTATGCATTTATCTATTATGTACATATTAAATTCTAGAGTGAGTTACGAATGAAGAAGTGTTTTAAGTTGTGTACTAGCTTTCTAATCAATGTAGCGGGGACACTTTTATAGATGTGTTGTATATATGTATTCATTATTACTATGAATACATATACAACACATCTGATGCTTCATATATGATCATGTATTACCGCGAGGAGTACCCACAAAGATAACTGATGCTTCAAAAGAAAAGCCTATTTTAGTGAAAAAAATTATCATTCTCTTCACCGAACCGAAAAAATAAATTATATATGTTCAAGATTTGTTAAGAAATTATCAACAACTTTGATTAGCTACTTTCAATTAAAAGCTACAAAAAAAATTATACATAAAAAATGAGAAATGATCATGTTGTGGTACAACAACAGAAAACAAACCATTCATTTACTTTACTTTCTTCCCTCAATGAATAAATAAAGAACAAATATTTGAATTTCCTCCAATATCACTCTTTCCGCGTTGATCCATCCTGCAATTCATATTTATATATGCGTGTAAATCATGAGTTAGTCATGCTTGCTATATATTTCCCTTTTCACTGATGTCATATACCCAAAGTGTAAGTACCAAGTACACTCTCTCAAAGCATGACTATACTAAGACTACACAATTGGAGTACCACTGCCGCAAACTAACAAACCATTATTCCTCATATACTTGAAAAGTTGGATTCATCACTAATGCAACATAAATGCTTTAAGCAAGAGAAATATTTGCTAATCATACCCCCAATATTTTACCATATTTGCAAAGTACAAGACAACATTTTGTGGGTTACTTGCACAAAGAAAAATGCCCTTTCGCATTAACTCGAACAAATTACTTTATGAACCGTTCATGAAAGAATATTAACTATAGTGAAAAAGAGCCTCTAGTAAAAATTACCTTGGTGCAAACATAAATGTAATGGACGTCAGGTTTCGGGCCGAGCAATTCAGCAATAGAGCTACCGCTTTCATTTAGTGGCAATGGCTTTGTGATATCCCAAGCTCTTTTATCGGGGCTCTTCTCTATTTTATCTACAAGCACATATTATTGTCCGAGATTTTATATTAACTTCGACAAAATCTTGACATCATGTAGAACTGACAAGTGAGAACAAATTTAGGGGTACTCTTAAGGATTGCAAGTTCAGCTGGTGCATAACACCTGCACCTTATAGTGTCAACACAAAAACTTATTTTGGTCAGCTGAACCTCGCCACATTCTAACTTAACCAAAGTTCTGCACTAATGCGTACAAATTAAACCAATTTGGACACATATGCTAGGTTATGCATAGACTAAACCCCGATTTGGACACAAAGTTCTGCATCGCAATCAGGTATGCATGATCTGTTTCAGATAATAATTAATTAAACAAATTAAAGATAAAGAGCTAGCATCAGTTTATATATATATGAATGTTGTACGCATGCACATGCATGCATGAACATGAACATGCATACCTGATTGCGAGTAAAAGCAGAAATATTTTTTTAACAAATTAGAGCAAAAATCATACTGTGAGGGTTCCATCAGCTGCCCTTATGACACCACCAGATACCGGCGTATCAAATCGTCACTTCCATCTGCACTTCCATCTGCATTTCAAATCGTCACTTCCATCTGCATTCGATGGGGTTGCGTATCAAATTTGATCCAATTTGAAAGCCAACTGAGTTCAATAATGGATCATCTATAACCTTGTGTCAAGAAAAAGAAATTCCAGTATATATAGACTAATTAATAAGACAGTATATATGATAATCAACAATCATATCTAAGTTTCAAACCCTCACCGTATCTTTCAGCAAGGAATTCATGTAATCAATTAGCAGATAATCATCAGCGAGAAGTTTCGAGACTATCTCCACAAATACCTTGAAAATTATTACAAACAAAAATATCAGACTAAGAGGAACAGAAATAAACATTCTAGTGCACAAGTATATGTACCTTCCATTCTAGCACCAGATCTAAAAAATCAAGATTTTAAGAATGGACAAACCTAGACTTAACACCTCTTGCTCCACCCGATCTACTAGCACAACCAAAGATCAGAACCCAACACCTAGCATTTATCCTGATACCAGCAGGAAGCGTTTCAAAGAAACTAAGGTGTGGAAAATAGAATTAAAAAAAAACGAGGGAAAAATGTGAAGTTACCCGCAATGTAGGTGGAAGCGGGCGTCTCGAAGCAGACCTTACAAGGGTCACAAAAAACGATTTGAATTGACTTGCATAGAGTAAACATGAAGCTCTAGAAACAACTAAAACTAGCTTGGCTTGGACCTTAATTAAGCTGAATTCAAAAAAAAAAAATTGGCTTCAAAGGAAAGTCTGAAGTCTAATTGAACATTTTTAAGAATTAATCAAGCTTAGCTCATTTATTGCCCAATCCATACACTAAATTACCATTTATACACTACTAAGAATTTACATGCCTGTGATTCCCAAACCAATTTAAGAGCTAATTAATCAGGATTCAGTTATATGAACATCCCAAGGACTTAAATTTTAATAGTACACTAGGTATTAGATAAAAATATAAACAATGGATGATATTACAATATTAATATTAGATAATACATAAACTGCACTATAGAATATAATTTGCAGTGCTTCATGGATCATATTAAGCATGATAAAAATAACAAAAATGGGGTCATATTAACGCATCCAATTTTGCAAATTTAACCAAGGTTCTAAAAAAGAAAGAAATAATTATAATTGATGGAGGTAAATATATAAGATCGAGTACACACGTATTGTAAAGCAAGAGAACATCTCCTGGAGTGCAGAGAGAAGTTCTTCATATCCACTGTAAGCCTCCAAATCAACCTTCCTCAAATAAGGTGCACCATCAACTGCCACTTTTACAAGCTTGTTTGAGCTTTTTAGTGCATTTCTACGGTAATTTCTAACTGGCGGCCATCCCACAACTCTAGCCCTGCACCAGGAACAAACAATTGAATTGAATTGAATTAGCAACAGAAACCCCCATTCATTAATTTTATTTAGGTAGGTAACTAGTCTAGGGTTGAAGAGAAGAAAGAGCTTAACTTATCTGATTCATATTCAATTAAGAAAAAAATGTATCTAAGGTTTTGGAAAGTAAATAAGTAATGGTACAGGCACATCCGAGAATGAAATATTTGACCAAGGTCTGTTCAAATTCAGCAATCCCAAACTTAAAAATTAAGTTGAAAGATACAATTTGGGACTTAACAACTAACTCACTCGGGAGCTGGAGCTGGAGCCTTAACTTTACTATCAGTATCAGGCGACTCGTCAGACTCATCTCCACAAGCGCCGATGCCGATTCTCGAGGAGAGATCAACGGTCTTGGAGAAGTCACGTTTCCTCTCCAACTCACGGGCACCACCAGGCAGTCCCAGCGTCAGCGCCGTCTCCTCATAATCCAACCCCGACGCATCAGACTCCGTCGAGCTTCGCTCCGTCTCTACTGACATCTCTGATCTGATCTGATCGCCTCTCTTATCTTCTCTTCTCTTCTCTTCTCTAGATTTAGAGTTGAGAAATTAGCTTAGCCTAACCTCCGCGCTATCGGACAGCGCTCCAGCGGTCGAGGCAGCAAGGCGATCGCAGCAAGGCAGCAACGCACTCCTCCTCCGCGCTCCAGCGGTGCTCGGGTGCTGGTGCGGGGCGAGGCAGCAAGGAGATCGCAGCGGTGCTCGGGTGCTGGTGCGGGGTGTTTGGGAGATCGCGAGGCAGATCGAAAGAGAGAAACTCAACTTTTTTGAGAGGGTTTTCGGCAAAGAAGAGGGAAATGAATATTTCGCGGCTGATAAGTTATAAACTGGGAACTAAATTTGGTTAGCTCAATACCGACTGTTTTTCTAAAAAACAGTCGGTGTTGGTAATTGCTCAACACCGACTGTTTTTTGTAAAAAACAGTCGGTGTTGGTGACTGCTTAACACCGACTGTTGTTTGTGAAAAACAGTCGGTGTAGGGTATGAGCAACACCGACTGTTTTTTTTTAAAAACAGTCGGTGTTAGTTTACTGACGGTTTTTTGTAAGAAAACAGTCGGTGTTGAGATTGTTCTTATTTACGATTTTACCAGCAGTCTCTACACCGACTGTTACATATTAAAACAGTCGGTGATTGAGGGTCGGTGAAGGGGTTTTTTGTACTAGTGTTTATTGCTATTCTAATAATTAACAGACAACTTTAAAATTTAAAAGATCATTTAAATTAAGCATATAGTAGTAACATTATTCTCAATGGTCATATTAAGGTCTTCATTTTCATTCATTGCTTCATTGACTTGACTGCCTATAAATTCCATCATGAAAGAAAAATGTTATTTTTCCCCAAAAATAATTTTCTAAATAATTAGATTGCAGAGAAAATTTCAGTTCAAAAATTGAGTTATCTACTAATTTCTAACAACATAAAATATTGTAGGAAAATAACAACTTAATTTTTTCCAGTCAATATAATTTTAAAAAAAGACGATTAATGCATTTTATTTGTAACCAAAGCTAATTATGTAATTTCTTATTATTGTAAATTATTCTTTTGTCAATGTAATTCTCTATCCTAAGAAACATAGTGAAAAAAACTTAATTTTTGCTTTGATTGGATCAGATTATTATTTTTTTTATTAAAGAGCTTTGGTACACTCCAGTATCTTTTAGATACTATTCTCGAGAATTGAATATGTGCCCTTTTGAAAGAGAGAGGTGGGCTTGTGCCACTGCACTAAGCCCTTTATTTATTTTTTCAGATTGTGAAACATAAAAATTCAATTAGACTTGCCTACAAAACTTCGTTAAAAATAAAACTTCCGTACACAATTAAATAGAAAGAAATTTTGAAGCTAAGAGAAACAGTTTGAATAATAAACTAATTAAAAAATTAAAATTTATCTATATTGAGTTTGAACTTGAAATCTTGTAATAACCTAGCTATGTCAAAGAGAGAAAGTAAGCACGAAGTTCCAAGCAATTTTCTGTGTTGAGCCGTAAAGGCCAACCAGGGTTTTACCTTTACTTAGAGATTAAGTTTACTGCAATGAGACTCTACACAATTAATGAGGTATCAGAAGGTCAAAACAATTATTTTTAAATTTTTCTCTCACCTCACGTTTGCTTGACTCAAAAGCTAGGGGTGTCAATGGCACCCTTTTATCCATTTACCCGATCCGTACCATATTCGATAAGACGGGTATGTGTAAGATTTCTTTTTGCATAAATTTATCGGGTACGGATATATGTATAGGTACGGGTAAAGATTTTTTTTTCATCTAAACGGGTAAGGGTACGGGTAATACCTATTCCGTATCTGTTATCCGATCAAGTAATTATAAAAAAAATTATATATTATATATATTAATGACCAATCAATATTCATTCTCCAACTACTGTTTGTAGTTGTGTTACACTTAATAAACTATTAAAACACGTAAATAAATTCCAACAAATTCCAATAAAGTTAAGACTTTTAAACACACGCGCGTGCACACACCATGTGTTTTAATATTTTATTTAGTAAATAATAAAAATAATTATTATTGTAGCATTACCCATTATTTATCCGCTACCATTTCGTTATTCGACAATAAGAATAGGATAAAGGTAAGGTAATTTGTAGCGGGTAAGAGTAAGATATGAATAAGGATAATTTATAATGGGTACGGGTACGAAAATGCTTCCACCCAATTCTTATCGTACCCGTTGACGCTCCTAAAAATATTGTTGTTGATATCCGCACCACTCGGCACACGTATGCTAGGTTTACCAATAAATACATTGATCAACTATAACAAAGGCGTACAGTACGGAGCCTATCGACAAATATGGCCGTACTACTATCTAAATAACAAATTTTTGCCATTAGTATTATTTTTAGACTTTATATCTAAATGAAGGAGAACAGACACGTTCTTAATTGCTTCACCGTCAAGCAATACCAACATTCTTAATTTTATCCATATAGAAAAATTTATAATGCAACTTAATAGAACCACTCAAAACAAATTTATATGCAACTTAATATATTAGCCGAGTAAGAATTTTTTTTAAAAATTCAGCATTTCGAGTTGCCTAAATATATTTTATATTTTATCACTGCACCATTGGCTATATAAGCGGGACATCCTTAAGGAATACCTACCTATATAGCCAAGCGTTCATCATTTATACAAACTTCCTTTTTGGATCGATGAAAGATATATTCGAGCGTTCGTTATTTTTCATATTAATTTCACTTACAAAATACCTACTTATTTATTAAAAAAATATTTCCATTCTTCTTTGATGTCAATTTATATGAAAACGGCTACTGTTGCAGGTGCTTGATTCAAGTTACTAAAAAATCTTGGAACGGCTACTGCAAATACTGTAGTATGCACGATCTTCTACGGGACCTAGCTATCCGCAAAGCTAAGGATGAGAAATTTTTCACTGTATTCTCAAAAGAAGAAGATGTTAACAACTTAGCTGTCAGCAAGCCACACCGTGCGGCACTGCAATTTTGCACCCCGACGGAGGATGGCATTTATTCAGAAAACACTCGTTCTTTACTTTGTTTTGGTTTTGGGAACTATTTATATAATAATAATGGCTTTGGAATACTAAATTATAGTGGCTTTACATTACTTAGAGTGTTAACCTTGCAGAGTGTTGATATGACCACATTTACTCGGAGACAGTGGCCGAAGGGCTTGATACACTTGAGGTACTTGGGGTTAAGACACTGCCTTATTCCACAAGATATATTTAAGAAGTTTTCCTTCTATAATCTAGAAACCATTGATTTAAATGGATCAATGTTAGATACTGGAGAAGGAACACTGGATTTGTGTGATGATGTCGTAATCCCAACTCTAAGACATGTATATGCTAGCTGGGAATTCGAATTACCATTAAAATGGGATAAGCATACTAATTTACAAACAATTATGGATGTGAAGATACAGACAAAATTAGTTGTTGAATTAGAATTTTGTATCAACTTGCGTACGTTAGTGATTTCCATTGAGGATGATCTAGATAATGAATGGGATATAAAAGAGTGGCAAAACCTCAAGAGTGTGCTGAGAAGGACAGAACAATTGGTTGACCTCTCTATTGAAAAAGTTGGGTTGCTACCATTTGGTGGCACAAAAGACTTACCTTGTCATGGGAAGATACAAAAACTAGTTCTCGTGGGAGAATGGGAAAGAAATATATGTGTTCCAAGTGTGGAGATGTTCCCAACAAACCTCACCAAATTGCAGCTCAAAGAATCTAGAATTCAGGAAGATCCAATGCCCATATTGGAGAGGCTGCAGAGCCTCAGGGTTCTTTATTTATTTTATGACTCATATGAGGGAACAGAGCTGATCTGTTCAACCGGAGGCTTTCCTAATCTTGAAAAACTGGAGCTTAGAGAACTGCCGAATCTACATGATTGGGACATAAAAGAGGGAGCTATGCCCATCCTTAGTCACCTCAAAATTTATCGGTGTGATGAGCAGCACACACTTCCGGAGCTACAAAAGGTACGGACTCTTCAAGAACTAACAGTTTGTAATCCCTCACGTGAGCTCCGGGAAGGTATGCAAATGCAAGGAAAAGATGTACACAAAATTAAGTATATCCCATCTGTGCGTATAAGGTAAAATCTCATGCATCTTTAATTTGTTGTAAGATTTTCTTACAGATTTAATTCGATTGTCATCATAACCCATCTAGTTTTTTTCATATTACTTTTCATGGCTGCAAGAATTTATTTTCGATTGTCATCACTTTTTTATTATTTTTGTTGTAATTTATTTAACTACTCTTAATTATTGTAATATGGATTATGTTGAGCAGGGACAACCGACAATAAAAAGAGACTATAGGAACAAATGCAAGAAGAAGATATCACATAATCATACATATTCTCTCTCTGCTTAGAGACGAACGGTCAGATTTGAGTCTCATTATAATTTTTTAGTTGCCTTTTTTCAGTTTAAATGTTCCCAAGCCGTTGTCATGGTTGCTGGGTTTAATTTTCTATGTTATGTACTTTCAGATTTTATAATTGTAATTGTACTAATTGCAAAGGAGTTAATTTTTTTATGACTACTTACCTGATTATTACAAGTAAAATAAGATAAATGTTGAATAATTAATTTGTATATTTTGTTAGCTTCTTTATAATTTCTTCCATTATTTTCTTAATTTCAATATCATTTTGAATTCGAGTAATATTTGTTGACCGGGTGTTTAAAATATTTGTATACTACTTTTATCAGAAATTAATGCATGCCTTCTTGGGAAAGAATTTGTATTTCTTATTTTTAAAATGCAAAATTTATTGTTTAATCAAATGGGGTTTAATTACTTCCTACATAATCGAAACTTAATTACAAAAATAAACTAAATTAGTGGAGTTTGCTATAAATTTGTTGTTTAGAATATATTGCTAAATCATTATTTTAATTTTTGTGCTGAACTGAACTATCGAGAATTATAAGAAAATATTCCCAATTTCTATTGCTTTACAAGAATAATTTGAAATTACTGAAATTAATTTTTCAGTGAATTAAATAATGTTTCGGGTTCTCATTGATTATATTATAGGTTTTTACAATAATTTTCAATTAGTTACAATTATTACACTTATCATTTAAATATTGTTTCTTCAATATGTAACTTCTTATTGATTATTATTTAATGAAATATTTTTCTTTGTTTATGTTTCCTGTCAAAGACAAGTACATAATTCTTCTAATAAAATATCATTCCTCCAACGAAAATACTATGTTGCAAAATATACGAAAATTTTTGCTGACGATGCTGCACAAATACTCATTATTAATAAAATGTGTATGTCACTATATTGTATGCATAATTAAAAAAAATAGCATAATCGGTAAATGTAATGCGAAATTTCACAACTTGCTACATTGTATGCATTTATCTATTATCTACATATTAAATTCTAGAATGAGTTACGAATGAAGAAGTGTTTTAAGTTGTGTACTAGCTTTCTAATCAATGTAGCGGGGACACTTTTATAGATGTGTTGTATATATGTATTCATTATTACTATGAATACATATACAACACATCTGATGCTTCATATATGATCATGTATTACCGCGAGGAGTACCCACAAAGATAACTGATGCTTCAAAAGAAAAGCCTATTTTAGTGAAAAAATTTATCCTTCTTTCCACCGAACCGAAAAAATAAATTATTTATGTTCAAGATTTATTAAGAAATTTCGACGATTCAATGAGGAATCCCATGATTAAATTGAGAGCATTCAACATTTTAATCAGAATTTCTCCCCCATCCGAGCTGACAAACGGATTTGCAAGCATTATTAAATGTTTTGTTTGGTAGTGATCTATGCATGCTATGAATTTGAAGCTGCCGACCCATATTAAATTGAGAGCATTCAACATTTAAAATTTGAATATAGAGATCTGTTTTGAGATTCGTACTAAATTATAACTGACAACACAAATATTAAAAGGTCTGCATTTCACCTCGGATCGAATTGGTTATGATTTTGATTTTAACTAAAAATTTAACTTAACTCAAGGATCCTGACCCCTTTGCCACAATGTTTGCCCACGTTGTTTCAGACGGTCTCATAAAATCAGAATAATATAAGATTATTACTGATGGATAAAATATGGAGTACGGTACTATGCATAGCGCACTTTAGTCTGTACTACGGATTCATATTTTCATTCTCAAAGTCTAAATAGTCAATCTGAACCGTTAATCATGATCTCCATATGAAAATGTAGTTGAAGTCCAAATTTTACATTTTTTTCAAATTTTTTTACTATTCTTTTTTAGATAGGGAGAAAATCACTACTTTTGGATGATCCAGAATCTTTAGATTAAGTGATTTTGTACATATTTAAAAAAAATAATTAAAAAAATAAAAAAATAAAAAAGCTTGACATGTGCTATTTTGGAGGAAAAGATCTATATATGTTTTCAATATCTAAACAGTCGATGTGAACCGTTCAACATGATCTCCATATAAAAAGGTATTTGGAGACCAAATTTACATTTATTAGAATTTTTCTGCTATATATTTTTTTATAGGTAGAAATTTAATTTCGGATGGTCCCGAATCTTTCGAACAAATAATTTTCTGTCTATCTAAAAAAATAGTAAAAAAAAATCAACAAATGTAAAATTTGGTCTCCAAATACATTTTCACTCTGAGATCAGGTTGAACGGTTCACGTCAACTGTTTGGACTTTGAAACGAAGATATGAATCCATAGTACGAACGATCTGTAATAGCGGGGCAAGGTGAGGTTCCTTTGTTGGAGAAACCTCACTGGATTCACCGGATTGAATAGAGGATTAGCGGGGGAGGGTTTGGCGGGGAGATAAATATTCAGTGAAAATTGAGAGGAGGGAAAATTTTTTTGACGAAAATTCAGAGAGGGGGAAATGAAAATTGAGATGGGATTTGGGCAAGCACAGTAGAATTGTAACTGTCTGAACAGAAGTTTTATGTATTGCTATTCAGAGAGGGGGAAACGAAAATTGAGATGGGATTAGAGGATCATGTACATTATCTAGGGCCGGATCTAAATAGAAGTTTTATGTATTGCTATTCAAAATGAATAATTGAGCACCGTTCTTCACTTATCGGATGGCATGGAAGCTTGGTATTTACTAATCACATTACCTAATGTATGTACAGCAATACATATGAAAAAATTTCAAAAAAAATATTTTTATTATTTTTACATCTTATATGGCCAAATAATACTTATACATGTCATTTTTATAGACTTTCATCATTATATGCCACTTCAAATTTAGAAAACATTCTAGGACCATTCATTTTCACGCAGAAAATCAACGGCCGATCTGCAATGAAATCATTCCAAATATGATTTAAAATGATCAAGGGAGAACATCGAACGTAACCAACATAAAAGTTCATAAATTTTATAATGTATGAGCTTCGATCCAACACAAAATGTTTATGGCCATACGATGCTTCGATTTTCGATCAACTAGATGGATGGGTAAATAAATATACAATTTTGATCAAACTTGGATGCATGACAATAAATACAGTTCTCTTTAATTAATTTAAACGGTTCTGATCGACCAACGGATGGCATATTCCCGTGCATCTTCATTAACTCACGAAACAAGAGTTTATGTTTCATCTCCATGCATAAAAGATGTGAGTCATATATGCAACATCCATGTAATACTATATAATTTAATGTGTCAAAATCCTTTAATTAAGCAATAAACATGTTATAACATTAATTATTGCATAAATTTCCTTAATATAATTTCCATCACAGAATATTTTCTAAAATTAGAGTTGAATTTTCATGTTAATTGATTAAATTTAACTGAATATTTTCACAAATATTGCGACATGTTGAAGGAGAAATAATATAAAATTAATAATGACAAGTATGATTTGGTCATAGAAACCATAAAAAAATAAAAATATTTTTTTGAACTTTTTTTTCATATTATTTGTTCTACTTTTAATTTTATTTTGACTTGGCAAATTTGATTTTATAGAATGTCACTCAATTTATCAACGAGAAGAATTGTGCTGCTCACTATTTAGTGCCTTTATTACCATGAAAACGTATTAATTTTTCCATCACATCATTATAAAAATATTATACATTAACCAATAATTTTCTTAGATACAATTCAATTTAAATTAATTAATTTTGAATGTCCAAATTAATTTTATATATGAAGAAAAAAATAAAAAAAAGATAAGAAAAAAATTAAAAAAAAAAATATATATATATAGAGAGAGATGAGCTATGCTACTCCATGGAGTAAAACATGTTTGTACTTCACGCCGTATTTTTATTTTGAAAGTCCAAACGACTGATCCGAACCGTTGAACATGATCTCCATATTGAAATGTGCTTGGAGACCAAATTTTACATTTTTTAGAATTTTTTTACTATTTATTAAGCCACTTTGAAAATCTGAAAATCCGGGTGAACAGTGAAAAACAGTAAAAAATTCTGGACTGCCGGATCAGTGATTTTCAAAGTGGCTTAATAAATAGTAAAAAAATTCTAAAAAATGTAAAATTTGGTCTCCAAGCACATTTCAATATGGAGATCATGTTGAGCGGTTCGGATCGGTCGTTTGGACTTTCAAAATAAAAATATAGCGGCGTGGAGCACCAAAGCGTTTTACTCCATGGAGTAGCATAGCTCAATTCTATATATATATATATATATAGAGAGATTGGCTAATGTGCTAACGTTATAACTTCGGCCGAAGTTATAACGAGTCGTTTATTAGTTTTTAAAATTCAAACAACCGATCCGAACCGTTCAACTTTTTCTAAATATTGAAATGTGCTTGGAGACCAAATTTTACATTTTTTGGAATTTTTTTACTATTTATTAAGCCACTTTGAAAATCGCAGATCTGCTGTGAATAGTAAAAAACAGCAAAATTTTCTGGACCACCGGATCAGTATTTTCAAAGTGGCTTAATAAATAGTAAAAAAATTCCAAAAAATGTAAAATTTGGTCTCCAAGCACATTTCAATATAGAGAACATGTTGAACGGTTCGGATCGGTTGTTTGGATTTTGAAATTGCAAAAACGACTCGTTATAACTTCGGCCGAAGTTATAACATTAGCACATTAGCCAATCTCTCTCTCTATATATATATATATAGAAAGAGAGAGAGAGAGAGAGAGAGAGAGATGGGCTATTGTGCTTCGCAAAGTAAATGGGGGGGTTTACTTTCGGGCCATATTTTCATTTTTGAAAATCCAAAGAACTGAAATGAACGGTTCAACATGTTCTAAATATTGAAATGTGCTTGGAGACTAAATTTTACATTTTTTGGAATTTTTTTACTATTTATTAAGCCACTTTGAAAATCGCTGATCCGGTGGTCCAGAAAATTTTACTGTTTTTTACTGTTCACAGTGGATCAGCAATTTATAGTAAATAGTAAAAAAATTCCAAAAACTGTAAAATTTAGTCTCCAAGCACATTTCAATATTTAGAACATGTTGAACGGTTTGGATCGGTTGTTTGGATTTTCAAAAATAAAAATATGGCCCGAGGTAAACTCCCCATTTACTTCGCGAAGCACAATAGCCCATCTATATATATATATATAGTTTTTGAGATTTTTTTTTAATTCTCAAAAACTCGACATATATCTTATCGGATTAGAATTTTGTTCATTTTGGAGTAAAACAATTTTTTTATATAATTTCAATTGAAAAAATCTATCTTATTTTTAATTATAGAAAGAAGCTTCAATTTTATACCAAATAAATAAAACACTATCTATAATAATAATTTTGCACTCTCTCAATGAATAATGATAAATATCAATTCTTACTATTAGTAAAAAAAAAAATTGTTTCAACAAGACTTCTCGAGTTCTCGTGATCCAAAATCCGAATCAAAAAAATTCCTTTACAACTTTTTTGTATTCTCATAACTTAAAATCTTGTATCGTGGACAAATTTAAGCGTCCCTCCTAATTTTGGCCAAATCAACTTCTTTCATATTCTCTTGAAGCAAAAAAAAAAAAAAATATTCTCTTTACCAAATGAAGTTCTGGAATACTCTTCTCAGACTCCCTCCTAATTTTTTTGGTAACTTCCCTCCACATTTTTTTACTACCGCCAAGGCGCCAAACCAAATTTTTACCGGGAAATTGGTCATCTAGAGACCGTCTGAGAGGGGCACCCCTCGTTTGAGGTGCTGGTGCGTCAGAGAGGAGTGATCTCCGATCGGTTTAGAGGGGTATTGCCAGAGATCGTCGGAGAAGGGACCCACTTCCCAGTCCCATGGCTTCATAAAACTTATTTCTTTGAAATTCGTTTGAGACCTCACATCTTCACCTATAATTCTGGCACAAAAGATTTGCATATGGTAAAGTTTTTTTGGATGATCAATGTCTTGATCTTAAGTTTTTTTTTTTGGATGTACAATTTAGTGATCAAAATTTGGCACTTCAATTTCATCAATCTAGGAACTAATAATGTGTTGCACATAAGGTATTTGTGGAAATGCCTAAATGGGAAGAACAACACGACCAACACTTAACCTGTAATAGGATACTTACCATCTTTCGCAAGATGCGGTTACCTTGTAGAGCATGTAACTGTCTGAAAGGAACAAGTTGAAATTAATGCTAGAGGTTACCATGTCATCAAAAGCGGGATCAATTCAATACTAGAAACACCAACCTTGTCTGTTCAGTTGTGCTTGTTGAGGATGTGTCTCCTTCCTTTTGGTCATACTGTTAGGGTATGGAATCTAAGCCAAATCCTCTTAAATATTTTTAATTAACCCTTAATTGTGATTATAACTAATTATTTATTTTTAAAAATATTTTTTACATTTAAGCCAAATCCTTTTGGTCATACTAATTATCTAAGCCAAATCCTCTTAAATATTTTTTAGAAAAGTAAAAGGAAAAGCCAAATTCCTTTTGGTCATACTTGGTTGGTCTGCGAATTGATGTGACATGGTTTGGGGCCCTTCAATCCAAATGGCCCAATTTTAAATCTGCCAAATGTTTTGATCACACCACATGTCGGTAAAGTCAGCTATGATTAATATATTTAAATTTTTACATTTTTCCCCATATTATTGTTTTCAACTTCCTGAAGGGAAGCCATTTACTGGTGTACGGCGCATAAAGTTGCACAATCGGAGAAGGTATGTGCACATGTGTTAAATGTCTCATGGTTTAATGCCTTGGAGAGAACATCGAACTTGAAACATACATTTCTTTTTACAGTTCCTTCTAGTTCACCCTCGACAAACCTACTGTTCATAATCAGTCTATCGAGAGAGTTTATTGATTGTGGGGACGTTTAACTCCCAACGGGCGCAAGCCCCCGCTGTTAATTACATCAGATGACCCTTCCAAGCCATACTGAACACCTCCTTCGTTCCAGAATTTGTGCATACCTTTATGTGAATTGAATAATGGGGCTAAAAGGGGAAACTCATGCGTTGACTTTGGTTTTGATTTGGTTCTCTTTATTTGAGCATTGTTGAGTATTTTAGATATAATAATTTTGTACTCTTTTGCCTTTAATATTTATAAACCTTCGTACTCAATGAATAGGTTAGTTGCAAGCGCACAACCTATCGATTGTAGTATTTAGGTGTCGATCCGCAGGGAGAGAGGGAAACACTAATTTTTAATAAAGAAAACTACTTCTAAAACAATAAAAGTAAAGTGGGGGGGTTTGTTCTAAAATTCTAAGGTTGGGTTCAATACCCGAAAAAGAGGAGTTTCAAACAATAAATGTAAATAAAATAAAGGGAAGAAAGATTGGTTTGTTTTCAAATTTAAGGAGATCTAGGGGTATTCGGTCTACAATTCCTTGCTAATTCTACTTATTCGGTTTGTTTAAATTCATGTTTGATTTGATGAGGTTTCTAACCTATGTTAGCCTTTGGAACAAATATTAATACAACTACTTTGGGTGGATGGATTAATGTGCCTCGAATTCTAGGGCTGTCACTAACCTAGAGGGATATTTAATCACATGCTTCAAAGCATATATCGATATTTGTTCTAAGGTGTCCTAATTAGGATTTGCCTTCGCCTTTCGGTCCTTCACCAAAATCCTAACCTTAATTTCTATAGTTCCGGATTGGATATCAAAGTACGGTCGCTTCTAACCCAATCCTAAGGTGTGTCTTTATGGTTTCAATTAGTAGTCTCCTCATGACCAATGCCGGAATTTAATAAACTTAAAGCGGAAAAACACGATCAACGCGATTTCAAAACTACTTCAATTCAATAAACCCTAACCAGGTGAACTCAAAGGAACGAGTACTAATGAAATTCATAAAGAATAAATCACAGAAATTAACAATCAAATCCGATAACACAATCATAATAAAAGCAAATAATCGAATAAAATAGAATTAAACAAGTTCATGCATATTGACCTAAACCCCTAGAAAGAGAACTACTCTCTCATGGAGAGATCAATAACAAAGATTGGCAAAAACAATAAGAAATGAAATAAAGAAATGATTACACCCTTTCTTAGATTCAAAACCTCGATCTTGCCGACTCCTTGCTTGAATCTTCTTCTTCTCCTTCCTTGAAAAGCTTCGAGAATTTCTGCAGGATCTCTCTCTCAATTTGTGGAAAAATGGATATGTAAAATAATGGATATGTACAATAATGGATCCTTTCTCATGTGGCCTCCTTAGCCTTATATAACATTTTCTGAACTTGGAGATCAAGTCGTCTTATTTTTGGCGACCACTAAGCCCACTAACTTTCCATATTTAGCAGTTTTTCAGGCTGGAGCGGCCATTGATGAGGCTGTACAGAATTATATATTACGAATTTGGATTTGTTTCCTTCATGAAATTTGTATATCCCTTTGTCCTGGTTCCGTCAAGCTTTGAATCACCCAAATCGGAGTTTGTATGACCAAGATATGGCCAAAATACGAACTGTGTGTCGGCTGAGTGCGTCCGCACTCGGGTCAGTGCGTCCGCACTGCGCTCGGACTTTTCTGTTTTCTGCGTCTGATGGCTGAGTGCGTCCGCACTCTGGGTCAGTGCGTCCGCACTGGGCTCGGTTTCTCCTGTTTTGCTCTGAAATTCAAACGGGCATAACTCATGATCCGTAACTCCGTTTTCAGTGTTCTACCACTTTTCGGAAAGCTTGCGAGAAGATCTACAATTTGCTCCATTTCCTGTAATTTAAATAGACTTCGGCAGTAACTTGATTCTTGGATATATTTCATTATATTCTCTACTAAAA
Organism: Carex littledalei; assembly: GCA_011114355.1. Taxonomy (NCBI): domain Eukaryota; kingdom Viridiplantae; phylum Streptophyta; class Magnoliopsida; order Poales; family Cyperaceae; genus Carex; species Carex littledalei. The sequence continues at coordinate 1,644,356 of CM022080.1, forward strand.
TACAAGATATTTGGTGTTATTATGTGATAAAAACTAGATCGAATGTGTATATAATTTAGACCTATCAAATACCCCCAAGCTTGAACCTTGCTTGTCCCCAAGCAACATCTAAACTTGGACTACAATTCGATCTCTTTGATACACCTTATATCAAGTATGTTTCTCAAATGAAAAATTTGTATGATCTTGGCAAAAATTAAAAATTCTCATGCAAATTTCTCAAATTTCAAGTTTAACCCTCGGATAATTATGACTCAACCCATAATTTGATTACTCTAACTTTTATTTCCTTAAAGACTTTGAATTTGTGAACTTCGTATACCCAAATTTAAAAGATATGCCATTTTAAATATAGAATTTTCAAACACCCCCAAGCTTGAATCAAACTTGGGTTAGAATAATCACGGACTTCGTGTGTTGATACATGCATATTCCTTTTGTTTTGTTGCTTTTGATTTTCTCACTTTGAGTACTATTTCATGATTTTAGCACTATTTTCCCCATCCTCATTTAAGCACCGGTTAGTTACAAGTAGTTAACCGTACCCAACCGTTCTAATTCAATGGTGCTTTGCATGCTCATAGTCTACCCTTCCACCAACATAAATGTCAATTTTATCGGGAGAATAGTGGAGCAGGAGTGCTAAGGACTCATAACCATAAGTACGTCATGAAGCCGTAACATAGGTCATTGGAGTCACCTTTTATTTTCCAAAATTTTCAATTTTACCTAATTTCTCAACATATATGCATATATCATGAATACACACATCCCTAAGTATTCTTTCATACTTATGGATATCCCAATCTTTCCAAATTTAAAATTCCCAAATCTAAATAGCTTCTCTAATAAATTTGAATTTCTAATGTCCTAATTTCATACACCTTTATTTCCACAAAGTTTTTCGCCAAATTATGTGGTCATTTCAAATTATTCCAAGGGTTTTACCAAAAATTCGAAAAAATTGTGCATGAATACTTCTAATTTTCGCCAATCACTCAAATTTATCCACAAAATGCATGACACAAAACTAGGTAAACATCCTAACAAGTCGGACTGGACCCTATTCATGGTTAGGTAAAACCCTAGTTTTAAACAAAAAATTTAAACATGCCTAAACTAAATGCAAGATACAATTGTGAATTTCAGTTTTTCATTTAACCCTCCCCCCAGCTTAAACAAAACATTGTCCTCAATGTGTCAATTCATACTAGAAGAGAAAATGAAAAAGAAAAATAGAAACTCACAAGATATTGCTCGGTTTAACGTCGGGAGCTCGACTTGTTGAGGCTCAGTTTAAAGGTGGTGGATCATCGAGGACAATTGCCTCCTTTTCGATGATTGGTTCATCTTGAATTAAATGTTTGAGCTGCTGTCCATTGACCTTGAATGAACCCGTTTTTTCGCTCCAGATTTCGAAGGTACCATGGTCGAAAACTCGTGACACTTGATATGGTTCTTCTTGAAAACTTTTTCCGATGTGTTTGTCGTGCCAATGCCTTGTCTTCTCTTCTTGGTTCAAGGCGGCATTGATTATGGTGGGATGTGTCTCATTTGAGCCAAGAGATTCATACTTGAGAGTTGTTGGCAATGGTTTGAGTTCGACCTTCGGTGGCGTTGTGCATGTTGAAACGACAAAAATTGGGCTTTGCAAAGTTTCGTGTGGGCTGCCTAGGCCGCACGATTGGTTGTTTTCATCATTTTGAGTTGTTTCTTTATCGATTTCTTTCAAAATTTCATTCGGTTGTTCTCCTTCCATCATCCTATCTAAATGATTATCAATTATAGAGTCTAAAACATCTACCCTGCATATCGAATCATTATCATTAGACGGAAATTGGAGAGATTTAAAAACATTAAATTCAACCTTTTCATCACCTACTCGAAAAGAAATCTTTCCATCACGCACATCTATGATTGCACCTGCTGTGGTTAGGAAATCACGTCCCAATAGAAGGGGAGTTTGTGTATCCTCTTCCATCTCCACCACAACAAAATCTACCGGCAAGAAAAACTTACCAATTTTGACAATCGCATCCTCCATAATTCCTACCGGGTATCTAACGGATCTATCCGCTAATTGGAGTGACATTTTTGTTGGTTTCAATTCTCCTAGACCTAGCATTTCATAAACCGCTTTTGGCATTTGATACGCCCTATCTCGGGAGATGAGGCCGTATGGAAGTTTTGGGCTAAACTGGATTCGTCCTGCCAAGGGATGGCAGGCCGAGGTGTGGGTCGAGTTAGGAACTCGGGGTGGATTGTGAGAGATTCGGACTCTAACCTGTATGATCTCTCTCTTAGTTCAAAATTGCGTCCCCTGTTTCATGGGGATCACTGCCTTATATAGTCTAGCCATAACTGCCATCTCGGGCGTTTATGGGAGAACGTGGGCAGTTATGTCGTCCGTTACTGGGACGTGGGCATTAAACCAGCCGTTTCTGGGACGTGGGCATTTAAGCCAGCCGTTTCCCGGCTATCCCGTATGTCGGTTGGCATGGGCCTATATTGAGGCTCTGGTTTGGGGCCGGCATATTGGGCCCCGGCTTTATGAGCTTTTGGGCTTTTTCATGTGACGTCGGGCTGGCCTTGTTAAGGTCCGAATCCCAGTCTTTCATGGCCCAGTTTGGAACAAGGGCCTGTGGAACATGGCCCTATCATTAGCCCCCGAAGTCGAAATGCATCAGCGAGATGCTTTCGACTTGAGGGTGAATAACTCGTAAAACATACTTTATAGACGGTGTTATCTCTGTTAGTGATGTACTATCCAGGTCTAAACATGTCGGTCAATTACCCTGGACAAGTACTCCGAAGTAAATGTGTTATCACAGCGAGTAACCTGAGACAACTAAACGTATTTAGTGTCGAGGATTTTTATCACCAATGTTAGTGTATTAGTCAAATGTAATAACTCGGATGCGGCATATGTCGGGTGCATGTCTTGTTACAAATTCCACAATTAATGTGTTAATATATACCTATCTCGGTATGCATCCGACAGTTTAGCATACTTGCCATTTTTTTTTTTTTTTTTTTTTTTTTTTTTTTTTTTTTTTAAACAAGCAACATGGTTTCCGAGTTAGTCATAGATTAGTAAAAGAAGTGAATCATAGAAATGATAAGTAATCATTGATATCGTAAAAAGCAGAACAAGCCTAAATATAAGGAAACATCGAAATCATACAACGCCTCGATCTAGTAAAATATCGAAATCATACAACGCCTAATTAGACTAAACATGACATGATTTAACGCAGTGCCAGGAAGTATGTTTCCACTTCTGTCATGTCGCGCCTTCCAAGCACCACGATGTTCATGCTCAGCAAAAAGACGGGTGTGATGTCGTTTCTCTAAGTTGAAAATCACACTCACACCGTCTCATTGTCGGTATCCTCAAAAAGGTTATCCGATATGAGCTCGTGTTCGGTGGCGGTGTGTAATGTGGGACCTCCGGGATTGCGTGATAAGCACCCAGGACATTTCCAAAACCGACGACGGGGGTCCGACCGACCTTGGATGTCGTAATGGGTGAAGCAACTCCACTTACAGCATCCCCGACATTTCACCATCTCGTGCTTGGCTTCTTTGTTGCGGCAGAGGATGCACCTACGCAACTTGGGCTCGAGATTGAATTTATAAATGTTGTTCTCGTCTTCCTTGGTGAACAAGGGTGCGCTAGCAAGGGTGAAGTCAATAAAGTCACTGATTTGGAGGTCCTCATTCGCGAGCATCCAATCCAAATCTTTCTCGGGAAAATGTTGGAGGAGGGTCCATCTCTCAGGCCGAGATAGGGCCCGTACTGTGTCCCGAGAATGTTGAGGAGTAGGGGGAGGTATGTTGGGGCCGTGTCGTGATGTTTGGACATCGTGGCTATGACCATGATCAAGGGGTATTTTGTTTTTAGATACAACTCTTTTGAAAGGCATCTCGGAGGTTTGAAGGAATGGTAAAAGGTGCAGAGTAAAAAATGTGCCTTTTTACCGTATGGTGAGTCTGGTATTTATAGTCGTTAGAGAAAATATTGCCATAAATAATGTGGGCCATATTGCCTAAATAGGTAGCCGCCAGCTACTAGCCATAAATGTCATTGGGCGTTGTGTAAGTGATACGACATGACAAGCTTTTCGGCGTTTTCGAGGTAGTCAAACTGACTCACGTTTAGACGGTATTCAAGCAGTAATGAAATTCTTATACGAGAAACATACATATTAATCAAAACAACACGAGATAAAGATCTCGGCTGAATGTCACGATATAAACATATGAGTAAATTTGAAAAGTAAATACTTAACAAAAGGCGGGCTATTCCCGCGATATTCTATATATGACTACTGCTATTCAAGGCGGGAGCGCTTGACCCGGCGTTCTTGATCCCGGCATCTCCTGCAGGTGAAGGATGTGAAGCGGGGATCATCATGGTTCCGAGGTGATCTGCGGGCCAGACATCCGGGATGGAAAGCTTCTTCGCATCCGTCACAATGGAACATGTGCCGATAGTTCCCTCTGGTCCTGCAAACAGCACACCTATCCCAGGCTAACGGGTCGTCTTCTTCTTCCCCCAAGTTAATTGGGGGTTGTTCGATGTTGACCTCGGGGTTCTGATGTTGGGGAGATGTGTGTGGTGATGGAATGTCTTCTTTCTCCTCCTTAACTTCGTCCTTCATATTTTTGTTAGTCGCCATCTTACTACAATCCGAATTAGAAGTTATATCTGGGATCGCTGGATGTCCCGTTAAAGGGAGACGGAGGTTATATATATAGTGTGTCGGCATTAATTACGTCGACGCCTCGTCTTCCGTTAACCGTCGTCAGCCATCAAATCAACCGTCAAGTCCGTCAGAGATACGAGGTTACGGCGCAATCCCCGCATGACACTTGGCACGCGTTAACTCGGTAAAAGCCCGATTCCCTTGATACGGCGCGGGAATCGAGGCGTCGCCATGATGAAACGCGACGCTTCGTCACTCATTTTCGAAATTCGCGCAAGTTTTGAGCGGGAAAAATAGGGACCCTTATATATATACCTCCTCCCGACCCAGCCTTTAATTATCGCATATTTTGAGCAACACAACCTCGGAGCGAAAGAGCGAAAAGAATCTCGGTATTAGCGGAGGAAGTTGAGAGCGCTCAGAGTACCGCGGAAACGACGTCGGACGAAGATCGAGTAGTTAGAAACTTCAATAGAAGGTAATCATTTATCACCCCGGTAGTCGACCATACATCCAATAATCCTATTTGTGACTATGCATGGACATTGCCGAGGTCGACTGTAATGTAGTTGACCACTTTAAATATGGTGAGGTTATCCACTTCTAGGATTAGTGACTTAATCTTGGCAATCGCGTAATAATTGATAATTCGGTAACTGTAATATCGTAGAAATAAAGAATAGCGAGTACCTAAGCCAATCCTGTTTCTTCATAAATTTAGAAATGGCCGAGGAACAAGGAGGACCTCGGGATTCGTCGCCCTCTGCTTCGTGGGAGTCCCCCCCACTATCTCATCAGTACAGCGAAGGAAATGAAGGGGATGGAGAAAGTCTGTCTCGGGGAGAACTCGTTGTAACTTCTGCAGGAACGTCTCGGGGGCCTGCGAAGACCGGAAAAAAATCTACTGCCCCCCGGGATGGTCATAGGGATGATTTAATTTTTGAAGCATCCGCCGGCATCTCTCCTAAACTGGTTGTCCAATATAAGGCTTATGCTGATGCCTTTTATGAGGAACTCGTGGATGAAGCGGATAGGGAGGAATATCCTCGACATGCATTGCAGTTAAGAGTCCCGGGTCCGGATGACCGAGCGCATGACTCGAATCTCGGGATGTGCCTGTATTGGAAAATGCCGAAATGCGGTTTCAAAATAAGGGTTTCTAAGTTCGTGCGAGAGATATTACGACATCTCGACGTGGCCCCTGCACAGCTAACCGCACCCGCATGGTGTTATATTATGAGTTTTAAGTTTTTGTTTGATTTCCTGCCCGAGTTAAAGTCACATTTCCCGAGTGTAGGGTTGTTCTTTCATTATTTCGCTCCCTTGTATAATAATGATAGCCATCTTGCAATTCGAAAGCGTGGTAAAGTCACGTTGTTTGACAGATTGTCCAAGGCGGATGATTGGAATAGTGGTTGGGTATATCTTCAGAATCCCACCGATTTGAAGTGTTTTAATGAAATACGAAGGATTTGGCGCCCCTTGAAAAAGAAAAGTTTGATTCCGAGGTCTCGTCCACCTCTGACATCAGCTGAATTAAAAATCGTCAAACTTCTTGATGGTTATTTCACAAGTTAGTATTTTTTGAATTCGTACCGATATCTATATATCGCATATGTTCTTTTACTTCGTTTTGTTATGGGTAAATTGTTAATTCTTGCATACTTCTTATGTCGCAGGCCGCGGTTTTATGGCACTACCCTGGAAGGCTATTCGTCCAATTCCGATCTTCGCGAACCCCGAGGATGGTTTTGTTAAGAAGACGGGGGTTCCGAATACTCCCAAATCGGGTCCCGCCAAGGTTCGGAAGGCCCCTAAATCGGTTCCTGCCAGTGAAACAGCGGCTCTTCCGAAGCCATCCTCCAAATCTGCTGCTGCCGTCAAAAGCACGAAAGGCGGTGCCTCCAGTTCCTCCAAACCCGGGGTTTCTCAAAAGAGGAAAGACACCCCCCTGAACGTTACAAGGGTAGATAAGGGGAAAGGGATTGCGGTAGAAGAGCCCGAGTCCAAGAGACAGAAGATTCTTTTGGGGAAGCCCGAGTCTGAAGGACCCTATCAAGATCAACTTATCGCTGCAGAGGAAGAACTAGAGAAGATTATTGAGGACGCCGCGGGCGACGTGTGGGATCCCGCGGAGGATCACAAGAAATTTCTCGAGTCACGAATTTCCGAGCAAGGGGGTCGTACCGGGTTTGTGTGGGGAACCGAGATTTCTCAGGGGTTCCCTGACAGTTTTTTAGGCTACCTTCCAGGGTATTCTCGGATGCAAGAAGAGGAAGATCATCCCGAGGTCCGGGCTGCGTATGCTCGGGAAACGTTCAGACTGACTACCACTCAATATCAAAAGAAGTGGGCTGAGGAAAATCCTGATCAAGTTGTGGACCAGGTGTTGAGGTCGCTGCATGAAGCCGGGGTTTACTTCGGGTTCCTCAAGGACTCGTTTATTAATGAGAAGCGCGATGCTCTTGTTGTTACTTCTGACCAAGAGACGCTTAACAAGGCGATTCTGGAGAGGAACCATTTTATGGAGCTGGCGAAAAATAAAGACAAAGAGAGGAGAGTAGCCACTGGCCAAGCTGCCGTAAATTCGGCGAAATACGAGCTTGCTCGGTACACGGGTATGAGGGCTGATGCCGAGCGCCAGGAAGCCGAGACGAAAGCGAAGCGTTATAAGCGCAAGATGGAAAGGCACAAGAGCAAAGTGGCTCGTCTTAAGTCTGAGCTCGGGGCCCGGACCCAGGAGTTGGAAGAGGCGAAGTTGGAAAATATCCGTATACGGGATGAAGCGCGGAACTTGCCAAAGAAACATCTCAGCAAGTTCTTGGGCAGCAAAGCCTTCGCACAAGCCGTTCCGTACGCGATGAAGGATATGATGACACATACCGTGTATGATTATCTTAACTTTATGGGGGGTTTTTATCCGTTTAAACCCGAGCATGTCGGGTTCACGCCGGTTGAGTCGGAAAAACTCGTGGTCAGGGATCTGTCGAGCTATGGTTGGGATGAAGAAAAGGATGTATTTTTGAACCCGGATGGCTCCTTATTCAATGAGGAACTCCAACTCGAGAATCATCATCCTTTGGGAATTGTTCACCCTTGGCCCAAGGACAAATGGCCAGAACATCTCGACCTTCCTGATGGTGCCCCTGTAGTGGAGATTGAAAACCATCCCTCTGATTCTTCGTCCGAAGGGGAAGAGGATGACACCGAAGTAAGGGATGTCGAGGGGGATACCGAGGTGGGGAATACCGAGGAGGGTAATACCATGCATCAATACGAGGAGCAAGAGGATGATTTGGATGCAACTCTTTTTAACGCTCCACGTGATGGAGGAGAAGATGCTTCCATAAGGCCGAATTCCCCTCCCTCATGTAAGTAACGATTTTATTATTACTATCATCGAGGTATTTCATTCAAGCTTAACCTTACTACTTGTTTGATTTTGTTTGTAGGAAGGATCCTGTTGAGCCTTGGATGCAACGTCGATAGGAGTAAGACATTCGTACCCCCGAGATGTAGGGATTGTTAAAGTTGTTGAAGTGTGCACTGTTCTATTTGCACCCCCGAGATGTGGGGGTTAACAGAATTATGTTGTAATGTACTGTTTTATTTATACCCTCGAAGTGTAGGGGTTTAACAGATTTTAAGATGTAATATGGTACTTGTTTTTTTTTAATCGCATGTTTCTTTGCTCGATTTCTTTTCTGTCAATGTTATCTCGGCTGCATGCTTTGGTTTTTGCTTTGTGAACAAGCGAAATGTGCTTGATTGTATATCCTTGCCCCCCTTTTTTTTGCTTTATTTTTGACAAAAATGGTCAATGTGGGGGGGACAGGTATGTCGCGTAAACGTATGCGTTACCCCAAGGGGTTTTCGATAAATGTTCTCGACATAGTAAAGTTCATGTTACTGGTAAAACAGTCGTCGTCCCTTAAGACTACATTAATTTGTTGTGTATCTCGGGTGTAGTACCCGAGATTAATTTCGTTGCCTAAAAGGCTTTCGTGCATGCATCTCGGACCCAATAAATGAAACACAATCATAAGTAACATCATATATATTGATAAAAGCTTAGAACCATACAAAAAATTTGCGTCTTGGTCTAAGTGAATACATGAAATAGAAAACGAAAAACAAAGGCTTATCTCGCCCTGAGCACATCGAATCTATTAAAACATAAACGAAAGTGATATTCACTAAGTGTAAAACTTCCTTAAGTGGCAAGTGTTCCACGGGCGAGTGAGTGTGAAACCACTCGGGTCTTCCAACTCGTAAGCGCCTTTACCTCGCGGGCGAATGATCTTAAAGGGACCTTCCCATTGAGGAGCAAGTTTGCTGACATGCTTGCCGGTCGCTTCTACGGTTTTAAGTACTAGATCGCCTGGCTGGAATTCCCGAGGTACCACGTGCTTGTCAAATGCACGTTTAACCCTGCGTTGATACTCCATAGTGCGGATGCGGGCTTTCTCCCGACCTTCTGTGATGAGGTCAAGTTCTGCGGCGCGTGCATCGCGGTTGTTGTCGGAGGAATATGTCAAAGTTCGGAGAGATGGTTCCATCATTTCCATTGGTGTGACTGCTTCCATTCCGAACACCAGTGAGTACGGGGTTTGTTGTGTGGCTTCTCTAGGTGTGGTACGGTAGGCCCACAGAATTCCATCAAGTATGTCGGGCCAATTTTTTCTATTCTCGGCGACTTTCTTCTTGAGGCCATCGAGGATGGTACGGTTTGTGACTTCTGCTAAACCATTGCTAGCAGGGTGGCTGACCGAGGTAAAGTTGTTCTGAATGCCTAGGTTAGAGAGGAACGTCATTGTGCGTGCTGCGTTGAACTGTGTTCCATTGTCTGAGATGAGAGCATGTGGTATGCCAAAACGACAAATGATGTTTCGCCATATGAACTTCTCTGCTGTTGCGGCGGTGATAGTTGATAATGCCTCGGCTTCGACCCATTTAGTAAAATATTCGACAGCTACGATAATCCAACGGCGCTGTCCAACAGCTTTGGGAAACGGCCCAACTATGTCTATTCCCCATAAGTCAAAAGGCCAAGCTCCCGAGATGGATATCTGATCGTATGCCGGGATGTTGCTCAGCTTGCTGTGGTATTGACATCGCTCGCATTTCCGAACTAAGTTAGCCGCGTCATGTTGCATGGTTGGCCAGTAAAAGCCGGCTCTGAGGATTCGTTTGGCAAGGGTTTTCGCTCCTTGATGACTGCCGCAAACGCCTTCATGTACCTCAGACAGCATTTTTGAGGCTGTCTCCTCATTGATACATTTTAGCCAAGGTCGCACATACCCCCGTTTGTAGAGGTGGTTGTTGAATATGGAGTACATCGGTGCGATCCTTTTCAATCGTCGGGCTTCCAACTGATCAGTGGGGAGAACCCCGGTGTTAAGGAAATTCCACATCGGGGTGAACCAGGAGTCACCGGATTCGCCAATGGCGAGTACGGCCACGGTTTCAAGGTTGATGCTGGATTCCGGAATATCCATAACAATCACGGGCCGATCTTTGTCAAGGTTGCCCGCGGCGCCAAGTTTTGACAGAGCATCGGCTTGGCAATTCTTGTTGCGCGAGACATGTTGGATGTCAACCTCGTCGAAATGGCTCTTGAGCAGGTGGAACTGTTGTCGGTACTTGCGCAACTTCTCGTCCATAACTCGGCATTCATCATTTATCTGCTTGACCGCTAACTCGGAGTCACTGCGAAGATGAACCTCGCGGGCGCCCAATTCTTTAGCTAGTTTAAGGCCTGCTATCATGGCTTCATATTCCGCGGAGTTGTTCGTTACCGGGAATTGGAAATGGAGAGCATAGTTCAAGGTTTCCCCGTGTGGTCCAGTGAGGGAGACCCCGGCTCCAGCCCCTTGTAGTGAAGATGCTCCGTCAACATGAATTATCCAACGTCCTTCGGACTCGGGAGGAACTCCGGAATACTCGGCGATGAAATCAGCGAATATCTGGGATTTCAGAGCATTTTGGGGATGGAAAGAAATATCGAACTCGGACAATTCAAGCGCCCAAGCTAACAATCGCCCGGACGAGTCGAAATTTGCGAACGCCTTTTTGAGGGGGATCCCGGTATAAACCTTGATGGAGTGCGACTGGAAATAAGGTCTCAGCCTTCTTGCGGCTATGACGAGAGCATATGCTGCCTTTTCGATCTGGGAATACCTAGTTTCGGCATCTCGAAGCACATGAGAAACGAAATAAATCGGCCTCTGATCTCGTCCCTCTTCCCAAACAAGGGCAGCACTTACCGCATGACCCGTTGTTGCCAAGTACAACACCAGGATATCGCCAGTGGTCGGCCTGCTAAGACATGGTGGATTAGCGAGGTAAGCCTTGATTTTCTCGAAGGCCATGGCACACTCCTCTGTCCATTCGAATTTGGCTGACTTGCGTATGGCTTTGAAGAAGGGGAAACAGACGTCCCCGGATCTCGCGATAAACCTGTTGAGGGCGGCCAACTTGCCTGTGAGGGATTGTAACTCTTTGAGGTTCCTCGGAGGTTTCATATCGAGGATGGCTTGTGATTTCGAAGGATGAATCTCGATGCCTCGCATAGAAACCATGAAACCAAGGAACTTACCACCGGTTAAGCCGAAGAAACTCTTCTTCGGGTTGAGTTTCATGTTGGCTGAGTTCAAAGTCGCGAAGGTTTCTCGGAGATCTCGGACGTGGTCAAGGTCGGACATGCTCTTGACAAGCAGGTGATCCACGTATGCCTCTACATTTCTCCCAATCTGATCGTGGAATACAGTGTTGACCATGCGCTGGAACGTGGCCCCAGCATTACGCAACCCGAAAGGCATGACCCGGTAGCAGTATAGCCCCGAGTTGGTGGTGAAGGCGGTCTTTTCTTCGTCGTCTTGATTCATCCGGATTTGATTGTACCCGGAGAACGCGTCCATAAAGCTGAGGTAGGCATGTCCCGAAGTGGAGTAGACCAGTTGGTCGATTTTGGGCAAGGGGAATGGATCCATGGGGCATGCCTTGTTGAGATCGGTGTAATCTATACACATACGCCAGTCACCGTTGGACTTCTTGACAAGTACGGGGTTGGCTGTCCACTCTGGGCACTCGACATTTCTGATAAAACCAGCGTCAAGTAGCTTCTGGACTTCACGCTTTACGGCCTGCTGCCGTTCTTCCCCCATGTTACGTTTTCGTTGCCTAACCAGTTTTGACCCCGATTTGATATGCAGTCTGTGTTCCGCTATTGACCTCGGAATTCCCGGCATGTCGGCGGCTGTCCAGGCGAAAACGGAATGATTTTCTCGGAGAAACTTGATGAGTTCGTCCTTCGCTTGTCCCCGGACTGCTTTTCCAATGTTGAGCGTTCTGCCTTCGCCCAAATCGAGTTGTTCGACTTCATCAGCGGGTTCAATGGAAGTTTTTGCCTCGGCTTTATCCACGGGATCTAGCGTCAGGTCGGTGTTTGGAGGTAAAAAGTCAGTACTGGAACGTAACCGCTGTTGGTTTGTTTTGGCGTCGGATTGGTCGACCTGGTGGACAGAGCCTCCTTGACCTTGAACAGACGTCATGTAGCATTCGCGTGCCACCTGTTGCTGGCCACTTTCTTCTCCTATCCCGTTATCAGTGTGGAACTTGATTTTGAGGTGTGAAGGGGAAATAACCGCGCCTATTTTGTTCAAGGTTGCTCTTCCCAGGATCGCATTGTATGCAGAAGGAGCATTGACGATGAGGAAGTCCACCATGACTTCCACTGTTCGAGGAAATGTGCCGAATGTCACCTTGAGCGGCATCATTCCCCGAGGTTGAAGGGTATCACCCGTGAAACCTATCAAGGGTGAAATGTGTTGTTGGAGGGCGCGAGTGTTGAGGCCCATTTGCGTGAAGGCCGACAAGTACAGGATGTCTGCTGAGCTTCCCGTATCAACTAATACCCTCTTAACCCGGTGTGTGTTAATCTTGAGGTTCAGCACTATGGGATCATCGTGCGGGCTAGAAATCTCGCCTAGGTCCTTCTCTGAAAAGGATATTGCCTCTTCAGGTCGGGGCTGTTTTTTGTCGGTTTCGACCTGTAGAATAGTGGGGTATGGTTTTTGATTGTCGCGAGGTGAGATTCTTCGGATGGTCCCGCGATGGCCTCCACTAATCACATTGATGACAGGACTGTTCTGCCTCTCTGGGCGTCTATTCTCGGGATCATCCCGGGTTTGGGGACCGGCTTCCCCAACTCGAGGTCCAGTATAGTCCTGTCTGTAAGGAATGGGTTTCTTGAAAATCTTACCTTTGCCGTTGTATTTCCTGGAGAATTTTCTGAAGAAGTCGGGGTTGATGAATTCGATCAGCTTACCTTCTCGGGCAAGTCTCTCCAGGATGTCTTTGAGTTGAAGACAATCTGCGGTGGAGTGCCCATTGAATCCGTGGTACTCGCACTTCTGGGAGTTGTCTTGCACCGTGAAAATGTTTTCAGGCAATGGCGGAGGGAGGTCGAACATGCCTTCTATGATGTTGTACATCTCATGCCGCTTCTTAGTGAGAGGTGCATACCTTACGAAGTGTTGGCGGTATCCCTCGGTGCCAGTTTTGTGTTCTTGCTCGGTCGGTCGGTTTGGTTGGTTTCTCCGAGGTTCCCTCTGGTGGCGAAACCTGTCCGGAGCTGGCTGTCTGTTAGTTTGGCGGCGGGGAGATCGAGATCTAGGCCTCGTGGGACTCCCGTTGTCGTCCTCGGCACGGATGTAACCTTCCGCAAAGGTTACGAATTCTCTGAGAGTGGTCATCTTCTTCATGTGGGCTTCGTAACGCAAGGTTCCTGGACCTCCTTTGCGGAGTCCCTTCTTGATGGCGGCTAGAGCGAATTCTTCGTTGAGGTTCTGAATTCGTCGAGATGTCTGTATGAAACGGTTGACGAATGCGCCTGTCCTTTCACGTTGTCCTTGGACGATATCCAGGAGCATCTCGCACGTGGCTTGCGGGGGTTTTATGATTGTGTACCTCTCCAAGAACAGTTTCGCGAAGTCCTCGAATTTGTTGATGGACCTCCGAGGTAGCGTCATATACCAGTCCCATGCTTCTCCAGTTAAGCAAGTGGTGAAAACTCGGCACATGATTGCATTGGTGGCTCCAAGAAGGCGAAGTCGCTCAAGGAACCCGTACACGAAGTTGTGTGGATCCTGTGTATCGCCGCTACCCCGGAAGCTGGGAAGGGTTGTTGGGTATTTGAAGTCCGTCATTGACTGACGGTAGATGTCTCTGGACAGAGGGCCATCCTCGATTCCCATAGGCCGGGAGTAAGTGCCTGCCTTCTGAGATTCGAGTTCGGCTAGTTTGGATCAGCTCTTCGACTTGGGCCATGTTGATACCTCGGGTTGGGGTAGGTGATCGCCGGTTCCTTCTTCGATCATCGCGGCGGTTTCTATCCCGACCTCGGGGTGGGCTTTGTTCGCGCTCTCTACGTGAGCGAGATTGGTCTCTGTGGGATGGTCTGGGCCCTCTGCCGTGGTTAGCTGATTCTCGCTCGTTGTTAAGGTGAGCTCTGGGGCCTTCAGCGTGTGGTCCCTCCGCGGGATGAGGCCCCCTATTCTCGTCCTGGCCTTCCGGGCGTCGTCCTATATCGGGGTATACCCCGGTTGGCAGAGCATTTTGGTCCCTGCGTTCGGACTGGACCTGTTGGTCGGGTAGCGAGGGGGTGTCCGTCTCATCGCCTGTTCGGACCTGTGCGAACTCTCGTTCCAAATTCCTTGGCGAAACATCTGCCGGCCGACTGTGGACACGGTTTGCAGACAAAGGTCGCGGTACAGCTGCGGCAGGTGGTACAGTCCGTTGGACAGGTCGCAGTGGTACTTGCTGGGAATATGGTGTTGGACCTGTCATGGGATACGTCCCGTGAGCGCCTCCGGGGCCCCATTGCCCAGGTGGCGTGACATAGGGATACTGGGGACCCGTGGGAGTGTAAGGTGTGTAAGGAGGCGCGCCGTAGTGATACAGCGGCGTTTGCTGAGGGTAATACGGTATGTAGGGTATCTGATAAGCACCGGTTACCTGATTGTGATAGGTACCGACCATCTGATTGTGTTCGGCGTAGAGTGGCCTGGTTGTGTTTCCTTCAGTGAATGAAGGTCGAGTAACGTCGGGGCGAGGTTGAGCGGGTTGAGGACCCTGGGGTCGCACTGTTGAGCTGCTGGGCCTCGCCCCCGGGAATTGACTGTGGGAAGGATTAGCTGTAGGTGATGTTACCACTGGAGGTGGTGTGATTGTTACTCCTGGCGGGGTCGTCACCCCTGGTGAGAGCGGAGTTGATGTGGTCGGACGAGCCATCTAGTTCTGTATTCGAGCTAGGCGTGGCCCCACGGTGGTTGATACGCCCTATCTCGGGAGATGAGGCCGTATGGAAGTTGTGGGCTAAACTGGATTCGTCCTGCCAAGGCAGGCCGAGGTGTGGATCGAGTTAGGAACTCGGGGTGGATTGTGAGAGATTCGGACTCTAACCTGTGTGATCTCTCTCTTAGTTCAAAATTGCGTCCCCTGTTTCATGGGGATCACTGCCTTATATAGTCTAGCCATAACTGCCATCTCGGGCGTTTATGGGAGAACGTGGGCAGTTATGTCGTCCGTTACTGGGACGTGGGCATTAAACCAGCCGTTTCTGGGATGTGGGCATTAAGCTAGCCGTTTCCCGGCTATCCCGTATGTCGGTTGGCATGGGCCTATATTGAGGCTCTGGTTTGGGGCCGGCATATTGGGCCCCGGCTTTATGAGCTTTTGGGCTTTTTCATGTGACGTCGGGCTGGCCTTGTTAAGGTCCGAATCCCAGTCTTTCATGGCCCAGTTTGGAACAAGAGCCTGTGGAACATGGCCCTATCATTAGTCCCCGAAGTCGAAATGTATCAGCGAGATGCTTTCGACTTGAGGTTGAATAACTCGTAAAACATACTTTATAGACAGTGTTATCTCTGTTAGTGATGTACTATCCAGGTCTAAACATGTCGGTCAATTACCCTGGACAAGTACTCCGAAGTAAATGTGTTATCACAGCGAGTAACCTGAGACAACTAAACGTATTTAGTGTCGAGGATTTTTATCACCAATGTTAGTGTATTAGTCAAATGTAATAACTCGGATGCGGCATATGTCGGGTGCATGTCTTGTTACAAATTCCACAATTAATGTGTTAATATATACCCTATCAGCATTAAACATACGCTAGCACCTAAATCACACAAACAACTATTGAATTCGATCTCCCCAATTTTGCATGGAATAGTAAAACTACCGGGGTCCTTAAGTTTGGGAGGTAGTTTGGTCAAGAAAAGTGCACTACATTGCGCATTTAGAGAGATGGTTCCGACCTCTTCAAGTTTTTTTTTGTTTGACAACATTTCTTTGAGAAACTTGACATAGGTTGGCATTTGTGCAATTGCCTCGGTGAAAGGTATGGTAATGTTCAGTTTTTTCAATTGTTCAATGAATTTGGCATATTGTTGGTCTAGTTTGTTCTTTACCAACCGTTGTGGAAAAGGTAGGAACCTAAGAGGAGGAACATACTTTGGAGTTTCAGATTTTTGTACCTTTGTTGAGTTAGAATTACCCATTTTGTGAGGCTCTTCCGGAGTTGTTGCAATTGGTGGATCAATTGGTGCGGCTGAAATCGGTTCAGATTGTGTGGATTGAGTGAGTCCTTGTGGTTGAATTGGTTCATCGTTGGCTGGAATCTTTGGTCCATCATATTCCTTATCACTCCTCAAAGTCACAGCATTTGCATACTCTCGTGGATTGATGTCGGGTTTGCCCGGAAGTGTTCCTTGTTGACGAGAGGACGAAGATGCTTGTTGTGCTATTTGTGTCTCTAGCATCTTCGTCTTAGTTTCTAAGAACTCAAATCTATTGTTGAGGTTCCTCAAGGAATCCGAAATTTCGGTATTGGTGTTTCTTTGTTGGTTCATGAACTCGTTTTGAGAGATTACAAGGCCTTCTATCATTTTTTCTAATTTGTTGTTTTGAGAAGGTCCTTGGTACGAGTTTTGGTTTGACCAGTCTTGGTATTGATTGGAATTACCTTGGTATTGATTGGAGTTGTCATTTTCGGTCCTCCATTTGAAATTTGGATGGTTCCACCTTGTGTTAGGGTTGTATGTATTTGAGTTATCATTTGGCCTAACCTTATTGTAGATCGGGTCGTTTCTCTTATCACCTTGATTGTAGAACATTGCATTGGCTTGCTCGACTTCTTCTCCTTCTAAAAGGACTTGGCAATCGGCGGTGATATGAGTCCCTCTCCACAAATGCCGCATGAAGCCTTTTTCGTCACGGATTTGGCGTTTTGCATTTGTGCTATTTGATGTTGCAAGGCTTCCATTTGGGCACGCAAAGCGGTAGCTTCGTCAGTTTTCAAGACCCCCGGTGTGGTTTGGGCTCGCCCACCTCTTTCGGCCGTCCATTCCCTTTGGTTGATCGCCATATCTTCAATCATCAACATTGCTTGTTCGGGATCCATCTTTGACATGTTTCCTCCTGCGGCTGAATTCAAGTGAGTCTTAGTGGCTATTGTGCAACCTGCAAAGAAGAATTGAAAAAGCAACCACATGTCAAGACCATGGTTAGGGCACAAGCGTTGGAGCTCGGCCCATCTATCCCATGCCTCGGTCAAAGACTCTCCCTCGGCTTGCTTGAACGTCGTGATCTTCATTCGGAAGTGCTGGGTTTTGGATGGAGGGAAGTATTTTCCTAAGAATAACTTCTCCATGTCGTCCCATCTTCTTATGTGGTCCCGATTCACGGTTCTTAGCCATGTTCTCGCATTATCTCGGAGGGATAGGTGGAAGCATTTGAGCTTGAGGTTGTCTAGCTCTTCTCCTTCTCGAGCGAAAGTGCCGCAAGATTCTTCAAAGACCGCCAAGTGGGCATGTGGATCTTCGTTTAGGGCTCCCCCAAACTGACTTTGGCCAAGCAAGTGGATGAGAGAAGGCTTGATTTCGCGTGGATCTTGGCCTTGAGGAATGAAACCGAAGCGGTGGCCTTGTTGGTTTGGGCTCGCCATGAGAGAAGAAAAGAGATGAAATGTGAAAGAGAGAGAATAGAAATAGAGAATAGTAAAGTGCAGAAAATTAAATATTTTTGGATTTTTCTTAAATAAGGAAAGTAAATTTCAGAAATTATAAAAAAAAGAAATAAACTATTTTTTGGGTTTTTAATTTTCTGAAAAGTAAATAAGGAAACTAAGAATTAAGAGTACTTTCCTAAAATAAAAACTAGTATCTATCCTATTCTCCCCGGCAACGGCGCCAAAAAGCTTGTTGAGTATTTTAGATATAATAATTTTGTACTCTTTTGCCTTTAATATTTATAAAACCTTCGTACTCAAAGAATAGGTTAGTTGCAAGCGCACAACCTATCGAATGTAGTATTTAGGTGTCGATCCGCAGGGAGATAGGGAAATACTAATTTTTAATAAAGAAAACTACTTCTAAAACAAAACAATAAAAGTAAAGTGGGGGGGTTTGTTCTAAAATTCTAAGGTTGGGTTCAATACCCGAAAAAGAGGAGTTTCAAACAATAAATGTAAATAAAATAAAGGGAAGAAAGATTGGTTTGTTTTCAAGTTTAAGGAGATCTAGGGGTATTCGGTCTACAATTCCTTGCTAATTCTACTTATTCGGTTTGTTTAAATTCATGTTTGATTTGATGAGGTTTCTAACCTATGTTAGCCTTTGGAACAAATATTAATACAACTACTTTGGGTGGATGGATTAATGTGCCTCGAATTCTAGGGCTGTCACTAACCTAGAGAGATATTTAATCACATGCTTCAAAGCATATATCGATATTTGTTCTAAGGTGTCCTAATTAGGATTTGCCTTCGCCTTTCGGTCCTTCACCAAAATCCTAACCTTAATTTCTATAGTTCCGGATTGGATATCAAAGTACGGTCGCTTCTAACCCAATCCTAAGGTGTGTCTTTATGGTTTCAATTAGTAGTCTCCTCATGACCAATGCCGGAATTTAATAAACTTAAAGCGGAAAAACACGATCAACGCGATTTCAAAACTACTTCAATTCAATAAACCCTAACCAGGTGAACTCAAAGGAACGAGTACTAATGAAATTCATAAAGAATAAATCACAGAAATTAACAATCAAATCCGATAACACAATCATAATAAAAACAAAGATCCGAATAATCTAGAATTAAACAAGTTCATGCATTGACCTAAACCCCTAGAAAGAGAACTACTCTCTCTTGGAGAGATCCATAACAAAGATTGGCAAAAACAATAAGAAATAAGATAAAGAAATGATTACACCCTTTCTTAGATCTAAAACCTCGATCTTGCCGACTCCTTGCTTGAATCTTCTTCTTCTCCTTCCTTGGAAAACCTTCTAGAATTTCTGCAGGATCTCTCTCTCTCTATATGTGAAAAGTGGATAAAATAATGGATATGTTAATAATGGATCCTTTTTCATGTGGTCTCCTTAGCCTTATATAACATTTTCTGAACTTGGAGATCAAGTCGTTTTATTTTCGGCGCCCACTAAGCCCACTAACTTCTATATTTCTAATTCTGTGATTAATAACTTGGAGACCAAGCTATTCTAATTTTGGCGCCCACTAAGCCCACTAACTTTCCATATTTAGCAGTTTTTCAGGCTGGAGCGACCATTGATGAGGCTGTATAGAATTATATATTACGAATTTGGATTTGTTTCCTTCATGAAATTTGTAGATCTCTTTGTCCTGGTTCCGTCAAGCTTTGAATCACCCAAATCGGAGTTCGTATGACCAAGATATGGCAAAAATACGAACTGTGTGTCGGCTGAGTGCGTCCGCACTCGGGTCAGTGCGTCCGCACTGCTCTCGGACTTTTCTGTTTTCTGCGTCTGATGGCTGAGTGCGTCCGCACTCTGGGTCAGTGCATCCGCACTGGGCTCGGTTTCTCCTGTTTTGCTCTGAAATTCAAACGGGCATAACTCATGATCCGTAACTCCGTTTTCAGTGTTCTACCACTTTTCGGAAAGCTTGCGAGAAGATCTACAATTTGCTCCATTTCCTGTAATTTAAATAGACTTCGGCAGTAACTTAATTCTTGAATATATTTCATTATATTCTCTACTAAAATACAAGATATTTGGTGCTATTATGTGATAAAAACTAGATCGAATGTGTATATAATTTAGACCTATCAAGCATATGTGTGTGTGTGTGTGATTTCATATTAAAATTGTATTTTAAATGAATCTTGGATGCTTGAGAAATATTTATGCACTCTTTATTTATATTTTGTTCATAACATGCTTTATTTATATTTTATTAATAGATAAATCACTTGAATTTGAGTAGAAAGGGGTATTTGGTCATTTTAGGGTTTGGCTGATGCTTGAACATGTTCAATTTTGGTTTAGAAACATAGAGAATTTTATTTGGGTTCATTTGGAAGTGATTTGAGTCAATTTGGACTTGAGATGAAGAAGTTGTGCTTGAAAAGGGCTGGGAATGACCTATTTATAAATATTTATGTTTTCTCAGAGGTTTATTTATAAAGCTGAGAGGGTATGAATTTACAATTTGAGCTTTAAACAGGGTTTAGATTAAATATTGGGCTTCTAGGGACTGTTTTAAGAGGATTTTTAAGAGCCAGGGGCCGTTTTGTAATTTTGTAAGGACTGCGCTGTGAATTAAATTTTGTCGGAAGGGCTTAATTGTAAAAGGGTTTTGATTTAATAATTTTGGGTTCTGAGATTCACGTATTGGGCTTTGAGATGTGAGTTTGGGCTTTATGATTTGTGCTGAAAATTGGATTTGATCATGGGTTTTAGGATTTGATCATCAAACTTTAAGATTGGTGCTAAACTTGGAGATTCACTCAAGAGAAATTATTATTTAATTTGACATGTGGGGCCCTCTAGGCAGTGGGCCATTCGACCATCACACTTGATCTTGGACCTTTGGATTTCTTTTAATCTTAAGATTTGAATTTTCTGTTTGAAGTTTGATTTGGCGCCGAGATCAATCGATTCATGTTGCCTCAAAGATCGTGCAAAATTGATGAACTGTGGTTTGATTCCCGATTTCAGGGTTTGAGCTCCGGCGATCTCCTGGTCACGGCAAGGTGAGGGGCGGGCATGGTTGAAGTCGCCTCGACCTCCTGAGTTCATAGCACCTGTTGTCGGCGGCTATTGATTGCCGGAGGTGGCAATTCACGGCCAAGGGTGGATTCGGCATCAGACTTAGTCTTTGATTGGATTTCTTTGTCTTCTTTTAACAATTTCTTTCAATTGGTTGTTTGTTTATCGTTATATCATGACATAATTAAGAGCTAGTCATAACATTAATTTGATATTTAATCGAGATTTAAGCATGATTCGAGTTATAATACTTCGACTTAGCTTCGGTTTGGGATTAATTGAATTAGCAAACCTTCTCAATCATAATTAGAGCACATAAAGAGTTTATTTAAGCTCTTCAAAGTACTATAACGATGACAGAGGCTTGGTCATGACATGAATTTTGGATTTGAGGTATTGGTGAATATGAGTCACATAAAGCTTGTATCTTTTACAGCACTGAGTCACTTAATCTTTTTATATTGATTGACAAATATATGTTTCCTTGTTATTAGATCACAGATAAAGGTTTAAATCATGCTCAGAACAAGATTCATAATTTTTGTGATTTTATTTCCATTTTTAAACATTTATTTAGGCAGAGGGGTATGAAAGGTAATTTTCCATTTTTAATTGCTGATTTTTGTTGTTTTAAATGCTGAACTTCAGAAATTCATAATAAATTCAAATAAAATCAGAAAAATATGGAATTTGTGTCCATCTTGTATATTGAGAAGTCCTCTATCTGACTGTGATATTCATTTTTAATTTGGTCCTTGAATCAATTTTTACTGTTCAATTTACCAGCAGAGGTCTTTTATTACTTAAATTGCTGATTTTTTTATTTCTAATACTGAACTTCAGAAATTCATATAAAATTGAAATAAAATCCAAATAATGTGAAATTTGTGTCAATTTTATGTGTTTTGGAGTCCTTTATTTAACTGCATAGTTTGTTTTTCATCTTGAGTTCTGAGGTGACTTATGCTGTCCAGTTTGCTGACAGGGGTCAATTTTGACACTTTGAGGGGTACCCATGTACCAGTGACTTCTAGCTCATGCTTGGCTGCTGAGCTTGAATTAGGCATTGTACCAGGGACTGGTTAGGGATGAAAACCAACTGAGGCACTGACTAGTTAGTGTCAAACAAGCTCTTGGTAATTCTGGAGCTACTGGATTGGTACTAGTAAAGAAGAAAAGAAATTCAAAGCTCCAAATTCACTACTCTATATACACCAAAAGCTATTAAAATTCAATTTTGTGCAGAGGGGTCCCTGCCTTTTGTTGAAATCATGATTTATATGCTCTTTTCACTTGATTATTGGACAAATCATTAAGACATCATTGGGCAAGAATACAAATAGCTAGAACAACCACGACTGGTGCTTATTTGCATCTATGCCCTTTGTCTTTCACTATTTACATAGAGGTCCCTTGAATTCCTTTAAATAGTGTAATCTGGTACACTTATGTATCAAAGAAAATCAAGCTCCCTTCTACATAACATAGGTCCATTTGGCCATTTAAAAGAAATTAAGATGGGAAGCCAGCTGGCTCAACCATTCTTAACTCTTGTGTGCATTTTTTTTATTTAGTCACTTTTATGCTCTTTAATTCCTTTATTAAAATAATTAAATAACTCCAATATAGGAGGAAGCCAGCTGGCTCAACTCCTATATTATTGTTATTCAATCATTTTAAAAAGAATTAAAAAGATTGGTTTAAAGGCAGCAAAGAACAAAAGAAAGAAAAAAAATCAGATTTTTATATTTTTATATATTCTCATATTTGCAATATACTAAAATAGTGATGAATCTCAATAAGCAAGAATAAATCCTGTTAACTAAGGAAAAACTAATGAATTTCTTTATTAAAAGAGAAAATATTTATTTATTTTATATTTTTTTCTTTTAAAGGCAGTAAGGAAATTGTTATTTTTTTATTTGATCATTAGGCTAATATAAGCTTAGCTCATTATGAACAAGCTTTAGCCTTCACATTTGCATCAATCCAGAAGCTCCAAACAAGAAAAGCAATCAAATAAAATAAAAGAAAAAAAAATAAAAAAAGGATTTTTTCACTATATGAAAATATGTGTGAATTTTCACTATAAGAAATAGCTAATAAGATTACTTCAAATGATCCCTTCAATGCTTACATCTCTAACTCTCCTATTACCTATTAAATTTGCTGCTATTGAAGGAGAAGAAGAACAAAGCCTTTTTGATTAGCTAGCCTATATGAAAAATGGAGGAGGGAGAGAGCTTTTGCTACTGTTCTATGCTTGTATTCCTATCACTATGTGTATATGTTTGTCTGTCTATATGTGTCTATAACTTTGATTTGAGGTGCCTTATATAGGGCAGGGTTTAGGGTTTTGGCTTGCTGCCTCTATGATGCTCTTTCACCATGCTCACCAAGTGCTTGATCAAGGGTCCTGATTGTAAAGGCTTGCATCACAGCCCTTGGTGAACCGGTCTGAGAATGGAAACACTTAATTCACGTGTTCCCAGCGCCTGGGAAGAAGATTCTTCTATTTTGGTTGCTTGTAGGGGATGCTTAACGCGTGTCATGGGGACCAGACAGTGATTGAAGGGCTGTACTGGCCGATTGATCATTGAACCGGCGGTATATCGCATCATAAAGCACTCTTATTTGGTCATTGCGCTTTGGCTATCGAGAAGGGGATATTTTGCATAATAAAACCCTTCTTATCATGACCCAGCGTACATCTTACCATCTGATCAATGCGTCAGGTGCATTTAACCTATAGCGACCCGATTCAGAGTTCATCTTTATCGTGTCTCTTTTATGAACTTCTAAAGCTTAAATTGAGGGTTTAGGTGGGGTCGTATTGACTTGTTAAACCTCCCTTTAAATTTCTAGAATCCAATTTTCTCTAGAGTTCGGGTTCCCCTCTTTGCCTTTACTCCAATTTTCCTTGTAATTGAAGCTTGCGAAAGGCTTTTTAGTCGTTGAGCCCTCGGGCAGGGAGAAGAGGAAGGGGATTTCTTCCAACTTCAGGTGAGAGCCCGTTAAAAGCTTTAGTCATTGATGTGAATTTCGCATTTTTTAGTTTTGGTTATGGCGCGGCATGGAAGAGAGAACTGACGAGTGGGACCCCTTGTCAGTCTCTCACTCTGATTCGAATCAGAGGATACGCGCGTCGGGTTTGCTAGTGCAGCGTGCGTCCGTTCCACCATGAGCCGTGTATAGCCCTTTGTACGGTGTTGCCTGAGCCGAGTCTAAGCAAGACGAAGGGGTCGAGTTTTAACTTAGCGACATATAAGTGTTTTCGAGTGGGGCCGGCTTATCATGAACCGGGGCGCTGACAACTCGGTGCATGTGTTCAAGTTTGATGAACCATTTCACCCATCTCGGCTATCCAGCGATTTTTTGCTTTGAGTCACAGTTTGTGGGCCCTGTCCGCATGGGTTCTGCTTAATGCATCCCATTTTGTACCCAAGTTGGTCAGGGTAATTGCTATGGGTACCCTGTGCCACGTGGCTCCAATCAGAATCTTTTATTTTGCAAATTTAATATATCTTCAACCATTTTGAGTTAGGAAATGTGCCTTTCACCAAAATTCATGATTATTTGAGTAGATTTTAATCATGAACTTGATTTAATGATTTTCATTTCCTATTTTGTGGTGTTGTGTCAAATTAGAGCATGATTGACCCTTTAATTAACCAACTTGTGCAGTTAAATGACATCTTTGTCCAAATAACTTAAATCTTGACTTTTTCGGGTCAAACAACTGGAATTGAACATGTTAATTAGTTAGTTCCTTTGTTTTAAACTTCAAATTATTTGCTGGATTGAATATGTTAATTAGTTCCTTCCTTAGTTTTAAACTTCAAATCATTGTTGGTGCATTTTATTGTTTTGCTAAAAGTCAATGATACCTGAGTAAGTTAGGCACATTTCTTTATGGAATTAAGAACCATTTATCTCATGGACAATATGTAAAGTTTGTTCAGATGCTTTATTTAATTATTGTACCCTGATTTGCATACTAATTCTGTTTTTTTTTCTCTTGCAATTTTTCTGACAAAACCTAGGATTCCCAATTGCAATATAAGATAATTTCAACAGTGAATGGGCTGATATTTGTGAATGCAAAGCAGTTTCATGCGATCCTTCGAAGACGCCGTGCGTGTGCAAAGCCAGAAAGGTGTGATTATACATATAGTGCTTCTTTTTAATTGCCATACCAGGTTGGTTTGCAATAGATTGACATCCAGAATAGCTTATACCCTTTTGTTTGTGGTGAGATACAAGTTATATAGCATCAGAGTGAAATAAGTTGGATCAATCTACCAACTTTGTATGTTATTCTGAAATTTTATCAACACAAATAGGTCAGCACCTGAACAGGCACCTAATACATTTGAGATTTCTAAATCTCTATATAGCATGTTACTCAAAAAATGTTGCACAAAAGGTATTTGTGGAAATGCCTAAATGGTATTTGCACAGAGTCTAGTTCTTTAGTCAAAAAAATGTTGCACAGAAGGTATTTGTGGAAATGCCTCAATGGTATTTGCACAGAGTCTAGTTCTTTAGTCAAAAAAATGTTGCACAGGTATTTGTGGAAATGCCTCAATGGTATTTGCACAGAGTCTAGTTCTTTAGTGACACAATATTATCATCATATGCAGTTGTAATATTCTTCTAAGCAAATTTATTGGTTAATTTATTATAATAAAAATTAGCAAGTTTACGAGTTATGGCATGTGTTCTGTAGTTACTAGTCAACTAGCCCCAATATGATTATCCTAACTCATCTTTCACTGTCCTTGAACAAAATCAGCTTTGCAAATGAAAACCAAACAGGCCGAAAAAAGGATAAAACAAATGGAAGGTACAAGTATCCTAATTCTTTGTTTTAACTGTATGCTTGGTGAGATGCCCAAAAGATCATATGTGTGTAAAGTCTGTCGAACAGATAGGAATTTTATTTTAAGAGAAAAGGTATTGTTCCCCATCGTTCTGTCCCCGGAAAATCCCCAAACTAATTTCTAACACGTTTTAAACGGTCAAACCCAACGACCTTCCTTTTTTAAACTCTCTCCAAAGACGTAAATTGCCTGCATTCGATCATTCTTCTACAAAACGTAAATTGCCTGGGATCCGATCTCTCTGCTCCGTCCACCTTGCTCTCTCCCCTTCCCTCTCCTCCTCCCAACTCCGCTATCAAGGCAAGTTCTTCTCCAACGACTTCGACCTCGCATGGATCCGCTCCGCCCCTCCCAGTCAACGTCACTGCTTGTCAGACCTTCGCAGCCTCATCTCTGATCTCCTCTCTCTCCCTATGCGGACCATCGCTATTACAGAGATCTCATCGCAATCAAAGATCTATACTCCGATTGGTGGATGCACCGTGACTGTATTTACCATTAGATGCGCCGTTGGAGGTAAATTGAACTTTTGACCTTTTCCTTTTGTTGTTATGGATGCAATTGTTGTGAAAATGCAATGCAGAGGCAATTGATTTCATTTGATTTTTCTAATTCTCCGTTGGATTAGTAATTGTCCATTAACTGTTTGTAGAAATGCCTCACAGAACATTCATATTTAAGTTTCTTGTTTACAGATTTCAATTGAAGAGGACCGCGGTCTTAAATTTTTGCACTTGGTTCGTGTTTCTATAATTAAAGCAAAGGTACAAAAGTTAATGTTAAATCATAGATAAATTTGTTACAGAAATTTTGTTTGCAAATTTTGAAGGGAATTTGTAATTGTCAACTATATTATGACTTATGATGCTCACAGTCACTGCCTCAGATGCTTTAAAAGAGTTGACAGTATTGTGCATTAATTGACCATCTATTAGTTGATGTAAGAAAAAAATGTAAGTCAGATTCATCCTAGACACACATCTGTAACTTTGCCCGCTAGCCTTAGCCGCCTACTGCTATTGGAACTGGTACATCTTAAATATTTTTTAATTTAACTGGTCCAGAATCGGTTTAGTGTGACTTGCAATTTACAATTATGCTTTTATGGTTTCAGTTTTAGAATTGGAAATTGAGGTGGATGTATTATGTATACTCAAAGATCGGTTTAGTGTTGATACATGGATTGACTGTTTTGCCCTCTTGAATAATCAGACTTTGAGAAATTATTATAGACAGTTGACTACATGGATTTCCTTGTTCTTTATATGAAAACACTTGGCAGGTCATGAATTATTAATTTTATTTTACAGGATTGATGCAATAGATTTACAGGTTGTAGTTATTATTTTACACGATTGTTTTGTTTAGGATTCACTTTGGATTCTGATTTAATGCCAGCAGTAGTTATTTAGTAATTTACAGGATTCATGCAATACATTTACAGGTTGTAGTTATTATTTTACAGGATTCATGCAATACATTTAATGGTTGTAGTTATTATTTTACAGGATGCATGCAATATATTTACAGGATATAGGTACAATTTTACAGGATTAGATTTACTGTGATTAGATTTAGTTTACAGCAGATGTGCAATTGTACATGATACATATCACAATTTTACATGATACATACGACAATTTTACAGGTTACATAATTTAGACAGTTTTTACTGTGATTCACTTTGGTTACAGTATTCTTTTACAGTGATTCACTTTAGTTTACAGCATATGTGCTTATTTTACAGGATACATCTAACAATTTTACAGGATATATAGGACCATTTTACATGGTACATATAACAATTTTAAATTACAACTTATGTGCAATTTTACATGATAAATTTCACTGGATACATCAACAATTTTGCAGGATACATATAACAATTTTGCAGTATGTTGCTTTGATTGTTTGCATCTGCTAATGGTTCATAACTCCAATATTTAACCTTGCTTATTTTTTTTTTTTTTTGCAGGATGATATATCAAAAGAGCGTGTGGTTCTAGCGATGAAACTTCTAACTCATCCGAATAATGTGCACCAGAGGGTTATGAAGTGAAGAAGCCATGTTTGTATTGATGTATTAGCCATGTTTTTTTGTTGAATTTTTCTCTGTGCTTGTGAACAGTATGATGTTACAGTATGTTAAGAAGTGAAGAAGCCATGTTTGTATTGATGTATCAGTGGTAACAATTATGGGTGGTAACAGTTATGGGTGGTGACATCTTATAGTTGATTGTTATAGTTTATGGTTTTGAACAGTTTATTTTGTGATTAATATATGTCAATTTTATAGTTTGCATCTGCTAATTTTACAATATGTCAGTTTATTTTGTGATTAATATATGTCAGTTTTATATTTTGCTATTAACATATGTCAGTTTTATAGTTTGCATCTGCTAATTTTACAGTATATAAACCTTATTTTACAGTATGTCAGTTTATTTTGTGATTAATATATGTCAGTTTTATATTTTGCTATTAACATATGTCAGTTTTATAGTTTACATCTGCTAATTTTACAGTATGTAAGCCTTATTTTACATGATATAGATCGATATACAAATATTAATAATTGAAGAGAAATACGAAAAAAATAAAAATAAAATTTTAAAATTTAATATCGAAAAAATAAAATTAATTTTGATGCAAAAAAATTAATTTTGCACAATTTTAGGTTTGTTTTTGAAACCTTCTAGAAGCCGTCAGTTTTTCAAGTACAGCCGGAAGTACAGTGGCTTTGCAAGTTGCTAACTGTTTGCAACTAACTTGGGGACTACTTCCAACTAACTTGGATTGTTGCACTTTTAAACTTCTTATTATACATGATCTGTCGTTGAAGTTACAGTATTGGTTGCAGAGTTTTACAGTATTCGCGCAAGTCAAATGATAGTTTTTTTGGAGAAAAACTGGGGATTGAAGCTTGGGGACAATTAGTCGGATCCTTATTTTAATTATATTTTGTTTAACATTTTGCACAGTTTCAATTAGCTATCCTAATACCAGGGAAGAAAAGGTCCACATGAACATGCACTTGCAATGGAAACAAAAAAAGTGCAGCTAACTTCAAGATGGTCACTACCCTTGTTTCATTAGTGAGAACTCTTGACCAGATGCCTCAAGAGGTACATATTATTTTCAGGAGCTTTTGGTTCTTGAGACTACTTTATCAAGGTATTATATCACTGGGCTATTTTGTAATTTTTGTGGTTAATGAAAAATCATTGTAAGTTAGTAAATCTTATTTCTGAAGGTGAATTCGATGTTCTATTCTTGTCCTGTGAAATATATAAGCTTGAAATTGTGCTGTCTTCTTTGCATCTCCTGTTAAGTGAAGGATTGGCTTGATTTGTATATTGATGGCAAGGTCTGATTAGCCTAATTAAAGTGACCTTTTGTGTAATCTGAAAAATTAACAACCAATGCTGGATTTTTTCAATTATGGCCGATAATTGCAAGAAAGCAGCAAAAAATTTCGAAGGGTATGTTAAGATATGATTTCACCAATAATATCACATGCACCACAAACAGTAGCGGGTACGAAAACCCCATAGAGGAAGGTGATAAAGGTGATGAAGGTTATGACACAGAGCAAGAGTATGACATGCATGAAATTGAGGCATGACTTGGTTGGTTTACCCTCGACGATGAATCCGATGAAGATGGCTATTAATTGGTTAATTTTTTGTGTAATGTGTTATCTGGCAATTTGGTGAATTATTATGTATCTCAATTACTTTCTAATGTTTATTCTTAAGACCAAAATTTAAAGATTCTATAATTTAAGTTTATGAATTATTTGTGTATCTCATTTACTTTTTAATATACTGCTATAATTCTTATTGTTGTGATTTAGAAAATATATTCACTTTGAAGGGAGATGTCAAATATATATAGAAAAGGCTCTGTTCAGGAATTCAAAACTTTTAGCATGGGTAGTCGCATGCAATTAATAGTTCTCGACAATCCAGATTAATTACATGGGCAGTGTAGTACTTGTTACATGGATCTTTAGAATAAAATAATAAAAAAAATCATCAAAACTTGTTACATGGATAAGCTCTTGGAACTGTGTAGTCTCTATTCTGTAGACTTATTACATGGGCATGGGATGAGATTTTTGCATGGGTTTTCATTAAAATATAATATCTGGTATTGATGGCGGGTCACGAGTCTTCAATTATTATTTGCATGGGCAGATAAGAGACAATTACATGGTTAAACATCAATTTTTTTACATGCGTTACTTTTTCCATGGAACACCCATGCAATAGGTTTTACTGTGTCAGAAACACTATTTTTTTTGCATGGGCCCTTCACATTCATGTAACAACTAAGTGTTGCCCATGTAAGAAACCAAAATTCTAGTAGTGGTTGTTCACATGCCTTCTCATCTCATATGTTTTAAAAATTGTAAAAAAGAAGGAAAAATAATTAAAATTTGTAATATTTAGTATCTTACAATATTTTGAAATATAGAAAGTATTGAGTGGGTTGAATCGACCATTCTAGCATGAAAAACCATATAATTTAATTGGACTCTTGATATTTCGACCGACATATAATTATTTGTACAATGACCTAACTCGATAAAACTATATACAAAATTAGTGCTCAAAAGAGTAACGAACATTAAAACAAAACTTTTAAATTAAGTGTCACAGTTTTGCATCAAAATAATTTCTCTAATTTGCTTCATTAGAGATTTAGGGTTTAGGGTTTAGGATATAGTGTTGTCATTTTGCGCTTGTTTATAATACTAGTTAAGTGTCCGTGCGTTGCAACGGAGATTGAAATATTATTTTGATCCCATTATTTAAATGTGATTAAATTATTTGATTTATTTATTTTAATAGGACCTCCACCCATCCTCATGGAAGATGTAGGGCTGCTAATGAGTCAAGCTCGGCTCAAAACTCAGCTCAGCTCGTCATATAACTAAACAGGCTCGACTCGGGCTCTGCTCGATCTTGAAGAAAAAAACTCGCTCAATTTAATGAGTTTGAGCCTTCAGCTCGGCTCATAACTCGCGAGCTCAACTCATGCCAAGCATTAAAAAAACAAACATTTACTTGATTAAAAGTCATAACTTTACCTAAACTATTCCTGCAAATCAAACATAACCAAGCAGTGCGAATGAAAATTATGAATCAAAATCGAGATATATAGCACTTTAGATTTCAAATTTATTCAAAGCACGCTGAAATTGGTGGAAATTTCTTTCAACTTCGACAATGAACTTCTTTTTACGAACCAAAAAATTACTTCAAGATAGATGTGAACAAATTGGTCTAAAATTAAAAACAAAAATTATTTATAAATAATTAATTCATATAAAATCGAAATGTGTTATACAAAATAAATTAATTCATATAAAATAAAAATTAAAAACGAAAATTATTTTACTGCGCTTGCCCACGGACTTCGTAACAAAAACTACTAAAATTCACATGCTTGCACACGGCCTAAAATTCATATAAATTCTAAATGAACATTCAAATCATATAACACTAAAACTAAACATTCACATGCTTTATAAAATCTACTAAAATTAAAAATTCACTAAAATTTAAAAATTTAACATATCATTTTACCACTCAAAACCACTGATACCAACTCCTTCAAGTACAAACTGTTTTGCCATTAGTAGTATATCATCACATCCTACACCTTCAAGTCTGACCAAGTTACAAGTATTTTCATCTAAAATGGCAATCTCACGCAACAAAGATCATCAAGTTACTGAATATTCTAATTCTGGAGTAGATCATATATCTGAATCAGAATTTTCTTTCGAACATTACTGCTCTTATGCTACAAAAAATGAACTAAATGGTATAACCTTGTCAACAAATGAAATGTGTACTCTAAGAACCTCTATACAGTAAATTCATCTATCCAAGTATAAAGAAACCAAAAAATAGTAACCACATAATAAACTGCCTCCTATATTCAAAAGACAGAAATGGAATAAAAATTGTCCCCGGCCAACTTATTTCTTGGACTTGCCACACTTGGTGGTGGAGAAAAATACCTAGAGACACCAGCACTTCTAGGAGAAAGACTCACCTCCTCCAGTGCGCGTAACTGCAATTCTGACGGGTAGTCCCTCACAACCCCTATCCTAGGCCCAGCTCCTGTGCTCCACTTACATGAGAGCTGTTTTCCTAACTGATATGATTTCAAGCCTTTTTTTGAGTTTATTCTCTGTAGAATTATCTCTTTTGGCACTGCCACTTGCTCCAGTTCTTGGTTTTCTTCTTCTAGTTCACTGACTGAGGATGATAATTCTTGGGGTATATTTTCTTCAAAACTCTTTTGGGCCTTTTCTGTTGGAGCGGTAACTACTGAACTGGTACTATGGGAAGGTTGCATTTCATTTTCTTCCTCTTCTTCTCTAGCTATGCTGAGTTCAGATCTAATGCTTTTTAGCTTATTTGAGAATTCTTCATCCTCTTCTGGACTTAACTGCAACAAGGAAAATTAAAAAAATATAAGATCTTAGAAGCACTAAAAGTTTGTCTCAATGAATTTAATTTGAAATTCCTGAACATTTCGAGTTCTATAATCTGATTGTGGTTAATTCCCTGTAGTACCCTTTAGTGTCAGGTAAATGACGGGACATCTCGTACCAGCCAAATACCGTACGGTATCCTCACATTAACCAATTACAAGTATCAGAGCATCGCAAAACATGAAAAACCCTAGGTGAAGTTCATATCAATTTCACCCCAAATGAGGTGGTGCTTTTTTCAGCATAATTATGTGTTTTTCAGTAAAATTTCTCACCTTAACATCTGTAAGATCCACACTGTTATCCTTTAGAAAGTTCATGAACTCCTGAAAGTTTTCCTCTGTTGGACGGTAATGACCACTATGCGGCCACACAGCCTACATGAAAAGGAAAACAAAACTATATAAATAAGACGCTCTTCAGAGCAACTACTTGAACTAATTAATAGTTTCTACTGGCTCAGAGAATTATATGCACACCTTTAAAAGCCCGTCTTCAACTACCAATCTCCCGGCTGCAGATGTAGCTCCACCGGCAAGAAAACTCGAGTGCTGAAATTTCCCTTTTTTCTTCTGCATAACGAAGAAGGTACAGAATTAGCATCAAAGTAAAAGGGGCAGTTTCTAGCATAACCCTGCAAAACCTCAAAGTGTCATGCATATACCAGAAAAACTAAAGGAGGGAGGGTAATTTGGCATTTGAGGACATTATTATTAAATTTTTTGTTGCCCTCGAAATGATAATATCGTGGCTCCGTCCCTGCATTCCATGTTTACTTGAAAAGGATACACAAAGTGCTCCTTCCTTGCATTTTATCTCAACAAAAACAAGGAAGAAAGGAGAGTGCTTTGGGCATCTTAAAGAAAAATCAAAGACAGAACATGTGATATTTTCATCTTCAAGAGGGGCATATGCGATTTTTTTTATTAATAGGGTTAAGTATAGCAGCTTTTATATTTCTTAAGGGCATAAAATTTATGTTTTGGTCCAACAATATAAGTATACTTTATATGAAAAACAAATTACGCATACAAGAAAGAAAAAAAATGAAAACGTACCTTGCCAACATACAAAGACTTTGAAGTGCTTAAAACAAAGATCCATTTGTCACTTTTCAGCCCCTCTGATGTATCTATCAATTGTTGACTTTGCTTGTACATGAGCTTCCCTTCTTCAATTATCACTCATAGACCTCTCTTTCTTTCTGTAGAAGAAGTCATATAAACAGTAAATAATCATTCAATAAGAATTTGCCAAAAATACATTTGCAAATACTAAAAACAGCTACTCAAAACCACAAAAACTGTAATCCGGAACAAAGAACATTACAACCAAGTTATAGTTCTAAACAAAAACCCTGATCACCTAATACCAGTATCCCTAACCCTTGCCCCAGCTTCATATTTCACTGATGTTTATGCCATTTATATGAAGCTGTCCACTTGCTCCATGCCATCACTGATGTCTATGCCATGTATTGATTAGTGAGATGTGTCAGAAAGCAACAATAAGAAAGCATCGTTGTGTAAATACCTACAAATTTACATGTCAGAAATAAAAAACTAAGGCATTGTTACAAAAGCATATTTAAAACAAAAAAATTAAAAAGGCATTGCTTCTTTGCTTTGAGTGCTTAATATTAGAAAGGCATTAGTACCAATTTGACTTTACCAACTCAACCTAACCCAATAACTATGTGTTTGGGATTTCAGTTTGTCAGATAAAGATAGAATTTTGATTAGCCTGACAAATAAGTTTATGACAACATATTCGATTAAATATGATGGATAAATCCCAAATCAACCCACGGTATAGCTATTTATTAATTTTAGTTTTATTTCATGCAAACACATGTATTTCCTTCCATCTACAGATTCCTAATTTAAATAATTTTTTTAACAGTATGCTTATATTGTTTTTAAATGAAGCATATTTTGTTTTTACATAAAAGCTTTTGTCACTTGTTTATTCTATTATCGAATTTCCTATTTGTTGTTACATACAAACAAAATATGAGAACAACAAGACGCGGCTCAGTAAACTCTTGTTGCCAATTAGTATAAACTTTGGTAAAAAAGCATCCAAAAAATGAGAATATGGAAACCCATACCTCACAAGAAGGGTTACACGACTTAGAATTGTGACATGAGGAGAGGCTGTGAGAAAAAATATACCAGGCATTAAATGTACCAGTAAAAATATAAAACTATAGAACTAAATTGAACATGTGTAATAATTAATAAGAAAAGAAAGGTCTGTACCAGCTTGTACTGGTACGATTTCCTATTATAAACCACTTTTAAAAATTAAACCTATACCACATAAGGTATAATTGTACCAGCAACTAAGGTACTTATGAGCACTACTCTTGATTGACCCACCATGTCAGAAAATCAAGCCAAATGAGATAATTTTACTTGTTGCTACAAATATGATATCAATTACAATGGAAGTACTATGGATTGTTATTATGAGCTAAATCTCAAATTAATTTTCACATGTACGGTAGATGTACCAGAGAAGCATCCTAAAATTACATCCACACCAACAAAATAGTAGGAAAATGCAAAACACACCCATAGAAGCATCTAGTAAGGTTCAAAGTTTGCCATAACACCCACAAAATATTACATATTAGATGATATTACCAATGAAAGCTCCTCTGCCATTGATAATAATTATATATTTACATATACATATCTTTTTGTTTTGCAAATTTAGAAATTATGAAAGTATTTAAGGGTAAGTAAGAATGCATTGTACCTGATTAAGGTTGCAATTTAAACACTCAGCTGAAAATCTACACAGTAAAGCCCTAATTGAAAGAGATTGTCAACTACAACTTAATCTACCATAACAGGAAAAATTATAATACACTACAAACGTACCTTTTCAATTTTAGAATCATGAATTCAGCAAAAATTAAAATAAGTCAACAATGATTAATGTGAAAATAAGTCAACAAGTCAGCAAGTAAAACCTTATATTAGAAGCATGAAGTCAGCAAACATTAAAATTAAAATCCCTCTCCAGAATCATTTAATTATTCTTTTTTTCTCACTACTGATTTATAGATATTAAAACCATTTAGATTATCAGCTTCATCATTATATTAATAAATTGAGATATACATGTCTACAATATATATTTCATGATTGCCTATGAAAATAAAAAATTAGGAACAAAAGGTGAAAAAACCTGATTATTTTGTCCTAGTTTGCTCGATATAAGGAGATTAATTTGAGAAATCCAAGCGACCTCCTTTACAGGTGCGTCATGCATGGCAACAGTTATTGGCTGAGCTATGAGAAGTGGCAGTAGCAAGTGCAATGAGAAGTGGCTGCGTTGGCTCATTGCACTTGCTACTGCCACTTCTGGAGCAGCAGCTAATAATTTGTACAAGTAAATCTCAAATCTCTCAAATTTTAGTTTCTATAAAACCAATCTTACTGGAGATCAATGGAAATTGTACATTCAATTCTTTGAATTGTTTTCATGAGCTATGAGAATTGCCTTCAAAACCAACTTGTGTTAAAAGAGGAAAAAAAAGGAAAAAGAGATTAGGAGTAAAGATATATATACCTGATACTTCTTGAGAGAATGTACCAACTCGCTGGCAAGCCAATAAACTCCTAAAGAATGCTCGAATCGAGTATGTACTGCTCCAGGATACACCAGATATGTCAGACCTATAAAGATGAGACGAAAATAGCACTATTGCTCGGTTTAGG
The DNA here is from genome assembly GCA_011114355.1 of Carex littledalei. Classification (NCBI taxonomy): domain Eukaryota; kingdom Viridiplantae; phylum Streptophyta; class Magnoliopsida; order Poales; family Cyperaceae; genus Carex; species Carex littledalei. The sequence continues at coordinate 1,680,288 of CM022080.1, forward strand.
TCCTTGTCTACCAGCTGAAAAATTGAATTAAGAATTTTTCAGAATTGGATCTTTTGATTAATGAACACAAAAGAACGTAAGTAGGAGAGAATCATACCACAAATTATTCAATAAACGCATATAAGCAATTCTATCAGACCTTTTAGCAAATTTGCTCCTTTAATATCCCTGCAATAAATCCAAAAAGGAACACCAAAAATAGAGATTAAGGACATGCAGATGTAAAATTTCAAACAACAGATTCTGTCATGGTCCCATAATGCTGGCGCACATACTTGTTAATGGAACTTGGATGAACGTACTCTAGGTATATGTAGAACCTATCTTCTGTCTTGATATACAGAAAAATATTAATACTTCAATCCGTAAATAGAAAATTATATCACATATTGTTTTCTTAAGGAAAGAAACATCGGATACCCTGGTAGGAACAAGAAAGGAACTTACAATTTCACTGCCATAGTATTGCACAATGTTCGGGTGCTGATATTGGCTCAGGAACCAAATTTCCTGAAATCAAAACATACTTTCAGATGATTGATATTGAATGCACAATTTTTCCACTATTCTAATTTACATTCCAAAACCCCTCACATATTACCTTACTTTTGATATTTTGTTGGGCAACACATAACTTTTCGTTTGTGGAATATATTTAGGGAGTTAAGAAATGTAATATGTATGAACATTGGTAACAACAATGAACAACCTACAAGAATATAAACCCCAAGTTTTTTTATATTTATTTTCTTTTAACATAATAGAAGTACACAACTGACCTGTTGAAGCTGCTTTAGAGATTCAATTGATTTTTCATCCTCAGGAATGATATTCACCTCCTTCATAGCACACAGCGCACAAGTATGCCTAACATATTACCAGGCACACTTTTAATGGGCATAGTTAGCCGAAAATCTGACAGCTCAAATGAATTATAGTGATGAGACGGCCTTTTTTTATTATGATTACATGATCTACGGTAGAGAAAAGATCGATGCTTTCAGGACTTCTATTTGGATTGCCAATCCTACTTCAGAAAGATAGGGATTATATGATTTCAGTTGTTCTAGTAATAGACATTAAAATCAATTAGAAAAGAAAACTAATAATTCATCTGAGTAATCAATTATTAGATTGAGTTAAGTAATAGTTGCTTACATCGATAAAGATCAAAAGGTGAAATGAGCTTGATGAGTCCAGAGCCTACCTACATTTTCAATTAAATATACTTGTTTAACTCTTTTCTTTCCCAAGCAAACGTATTCCAAGATCTTACTAATAAAAAAATAAAAAAGCTGAGCAACCAATTTGGACTACAAGAACAGCATTCACCAATTGAGCTACTTTCTATAGCCAATTTCAAAATTAAAGACAGTTGAATGTCTAAAATCAGTTATCGTACCTGCTCAATGTAACTGAGCACACTGTCATCAGTGAGTTTGCAACCGTAATAAATCAAAGAAAGATTACCAATATGGTCCATTTTTTATTTTTCCGTATTTATCTTATTTTCTGCAACAAGAATGATAAGAATAAAAAAAAAACTTTCTTCATGTCCAAACAAAGAAAAATAATTTAGTCTTTTTAATTTTTCAATATCTTAGTAGAATAAGAAAATAAATGCAAATTTTTTATCATTTTAATTTTATAGTAAAAGTTTATAACACCATATATAAAAATAAAACTTTTTATAAAAATATATATGGGGTATATCAATTTAAATTTATATTGATTGAAGTTCTATTAAACTTTTCACAATAGAAAAAAAAAAATTCTTCTATTGTGAAAACCTAGAATTTGGAAACACTGAGAGAGTTAATTTGAGAAAAAGCACCTGCTATTGAGAAGTTTTCTATACCGCAAGCATTGGCAGCCCACACCAATAGCACCTGAACTTACCAAAATAACCTCATACCCCTGAGAGTTTAGTTCTTGAAGCTGCATTTGTATGAAATTAAATTAAAACATAGTTTAATATGCAGAGGTAAAAAGAATGAGAGCATCTTTTGACCAATTTAGTATTACCTGCTCAAATAAAGAACCCAATCGACCAACTGCTAACCTCCCGTCTGGTCTCGTCACAACAGCAGTTCCAATCTATTAAATTGCGACATACAAATTGATTGAGTCACTGAATTTGTTTCAACATTTAATCCTCTGCGGAGAGAAATACGCATACATGCATTCATTTTATGTCAATTGAAAATATTAATTTTCATTTCCATTGAGAGAACCCGAAGAGAAACGATGGAATCTGCATAGGGAATGTATGACTAATTTAAATCATTCTCATAAATTAGGAAAAAAAAATAGAAGAATAAATGAGGAAAAAAAAACAAAAATTAAACAAGACCGAGCAGGCAATCAGAACAAGGTGAACAGTGAACTATACAAGTGGCAGCATACTGGACAGTACCATACTGTACCAGCCCCTACTACTTACCAGTTTACCGGTACCCTAAACCCTAAACAAAGAGAAAGAAAGAAGAAACTAACTTTGACAATGAGGCGCCTGTTGTGGTGAGAAACTGAATGGGAGGCGGGGATTTAGGTCTTGGACGATTTGGGTTCGAGGAAATCCACCGTCGATTACATCAATCAACCCTCTCAACCCTCTCCTTCGCCTTTTTCATTTCTCTTTGTTTTTCCCATCTGAGAGAGCCGGGGAGAGGGAGGAAGAGAGTCTCAGAGCTGCCATCGTTCCCCTTGGCCGCGAAATGGAAACCCTAGAGGCACCTTCGTTGTCCATCTCTCTGCTCTCTCTCTCTCGCGGCGTATTGAAAGAGGAGACGCCTAGATCGGTGCTTCGAAAAAAGAAAAGAGACGCGTATTCGCGTTGGGAAGAAGCGAATACAGAGGAAACGCGTTTTTCTATTTGTTTAATTGAAATAATTTCTATGTGGTTTTTCATGTAGCAGGTATGTTTCGAAATAAATTTAGACTTTTACACACTTGACAACATGAAACATATGTATAAAATCAAAATGATTTATTAAAGGCTGAGATTGAGATGTGGTTTGATCAGTGGCTGAGATCTTTTGAATGGATGGCTCAGATCCTCTCTGAACGAATAGATGCTTGGGTGCCAAAAAAACCAACGTGATATTAGTAGTGCTGATATTAAAGAATTTTATGGTTGTTAAGTCATTACTAATTAGTTTATTGCACACCTCCCAGGCAACACCAGTTAATAGCTGGACATCACCCACATGCACCAATAATTTAGGGTTTACGATTCATATTTATTATTAATTTATTATTAGCGTAACACCACCCACTACATGCATCGATTATTAAATTTAGGGTTTAGAGTTTTGCAAACTTCAAAGTGATTCAAAGAATGGCAAACTTGACTGGATCTAGCAGCACACATTATTATTCAAAGAGTGGCGAACTCCAAACCCTAGTTACATCACTATCAAGTTACTACCATAAAACCACAGCTCCTAACAATGTTTGTCCCACAGTAGGGCTTCCTGCAATTATTATTATTATTCTTAACTACATTTTAATTGAAAATTTTAGGATGTTTTGAAGGATTACTATATTTATTTTATCAATTTTGACATATATTAATATTTTTTTTCTGAAAGTACATAGTTATCTATATAAGTACTTGTACTATTCTAACAAAAGCTATATGTATATATATATATATATATATATATATATCTCCGTTCCATTATTAAGCACGTTGGGTGTCCTAATCCGCCAACGGTTACGATTGAAAGATGAATTTTCGGATTGAATATCAGCCCTCCAATCAAATAATCTGTCTTCTTTTGATTAAATACATAATTTTTATGTGTAGAGGTCTAAATTTAATTAAAATTGTACCTGCCACACATAAGGCCACACGATATGTACAATTTTAATTGAATAAACTGCCTCCCAGCGACCCAGCGATGGAGGCAAGAGATGCTACCTGTTCGACTCTTCCTTCTTCATTCTTCTCTCTGTTCTTATGCTGAGAAACTTTTTCTTTGCCGCGTACCTGATCGGAAGCGGAGGGGACGGAGTGAAGAGACGTTACGACCCTTTCTTCTTCTTCCTGTTCAACTCTTCCTCCTCTTCGTTCTTACGCTAAGAAGTAAGGTGAGAAAGCGTTCATCTCTTCTCCGACAAACTCACAATTTTGTCAATCTTCATCTGTAAGTTTCTATTTTTTGTATTCTTTGTAAATTTCGCTTATATTTTTTTAGCAAAAACTAAAAGCCTAGATCAGTGATAAAACTGTAAGTTCCTCTTTGTTTCATTTTTTAATGACATTTTTGTCAAATAACATTTTACAATGCAAATTATTACTTATAATTTCAGATGCCCAACAGATTGTCTGGTAAATATCACAGTTTTGATCCATACTGTTCTCACCGATGGTTGATTTCGTGTTTAGGTCAGCTTCTGTGTCAGAAATATTCAGTAGAATCATTCTAGATTGGGATTTGTTTTAGGTCTCAGTAATTACTAATTACCCACTTGATTCATTCTGGAATTTTGGTCAATTTTGAATCTTGTGTACAGTTTTGGGTTCATTTCAGTTTATTATCCTGACAAAATTAATCCAAGTTGCCACCAAGGATGGGGTATTTTTGGTAAAGATAAACAGTTTTGGAACTTTTGTCTGGTCATAAGTATCATAGACTTCAGAAAAGATAGAGAAATGAATGATTTGACAAGTATTAGATGAATAAAACGTCAAAACCAGTAGAAAGAGAGACATAAATTGCATAAGGGTAAAATAGGAATTCATATCTTTGACTGGTAAGATAGAGGAAAACAATTTATTTTGGTAGCTTAACTTACATGCATTATTGCTCTAAAAACAAATTTCCAATCAAAAGACCGTTGTATGCCATTTTTTTTTCTAATACCAGCAGCTTCTCTTCACAGTGATAATTAAGGTATCAAGTAAAGGACAAAAAGTAATAAGATCCACTATGGTTTGAGAAGGAAAAAGTAATAAATACAGGGTCTTCTCTACAAATTTTCCTTTGTTCTCTGTTTGACAATGTGCTCTTCTGAATTGATCTTAATTTTTTATTCTTGAAAATTTTGATCTTATTTTCCCTCTTCTGGTTTGCCAAACAGTGGTTTGATACCCTTTGAACATTAGTTTGTATTCAACTAGTAAGGAAAAAATATTGTGCTTGCCTCTAATCAGCCCCAGGAACTTAATCCAACACTGTATCAGCAATGGGATGTAATGGAAATGCTCATGGCATTTCACTGGTACAAAAATGCTCAAAATGAGCTGTCTCAGATATCTAAAAAGAATAGACTGTTACAATGACCAAATGGCAAAACCAAATCCACAGTTAAAAGAAAGACAAAAAAACACACACTTTACAACCAAATTTTACATTTATAGGATTTTTGAATCATTTATTATAGATTTGGAAAGTTCACATTTCAAATTATAAAAAAATGTTATTTTACTACATCATTTTACTATACTGCCCTTTGCATTAGATTATTTGTTTGGCATAGTTACAAAACCCCGAAAATTCTGAAACTCGACAGGTATTTAGAATAGGTTTTTTTCTACATTTTCATAAAAAGAACCAAAAATATGGTGTAATAAATCTCACAGAATTTAAATCTAAAGATTGCTTGTTAGAAAAGGAAATTAGATCCACTATGGTTTGAGATATCAACATAATAATCTCCATAGTGGATCTAATACCAGGAGCCTCTTTTCACATTGAAGTGATAATTAAGGTATCAAGTAAAGGAGGAAAAAGTAATAAGATCCACTATGGTTTGAGACATCTTTAGATAAAATAATTGGAGTAAAGGAAATTAGATCCACTATGGTTTGAGACATCAACATAATCTCCATCTTTCAAGTACTCTGTGTCATGTACAGCTTTGTATGCAACAAGAATACACAGCTTGCATAAGCATTGTGCATTCATGCTGATACACAACTTTGATACGCCTACCCAGAGCTTTCAAGTACTTTGGGTATCATGTACTAAATTTATATTAGGGTTTTGGACCTAGCCTTGAAAAAAAAGAATTTTAACTTAAATAAAAATCAAAATAGTGAACATATTTTTCATGGTTTTCCATTTTTAAAATAACATGATGCTATCATTTAACCCTTTTATGCAATAGACCTAGCCTTGAACTCATGGACCTTCGGAGGTGAGGTGTGAATCCAGTTCCTTCCCACTTGAGCTACTAGGTCTATTTGACATACATGGATACTATTATCATCTACCTTAAATCAAAATTATGCTATGTTTAAATGATAATATGACGTGTGCACTCTTTGATGGCTCTATATTGTATTATACTATGGTTATTAGGTGCTTGAAAATGAAGCATTTCAAAAGCAAATGCTTGAGAAGTTGATCTGGATTGCAGCTTTCATGCTGGTGGGGGGCCGCCATCTAGGTGCAACCGACGTTGCTGTCGAAAAAGACTATTGGTTTGAAGGTAATTACTAAGGCAGTTCTTTCTTTTGCAAAATTAGGCGAAATATTGGAGATGATCTCAATTGGTATTAGTCTAACAGGCCGTGTGCTTAGTTCTTTCCAAATTTCAGTGTGAATATTGAAGGTGATTAATGACTTTATTATGTTAATAAAGGTTGTGCAAAGGAGGTGAATTGCTTGATCGGATCCTTGCAAGGTACCTTTCAAAATTGTACCTTTAGACTCTCTTTAATATTCCTTCAAATTATGTTAATAAAGATACGCAGTATGTATATTTTTCATGTTGCTCCTGCTTTCATACTCCTTTTAGAGGCCTATTGGTTAGTTTTTCTAACTTTAATTAGCCTCAGCTGTGCTTTAATAAGGGAAACAAGCAACGAAGTATGATTTACATCAAATTTATTTGGTACTGGTCTTAAAATACTCAAAACTGAGGTTTTTATGATTTTTATTTTTCAGAATTTTCTCTTTGCGTCGAAAGAAGATGATTCTACATTGAAGCCTATTGATTTCGGCTCATCTGACCTTGTATGAGATTTTTTTTTCTTGTAATATGTACCCGTTGCAACGCACGGGCACGATACTAGTATATATGTATTCTCATATTTTAAAAAATGTACGTCTCCCATTTACATAATATAATTTTTATAATTAAAACCATCTGCAGTTGTATGAAACTCGCATTATGATAAAAAGTAAACTGGACACATCTGGTTCGGACCCAACTGGACATTACAATGCTTCCTCTAGCAAATATTCCCTGCAATATTATTTCTTGAAAATATTCCCTGTGATATTATTTCTTGAAAATATTCCCCGCCCACTTAGCAATGGTCCAGGCAGCGGTTGAAAGAGCCATCTTGAAGTTTCTTCTTTCTTCTACTGCAGCAGCTTCTTGAATAGAATAGAAGGCACTAGTCTAGAGCTTGACTACAAAATCTCAAGTCTTTTGCATTATTGTAGAATGACAGATGCTATGTAGCATTCACAGTATACAAAACAAGTAGTTGGTAAAGAAAGGCAAAGTGAAAACGTCAGTGACCCGCCACACTGTCAGTAAATGCTGTATAGAATTCGGGAGAAACACTTATTTCTTCGGTTACTTTGTCCTGAAGAAAAGCACTTTATTCCAATCCTTTTATTTTATGTGATACGGATAACCTACTTTGTGTTAAAGCGGCCAATTAGTGCTTACTTTACACAAAGGTGCTAATTATTGCTTACTTTAATGTTACCCAACGATATTTCTAATTATATATTCGGTTGAACATTAGATAATCTACATGACTTATTGGTTTTAATTGCATAGCGCATTTTTAATTAGAAGATTTTATGATTTTTTAATTTTTATTAAAATATTAGAAATATTTTTATATTTTTTTAAAAATAGATGAAATACTATAGAATTGAATTTACTAGAAGACTGCGACAAATAACCCGGATCAACATTTTTCAGTCGGAATTTTTTTCAATTGTAAGAAAAATTAAAATATTTCTTTGTGTGTTACTGGAAATAAATAAAAATCTAAGTTATTGATCCCGTTCAAAAGTTACTTCTGTGTAAATAAAGAAATTATCATGGTCCTTCTAGTACATTCAAATTCTAAGGTACTCCATCAATTTTCCTAGAAGTGATTTTAGGAAAATATTAAAATATTAAAAATATAAAATAGCTTTTCGGGAAATAAATCAATTTACTAGAAGGACCATGATAATTTCTTTATCTACCTAGAAGTGATTTTTGAACCGGGGTCAATAACTCACATCCAAAACATTTTTATTTTTTTCCAGTAACACACAAAGAAATACTTAAATTTTTCTTACAGCCGCAAAAAATTCTGACTGAAAAATGGTGATTCAGATTATTTGACGCATTCTTTCTTGTAAATTCAATCCTATAGTATTCCATCTATTTTCAAAGAAATATAAAAATATTTATAATATTTCAATAGAAAAAATAAAAACATTATAACATCTTCTATTTAATTAAAATAAAAAAATGATCAGAAATCAGAAATTTCAGTATTTGGCTCCCGTATGTGGTCAAATCAAAATAATTAATTGTTGTTCGGCTCCCGCATGATGTCAAATAAAAAAAATCATATTATAATAGAACCATCATGTTTCTCGGTAGTCCATTTCCTTTCAAAACCGCTAAAATTCTTGGCGATCCTGAAAGAAAATGGACAGCTGAGAATCTCCAAATAGTATACATAACATGTTTTATTGTTTATTGTTTATTAATTTAACATACTTTTAACATATGTCTCCGGCTTTACTTGAATAATTTCAGAAACCATGATCAAAATGTTAAAATAATCAAGGTCAAATAATTCATCCTCGTTTATTTTTTATAAAATAAATTTGTTGGTAACCTCGTAGGTAATCAAAATGAAAGGAAGCTCAGGGTAAATATAACATCATTTAAACGAAGATGACAAAATTTTCAACTTTTTTTCCAATAAAGTTATAAAATATGAAGTTCCAAAATAATTGAGTGTTGTGCTCTACATCCAAGCACAAAGATAAATAGTAATGTTTTTTTTTTTGAAGGTTGGCGGTGAAATGCCGCCAACAGATATATTGATATAAAGAGGAAAAAATAATTACAAGGTGTTTCCACCAAATGGTGGCGAATCACCCTTTTGTATTACAACTATTTAAATGAAAGCTCAGCTGGCCAGTATTGCCGCCAACAAGGCACAATACTGGCTCGCATAGTTTGCCCTCCAAGCTAAGTCCCCCTCACTTGTCCTGAGCCCAAAATAAAATGTCCGCTGTCGTATCATTGATCAACAAATACCCCGGTTTGTGCTTCCCCGTGAAGACCCTCCTGTTCCTTTCTTTCCAAAGATAAATAGTAATGTTAGTAACAAAAACAAAGTTGTTCCTCTGATGTTAGCTTTTTAGAATAAATGAAAAGAAAAAACTATATTTTTGATTGAATTATCTTTATTTTACAATACATTTGTAAGTTCTATTTATAATGAATCCCAGGCTCAAAGAACCGTAATAAAAGCTACTCAAAGAGCCGTTACACTCTGTTTTTTCTATTGGTAAAAGTTGCATTGGCTTTGTTAAATGTACTTAGAACTTGCATCTCTAACATGTGAGCAACAAATGGCTATGTCATTAATTCACGAGGATTCAAATATCTCCATTTTTTGTTCTTTCATTGTGCTTCTATTTTTCATAAAAATTAATAATTCAAAATTTTAAACTTAAGAAATCAAAATAAAACCGTTGGATATGATCTGCATCATTTTATCTGTGCACGTGCAAAAAAAAATGACATATCAAATTTGTTTTGGTTGTCATCAAGAGCTTGTAAAAATGTACTAATGTGGATAATTTATAGATGTTGATTTTTCAACTTATTGATTCACATAAAAACAAAATCGAAATATAATGATTTTTTATGAGCACATAGATAAAATAACATGAATCACATCTACCGATTTTATTTTGACATTTGTGTCTTAAATTTTTGAGTTTTTAACATTTTAAAATGGAGGTATGATGCAGACACAAAAAATAAAGGCATTTGAACCCTCCTCTTAATTCATTATACTACTACTTTCTTCGTAGAAAATTTACAAAAATTAAAAGTTCAAAGTTAAATATTAGCGCTAATGATAAACTATTAAGATACTAGCTCAAATGACTTATTATTTGTTTGAAGAAGTCAAATGGCATATTATTAGTGTGGCTTTCTAAAAGATTTTGAATTTTAGCCCCAACAAACAGTCTTGTGAACTTTCTCCAATCAATAATTTTAGAATCCAGCTTCCAAAGATGTGTTAGTATTTTAACTAGTAAGGAAATAGACAATAAGAAAATTGCAAAAGAATAAGAAAATTTACAAAAGAATAGGAAAATTTTAATTCTGCTTCCGAAATTTTTATCCACAAAATGAAAAATTATTCACAAACCGGTGACATTGCCAGATTTTTTTTTTTTTTTTAGTTATTTTGATGCACGGTTGTTCGATAAATGACAACTTTATATTATTTGTACGTACATCTTAAACGAAATATGTTAAAACCGAGTGTATGAAGATCTGGATGACAAAATTTTAATTAATTAACTAATTTTATTTTATTTTTAGAAGATATAACATTAGCACCGCCCATAGAAAATGAAAAATCTACCAATTGTTTCTCAAATTTAAAACTGCAGAAAAGCTTTCTATAGTCTATATATACCCACTCATACTGCTGCTCTATCAACCATTCCAAAGCAAAAAGGTAACCCACCCCCCCCGCAATTGAAAAAAAGAAAAACAAAGACAATTCCCAAAATCAGAAATACATGGCAGAAGCTGTCACCTCTGTGACCTCTGTGCTAAAAAAGGTTGCTGCTGTCTTGCTCGAGAAAGTTCGGGAAGTGCAGGCTGTGCGTGGGCAGATCGAACAGGTGCAGAAGGAGCTTCGCTTGATCCAAGCGCTGCTCAGAGATTTTGATTCCAAGTATAAGAGAAAGAATGTTGTAACAGAGTGGCTGGACCAGGTCAGAGAAATTGCCAACAGAATAGCTACCGTAATTGATACCTTCCGGGTTAAGATTGAAGAAAACCGTGCAGAAAGTTCCAACTGGGTCGGAAATATTACCAAGGCAGTCAAAGGAAACTATAAAACGTACATGCTCGGCCTGCATGACGATCTCGAAAAAATCATAGAGGAACTCAATCGGCTTTACCAGCGCCGAACCGACTTGAGAATTGAGGATCTTGGTGCTCCTGATGATGTTGATGATCCAGAACCTTCTGATGATGTTGATGATCCAGAAGTTGTTGGTCTTGAGGATGACCAGGGAAAGATTATTGAGCAGCTGCTTGATAGCAGTATTTCAAGGCGCACGGTGGTCTCGATTGTGGGTACTGGCGGCCTCGGGAAGACCACCTTGGCCCAAAAAGGATACAAAAGGTGAATGTCCTTTCTTTTAAACTTTTTTTTTATATATATAGAGCGGCTAAATTTTGTGGAACAATTAATTTATAACAAGAAAATTGCTAAATTCCAAACCAACTAGTTGTGAAGAACTCAACTGCCAAATTTAGATTGTTGTCCTTTCTCAAGAAGTGATGATATTCAATTCTTCGATCTAATCAGGCAAGGAAAAGAAAGATATTGTTATGAATTATTAGTAATCAATTACTTTGCATGTAATTCTTACCTAGAGTTTTTGTATCATGAAATTAAATTATGATGATTTGCATACATGAATATAAATGTTACTCAACTACACCCAATATATGTAGTTCTATAATTTGTTCCATAAATAATCACCGTATATGTATGCTTAATCAAAATTAGCCTCTCTATTTTGGTTAATAAAATTTACAAGACGGTAATAATGACTCCAAATGTTGTTAGCTCCATGCATGGTAAATTAGGCACAAAGACGTGGTTCAAACTTGAAAGAGTCTTCTCTTAACAATATATTTGTTACAAAATGTGGTCCTGGAAAAGATTTCCAATAAAATTCTCTCGCTCTGTTCCTTATTTTTCCTTGATGTAACACATTTTTTTTGGTAAAAACAGTGATAAATTGGAGGGACAATTCGATTTTCGCACATGGCGGTCCATTTCTCAAACGTACAATTTAAATGATCTCTTGAGAGAACTTTTTGACAAAGTTAAACCTAAAATGGAAAACAAAAATCCACCCGTAACAGATAGGGATTTACCGCGGAAGCTAAGGACCTCCTTGAGAGGCAAGAGATATTTAATTATTTTAGATGATGTGTGGGACATTAATCTTTGGGGGCAATTGAAAATGGCATTACCCGATATGTACAATGCGAGCCGCGTGATCATTACCACCAGATCACTTGATGTTGCCAAAGCAGCAGATTGCAACACAAAACCGTACAAGCTCCGTTACCTAAGTGATGCTGAGGGTCTAACTCTCCTCTTCAGAAACGCTTTTCAACAACATGTTCAACCTGAGAGTTACCCTCATCTCTTGGATGTCGCCAAAAGATTAACGAAAAAATGTGGTGGGCTACCTTTGGCATTGGTTGTTCTAGGTGGTATCCTCACAAGGAGGGACCGCAACTACACTGCTTGGAACAAGGTGGACGAGACCATAGATTGGCACGACAAAGATGGGAAACAGTGCTCGCAGGTCCTTGCCAGGAGTTATGAAGAGTTGCCCAACCATCTCAAACCGTGTTTTCTTTATTTTGCTGCATTTCCTGAAGATCATCAGATTTCGGGAAGGCACGTTACAAGAATGTGGATGGCTGAAGGATTCATACCAAAAGATGGAGCAGGAACAATTGAGGACAGAGCTGAGAAATGCCTCCAAGAGCTCGTTGAAAGGTATATCTCTTTTCAATTTTATTTTTTATGGTACTTGTGACGTATATAAGAAATCCTGTTGTGTTTTTGGCCCAGCCCAGTCTCATCACATTCACACCAGATTTAATAACTCTCCAAAATTCCTCTCTAAGGACTCCCCCTAAATTTAATCAATACCCGGTACAGACATGATCATCTCCTTATTACCTCCTTAATTCCCCCATGCATTCTCCCCAGGTTAAAAAAAGAAAAAGCAATTTTCAATGATAATACCAAATAAATATTATTTTACATAAGAATGTTCGCACGAAAGTTAGTATCTTTTAATACATAATGGTCAAGGATTGTACCTCATAGAAATAATTAGGTAGCAATTCCCTCATCTCCAAATAGAAGTCTGAAAGAAAAGTCATATTCAAGTAATTATGCAAACAGAAGCTTCTTTTAGATGTATATCTTAATTTGTTGCATCCATGTGCCACTTCGCGAGATAGTAAGTGTGCTCAGTATGTAGAATGTTCCGGTTCTCGCTGAAAGGAATTGAAATTAAGTTTAACTTTAGAAAAAGACAACAATATATATATAGGAAATTGCTAATATGCTATGCATAGCATAGAGGCCTCCGTGCTACGGCTCAATATTTGAGTTTTCAAAATTCTAACGGTCGATCCGAACCGTTCAACATAATCTCCATATGAATATGTACTTGCAAACCAAATTTTATATTTTTTAGAATTTTTTTACTATTTTTTTAGATAGGTAGAAAATCATTTGATCTGAAAATTTTGTACCATTCAGCAATATATATATTTTTAGCAGCGGTTTTTGGCGACTTACGTATATCATTAGGCAACAAATTATTTGTTACAAAAAGATTTAAAAATAGATATTTTGTTGTTTGTCAATGTTTCATAGAACTAGATATAACGTTGCATTATTGCCATGAACATAGTTATAAGTTTGATATCGACATAAGTAGATATATGGAGCATGCGTAAGGTGTATGCAGGAGTCAAGTACATGGGTGGCACTTAAGCTTCTGATAAGTGACCAAAAAAGTTGAAAGAGTGAAGCACTAATATAGTCCGATATTTTTTTTAAAATAAATAAATAAAAACAAGTGCGTAAGTATTGGTTAATTAGCTTTGGTAATATGTCAATATATTTTTATCTTCAAAATGTCAACATACATAAATAATACTTCTATCCGGATTTCAAACTTGCAACTTTCTACATAGCCGATTTCGAACTTGCAAATTCCCACACAACACTGTTTTTTGCTAATAGACTGAAAGTCGGTTTTCGAATACAACAAGCTAGTTTTAGTTAGTTTACTGAAAATCACATGTTGTTTTAACAACATATATATTTGTTATTTCGGGCAACGCTAAGGTAAGAGAAAATTTCGATTTTCACTGTACTGCGCTTTGCTTCAAAAAGGAAGCTAACAAAGCAAAATATGGAGCATCTTCCTTTTGTCAAATTTTCTCAATATCGCTTAAAAGTATTTAAGTATTAAATTGGTAAATAGACGCCTAATATCACGAATTGTGATTAATGAGTTTTGAATTACATTAAAAGTCATATTTTTGTAGATATTCTTTTGAATCATAAAACATAACAGTAAGGAAATAAAAAATAATGGGAAAACCATATATACCATAAAAAAAAAGTAAAAGTCATTACTCCTAGAAATTTTATTTTAACAATAGAATCTCGAACAGAGTTTTTAATGGACACTTTATTGCTATTCTAATAATTAACTGACAAGTTTAAAATTAAAAATAATCATTTAAATTAAGCATAGTAGTAACTTTATTCTCAATGGTCATATTAAAGTCTTCATTTTCATTCACCGCTTCATTGACTTGATTGGCTACAAATTTCATAATGAGGGAAAAATGTTATTTTTTACCAAAAAAATTATCTAAATAATTAGATAACAGAGAAATTTCATCTTCAAGGTAAAATGTTATATTTCCCAAAAAATGTATCTAAATAATTAGATAGCAAAGAAAATTTCAGTTCAAAAATTGAGTTATCTAGTAATTTCTAACAACATAAAATATTGTAGAAAAATACTAATTTAATTTATTACCGTCAATATAATTTTAGAAAAGATGATTAAAATATTTTGTTTGTAACCAAAGCTAAGATTGTAAGTTCTTATTAATGCAAATCATGATTTTGTCGATGTAATTCTCTATCCTCTGAAACATAGTAAAAAAAAAAAACTTGTTTTTGCTTTGATTGGATCAGATTGTCAAACATATAAATTCAATTATACTTACCTACAAAACTTTAATAAAAATAAAACTTCCGTACACAATTAAAAAGAGAGAAATTTTGACGTTAAGAGAAACAGTTTGAATAATAAAACTGATTAAAAAATTTAAATTGATATTTATTGAGTTCGAACTTGAAAGCTATGTCAACCAGAGAAAATAAGCACGAAGTTGCAAGCAATTTTCTGTGTTGAGCCGTAAAAAAAAAAAAAATTGTACTGCAATTTGACTCTACACAATTAATGAGGTATCAATTAAAAAATATTTCTCTGACCTCAACTTTGCTTGACTCAAATATTGCTGTAGTTATCAGCACCACTTGGCACACGTATGGTAGGTATACCAACAAAACTTAATTTAGCGATTAAGAGAGCATTACTATGAGGTGTCAGGTAAAATACATGCATTGACTATAACAAAGACGTACAATACGGAGCCTATCGACAAAAATTTCCGTACTACTATCTAAATAACAAATTATTGCCATATTCTTAATTAATTGCTTCACCGTCCAGCAGTACTAACATCTTACTTTAAAAACAAATTTATATGCAACTTAATATATTAGGTGAGTAAGAATTTTTAAAAATCATAATTTCAGCATTTCGAGGTGCCAAAATATATTTTATAATTCTATAACTGAACCATCGGCTATATAACCAAGCGTTCATCATTTATATAAACTTTCTTTGGATGAAAGATATATTCGAGCGTTCATTATTTTTCATATTAATTTTGACTTAAGAAATACCAACTAATTCATAAACAAATATTTCCATTCTTCTTTGATGTCAATTTGTATAAAAAATACTATTGTAGGTGCTTAATTCAAGTTACTAAAAAATCTTGGAACGGCTGCAAATTCTGTAGTATGCATGATCTTCTACGGGACCTAGCTATCCACAAAGCTAAGGATGAGAACTTTTTCACTGTATTCTCAAAAGAAGAAGATGTTAACAACCTAGTTGCCGGCGAGCCACACCGTGCGGCACTGCAATTTTGCACTCCCACGGGGGATGGCATTTATTCAGAAAACACTCGTTCTTTACTCTGTTTTGGTTTTGGGCAAAATTCATCTAATAATAGTGGCTTTGGGCTACTAAATTATAGTGGCTTTAGACTACTTAGAGTGTTAACCTTGCAGAGTGTTGATATGACCACATTTACTCGGAGAGAGTGGCCGAAGGGCTTGAGGTACTTGGGGTTAAGAGACTGCTATATTTCACGAGATATATTTAAGAATTTTTCCTTCTATAATCTAGAAACCATTGATTTGAATGGATCGAAAGTAGATAGTACTAGCGAAGAAACACTAGATTTGTGTGATGTCGTAATCCCAACTCTAAGACATGTATATGGTAGCTGGGATTTCCAATTACCATTAAAATGGGATAAGCATACAAATCTACAAACAATTATGGATGTGAAGATACAGATAGAATCAGTTGTTGAATTAGGATTTTGTATCAACTTGCGTACATTAGTGATTTTCATTGAGGATGATCTAGATAATGAAAGGGCTATAAAAGAGTGGCAAAACCTCAAGAGTGTGCTGAGAAGGACAGAACAGTTGGTCTACCTCAGTATTAGAACAGATGGGTTGCTACCATTTGGTGGCACAACAGACTTACCTTGTCATGGGAAGATACAAAAACTAGTTCTGCGGGGAGATTGGGAAAGAAATATATGTGTTCCAAGTGTTGAGATGTTCCCAACAAACATCACCAAATTGACGCTCATATGGTCTGAGCTTAAGGAAGATCCAATACCCATATTGGAGAGGCTGCAAAGCCTCAGGATACTCCATTTATCTGCTTACTCATATGTGGGAACAGAGTTGATCTGTTCAACCGGAGGGTTTCCTAACCTCGAAAAACTGAAGCTTTCGAGGCTGCCCAACCTACATCATTGGGACATAAAAGAGGGAGCTATGCCCATCCTTCGTCAGCTCCAAATCCATTATTGTGAAAAGCTGCACGTACTTCCCGAGCTACAAAAGGTGCGGACTCTTCAAGAACTAACACTTTATGGTCCCTCACGTGAGCTGTGGGAAGGTATGCAAATGCAAGGAAAAGATGTACACAAAATTAAGCATATCCCATCTGTGCGTACAAGGTAAAATCTCATGCATCTTTAATTTGTTGTAAGTTTTTTTACAGATTTAATTCTATTATCATCATAACCCATCTAGATTTTTTCATATTACTTTGCATGGCTGCAAGACTTTATTTTCGATTGTCATCACTTTTTTTTATTATTTTTGTTGTAATTTATTCAACTACTCTTAATTATTGTATATGTGGCTTATGTTGAGCAGGGGGGAAATTGTATGACGAAGATACCACAGATTCTCTCTCTGCTTAGAGACGAACGGTCAGATTTGAGTCTCATTATAATTTTTTAAGTTCCCTTTTTTTAGCTTTTCATCCTTGCCCGTTGAAATGGTTGTTAGGTTTAATTTTCTATTGTTATGTACTTTTAGTTTTTATTTTATATTGGTATGTACTTTCAGTTTTTATTTTCTATTGTTATGTACTTTCAGTTTTTATTTTCTATTGTTATCTTCTTTCAGTTTTTATTTTATATTGTTATATACTTTCAGTTTTTATTTTATATTGTTATGTACTTTCAGGTTTTATTTTCTATTGTTATGTACTTTCAGTTTTTATTTTCAATTGTTATGTACTTTCAGTTTTTATAATTGTAATTGTACTCATTGCAAGGAGTTAATTTTTTTATGATTATTTATCTGATTATTACAAGTAAAATAAGATAAATGTTGAATAATTAATTTGTATATTTTGTTAGCTTCTTTATAATTTCTTCCATTATTTTCTTAATTTCAATCTCTATAAATCTAAGTATATTTTTAGAAATCATCTAAAATTATATGTATATCATTTTGAATTCGAGTAATATTTGTTGACAGGATTTTTAAAATATTTGTATACTATTTTTTCACTATTTTTCCAATAATGAAGTTATCAGAAATTAATGCATGATTTGGGACAGAATTTGTATTTCTAATTTTTAAGATACATAATTTATTGTTTAATCAAATTGGGTTTAATTACTTCCTACATAATCCAAACTTAATTAAAAAAATATACTAAATTAGTGTAGTTCGCTATAAATTTGTTGTTTTGATTATATTGCTAAATCATTATTTTATTTTTTGTGCTGAACTGAACTATGAGAATTATAAGAAAATATTCCCAATTTCTATTGCTTTACAAGAATAATTTGAAATTACAGAAATTAATTTTTCAGTGAATTAAATAATGTTTCGGGTTCCCCACTGGATTTGCTAGCATTCAATTTATTGCATTAGATATTGTTGTTGACAAACGGATTTGCTAGCATTAAATATTTTGTTTGATAACATAAGATAAATGTTGTTTCAGACGGTCTCATAAAATCGGAATAATATAAGATAATTACTGATGGATAAAATATGAAGTACAGTACTATGCATAGGGCTCTTCGGTCCGTACTATGGATTCATATTTCATATTTTGAAAGTCAATCCGAACCGTTAATCATGATCTTCATATAAAAATGTACTTGGAGTCCAAATTTTTCATTTTTTCGATTTTTTTTAATATTTTTTTAGATAGGGAGAAAATCACTACTTTTGGATGGTCCAGAATCTTTAGATCAAGTGATTTTGTACATATTTAAAAAAATAGTAAAAAAACAAAACAAAGTAAAATTTGGCATTCAAGCACATTTTTAGTTAGATATCATGTTGAACGGTACAGATTGAATATTTAAACTTTAAAAATAAAGATATACATCCATATTACTGATCAAAGTACGCTAAACATAGTACCATAGCCTCAATCTGTAAATAATATCATCAACTTAGTTGAACTTGGGAATCATCTGAAATTAATGTCGGAAATCAAATTTAAAAGTAATATAATGGGCTGAGCCCACAAACCGCACAAGGCCCAAAACAATTAGGGCTTGCGTGTTGTATAACATGTTGTGGTGTGATCAAATGCTAATGATTATAAACTTTATAATTATCAACTTTATAATTATAAAGGCTCTGATTGATTCAAAATTTCAATTATGATAATTCAGAAAGCTTTATTAACTAACATTTTTCTCACTCGTAGATAGAACGAGTTCTAAAAAAAACTATTTCCCTCTTTAGGCCTGCTTGTACTTTAAACAATCAATTGATAATTAAAAACAGTATCCATTTATAAGCTACAAAAACGGCTAAATATTTGTGCACAGTATCTCAGCAATGCCTAACGTTAACTAACATGCTATAAACCGAAACAATGAGATTAAAAATCCCTCAACCAGAGCTAAACCATGTATTACTGTGGGTCCCACCTACTCCGGCCCCTCTTTTTTTTTGCTCAGATTTCAGAAGAATAAATAAAATAGTTACAAAATTCATTCTTCCATTTTGCTATCATCTGCAGAAGCATCATTTTCTTGTGCGACACTACCAGAATCGGGTTCGGGTTTGGGTTCCCCACTGGAAGCAAGGGGCATCTCTACATCTTGAACCCCATTCTCTGTGGGACCCGCTTCGTCAGTACCATTTTGGTTGTCAGGTAACTCCTCAACTGGTCTGTATTGGTTCATCATTTGCATCTGAAAGACGGAAAATGAAGAAAAGATTTAAGGTCATATGGTACATACACATGGCAAGCTCAGGTTATAGAACAATTCGCCAAATTGTAAAGAATAAACACCATTTCTTGTCAAATTTTTAAAGCTTTTTTGTGACACTGTTAATCGATCAAAATCAACGGCAAAAGCTTTGCAGGTGTTATTTTGTAGGCCCATAATATGCATATTACAGATCGACCCCAAACCATATCTATGCCTCCGGTCGATCAGTCTATGGTAATATGCATATTACAGATCGACCTATACTTTGGATCCATATCTATGTTTTCAAAATCCAATCAGTCGATCTGAACCTTCCAATATGATCTCCATATGACCATATCAATGTAGTTGGAGACCAAATTTTACATTTTTTAGAATTTTTCTACTATTTTTATTGGTAGAAATTCACTAATTTAGGATGGTCTAGAATCATAAGATCAAATGATTTTCTATCTAAAAAAATAGAAAAAAAAAATGTACAATTTGGTCTCCAACTATATTTTCATTCGGAGATCAGGCTGGACGGTTCACATCAACTGTTGGCCTTGAAAACGAAGATATGAATCCATAGTATGAACCAATCTGTAATATGCATATTACCATAGCCTCACTCAAAAAGGACAGCATGACTAAAACATGGTCTTCTTGTGTCGATTAAGCACAAGCTTATAGAACAATTTTTGAAGCTATTTTGTGACACTTACCATTATTCGATCAAAATCATGCTACGGCCAGGGGCTATAATCGATCAAAACTTTTCCAGGTGTTATTTTGGAGAAAAAGAAAAAAAAAAAGGACAGCATGACTAAAGAGTCAGAAAGTACCTGATAGAGTTCATGCATTCTAAAACTAGCAAGCTGTTCCATATCCTCAACCCCCTCCACAAACCGCACCATGCCGGTTACTCCAACCGGCCGATCAGTAAAAGGTGTGGTCTCTTCCAAATTTAAACCGAGCTTATCTGGCCTCTGTAATAGGAGTCTGAAGGTGGGTTGCAACTCAAAGCACTGCTCAAAAAGGGCCCGCCGGCAGAACACGTACAGCCCCAGTCGTGCACGCGACATGGCCACGATCAATCTACGGACGTCACGTAGGTGTCCCACGAACCGGGTCCGCACTAAGGAAAGCAGGATGAAGTCGTTTTGTTGCCCCTGGAACTTGTCTACAGTGGCCACCTGGTTTTTAATATTGCACAGTTAAAAGTTGAGTTTGGTTGACAGTCGCATGAAATTATTCAAGCAAGCGTTACAATGTTGGCATATAAAAATATGAATCAAGATATGAGCAAATAATAAGCCTTGATTGACCCTCACTAATGCCCTATTTATCAGTAGTTTACATTCAGATGTGAAATTACATCATATCAAGGCAACCAAAAGCTAAATAAAGAAATATAAACTGCAACAAAACGAGACCAACTATCATAATAATTTATTAGTAAAACTAAATAAAAACAAATGAAAGTAAGAAATAAAAAGAAAGTGCAGTACCTTGCTAGGGGGTTCAATTCCATACGCTTTGCACCTTCTACTGATAACATCACGGATCAGTAGCTTCTGTCCATTATAAGTCGTCAGAATAGAAATCTTTGCCGCTGGGTACCCGAGAGAGCGCATGTAAATGTAAACACTGACTATGTATTCCGCCTCCCCTACATTCTGATAAAACCACGGAGATGGTGCTGACTCACCTTTCCCCATGAAATCCGGCACATCCACCAGCTGATACTCATATGAGAATCCTGCATTGGCCTTGTGGAATATTGGCTCATCACGCACATAAGGTAAGTCACCCAGCTCCCGGTACCGCCAATTATATAATTTTGCAATGCTTGGCCGAGCCCTACCTTGTGCATTCAGCTCAATGTACGGTACACCGAGCCTAACAAAGCGGGTGAATAAGGATTGATCCATGTGGCTGTACTTTTGGAATGCCATGTTTTTCACAACTGGAGGTAGTTGGTGGTGGTCCCCGATTAGAATGCATCTTTTTAAGCGTGCATGGCCGTCCTCTTGTCTCTGAAGTAGCATGGGTATAAAGGTCTCGATTTCAAGGATTTGTGCACTTTCTTCCATTAGTAGGTTGTCGTATTTGAACCCTAGTTGGAGAAAATCTTTTCTTTTTAAGGCTGCATGGGTGCAAGTCATGGCTACAATCTTTGCTTGTTTTGTCATTAGGTAGTTTGCCCGATCGGCAGTTAATTTGAGAAGTTCAAATGCAAGGACCACTTCTGTCTCCGAATAATGGGCCCTATTTAATTGCTAAAAGACAATAATGGGCCCCATTAAGTTTCTCATTAAGATGAAATTTCCTTTGAAAAACTTGCAAGTCTTATCATTCAATAAAGAGGGGATGGGTTTGCTATATTTAGAAATTTTGTAATTTTGAGAGTTCAGAGATTTTTTTTATTTAAATATCAGTTTTGTTTTTCCATTTATTTTTCTCACCTAATTAATAAAAAAGTTAATAAAGGAAAGAAATACTAAGAGAATTATGTTACTTTCCTTTCAGTACCATATGACAAGATTTGCGAATAATTCGGATTTGAACCGGTCCCGAAGCAATCCCCGTATTTATTCGGTTTTCCGAATTATTCACAAATTTTCCAATTTTTTCCCGAATTTTTTTTGGCTCTCTAGACTGCAGTACGTATACAAATCCAACCAAATTTTTCCCGAATTATATCTGAATTATTCCCAATTCACAATTTTTTATTATAACTGAATTTTTCCCGAATTATACCTGAATTATTCCCAAATCTCTAGACTGCAGTACGTATACAAATCGAACCTTTCCTGAATCATTAAGTTATCACTATTCTTAGTACAAAATTGAGAGAATTATGTTACTTCCCTTCTGAGTAAAAAAAAAAAAATTATCAGTACAAAACTTAATATTAAGAGCACAATTTTTTTTCTTGTTATACCTCTATTACTCCTAATAAACACTCTAAACTCAACTATTAAATGCAACTAAAACTAATTAGCTGGCACATTTTCCCCCTATATATGCATCACTAATCAAAATTATGATTTCCTGTCATTTTTGTGGTATTTACTAAATTATAGAGAGTTATTATTTTTGTTTTGAAACTATACTGCTAGAAATCTGTTTATAAAAGTTCAATTTTTTATATAATTTATTCTTAAACTTTAATTTTTCTAAATCATAAATTTTATGAATGTTTTGTAATACTTTGTTGCGGGCATTGATTTTTGCACAATGTTATCCATCATTAAAGGATCTAATTTCTTTTTATTCAATAGGGAACGCATAGTGTTTCTATAAATGAAATTATTAATGCTAATTTAAATCCTTTATAGCTATGATTATAATAATACTTAGAGATGTTAATGACTAATAGGCAGAAGACATAGGTGATTATATCTATTCAAAGATTAACCTATTCATATAAATTTCCAATGTTATCAAAACCGGACCGGATATCAACCCGATAGAGTATCGGGTCAGCGGTTTACTGGTCGGACCGATGAGTCAACCGGTTCAACCGTAGATTTTCTAAATAATTATTTTTATTTAGTAGATATTTATTAGATATGAACACTACATATAAAAATAATCATATTGTTATTTTTGATGAAAATTCACATATAAATATTGATTAATATATTATACTGATTTTAAATAATAGAAACCAATGCCCCACAAGTTAAGGATTGTGAGTTTATAATGAATCTGAAAGTGTTTGTGAGTTTACTTTTTTGTAGTAAAATTAAGGATTGCTCAAGTCTCAATCGATCCTTATTAATTTTGCAATCATTGACTAAATCCAGCTTATATTTCTCACTGACACATTAAATGAAACCGTTAATAAATGAAAACCTGGACTTCGATTCATTTTTAGGCAAGTAAATCTCTTATCTAAATAAGTTAAGAAATTTAAAATATTTCATGAAAGGAATCACTAGATACTGATTATTTTTTTACATATTGTTAGTGACATCTTTAATATTCATGCGGATTTTGTTACCTTAGGTGATGTGAATTCTTACATGGTCACTCTTATAACTCAAACATCTCCTTAAATGCTACAATTGCTTTTTTTTTTAAGTTTTGGTTAATGATTTATCTTTCCCTACATGTTAGAATCATACTTTTCAGAAACAATATTTATTGATTAGAAGTAATTATTCTGATGGTCCATTTTTTAAATTCTGGAAACTTAATTCTTATATATTTTGAAAACTTCTTAGTGGGGAAGGTTCATAATACATAACCAGCTTTTAACCAAATGCAAATGGTGAGAAAGATCATGTGCTGCATCATCTATTACTAATTAGAGAGGATATTAATTAATGTGACTATTCTTTTGATCTTGACAAAAAAAGGTGGTATGGTATATAACCCCCCAATTAAATCAAATTGAAGAACTTCACCAAACTTTTTTTCTTCACAAAAATAAACAAATAACCCCCTCTAGTTCTGAAAATACCAGGAGATCAAAAGAAAGGAAAAACTTGACAAAAAGAAAAAAAAAGAAATACAATCAAATACCATCAAATATCACAAGACAACAAAAGTACCATTTAAAATTCTAAAAAGTACCATTTAAAATTATTATATAAGTACCATTTAAAATTCTAAAAAGTCCCTTGTGAAATCCTTACTAAATCATAGTGAAAATATCACATATCCGCCTTCTATCCAAATGAAAGAGGGCTGAAAATGCCAATGCCAATGCACCTTTAAGTTTCAAATTAAAAACACACACAAAGTAAAGAACAGAGTTTCCACATTATTTTTAAGAAAAGGGACACACACAACACCTCATTATAGAAACTAAACTGCACTTTTAAGTTTCAAATTAAAAGACGTTAATATACTTAAAATTCAAATTTAGACAACTTCATTGCAAGCAGCATATCACAATTCACAACACAAGTCCACCATTAAGTGCCAATGCTGATGACAAACAAAGAAAATGCTTTGAAAGAAACAAAACAGACAACTTCATTTCAAGTCGACTATGGTTGGTCGCTTGACATGAGTTGTATATAGGCAACCATCCTAGAAAATGTCATCTTCATCTACATCCAACTCTTTATTTATTAAAACCCGTACCTTCATATTTTGAAAGTCATTTTGAAAGGCTGGAAACCCTAATGGTACAAAAAGGGAAGAAGCACCCACTTCACCCCTCTTCCATTTCTTCATTGAAATGACCGGCAACTTCAACTGCATCATGGTTGTATCAGCTACTTAACATCCTATTGCTCCACAACATTCTATTGAAGGTCCATATTGGGTATTGCAAAAGTACGACGTGCCGGGCACACGTGCCGGTACATACGGCTAAGGACATGGCACAATACGGCACGACTTGTTAGACGTATCCTTAATTGTGTCATTAACCGTATTGTGTCCGAATTTTCTTGAAATCGGCACTGTTAAATACGGCACGAACACAACAAGTCTAATTTTCTTATTTTTTAGATATTTTTTCAAAATTTTGTTTCAAAACACAAAAATACTACAAAATATTAACAAAAAAACTGAAATTAATCTAATTTATTTCTGACTTTCTAGATATTTTTCCATATTTTTTTTAACATGAAAATGTAACAAATTACTAAAATTAAAATAAATTGGCACGGCACGTTGAAACACGTCGTACCAAACCGTGCCATGTTGTTAAACGTGTTGTGTTCATCTCTACCACTATGTGGCATGGCACGGTACGTCCAAATTTTTCTGACGTATTGGCCCCAACACGGCCTTGTTCCGGACATGCCTAAACACGGTACGCCGGAACACGGTATGGTACGGCCACAATACACTAGGTCCATATCAATTTCGGCCCCATGATGAAGAGTGTGAGCCTGTACCGGTTGCACACTGGATTTCTGTTTTTACTGACTTCTAACTATACGTTCTTTGTAAAATGGCTCCTTAATTTTAATTTTTGTTTCGAAACAACTTTATAACTTTGTTTTGTTTGCTTCCTATACCTCAGATATTTTGAATCATGATAGACAATTAAGAAGATACAAAAATTAAGAACATCACTAATGTTTAATGAGCACATGCATGTCGTTAGAGGCACCAAAAACTAATTACTTGTATATATCATCGTAACAGCAAATCAATTCCATGTCAACTATATGACACCTTAGCAAGTTTGACAATTTCCAAAAAATAATAGCACCAATCATCACAAACTTATCCAAGCTGATAATTTATTGTTTCCGACAACTATCCATAAAATTATGCCATTTGCAAGATGCCCCATTATTGCAATTTGGTCAATGTCACTTTTCGATATAGTTTGACTTGGCCGGAATTTGAGTTCTGATCACCAGGATTCTCAAGATGAGATGGTTTTTAACCAAAGGAATTTGAAAGTAGAAAATCATATACTTTTTATTTTTATTATTAAAATTTTGATGTTAGTAATTTGTCGACGTATTTATGTGAGTCAAAGATGCTTGTGCATACTTGCCTTTGTTAATTTTAATGATAGTAACGTGTACAAGTACTTTATGGAAAATTTTATATTCAATAAACAGCTATGGACAGCTTGTCTTACAAGTTCTGGCAAAATTAAATGTCAAAAGTAAATATATACTTCTGTACTAACTGTAGACATAGTCATTTGCACCATGGTATTAAAAAAAAAAAAGAACCGAAAATTTTAAAGTTACATGTATCCACATAATTATGTTATAGTAACTTACTTTCAGAATAATATCTAGCAAATTACCTTCTCTTCAATTTTCTTAATAAAATGTCTTTGTGGACCCAACATTTATTTTCTCTCTCCCTTCCAAATTGACTACGTCAGTCATTTAAAGTTAGTTAGAGGAGGGTTCGGTGAGGGAACGACAATTAATTAATTAGGTTTTAAAATGTTGTTATAAATAGAGGTGTCAAGGACACCCTAGTATCCGTTTATCCAATCTGTATCATATTCAAAAAGATAGATAAGGGTAATATTTTTTTTTCGTTAGCTAGTCGGATACAGGTAAGGATAAAGATTTTTTTTGTTATCTTAAACGGGTAAGAGTACAAGTAAAAATCATTTCTTACCCATTATCCTATAATTAATATAGTTTTCAAAAATAAAATTATATATATATATATATATAATCTTGTACTCTACTAAATTTTCATAATACAAATTAGTTGTATTCATTATTAATTTTTTCTTGCTTTGAAAAATATTTTATTGATAACACAAATCGGAATGTCAATGGCACTTTTTTATCCGTTTACTCGACCCGTCCTGTATTCAAAAAGACAGGTACGAGTAAGATTTTTTTCATTAACTTATCGGATACTGATAAGGGTAAAGATTATTTTTCATTATCTTTACGGGTACGGATATTAAAATGCTTCCGTCCGACCCGTATCCTACCTGTTGACATCCCTAGTTTTAAGGATATAGAGTATATATCGATCTGTATAAATAATTAATACCCACAAACTTACGGACAGAAGTTATGTATTAAGATATATTTAACAAGTTAAATATAAAAATGAACGATCTGAGATGCCTAGCTCAAGTTGGATTTGTTTAGTTGCAACTATGCTTGGGATGGTAATCCCTGTAGTTTAAACTTCATCATTAAAAAATGTGTTGGCGCAAATTCAACTATGCCTCACATTCTTATCTTCTTTTTCAAAGTTCATACAATCGATCCCAACCGTTCAACATGATCTCCATATAAAAATGTGCTAGTGCATGCAAACTCGACTTAATTTGACATGAATTTTTTTTATATTTTAAAAAATGTTGCTCAAATTTAAAACTTTAACTTTAGATTTGTTCTTCATTTCACAATAGTACATGTATCAAAATTTGCATCGATTTAAAAGACATTATACATTGTCAAATAATATATAAAATTTAATGGTGGAGATTAAATAACTATATTTGAATGACCGATCAAATTTTAAATTGACTTAAATTTAGCCCAAACTCTATTTAAATAATTAATAACATATTAGTAATTTTTTATTTTAATTCAAATTATCTTTTTTCGAATGTCAACTTAATAAACCGTAAAAAACTGGATGTAAAATAATAATTATTTTTCCACTAAATGTTCTGTTTCTTCAATGTACTTGTAAGAATTGGCTGGTAATTTAAGTCCAATTCCGTTTCTAAATGATGACGTAGTCAATTTGCTAATGAGAGTAACTTGGAGAGAGGGGGGATGGGGAGGGGAGGGAAAAATTTGAAGAGAAGGCATTTTGTTTTATTTTTTCAGAAGGAAGGTTACTATAACATAAATAATGTTATGAATGTTCTTCAAACTTTTAGTTTACCATAAATAAACCTCAAATTTTTATTTGTAAAAACATTATTCCAAACTTTCTAATTCGTGACAACAATTTATACTAAAATTGTAGAAAACATTGGCTCCTATGCCAAGTCAGAATATTGTTTATGTCATCGACTCGAAGCCGAAGAAAGGAAAAAAAAGTTAGCAACCATTCCACATTTCAACAAGCAAAATAGATATAATTTAAAACAAGTTTGATTATTTGCTTCTCGCTTTTATGTGTTTTGCATTGAAGGTTGATTAGAATAAGTATAGGTCTTATACACAAAATAGTAATCTAGTCTACTTGATAATATTTTAGAATAGGTATATATTTTACTGACCTTTATTAATTTTAGGTCTTATATTGGGCATACACACACACACACACACACACACACACAAACAGAAGGGAGGAGTGCACAAAGGGGCGAAAAAGACATGTGAATGGAAATTGTTTCAGGTGACATATTTTAATTGACTTTTTCATTCTAACTTATTTCAAGTTCCAATTGCACTACTAATTATATTTTGTTTTAAAAATACACATTTCAGAGCCTGAGACAACTCGGTGGTTAAGAGTGTGGATATTATGTAATGAAGCACATGGAGATGCTTATCACTTGTTTTGCCCGTTGTTAATTTTCCAAAGGCATGTAAATGAGTCTATTTGGGATCTCTATAAAATGTGGGCTTTATGAAGAAGTTTAAAAAAAAATATGTTTCTTCCTAGTGTGAATTGTAGTGGTTTTTTCTTATAAAGAACCTTAGTATATTGATGGATGTAATTTAATTTTGTACGAGCTTGGCAGCCTCTACTAAGTTCTAAAAAAAAAAAAAACTTCTTTCTTGCATATGCTCCCTGTGATGTTATGCCCCTTCTAAATTTAATATCAATTAAAAAAATTATACATATTGAAATGTGTAAGTGACAAGTAACTTATTCATACTTGCTATATATGTTATTAATATGTTTTGATTTACACATGCAGTGTCGTTTAGTTTTGTTTAGGGTCAAAGTAGTATGAAATGAAGAGCTACTTCAGGTTCGTCTCAAATGGTGTAAATTCTTCTTGAGTTAAGTTTTAGTCTGATACTGTTGGAATTAAACTTGATCATTTTTTGGTACCTATGATGTACATTTTTGGGTTACTAAAACAATTATTTTGTGTGTTGTAAGTTATATGATACATGCAAGTACTTGGGGATGGGATATTTTGGTTCTGGTTTATTATGGTACAACTAGTGGGGATAATTTTAGAAAGCTTTACTGGTTTTGAGATAAATAGTTATATATACATGGGGGGGGGGGGGTTTACAATTTTAAATACTTGTTGGTTGAAATATGATACAAATACAATGTTGGGTGGTATAGATATCATACATGGGGTTCAAATACTTGGGTTTTGTCTTTCAAATGTTACAAGTACAATGTTGGGAAGGATTATATTGCTTGTACAATGATGAAATATTTATGTCTATATTATCTTGCTTGTTGGTTTAAATTTATATTTGTTGTTGTCTACATTGTTGGTTTATATTTGTTGGTCTTTATTAGATGTTATTTATTTTCTCTTTTTATATGGCTAGCAAATACATGGAGGCTAGCCTCTAATAAATGTATAATAAAACATAAATATATATAAATTAACGATGGTTCAAAAATAAATAACAAACACAACAAATAACTAGTGGGGAAGTAAAATAAACCAGAAGGTGTAGGTCCCTTTTATCTGTTGGGTAATGCTCTAGGCTAGCAGGTACAAGTTTAAAATTTTCTAGCGTCTAGAGACGATCTTACAATAGAACATGCAATCAATCTCACGCAGTTTATAGATCGTGTCACACGCATGATCTAGCAAAGTGTTATAACACATACCTCTCCAACATTTAGAAGGAGACAGGTTGTCAGCTCTCTAGTCACCCTTGATCAGTCGCTTCGCTAGTTTCCAAAATAGAAAACCTCAAACTTCGCACAACAAGGTTTAGCAAAGTGTTATGACACTAATTCCTTCATTGCCAACGGTTGGTTAACTAAGACCTACCAACTGCTAAATTAATACGAATTGATGGTGTAAGTACCTTTTGTCATAAGTGGATTCATCAAAACAGACGGCGTTATTAATATAAGAATTCTCACTCAACGCCATTGGTTCCTTCAAAGAAACATATGTTATTTCCATTTTAACGGCCGTCTAACAAATGGGACTAATAAACACCATCTGACCATTAATTCAAACTGATGGTTTAAGACACTGTTTCCAATAGTTGATGAAACAAAAACAGATGGCATTGCATGTTCAACAACGTTATTTTATAACACCATTCTGAAGCAACGCCATCGGTTCCTTCCAAAGAACAGATGGTATTCCTAATTTTATCGGTTTATATAACGATGGAACAATGAGAAACACCATTTGCTCGTTACCTCGAACCGATGGTAGAAGGTGTTGGGAGTTTTTCGGAAAAGAGAGAAAAACTGGAAACAGAACAGCAGCAGAATTTTTCTCACAACTCCATTGATTAATTAACAGAAAATACACAGTATTTAAGATGGTGCCTCTCCCTAATTTCGCACCCCACTAACTCCACTAATGCAGCTATAACCAACCTATAACCAACCCACTACATGACATATTAATTAAAAACTACCCACTACTTCCTGCACATGTCTAAATAGATAACTTGCTGCCTAAGTTTACAATCAGTTTTTAATTAATTCTAAACAGAAAATAAAACTGCTCTAAAACCGAAACTTCTAAAAAACTGCATCTTTTATTCATTTTGCTGCTGACTTGGATTATTTTCAACACCCCCCCTTAATCCAAAGTCCAGCACATTCATCATGTCTCAACACCAGTTAAACTTCTCTCGTGGGAGTGATTTGGTCAGCACATCTGCAACTTGCTGGTTCGTGTTCACATACTGCAATTCTATCATCTTTTGCTCAATCAGATCTCGTATGAAATGGAGTCGAGTGTCTATGTGCTTTGTTCTGTTGTGATGCACTGGGTTGTTACTAATTGCAATTGTCGACTGATTATCACAATAGAGTATTGTTGCACCTTTCTGCTCACAATCTAACTCTTCCAATAAGCGCCTTAACCATACACCTTGGCATGCTACTGATGTCACTGCATTGTACTCAGCTTCTGCGGTTGATAGTGCAACTGTTGACTGTTTCTTCGAATTCCAACTTATTACGCTGTTGCCAAAGAAGAACACCTGACCTGTTGTGCTTTTTCGATCATCTATGCTGCCTGCCCAATCACTATCGCTGTAGCCTATCAAACACGGTTCATCAACACCCTTGTACCACAGACCATAGCTTGTTGTACCTGCAATGTACCTAAGAATTCGCTTTGCTGCTCCCATGTGTTGTTTAGTTGGATTCTGCATGTATCTCGCAACCATTCCAACTGCATGTGTGATGTCTGGTCTTGTGTGCGTCAAGTACAACAGACCTCCCACCAAACTCCTAAACCGAGTTGCATCTGCTGCTCCGGTTCCATCAATAGCTAACAACTTCTCATTTGTATTCATTGGAATTAGTACGGGATTGCAATCTTTTAATCCGAACTTTTCTACCAAGTCTCTTGCATACTTGCGTTGGGACACAAAGATTCTTCCCTTCTCTTGTTCAACCTCCAGACCTAGAAAGTAATGCATTTCTCCTAGATCGGTCATCTCAAACACACGCATCATTTGCTCTTTAAACTCCTTCACCATTGCGTCATCTGTGCCAAAATAAATCATATCATCAACATAGAGACATACCGCTATTAAACCTCCTTTTTCTTTGCGTTTGACATAGAGATTAGGCTCATTCTTGCTTCTCTCAAATCCCAATTTCTGAAAATGTGCATCAATCTTGCTGTACCATGCACGGGGAGCCTGCTTCAAACCGTATAATGCTTTGAACAAACGGTACACCCACTGTTCTTTGCCCTTCACCACAAACCCTTCCGGTTGCTCAACATAAACCTCTTCTTTTAGTTCACCATTGAGGAATGCTGACTTCACATCAAATTGATAGATAGGTTGTCTCAGTTGGGCAGCCATTGCAATCAACAACCGAACTGTTTCAAATCTAGCCACCGGGGAGAACGTCTCTTCATAGTCTATGCCTTGCTTTTGTGCATATCCTTTTGCCACTAACCTCGCTTTGTATTTTAATACACTGCCATCTGGACCAAATTTAGTCTTGTAAACCCATTTAACTCCAATTGCATTGCGATCTTTTGGTAATTCCACCAACTTCCAGGTTTGGTTTTGCTCAATTGAACTCATTTCTTCTTTCATTGCTTGCACCCATTCCTTTCTTTCTACGGCTTCTTCATAGGACAATGGATCTGCTACATACAAAACCTGAGTTGCTTCATACAATTCTTGTAAGGATTGTACCTTTCTTCCTTGTGTATCCGGATCAACCATCCGATGTGATGTGCTACTCGAGCTTGGACTGCTTTGTGGTTGCTCACTGCTGCCTTCTTCTTCTTCATATTCTATTTCTGCTATTGGTGTGTTGTCTTCCTCCATAGACCAACTCCAACTAGCATTCTCATCGAACATGATATTTCTACTGACTATAATCTTCTTTGTCACCGGATTAAACAACCTATAACCTTTAGATTGTATGCAATACCCAATGAACACACACTTTTCAGATTTTGAGTCCAGTTTCTTTCGGTTTTGTGTGCTTATGAGAGTGTAAGCAATGCACCCAAAAACACGCAAATGCCCCACACTAGGCTTCCTTTCAAACCACGCTTCAAACGGTGTTTTGTTCATCACTGCCTTGGTTGGTGACAGATTTAGAACATATACCGCTGTTGCTACTGCTTCAGCCCAAAAACTATTCGGCATACCTTTAGATTTCAGCATACTTCTTGCTAGTTCTACTACCGTGCGATTCTTGCGTTCAGCTACACCGTTTTGCTCAGGTGTGTATGGAGTGGTCAGCTGCTGTAGCACCCCTTCTTTCTCACAAAACTGCTTAAATTCTTTTGATTGAAACTCACCACCGCGATCTGATCTTAGAGCTTTCAGCCTAGCCCCTGTTTGCGTCTCTGCCATGGCTTTAAACCTTTTAAACAGCCCAAATGCTTCACTTTTATAGCTTAAATGCCATAACTCGCTGGAACTAATCTCCTTGGCTGCAAGTGCCTTGTCTTTCACCTTGGCTATCTCCAGAGGGAACAAGTTGTTTTGTGTCTTCTTGATTATTGCCATCGTCTGATCCGTGGCTGCATCTACAATTCTGCAATTGTTGCCTTCAAACTTGATGGTACACCCGCTGTCCATCATCTGACCGATGCTGAGAAGGTTTTGGGACAGTTGAGGAATATAGTACACATCATGTAGCATCCGTGTATTTTGACTGCTGGTCTGCACGGCTACTCTTCCTTTTCCTTCAACATGAATCTCTTTATCGTCACCAAGCTTTACTGCCTTCTTGTATGACTCATCTAATTCATCAAATAGATGTTTGAAACCTGTCATATGGTTTGAGCACCCGCTGTCCAAAAACCAGATTTGACTCGCATCTGATTCTTCATAGGTTTTGGCCATGAACAACTGTGCCTGATTGTTCTTCTCTTCAACAAAACTTGCCTGTCCTTCTTCTCTTTTCTTCTTGTAGCAGTCGGCCTGCACATGACCGGGCTTGTGGCAGTAATAGCACTCCACGTCTTGACCTTCTTCTCTCTGTTTCTTGTAACAATCGGCTTGCATATGCCCTTTCTTGTGACAGTAGTAGCATTCTACATCTTTCTTCGGTTGATTAGAATGCGGTTGATTGTAACTCGGCTTGCCTCTGCCTCTGCCGCCTTGACTGCCTCGACCTCTGCCGTAACCTTGGCCTCTACCTCTGCCTTGCTGTTGGCTTCTTGAGGAATTGCCATTGGTATAGAAAGCTTTGGTGTCATCCTTCACTTCTGATCTGTTGAGACGAACTTCATGGACCTGCAGTGATCCCATCAACTCATCAAACGTGTAGGTGGACAGATCTTTGGATTCTTCGATCGCCGCCACCACATGATCAAACTTGGTTGTCAGGCTG
Organism: Carex littledalei; assembly: GCA_011114355.1. Taxonomy (NCBI): domain Eukaryota; kingdom Viridiplantae; phylum Streptophyta; class Magnoliopsida; order Poales; family Cyperaceae; genus Carex; species Carex littledalei. The sequence goes on from CM022080.1 coordinate 1,714,302, forward strand.
CGCAACACCTTCATCACAACCGTCTTTTCTAGAAGATCTTCTCCACAACTTCGGATTTGGTTGACTGTGGATGTGACTCTTGTGAGAAACGCTTGAACAGATTCGCCTTGATTCATGTTCAATGTCTCAAACTCCCGTCTCAAGCCCTGCAACTTGATGGCTACCACCTTGGAACTTCCCTGAAATGCGGTTTTCAGAGTTGTCCAAGCCTGATTTGCTGTTTCTGCTGCTGCAATCTTTGCAAACACCGACTCATGTACCGCTTGCTGAATGAAGAAGAGCGCCTTTGCATCTCGCTTGGCTGTGTCGATTGGTGTTGGATCAGGATTCGGTATTCCCTTGTCTGCTAGTTCCCACAAGCCATGAGATTTCAGCATAGTTCGTATCTTGATGCTCCAGAATTCGTAATTCTCACCCTTGAACAAAGGTACCATCTGATTTGACATGCTAATGGTGGTGTTGTTGCCTGCGTCGGCCATGGTCGGATCTGCCTTGATCTCTCACCTTTGGCTTAGTCGGATCTGCCTTGATCTCTCACCCTCTCACCTTTGGCTTGGTCGGATCTGCCTTGATCTCTCACCTTGCTCTGATACCAATTTTGTTGGGAGTTTTTCGGAAAAGAGGAAAAAAACAGAAAACAGGGCAGCAGCCGAAATTTTCACAACTCCATTTTTTCATTAACAGAAAATACACAGTATTTAAGATGGTGCCTCTCCCTAATTTCGCACCCCACTAACTCCACTAATGCAGCTATAACCAACCTATAACCAACCCACTACATGACATATTAATTAAAAACTACCCACTACTTCCTGCACATGTCTAAATAGATAACTTGCTGCCTAAGTTTACAATTAACTCTAAAACCGAAACTTCTAAAAAACTGCATCTTTTATTCATTTTGCTGCTGACTTGGATTATTTTCAACAGAAGGCACTCTACACCGTCCGTTCAGTTAATGAACCGTTGGTAAAGATAGTCAATTAACGCTATCGCTTTTTAACCGATGGCATTGGTACATACTATTACTATCGGGCGATCACCATCAGTTTAAAAATCATTGGAAAAGTGAGATTTGAATAGGTGATGATGTGATTCTCTGTAGTAGTGCTAACTGCTAATCCAACATAGCTACATTCATATATAATACTCTTGATAACTTTTTGCTTATACGAATATTTCTTATAAATTTTAATACTTTGGAATATTCAAAATCAATTTTAAAGTAAGAGTTGGGCTATTGTGCTTCATAAAGTAAATGGTGTGTTTTACTTCAAGAAGCACAATATATAGTCCAACTCTTAAACTAAATAATGATTTATAACTTTATATATTGTTTTGCTCACCTAGAGGCTAGAGAATCTTATTTAAGATAAATAATATTATCAATGTTTATGTATCGATTTGTTTTAACCAACTAGTTTTTCAAACGTTAGCGCCAGCTTGACCCATAAATCTAATATAATTTTAATCGATTCCACGCGGAAGAGAATGATTTTTGATTAATGAGATGCATGCACATGCCTAAAACTGCAAGAATTCCATTCTTCTAAACTAATTATTTACATTCACAACTAACACTATTTGTTGAATCGATCTTATCTCTGGTACTTGGTCAACTTACAGGATGGGAAGCATAATTTATACCCACTATCTTCCATTATGTTTTAAATAATTAATTAGCACAATTAATTAGATAATGTCTAATGTAGTTGCTGTAAGGGAGACGGTGATAACGTAGGGGAGAGAGGAAGGAGAGTTACAAGCAGAGATGGCATCTAATTCTCGGAGAATTTCTTTAGATCGGAGACTATATGATGCAGCAAAGAATGGCGACATGGTTCTCTTAAAACAGGTTCTTTATCCCAGACCCAGACAAGTTGATGAGAAAGCTGAGGCAAGATGCCTCTTACTAGGAGTTACCCATGGTGGAGATACAGCCCTACATATTGCCGCTCGCTTTGGCCACCTCGAGGTGGCAACAGAGATTTGTAGTAATATAAATGTATTCCTCTTGATGAAGGACAATGACAAGTCAGAGACACCCCTGCATTACGCCGCCAAAGCTGGGAAGTGCGACTTAGTTACCTACTTCATTGACCTCGCTAACAGCATTATTGAGCTGGGCGATATGTTGAGAAAGCGAAACAGAGATGGAGAGACAGCCTTATATCAGGCAATTCTTTACAAACATTCAGATGTTGTAGAGATGTTCCAAAATGTAAGCGAGAACCATGTTTTTTCTCAATTGGTGAGCATCCCCAACAACGAAAATATATCTCCACTGTACCTGGCAATAATGCATGGTCAACATGATATTGTTACTTCTTTGATCGGATCATTACGTGAGGTTGAGGATGTGCCGCCAGAAGCATATGCAGGACCAGCTGGACAAACAGCTCTGCATGCTGCGGCTCTACATAAAAAACCTGAAGGTAAAACTATATATATGCAAATCCTTTTTGATCTTTTAATTAAGTTGCAGAATATTGCTTAAAAAACTTAAGAATTAATTAATTCAATTTGGTTAAGAAACTTACAAGGCTTCGAGAAACTTAGAATATTTTTTTGTACAAGGCTTGGAATTGCTTAAGAAACTTGGAATATTTTTTTTTACAAGGCTTCGAGACTTCAACTTATCAGTGCTAGATCAGGATTATCTTGAAATATGAATTAATTCAATTTGGTTTACATTATTATCCGCTTATTTTTTTCTGAATTTTAGTTCCTGGATATGCCTTTTTTTTATTAAAGGGTCTTGGTACACTCTAGCATTTCTTAGAGAATTGATCAAGGATATTAGAGAGACGAGGACTCGTGCTCATGCCTCTGCACTATTCCCGCAGTCGACACATACAGGTGCCACTATACTAGCTAGTTTAGAATTTTTGTTTCACTATATGCCTAGATTTATCCATAACGTACTCAATTGATTAAGAAACATGGAATATTTTTTTGCAAGGCTTCGAGACTTCAACTTATCAGTGCTGGATCAGGATTCTCTAGAAATATGAATTAATTCAATTTTGCTTACATTACGATCTGCTTTTTTTTTTTTCTGAACTTTTGTTCCAGGAGGAGAAAATAAAGTCATTTTTTTTATTGAAGATGTTTTGAGCGCACTAGAATTTCTTCAAGAATTGCAAGCGGGTAATAGAGAGACGAGGAGTCGTGCCACTGTACTACTCATGCGGCTCACATGTACAGGTGCCAGTATACTAGCTAATTCAAGATTTTTGTTTCACTATGCCTAGATTTATCCATAAGCGTATTCAATCGCTTAAGAAATTTGGAATATTTATTTTACAAGGTTTTGGGACTTCAACCTATCAGTGCTGGATCAGGATTCCTCTTGAAATATGAATTAATTAATGCTGCCAGTACCCAATTAGCTGTGATTGTGTATGATATATTTTCTATTCCTATGTTTAAAATTACCCAAATATGTTGTGCCCGTGAAAAGCTCACTTGTACTTCAACAGGTTTTGTTCAGGAGGTACTAGACTGGAAAGAAGAATTAGCAAAATCCACAGACAAATCTGGCAGCACAGCTCTTCACTATGCAGCATCATCTGGCAATCTGGAAGCAGTAAGCGCAATACTACAGACAGATATAACTTGTGCATACATGGCTGACTCCTCAGGATTATATCCTGTCCACATTGCAGTCAAGACGGGTTTTTTGCAAGTAATGGCCAAGCTCTTCGACCTATGTCCTGACTTAGACCAGTTACTTGATAATAATGGCAGAAACTTTGTTCATCTTGCAGTGGAAGAAGAAAGAGATGACATTGTGCGGTCGATCTGCAGAACAACTGAACTTACAGAAGCAATGAATGCCCAGGATAACAACGGTGACACGGCTATGCATCTGGCTGTAAAAGCTGGACACTTAAATATATTTGCTCGTCTTCTGGGGACCCAAAAGGCACACTTATGTGTGACGAACAAGAATGGGTTGACACCTCGTGATCTTGCTTTATCTAATTTGAAAGGTGGCTTCACAAATTGGCAGGTGACCCATGTCATTTCTCTCTAACTGTTTATTACCAGCATGTCATCTACCTGTTCCACGTATATAACCATTTAATTACATCAAAATAAGTGTTTCTTATCACATGTTTCAAAATTAATTAAGGAACACAAAATAATTGAAGAATGTAGTATATATCCCCTTCCTAGGATGAACTCTGATTTTGGGCATGTGTTGACTCACTAGGCTTGTTATAATTATGTTTACTTATTTAATTTGCAAATTAAAAAGATTACTACAATTAAAATTTGCTCTGCAATATAAATTTTCAAGAAATAATTATTTAATTTTAGAAACATGTCATAGAACCATAAATACATGAACCATAGACTGCGTCATAGTTGTGCATATGCTCTAAGACATCGACTTCATATGCTTCTTATACTTTCATGAACACTTCGTACTATTTCACTGACTTCTTGCTTGAACATGTGCTCTGATACGAAATGTTGGAAACTCAACTGGATTGTTGATATAGAAGAGATGAGTTACATAGAAATATTTCTCTTATTAGAAAGGAGTACAAGAGAATATGTTATAAGGCTTTGAGTTCTTTCTGTTATCTTTTCTTATATATATACTTCTACAACCATAACCCTTGAGTCCTATTTATTCCTGTCATAAAATACTTCTATAATATACATGCATATTCAAAATATACAAATTTGAATATTCTGTAATATATCTACATCTAGAATCTTCATACATAATGTATTCTAGAAACATCTAGAATGTACATACTACTATATTCTAGAATAATCTAGTACACTTTTATAATTATTTTAAGATGGTTATGACAGTGGCACAAACATGAACAATTAGTCTGTGTTTTAACACATTTTACTTTCTTTTTTTCTTTTGTAGAACCCTGACCGCACGATGTTCCGTATTCTAAATCGGATCAGACATTGCCGGGGTATAAATAGGAGGGATCATTTTGCATCAGAATTTAGTCTGCAATATGCCCAAAAGAAAGAGAAAATGGTGGAGGGGATTGAGAGCATGGCCAAAACCAATGCCATTGGTGCCGTGCTAATCGCTTCAGCAGCATTTGCAGGAGCATTTAGTGTATCTGCGGCATATAAAGCTGATATTCTTGCTGGACATGAGTCCGCAAGTTTGAATTTTACATTCAAGTGCTTTATTCTCATGGTTGTTTGTGCATTTGTTTGCTCCATAGTGGCCACGTCTATAATTATGCAATCTGCCTTGACCTTTTTAGCTCCCATATACCGTGAAAAGTACATCCTAATGTCTTCGGAATTGATCAAAATGGCAACAATGGGTTTTGTGGCTTCATTTGCAATAGGAGTATATATCGTACTGAGTCCAGTGTCCAAGTGGCTCGCATACCTAGTCTGTATCTCCCTTGCAGTTGTGCCTGTTTTAGTCGATCCACACCTCTGGCCAAATTATTTGCTCATAAAGGCACTAATCAAATATTTAGGTTGGAAAGGACTTTTGTTTGGATGTTATAGTCTAAGATTCTTTAAAGCGTAACATTTTGTTTAGCATCTTTGTTCTCTTAGTTTTGCTAGGTAGTCTTGAGCCTCATCTACGTGTCGGAGTGTTGGTTTATGGCACTGCATTACTCTTCAATGCATTTCTCATTTATTTCGCATATGTTAGGGACCTAATCATGACAATTTGAGGTCAATTCGGAAACTCTTCGAAAATTGTGGAAGAGAGGAGGAAAGAATGGGTAGAAAAAGATGGAGAGGATAGAGAGAGAGAGAATACAAAACTTACTTTAAAGATTGTATGAATATTTACAGCTATTTCTTTTTCACTTGTCACTCTAGTTATTCTAAACAGTACCCATTGATTATCTCATATCCTCTCATAAATTCACAACCCACAAGCATTCTATATGACGGGTACGGATAATTTTTCTTTTGTTTAGTTTATCGGTATAGGTAAAGGTAAAATAAAATTTGTTAGTATAACGGATAAGGATATGGGTAAAATTATTCCTAATTAGTCCTTACCCATTATCCAATATGATAATAATTAAAAATAAAAATTATATAATTTTGTATATATCTATAATTATATGGAGATAATGAATGATATGATATAGTTTATTCATGGCTCATATGTATCTATTCATTGACAGCTTTGTATCTGTTTATTTAATTAGTACAGTATTCGAACGAATAAAATGGATATGGGTAAGGTTTCTTTTCATTTAACTTATCAGGTATGGCTATACGGATAAGGGCAAAGTTTTTTTCGTTAACATAACGGTTAAGAATATAAAAATGCTTAATACCCGATCGACCCGTTTTGTACTCATTGACACCTCTAGCTTGGAGACTATAATAAAGAGACGTTGTATAATAAGCCATTTCTTCTTTTCTTTTCTTTTTTACTAAGCAATTATTTGATTTGATAGGTCTCAAGACCCATCATGATATCAACCCTTAGCCCACTTATTTATGGGCCCATATATACTTGCAAAATTATACACATCTGATCTCAAAACAGGCCCAATTTCATAGCATTAATTTGCTCTTTGGTTTATCTCTCTGTATCTGCTAGCACACATGTTTTACTCTAATCAACCATCTAATGTTTGAGTTTGTTGCTAAAAGGTTGAATTGAACCATGCAATTAAAGTTCCAGAAGAACAATGCAATGGGCCCAAATTTGACATCTGTTTTGAAAGGGACCAGCAATTGGTTGCTGCTTTTGTCCATAATGACCAAAATAGAATATTGGTGAAATCAAATCAAAATTTTCTTCTCACACCACCTCAACCAATAAAGCAATTTAGTAGATATTTATTAGAAATGAACACTACATATAAAAATAATCATCTTGTTATTTTCGATGAAAATTAATATATTATACTGATTTTAAATAATAGAAACCAATGCCCCACAAGTTAAGGATTGTGAGTTTATAATGAATCTGAAAGTGTTTGTGAGTTTACTTTTTTCTAGTAAAATTAAGGATTGCTCTAGTCTCAATCAATCCTTATTAATTTTGCAATAATTGACTAAATCCAGCTTCTATTTCTCACTGACACATTAAATGAAACCGTTAATAAATGAAAACCTGGACTTCGATTCATTTTTAGGCAAGTAAATCTCTTATCTAAATAAGTTAAGAAATTTAAAATATTTCATGAAAGGAATCACTAGATACTGATTATTTTTTTACATATTGTTAGTGACATCTTTAATATTCGTGCCGATTTTGATTGAACAGTCCAGATTTAAACAAAAATATTTTGTTACCTTATAACTCAAACATCTCCTTAAATGCTACAATTGCTTTTTTTTTTAAGTTTTGGTTAATGATTTATCTTTCCCTACATGTTAGAATCATACTTTTCAGAAACAATATTTATTGATTAGAAGTAATTATTCTGATGGTCCATTTTTTAAATTCTGGAAACTTAATTCCTATATATGTTTAAAACTTCTTTGTGGGGAAGGTTCATAATACATAACCAGCTTTTAACCAAATGCAAATGGTGAGAAAGATCATGTGCTGCATCATCTATTACTAATTAGAGAGGATATTAATTAATGTGACTATTCTTTTGATCTTGACAAAAAAAGGTGCTACGGTATATAACCCCCCAATTAAATCAAATTGAAGAACTTCACCAAACTTTTTTTCTTCACAAAAATAAACAAATACCCCCCTCTAGTTCTGAAAATACCAGGAGATCAAAAGAAAGGAAAAACTTGACAAAAAGAAAAAAAAGAAGAAATACAATCAAATACCATCAAATACAAGGACCCAAATTATTGAAGGCTTCACAATTCGAGTATATTAATGCCAAACTTAAGGTGGTAAGCTCTTTTACTATGTTCCTCCTCTTCTTTTTTTTTTTGGGAAAAGTTTTCAAAGTAATGATTATACAAGACAACAAAAGTACCATCTAAAATTCTAAAAAACCCCTTGTGAAATCATTATTAAATCATAGTGAAAATATCACAGATCCGCCTTCTATCCAAATGAAAGAGGGCTGAAAATGCCAATGCCAATGCACCTTTAAGTTTCAAATTAAAAACACACACAAAGTAAAGAACAGAGTTTCCACATTATTTTTAAGAAAAGGGACACACACAACACCTCATTATAGAAACTAAACTGCACTTTTAAGTTTCAAATTAAAAGACGTTAATATACTTAAAATTCAAATTTAGACAACTTCATTGCAAGCAGCATATCACAATTCACAACACAAGTCCACCATTAAGTGCCAATGCTGATGACAAACAAAGAAAATGCTTTGAAAGAACAAAACAGAACTTCATTTCAAGTCGACTATGGTTGGTTGCTTGACATGAGTTGTATATAGGCAACCATCCTAGAAAATGTCATCTTCATCTACATCCAACTCTTTATTTATTAAAACCCGTACCTTCATATTTTGAAAGTCATTTTGAAAGGCTGGAAACCCTAATGGTACAAAAAGGGAAGAAGCACCCACTTCACCCCTCTTCCACTTCTTCATTGAAATGACCGGCAACTTCAACTGCATCGTGGTTGTATTATAATGACCATACACCGTAAGTTCAAATGAAAAAGCATTATGTTCCTGATGCAGCAGATCAATGTAACAGAGAGAGAGAACATTCCCAACATTGAGGATGGGTTCATTCACAAACAAAAACAGATCTTTATCGGGTCCAAGAAGGGTAAAATAAAGATCCTCTTGAAGCTCCTTTTCATTAAATAGCATATAGATGGATCGACCATAACTGTAGTTACTGCCCTTGTCCCAGTGGTCTTTCAGAAAATGGTCCCGCCATTCTCCTACAACATTGTGCATAAAACAAATAAAGGAACCCAAACAAACTTCTCGTCAGAAAAATTGAGAAATCAAGATTTGCTTATCAAGGCTCGCATAACACAAATTATTTTAGTAAGCTGTACAATATGTAGTTTAAGTTTCAATTTGAGAACAGTACAACCGTGCATTTTTGTGCTTATGGTAGTTGTTTTGCTAACGTGTTAGTGGATTAGTTGTTCTAATAATACGAAGACAAAAAATGTGCACCTGAAAAGGCCTTGTGAGCACAAACCGGAATTGGGCATGAAGACCGGCCATACTCACACGTATCAGCATGCACTTGCCTCTGTGAGTAGGAAACAGACTTTTGGCAATCTAAATTGGCGTAAGTGCATGAGAGATGTACTGATTCCAAAACCTTCTCAAGTGCAATATTACGGGACAATCCAAGACAGGTGTAGAGGTAGCCCTTGTATAGTATAGACCAGCAGGAGTGACACAATGTTTACCCACATTGTTTCAGACGGTCTCATAAAATCAGAATAATACAAGATAATTATGGATGGATAAAATATGGAGTACGGTACTATGCATAGTGCACTTCAGTCCGTACTATAGATTCATATTTTCATTTTCAAAGACTAAATAGTCAATTTGAACCACTAATCATGATCTCTATATGAAAATGTACTTGGAGTCCAAATTTTACATTTTTCCATATTTTTTTACTATTTCTTTTAGATAGAGAGAAAATCACTACTTCTGGATGGTCCAGAATCTTTAGATCAAGTGATTTTGTACATATTTAAAAAAATAGTAAAAAAATCAAATATGTTAACTCGTACAACCAGGTCGGTAGACTAACAAATTTTAATGATAGGTTGAAATCATAGAAGGAAAAATCGGCCATTCCGGAGCGGAATCGACCGTTTTGGAGTGAGATCGGACGGTCTACCGATCTGATTTCAGGCCGAGTTACTCGGTTAGTGTAGATTTCATCAAATTTCAGATGTTCCAGCCTGATTCCAGTCAAATTTCATCCGTTCCGGACCGAAATAGAACGAAATAGACCGATTCCAGTAAAATTTCGACCGAAATAGACCGATTTCACTGAAACGGCCGTTTCCAGTTAAAGTTCGGTCGAAACGCGAATTAAACAAACTCCATACCATATAACTCATTTATATATAAGAATTGTAATTTGTACTATATCCATACCATATGCATATGGATATGAAGATATTAATAATTTTTCATTTGACTCTACAATGTCTTCTTTTTTTGGTTCGAGGCAACAATACCCTAATTTCTGTCATAATACAGACGATGATGAAGTGATCCAGCCGGTACAACATAGTTTTTCAAAGTGAAAGAGTGTATTTTTAGTTGTAATGCTTGTATTATATATTATTAGTGGATTATTTGATTGTAATAATTTTTAAAATTTTTTATTAATTTTTTCTTATTTTTTTAGATTAAAACAAGTTTCTGACAAAAAAGTTTGATTTTCCGATCCAATTCGGCCGATTCCGACCTATTTTTCCGATCCGGATCGGGATCGGACGGTGCCGATCCCAATTCCGATTTTTCCTTCTATGATTGAAATCTCGGTATGTTTATATCAAATATGATTTTATATCGTTTTTTTGAGGCCCACATAAAAAAGATTCAAGTTATTCATATTTTTTTTTTTTCAAAAATCGACAAAATTTAACGAGACACATGCACATTGATACATTTATTGTACCGTTAATTATAATTGCGACAGGATACACAAGCATTTTAAAATGTCTTAAATAGATCTTATAATGTAGAAATTTCCAAACAAATATACATCCTCTAAAATTTATATTTTGATGTAGTAGTAAATAATAAAACTAAGAAGTAATGAAAAGAAAAGAATATAAAAGATCATGATACCTTTCAAGAGATCGAGAACCTAGCTCATATTGAACTCCAAACATAATGATATTTACAAGAGAGTTTGGTGTGTGTTCGGAGACTCCAAACATAATGATATTTATAGATTATGACAAGTCTAACTCCTTGATTTCATTGTGGGATTAAGGAAAAGAACCGACTGGATCAATATTATGTGGAAGTCATTACTTAAATATAATTTGCTAATATTATCTACTTGTAAATATACAGCGGATCTGTTCAATGCACCGTATCTTTTTGAATGAATCAAACAGAAACTTTTTATTGAAATACATTTTTTTTTTTATATTAACGTGAGTTAAAACTTTCTAATCTAATTCAGTTAAAAGGATGTTAATTATTTGTCTAGTAACATTCTTTGTTATTGTGGCAAGTAGTGTAATGTAGGCTGTGTTAAAATCCTAGTTGAAAATTGAAAAATGGTACTAGTCGGCCCAACAAAACCCAAAATACATCGGGGCCTATATAATAGGTTTTAGTTGGGCTGCCCGATGAATTGGTTGGGCCCAACTTTTTATTGCAAAGGGAACAACAGTGGGCTTTAAATAGATGGGCTTCGGTCCTATAAAGCTGAAGAAGCAGGGTCATTGGAGAAAGGGGTCCACCAACAGATAGGCTTTCTTTCGTTTCTTTTCTTTTCCAACTTATTCTTATTTTTTTAAGATGCAAAATTTATTGTTTAATTACTTCCTACATAATCGAAAATTAATTACAAAAATATACTAAATTAGTGTAGTTCGCTATGAATTTGTTGTTTTTAATAAATTGCTAAATTATTATTTTAATTTTTGTGCTGAACTGAACTATCGAGAATTATAATTTTACAATAATTTTTAATTAGTAATTTATATGCAAGCTATGAATTTAACAAACGGATTTGCTAGCATTAAATGTTTTGTTTGGTAGTGATTTATATGCATGCTATGAATTTGAAACGAGTATCTCCTCACATACATGAATGGTGCTTCTCCCGACATTTTTATTAATATCCAAAGTTTAATACAAATTATTAATTATACCCAGAATCGGACCAATTATCGAAATATACCCAAGCCGGCCATTTTCTGGCCGGCTATGTACCTTTTTTTTCCGTTTTTTAGAGAATGAAGATCAAAGTATTGAAATTTAACACTGAAAATTTGAAATTTTTTGTTTAAATTTTTTGTTATATTACTTCTTTTGATATATAATTAGCATATTTATACTAAAATATGCTATATTAATCATCCTTATATTGAATAACACTATATTATGTTAAATTACGCTAAATTACATTACATTACTTTACAATACGCTATATTAATTGAAATACGCTATATTGTGCTACTATTTTTTATGTTGTGCTACTATTTTAATGTTGTTATATTTTCTGTTTAGCATTATCATGATAATTTATTTTGATCTGTAAAATATAAAAATAGTACCATAAAAGCACACATACACAAGAACCGAAATATAGGATAATCCAAATATACCAAACATAAATAGTATATGAAATAAAATAGTACAAAACTAGTAAAAATACAACTAAAACGGAGAGGGGTAATATCAGAACTGCTGAAATTTCCGGCGATTTTGAAAGAAAATGGACTGCTGAAAATTTTGGCAGTTTAGGTATTTTTATAAATTTTAAAAAAATGTGGACATTTTTATAATTTTTATTTAATGTTGGATATTAATAAAAAAATCGTAATAGGAATCGCTTAATTTATAGCCTCGATCTATAACTCCTAGAAATGTGATTGTCATATCGAAACAAAATTACTAGAAATTTGGAGGCTAATTTTAAACTAATTTTTGTAGTTTGTATTATGAAAAAAAAAAACTACATAAATTATTAAATTTGTAACAAAAAATTGTAAGAAAATTATCTCATTTCAAGGAGTATATTCGTCAAGTCCTCCATTTTTTTTTTCTTACCAATCCCACGTACATTTTCCCTGCGATGAACTTATATCATGCCTGCTAATTACTTTAGCACACATTCTGACAGGTAAAATTTGTTAAAACTGTTTCAAATGTGTCTAGGCGTACTGGTCACATGTTTTTATAGTACTTGTCTATATATTTGATCATGCTTCATTGATTAGTTTTGTTATCCTTGAATTTCGATAAAAAAATATTGGGATCGACTAACAGTCCCCCCCATTCAGTCCCCTAAACGTCCCCCCCACTAACTAACGGTCAAAGTTCAACTGTCAGACAAAGGAAAAATAAAATTGAAAGTATTCATACCTAATGAATGAAGTATTCATACTTACCCAATGAAATATTCATACCTACTCAATGAAGTATTCATCACTAAAATTCAACTGGGGACCATTACTTTTCGGAGCCAGTAACTGTCAGACTGCATTGGGGACCACAACCAAAAAGTCACGTGGATCACACCACCAGTAGTACATTCATTGATTAAATTAATTCACATACAAAATGGAAAGTATGAATATCTAAGATATCAAGTATTCTTATATAACTCATCAAGTATTCATACCTAAGATATCAAATATTTAAAAAAAAACTGGACACAATATCTACTCATCTTTTACACGTTTTTCAAGGTAGTTTTTTTTTTCTCCGTTCAATCTAACCAATTTTTGGGACGATCTATGAGAAATTTTGCAAATCTAAAACCACGAACGTGTTCTACACAATTTTCTCTTTCAAATGAGATCCTTGATGACATATTTTTACACGTTTTTCAAGGTATCAAATATTCATATATGGAAAGTATTCATACTGTCAGATATCAAATATTCATATATAATTCATCAAGTATTCATACCTAAGATATCAAGTATTTAAATAAAAAACTGGACTCATCAAATATTCATATATGGAAAGTATTCATACCTAAGATATCAAATATTCATATATAATTCATCAAGTATTCATACTAAGATATCAAGTATTTAAAGAAAAAACTGGACTCATCTTTTACACGTTTTTCAAGGTGGTTTAATGATTGACAAAGTTAGTTAGAATGGGGGGGGGGGGGGGGGGGGGGGCGTTTAGGGGACTGGAGTGCGGGGGACAACATCTTTACTAAAAATATTATCTTAGGGATAATTTAGGACGGGTAAAACAGATTTTATACTGTTTCTTTATAATTAAATAATCTATATATCATGAGGACCGCATAAAATAACAAATCATTTTTAAAATAAACAGATAAAGACTTAAATTGTATTTACTGAACTCTGTTACAAAACTTTTGTAACACATTTTAATGCAAGTACACCCTTATTTTTAACTCCAAAAAAAAAATAAACAGATAAAGACCATTAAAGAAAACAAATAACAAGCACAAATTATATAAGTGGCGCCTCTGGACCGCTGGATTTAATATGTATTAATTTGTGCAAGCTCCTTATCCAAGACTGCATGCCACGTTCATATAATTAAGGATATAAACCTATACATGTTCTCCATGATTTGCAATTGGCCGTATACTAAAGAATGCCTTGAAGAATTATGAAAGGGGATTTCCATCTGGTCCATTTTTGTGCTTTCGATTTAAGGTCATTTAATTTGATATGTCGTTAAATTCATTGTAAATTTTACTACATATGAATTAAAGGTTCCTAACATTGAGACAGTACAACTGATCCAGCCATTAACTACTTTATAAGATACTATGTACTTTCCTGAGAAAAAGTTGATAACATTGAGACAGTACAACTTTACTTCATATGAACCTTTAATTCGAAAAACAATTTGTGAATGCTTCGATGACGGAGTATTGATTGTTAACATTTTATTAAGAATTGGACTCCATATTATCAGAGAAAATTAGGGATTTGATATCAATTTTAAAAACGGCTCAGATAAATAGTGCATGCATGTTAAGAAGCATATAAATGAAAGCTGTTCAGCACCAGATGAGCGTCAAAGATGCCTAAGATATTTATATATAATTTTTCTTCTCAATTAATTATTTGATTGACTTTTTATAAAATTTGGCTATTTCTCCAAGTAATGGTAGTAGAACTAGGGTGTTCTAAAATTCACCAAGTATTCTTGTGAACTCAACTCTAAAATCTATTGGATTGGCCTCAAACGACAAATTCAGACCGTTGAAATCCACCTACCTTACAAGTGATGTGTCTACATGCGAAAATTTTAAATTTTCAAACTAATTTTGTATAGAGTTAATGGTCAAAAACCATCCAAAAAATAAATGCATTAAAATTAATTTATAAATCTTCTAATTTTGACTGCTTGACTTTATACTAAATAAATTTGAAAGCTGAAAATTTTTGCATGTAGACACATCACTCGTTAAGATAGATGAATTGTAACAGTTTGAATTCGTCATCTGAAGTCAATTCAATAGATTATAGAAATGAGTTCACAAAAATGCTTAATGAACTTAAAAATACACTAAATCTACTCAAATAATGGTTCAAATTTCTATATATGTCAAAGATCACATGGCTACATTATAGTTGCTTGAGTTAGAGTGCTTGCTCTGTTGGGCAAGAGCGATTAAAGTAATCAATCCGCATAGAAAATAATTGGGAATATGAGGCCTTCTTATTATCTGAGATTCAATTCCAAATAAATATATAGAATGTTTCAGAAATTAATAAATAGTGTAAGTTTGCACAAGAAGACTTAATTTCTCATGTATCCTTAAAACCTCCTCTAATTTCTTTTTTTTTTTTTCTCATTTTTGTTATAACAAATATGTTTGTCAACTTTTAAAATATTTTTTTATGCCCATGTAGTTCTCCAGTATTAAGGTTGAAACATCGAAGTTTGTAATACCCGTTAATTTTACCCCTTCCTCTCGTCCCCCATTTGTATTTTCTATAATATTCTATCTCTTTAACCCCCTTTAGATCTCTGTCCATCTTGACCAAAATTAAAATAGGAACAGAAGTTTTTTGGCTTTGCTAAATTTCTCCATTCTTCTACTTTTCTTAGTATATAAATTGCAACTTGTATTTTTATAGTATAGAAAAGCTTATCGTGTTAATTTCTTAGTATATGAATTGCAACTTGTATTTTTAGTTGACTTGGTGCGTGGATAGTTTCATTGTTATCAGTTTGTTTGCATGTGCATGTGCTTTCCATTACGTTGCTTAACAACAGTTTTTTTAATGGTAGAATTTATTGAGATGGAGACCGATATTGGATAACGTTTATTCAAATTATATTAAATTTTTACAATTTTTAAAAAATTACTGAAATGTTATATATATGACTTATGGTATATAGATGTATGCATTCCATTAAAAGACAGACTCCAGAGCAGATTTCTTGCACCATAGGTGACTTATGGTATATATATCGATGTATGCATCCCATTGAAAGACAGACTCCTCATTCAACTTCTAAGAGCTGTTGTCCTTTGGACAATTTGGATAGAAAGGAACTCTTTATGTTTTAAAAAAGAGTAGGGTTACAATGCCCCATTGGTTTTTTGCCCCATCTTGCTACAACATTATTATCTCTATATTCAAAGTTTAAATAATCGATCCGAACCGTTTAACATGATCTTCATACTAAAATGTGCTTGGATAACAAATTTAGAAATTTTAGAATTTTTTTACTGATTGTTTAGAGAGGTACAAAATCACTATTTTTTAATGGTACTCCAGAATTTTCTAAAAACAGTGATTTTGTACCTATCTTAAAAAATAGCAAAAAAATTTCAAAAAAATCTAAAATTTTGTATCCAAGCACATTTTAATATGAAGATCATATTGAGCGATTCAGATCAACTACTTAAACTTTAAAAATAGAGATAACGATGTTGGAGCATGATAGAGCAAAAAACTAATGAGGCATTTTAACCCTACTATGTAAAAAATACCACTGCTAAATCTATTAGATATTAGAGTTATTGGCTCAAAAATTATCTCATTAGCCTCTTTTTGTGCAAATTTAATGGGGATAACTCTTATTCTGATGCACGATGAAGCATGAAAGACATGAGGAGTTTTAACCCGCCACTTCTGAAAATTCGGTTGTTAATTTTAAATTACCTTTATAGTTTGTTTTAAAAAATAATAAAGTCCTATGAAACTTTCTCCCAAATTATTTCTTGCCTACTAAACTCTCTTGCTTTGTTGGTTAGTTTTGTTCCTTGAAATTCGATGAAACAAAAATATTATCTGAGAAATAAAGGCGGGCAACAGACTATTTCTCTATGATGTAGGTAATTAATTAAATCATTAAATCAGTAATCTTGAGGACGGCATTACATAACAAATCACTTTCAAAATAAACGGACAAAGACCATTATTAAAAGAAACAAAGAACAAGTTATGGTTAGCACGTAATATATAAGTTGTTGTTTACAGCTGTTTCTCTATGGTGGTTAGCACGTAATGTATAATTAGTTGTTGTTTACAGCTGGATTTGATTTGTATTGGTGCCAGCTTGTTATCGACTGCATTGCCCCATTTATATGATAAAGGATATATGACATATGACAACAACTTAAAAAATATTGTGAACCTATACATGTTCTCCATGATTTATGAACCTATACATGTTCTTCATGTCCAGGACTGCATGCCACGTTCAAATGATCAAGGATTTATGACATATGACAATAAATGAAAAAATATATATGAACCTATACATGTTCACGATGATCTGCAATAGTCCGTATACTATAATTAGACTGCCTATAAAAATTATGAAATTAAGGTCATTTCATTTGTTGCTAAATTCAGTGTAAATTTTGATACGTATCAAAGGTTGAGAACATTGAGGCAGTACAACTGATCCTCCTATTAACTACTTCCAAATATATTATGTTTATTTCTTTGAGAAAAAGTTACAATGAGCTTAATCTCAATAGTGGAAGATTAAATTAATTATCCACAATAAGAATTGCAAATGGTTTGCTGACGGAGTATTGATTGGGAACATTTCATTCTATGATATCAGGTCAAATATTGTTTTGATCTGAATTATTTGATCGACTTTAAATGCAATTTGTCTCTTCCTCGAAGTAACGGGTGAAGTTTCTTTTTCAATGAACTCATTAACTATATTTTATATTAGCATGATCGAGTAAGAGTGCTTTGAATGCTTTGAATATATTTTAAATTATATTTTAAATTAATTAGTCTAGAAATATGTTTCTCAACTTTTTCAAACTATTCTTATTTGCCCATGTAACTCTCCAGTATTAATGTTGAAACACCGAAGTTCGTACATAATACCCATTTTACCCCTTCCTCTCCTCCCCGACCCGTTTGTATTTTCTATTTTATTCTCTCTTATGCCTCGCCAGTAAATCCACCTTTTAGATCTTTGACTTGGCTTTCTCCATTTTTTGAATGTTTTGAGTATACAAGTTGCAAGTTGTATTTTTATAGTATAGAAAACCTTATGGTTTTTATATGGTACATTTCCTATATACGTAAGCTTGTGGTTTTTTCATTAGTTGACTTGGTGCGTGGGATGTTTCATTAATATCAGTTTGTTTGCGAAAAGAAATAATCGAGTTGTAATTATAAATTTCCGTTGCAAAGCATTATTATTATTATTAGCTGTTATTATTTTTATTATTATCAATATTATTATTTAGTTGTGTTAAATTCACAAAAACAATTATATATTTGCTTATAATAATTTATTATCACATCGTTTGATCAAATTATAATTGCAATAGTCGTAATTATTGCAAGGACAAAATTAATTGCAGATTGCAAATATATTGCAATGAAATTTTTTGTAACACTAAGAACTAATATTCCATGAAAAAATTATTTTAATGCAACAAAATCGTACTCAAGAACCATTGACCTGTCACATCTAGATCTCATCTATCATAGACGAATCTGGCAAATTGTACCAAAAAAAGCTGGCCATATTTGAAAATTTTAAAAATATTAATCCAGACATCTATCATAGATGTCTTGAGCCGCCAACGATTTTGATTAAAAGATGACATTTTGGATTGAATATTACCAAGGCATCTTTTTTATGTTTTTTTACGTTTATAAGTCTAAATTCATTTAGATACATACTCGCCACACATAGATGTCGTGATTTTATCATTTTGATTTTCTGATTGGTATTTATTTCCATTTTGAAAATGTCATTTAAGCATACAGATCCACTGTAATCAATTCTTGATTTTGTTGTATGTTAATGTGTCATGTGCTAAAATTTACTAATATGGTTATAAATTTACTAATATTTATCGTTTAATTAGTATGCGGCTCAATTGATGAAACTTTCTATAAAAATATGAAGGTCAAGTTGTATTGATATGGAGTTCAATTGATGAAACTTTACTCAAAAATATTGATGAAAGTTTTGGTATATTATTCTATAATTGGTAATTAATCTTTTATTTATTTTGCTGCCAAGGTTTTTTTTTTAATTATTTATAATTTGGATCTAGAACCAATCTATTTTGATATCATTAATGGATATTGTTAAATAATTATTCTTTTCATTGTTCTATTTTATGAATATATAACATTTTGTACGATAATTCTTTTTGTTCTCTGATGGACCAAAATGGTACTACCTTCTTTTAAAGATTTATAACCCTAATTCTACTTACGTTCATATCACAAGTACATGACCCTACCGTATAGTATAATTGGGGTGTCGATCCACAGGGATAGTCTAAGAGATTATACATTTTCAAATTGATGGTCTAATAAAAAATTCTGATGTAGCATACCCAGTAATTTGTAGCTGGATTTAATTTGTATTTCTGCCGGTTTCTTATCGACTGCATGCCCCGTTTATATGATAAAGGATATATGACATATGACAACAAATTAAAAAATATTATGAACCTATACATGTTCTCCATAATTTGTAATATATAGGCCCTACTTATACTGAAGAATGCCTTGAAAAATTATGTATACTAAAGAATGCCGTGAAAAATTATGAAAGGTCGTTTAATCGAAAGTCAAATTAATAAAAGGGGTTTTTCATCTGGTCCTGTTTTGTGCTTTCAATTTATTGTCATTTGATATGTCGTTTATTATGTGTAAATTGTGGTACTTACGAAATGATGATAACATTAGAGACAATACAATTGATCCTGCAATTAACTATTTTGTAAGATAATATGTATAATTTTTTGAATTGGGAACATTTAATTAAGAATTGGAGCTCCATGTTATCGGAGAAAATTAGGGTTTTGAAAGAGCGCACGTTAAGAAAGCATAAAGATGAAAGATGTTCAACACCGGATGAGGGTTAGAAGCAGTTTAAAATGTGCTCATAATTGAGTTATTACTCAAAACTCTAAATAAACAATGTAACCAATTGCGATTAATAAAATAGAAATCTGAGTCCTATTTTTTCAAAAAAAATGTGCTCATAATTGTCTAAGATATATGGTGAAAGTGCCAATATATTTACAATGTTCTGATCTGAATTATTGGGTTGACTATTTGTGCAATTTGTCTCTTCCTCAAAGTAAAGGGTGAAGTTTCTTTTTCAATGATCTCGAATAACTACATATTATATTAAGCATTCTTGGACAGTTGGACAAGAAAGGTTAAATTAATTAGCACAGAAAATAGTTGAGAAATTAAAGTGGTTACCTTATTATTTGGGATTCAATTCCAAATAAATATACATACATCTCAGAAATTAAAAAATAGAGTGACATTACTACAGAAAAGACGACTATATATGGTTAAAAAACTAATTAACACAAATCTAGACAATAACTTGAACTTTAAAGGAATTTAAACTAAAATAAAGATAAAGTATTGTAAATACATATATGTATTTGAGGATTGTCAAAATCCCTCAAAGTTAAATCTTGCTTGTCCTCCTCAAGCGAAAATCTTAACATAAGTCTCGGTCCGGTACTAAACTAATCAAAATTCCAAGTATGATCCTAACATGAAAAACTTGCATGATCTTGTCAAATTTTAAAAACTAGCGTAATATTTTTTTAAACATACGCTAGACATACTTTGATCAACCTTGATTCACCTCACAATTCAATTACTCCACCCTCATACTCTAAGATGCTTGAGTTCTTAAAATCTAATAAATTAAGTTTACCAAGATTTCAATTCTCAACAAAGGTATACCCTTTTTATACATATTTATTTAATTGACTGTGTGTGTATGGTGGAGCTCATTTTTGCGCGAGCGCCTCCTCCCTAGACACTATTTTTTTGGATTTTTCTTGCATCCATGTATGATATGCCGTGTATGGTGAACGTTTTTGTATTAGTGTGAGTTTAAGCAACAATATAAAGAGATATATATAAGTTTTTGTTATGAATGAAAGAAAAGACTTAATTTTTCATGTATCCTTAAAATCTCGTCTAATTTCTTATATCTCCTAGTTTTTATTATAACAAATATGTTTCTCAATTTTTTTTTGAACTATTTTTATTTTCCCATGTAAACTCTCCAGTATTAAGGTTAAAACATCGAAGTTTATAATGCTCGTTTAACCCGGCCCGTCCTCTCCTCCCCCATCTGTGTCACTAAAATAATTTTTTTTGTTAATTCTTCTCTCGTATGCCTTGCCAGTAAAGGCACCCTTTAGATCTTTGACTTCGCTTTCTCCATTATTGTACTTTTTGAGTGTTTAAGTTGAAACTTGTATTTATATATGGTACATTTCCTTTCTATATATGCTTCTCGTTTTATTTGTCAAATTTGAACTTGAGCCGAGCCCTCTCTATATATTATCCACTCAAGCTGCTCTACCAATCATCCCCCTTTGAACCCAACCCACCACCCACCCCAACAAAAAACCAGAAAAACACTTTCCAACTTCCAACAACAAAAACATGGCAGAGGCAGCTGTTGGGTATGTGTTGGAAAAGCTTGCTGATGCCTTGCTGAAGAAAGCTCAGGAACTGCACGCTGTGAGTGGGCAGATCAAGCAGATGCAGTTGGAGCTTGGCTTCATCAAAGCTTTTCTAAAAGATGCCGATTCCAAGAGTAACAGAGATGAATCGGTAAAAGAGTGGGTTAACCAGATCAGACACATGGCCCACAGAATAGAAGATGTGATTGATACCTTCCTGGTTGAGATTGAAGAAAAACGTCATAAAAGTTCCCACTGGTACAGTAAAATTCCGATGGGGTTAAAAAAAACCTATAAAATTAACAAGCTGAAGCTGAGTGGCGAGCTTGAAGAAATCACTGTGGAACTCAAAAAGATTTACGAGCTTCGAATCAACTTGGGAATTAAGGATCTTGGTGCTGGTAGTGAAGAAAATGGTCAGCACCAACTATCTTTTAGGCCGACAAAACCTTTTGAGTTTGATGACTCAGAAGTTGTTGGCCTTGAGGATGACAAGCACAAGATAATCAAACGGCTGCTTGATAGAAGCATTTCAAGGCGCATGGTGCTCTCGATTGTGGGTACTGGTGGCCTAGGCAAGACCACCTTAGCCCAAAAAATATACAAAAGGTACTTCATGTGCTCTCTTAATTTTAAAACCTTTTTTGTTTATGTAAATTGAGTAATTTTTTGTCGAATATAAATATAATAAAAAGAATTGCTAAATCCGAAACCAACTGGTTGTTAAGAAGTCAACTGTAAAAATTGATCCTTTGTTAATTTAGATTTCTTATTTCTCAAAACTTCATTCTTCGATCTAATCTGGTAAATTTTGGGAGATTTTATCATGAATTATTCATTACTACTAGCAATCAATATCATAAAAGAAAAAATCGGAATCGAAATCGGTATCGGTCTTTTGACCGTAAAATCGGAATCGGATGAATCGGTACGAATCAGCCGAATTGGATCGGAAACACGGACTTTTTTACTAGAAGTTTATTTTATACTGAAAAATAGAAAAAAAAAATTGTAAAAAAATAATTTGTCAACAATTACTGTTTAGACAAATGATTAAAATCAAATACTCCACTAATACAATATAATACAAGCATTTCAACACTTATATTTACATGTAGTTATGTATTCTAACAACAAAAGGTGAGTAGAACTAGGGTGTTCTTAGATTCATCAAATCCCTTTATGAACTTAACACTAAAATCTATCGGATTGGCTTCAAACGAAGAATCCGAACAATTGAAACCCTTCTACCTTACGAGTGATGTAACATCTGAAAATTTTAAATTTTGGAATTAATTTTGTATAAAGTCAAGTGGTTAAAAAAACGTTAAAAAAATAAATGCGTTAAAATTAATTTATAAACATTTTAATTTTGACCGCTTGACTTTATACTAAATTAATTCGAAAGTTTAAAATTATCACATGTAGACGCATCACTCGTAAGGTAGAAAGGTTTCAGCAATTTGGATTCTTCATTTGAAGCCAATCCGATAGGTTTAGATTGAGTTCATAAAGGAACTTGGTGAACTTAAAAAAACGCTAGTTCTACTCACAAAAGGTAGCATAGTGTGGTGGTAGTTGGCTTGGTTGATAACTAAGAGGTCCTTGGTTCGAAAATTTTTTGGAGAGTGGTATTTGCTCGTTTCGGTCGATGGTATGACTGGAATCAAACCGTTTCAGCCAAAATTTGACAAAAATTGGACCGTTTTGGCCGAAATTAGATGAAAAATTCACATACCATGTAACTCGGCCTAAAATCAGATCGGCCGATTCCGATCCGGAACGGCCGATTTTCTCTTCTATGATCAATACCTTGTATGTAATTGTTACCTAGAGCAACCTGATACGTTTTTTTAATTTAATGATGAACAAAATCCAGCCTGTTCGTTCAACAGAAACTTATATAATTTAGTATATGAGAGGAATTCATGGCAATGGGTATATATAGAATATGAGACAAATTCATGAAAATGGGTTATATAAAGGGATTGCTTTGTAATTTAAGCGGATCGAGAAAATTTTCTGATGAATTGCAAAAAATCACAGTCATATGTATGCTTTTATAAATTAGCCTCTCTGTTTTGGTTTATAGAATTTACAAGATAGTAAGAATGGCTCCAAATGTTTTTAGCTTCAAGGTAATTTATGCACAAAGACATGGTTCAAATATTCTTATTTCTTTATTTTAAAGCTGCACAGAAGCTGCAAAGTCGTGAGAGGAGTTCGAACTCTCAACCATGGTTTAGAATATCGGCCGAGTCAGAACGATATCGGTGGAATTGGGTTGACTCGGCCGAGTTAGCCAATTTTTTTATCCGATTCATTCTAGTTCAGCTGTGTCGATCAGAAAGTTCCAAGCCGTGTTTTTTTTTTCCGAGAAGAAGTTCACGCCATTTTCAGTGTACATTTTTATTGTACAATATCAAATTTTATTGTACATTTTTATATGAAGTTTGATTGTTATAAAAAAGTAAGAATAGAAATTATATATTTTAATTCTCATTAGTGAATATCATTTTTTTATTATCTTATGCAATAGTCTATTTTATTTTAAAATTATTAATTTATAAGTGATTACATACAAATTTGATTATTATCAGTCCGAATTTAATTATTATGAGTGTTACTAATATTGAAATAGTTAATTACCATGAATTGAAAATTTTGAAGAATGGTTATTATAGTGAATTATTTTAGTGTAACTTTCGGTTTAACATAATTTTTTAGCAAATTATTTTTTAAGTACAAAACAAGCTTCTATCAAAAAAATCCGAGTTTCTGATTCGATTCAGCCGATTCCGGTTGATTCTTCCGATTCCGATTCCACGGTTAAGTGACTAATTCCGATTCCGATTCCGAACCAGGCCCTCAATCTTTGGGTTCTCCTAGTCAACTGTGCTATCGCCCCATCTTATTTCTTAACAATATATAAATAATCTATCAATCAAGTTATCGTAGATCCAATCTCCTATAAAAATTTCTCTTGCTGAAGCTTTTTTTTTGTAACACATTCATTTCTTTTAACCACAGCGTGGAGTTGGAGGGCCAATTCGATCGTCTCACATGGCTGTCCATTTCCCAAAAGTTCAATTTAAATGATCTCTTCAGAGAAATCCTTTACTCAATCGAACCTGAAATGAGAAAACAAAATCCACCTCTGACAGATGATGATATACCGGTGAAAATTAAGAGCACCTTGAGAGAAAAAAGGTACTTAATTATCCTAGATGATGTTTGGACGACTGATGTTTGGGAGCAACTGAAAATAGCAATACCTGATCCGAACAACATGAGTCGCATAATAATTACCAGCAGGTTCGAAGATGTTGCTACCGCCGCAGATTGCAATACAGAACCGTATCAACTCAGTTACCTAAATTGCAATGAGAGTCTAGCTCTCCTCTTCAGAAAGGCTTTCCAACAACCTATACAACCTGAGAATTACCCTCTTGATCTCTTGGAAGTTGCCAAAAGACTAACAAAAAAATGTGGTGGGCTACCCTTAGCATTAGTTGTGCTAGGCGGTATCCTGTCAAGAAAGCGCAACTACCCTGCCTGGACAACAGTGGAGGAAACCCTGGATTGGCATGACGAAGATGGGAAGAAGTGCTCGCAGGTCCTAGCTAGAAGTTATGAATACTTGCCTTACGAACTCAAACCATGTTTTCTTTATTTTGCTTGTTTTCCCGAGGATTATAAGATTTCGGGGGAGCAAGTTACAAGAATGTGGATGGCTGAAGGATTCATACCGAAAGATGGAGCTGGAACAATAGAGGACAGAGCTGAGAAATGCCTTGAAGAGCTAGTGCAAAGGTACATCTCTTCTCACTTTTATTTTTTATTGTACCTATCACATATAAAAGAAGTCCTGTTGTGTTTTTGGCCCAGCCCAGTCTCATCACATTCACACCAAATTTAATAACTCTTTTAATGCATAAAGGTCAAGGCTTGTACCTCATAGAAATATTTTGGTAGAAATTATCTCATCTCCAAATATAACATATAGTTATGAACGAGTCTGAAGGACAAGTCATATTCAAGAAATTATGCGAACAGAAGCTTCTTTATATATGTATATCTTTGTTGAATCCATGTGCCACTTCGCGAGATAGTAAGTGTGCTCAGTATGTACAATGTTCTGGTTCTCGCTGAAAGAAATTAAAATTAAGTTTAACTTTAGAAAAACAATATATACACACACACACACACACACACACACACACACATATATAGAGTGAGGCTACGGTGCTATGCATAGCACTGTTTGGGTCAGTGCTACGGCTCAAAATTTGACTTTTTAAAATCCTAACAGTCGATCCGAACCGTTTAACATGATTATAAAATGAATATGTCCTTGCAAACCAAATTTTACATTTTTCGAATTTTTTTACTATTTTTTCGAAAATCACTTGATCTGAACATTCTCGACCATCCAAAAACAGCCTATCTAGAAATAGTAAAAAAATTCAAAAAAATATAAAATTTGGTTTGCAAGTACATATTCATTTTATAATCATGTTGAACGGTTCGGATCTACCATTAAGATTTTGAAAAGTCAAATTTTGAGCCATAGCACGGACCCAATCCGTGCTATGCATAGCACCGTGGCCTCACTCTATATATATATATAGAGTTCGGTTAAATTGCTTCCGGAAGCACTTCGGCTGAAGTGCTTACGTGTAAAATTTTAATGTTTGATGTTCGAAACGTCGACCCAAATAGCTTAATAAATTGGTTATATAATAAACACGTAGAATACTGATTTTTACTATTTTAAAAATTTGTTAACTATTTTTTAAGATTTTTGAAAGATGACCTCTTTAGGCCTAAGAAAACTTTTATTTTTAGACCACTAAATGACAATCTTTCAAAAATCATAAAAAATAGTTAAAAAATTCCAACAGTAGTAAAAATTGATATTCTACATATTTATTACATCACCAATTTATTAAGCTACTTAGGTCGACATTTCGAACATGAAATATTAAAATTTGACCTACACTTTGGTCGAAGTGCTTCCGGAAGCAACTTAGCCAACCCCTATATATATATATATATATATATATTAGCAGTGATTTTCCGCGACCTACATATATTATCGTTAATTGTTGAAGAAATGGTGGAAACTCAAGTACAAACTTTTGTGCAACAAATTATTTGTTACAAAAAGATTTTTTTTTTAGGGTTCATTACAAAAAGATTTACAAATAGATATTTTGTTGTTTGTCAATGTTTCACAGAACTAGATATTGTTGGATTTAGAGACGTCTAATTACAATAATAAAGTTGGACATGCGTGCATTATGATTATGATATCAAATACTGTCGCAAGATTACATTTATGTAATGATTAAAATATGCCAAATAATGTGATTAATTAAGTCATGGCATTATACGTATTTATATATATATAAGGTTTTGGATACAAATACATATAGAACAATGTTAATCAATATAATTGTTAATGGACCGATTATAGTTGATTAAAATAATAGCAGTAATAAATACAGGCTAAATAAGGAAATCAGAATTTATTCTGATTTATTTCGGTTTTTTCTGGAAGTTCCTGATTTCCAGATCCTTGAAATCCGAAATCAAGATTTCTTGGAAAACTTGTTTTCCAAGTATTAGCAAATTTCGGCTGCCCTAGGTTTGGGGTTTTTGCACTGCTATAAAAGGGCTGAGTCTCCAAGGCTTGCGATCAATCCATCATAATTGTCTGCTCCATTGAAAGACAAGATACTCTGTCATAATATTTAGGGTAGCCAGAGAAAAGGATTGCAAGTTCTTGGAAGGACTCGAGAGCCAATAACTCAAGTCAAGACCAGGAGCGTATCAACCCAGAGCCTTGGAAGCTGTCTGATTGATAGCATACGGAGGCCTTTGAAGATGGAAAGTAAGTTCCGCTGTGCATTAAGTTTAATTTCTTACAAAGGAGTAGATCTTGGTTGTGGTTTAAAGTAATTAGGAAAACTCACAAAGTAAAACCAACAAGTGGTATCAAAGCAACCTTATGTAAGAATTGCAGTTTAATTCGGTTTTAATTGCTTTCTATTTTTCATATCGAATTTAATTGTTGCAAAAGGAATTGTTAAAATTTTGCTTTAACCGTTTTTCCATGCTGTTTTGAATTAAAATCTTAAATTTGAACTCATCCTTGCGCTTCGTGCGATCTTGGAGAAGTTTTTATTTGAAATTTTAATTTTCAAAATAAGAAAGGATTAATTATGCAACAATTTAAAGTTTTAAATTCGAATTAGAGAAAGTAATTTAGGTTTGAATTTTCAGATCTAGTTATAAACAATTGATTTGAGGTAGTGATCTTAAAACAGATCAAACTTTTGACTCGTAACTCCGATTTGGACGCACGACCACAATTCGGAAACCTTGAAAAAGGATCTAGCCAGCCATTAACAACTTTGTTGTCAAAGACGATTTTTCAGGCCTAAAAATTGCTGTTTAAGCCCTCAAAATGACTGTTTTAGATTTTTCGACCCTAAAAAAAAAAAAAAAAAAAAAATTCGGTTTTCCCTCAATTCCATATCTGAAAATTTATTAAGTCTAGATTATTTTTGGGTTACCAAATTTTCAGACTTTAGGAGTAATTGTGAGTAATTGTAAGTAATTGTAATTTAGGTTATAATAATTATAATTGCTATAATTGCTATAATTACTATATATATTATGCTATATTTAGCCTAATTATTAGAATTTAGATATTATTTAAAATTGGTATTAACACCAATTAAAGGCTCTAATACTAAATTCTGATTTGATATCAATAATGCTTATTATGGCATAAAATTTATACTAAGTATGGAAGCAATAAAATTATTGAAGCATTTCTAAAAGATAATCATTGTAGAAATTGCTAAAGTTTTGCTAAAACCTAATAATTATTTTGATGAATATAGTTGACATATAAAATTAGTATATTCTAATTTAAAAGTGCTATAAGATACTGTATTCTATTTAGGACGAGTAGATACTATAGGTACGTCCTAGATTAGGTTTTAGGCATAATTTTGAAATCTAACTAAAGGCGTTTTAGGTATACATGTGCTGTTTTCGCATGAGTCAAGCATTGATGTTCGCAAACGAACCGCTCTTTGTAAGACGATTGCAAGGATGACTCATGACAAGTTGAAATGACGTGCTGACAATGGACGTGGGTGTTAGCTTTCCCAAAGGAGGGTTGGCGCCTACTAAGTTGTTTGGTGCATAAGGGTAGTGAATAAAAATAAGTTGCAACACACATGGACTAGCGATGTCTAGAAAAGCATCAGGGGCTTGGAACATAAGTGATCCGTCTGTGATCCTCCTCCCCCTGTTGACTGGCCTGGTCGTTAGTTCATGGATATGTTAATTTGACCCAAAGGTTGATTGACAAAAATGTTACATGTTTGTACTTTATTCACTACGCCAAAGTGCCTGAAGGTAATGATTGCACCCAAAGGTGTTTTTCATTACTGAGTGGTGCTTTGGCTAAAGATTTAATGGAGCACATAGTTTTACACAGGCCTTCAGATAGATTTTAGAATTATGATTAAGGATCAAATCGTGAAGCATGTATCTAAATTATTTCTTTGTTCTTGAATTTTCAGATCTAAACATAATGTCGAATCTAAGTCAGATTAAGCCCCTCATGGGAAAACAAAGTATGTCTCTCGCTTTAGTTTGTTCTGAAGTTAATTTAAGTTCTGTATCTAGATATACTTGGTGGATAGATTCAGGTGCAACGTCTAACATCAGTATATCGATGCAGGGTTGCCTAAGCCATCGCAAGCCAAATGAGGCGGAGCGCTACGTTTACGTAGGAAATGGCAACAAAGTAGAAGTGAAAAGTATAGGAAAATTTAGATTATTATGTAGGACAGGATTTTATTTAGATTTTGATGCTTTAGTGGTTCCATCCTTCAGAAGGAACCTAATTTCTGTATCTTATTTGGACAAAAATGGTTATGTATGTTCATTTAGTAATGGAAATTTCAGTTTGTGTCAAAATTCTAAGCTTCTTGCTTCTGGTATCCTGTCTTCTTATGATAATCTTTATTTTCTAGATATAGACACTTCACATTCAGAGGCACTGCACATAGATAATAGAAAACGTAAATTAACTTGCGAGAAATCTGCAACATTATGGCACAAGCGATTAGGACATATCTCTATGAAAATGATAGAACGTCTTGTGTCTAATGATATTCTCCAACCTTTAGATTTTACAAACTTAAGTGATTGTGTAAATTGTATAAAAGGAAAACAAACTAATAAACGTAAGTATGATGCAAAAAGGTGTAATGATGTCTTAGAATTGATTCATACGGATATCTGTGGTCCTTTTCCAAAGGCTACAAGAAATGGTCACCGTTACTTTATCACATTCATAGATGATTATTCAAGATATGGTCATATTTACTTAATAAAAGAAAAGGCGGAAGCATTAGACGTGTTCATAAAGTTCAAAACGGAAGTTGAGTTACAACTTAACAAACGTATAAAGTCCATTCGTTCTGATCGTGGTGGTGAATACTACGGTCGTTATGATGGATCAGGAGAACATCGTCAAGGTCCCTTTGCAAAATACTTAGAGGAATGCAGAATTGTGCCTCAGTATACGTTGCCAGGTTCGCCTGCAATGAATGGTGTTGCTGAGCGACGAAATCGCACCCTTAAAGACATAGTGAGAAGTATGATTGCTCGTACAACTCTACCTGAGAATTTGTGGGGAGAAGCCTTAAAGACTGCAGCATACATACTTAATAGAGTGCCTACTAAAGCAGCTAACAAGACCCCTTACGAGTTATGGGTTGGGCGCAAGCCTAGCTTGAATCATTTGAGAGTTTGGGGATGTCCATGTGAAGCTAGGCCTTATAAGCCAAGCGAAAAGAAACTGGACGAAAGAACCGTTAGTTGTTACTTTATAGGCTATTCTGAACGATCTAGGGGGTACAAATTCTATAATCCAACAGAACATACAGTTTTCGAGTCAGGAAGTGCAAATTTTTTTGAGAATAATGAGTTTGTAGGGGGAGATATGACAAAAGATAGTATTTTTGAAGAAGAAGAAGAGACGAATGCGAATGAGACTATGGACCAAAATCCTAGTTTTATTCAAATTCCGATTGCATTTAGAAATACATCTTTTGACAATGTGCAAACTTCATCATCCCAAACAACTCAGTTAGAAACTCAACATGGAATAGAGAACACAAATGGACCTGAACCCAACCCAAACCCTGACATTGACATGACAAATGTTGATGGCCTAGGGCCTGTGGGAGATTCAGAAGTTGGTAATGATGTTCCTCCTCTTGTTGAAGATCAAGTTGTAATTGAACCTCAAGAAAATCTAGAGCCTGTGCCAATTAGGAGATCTACTAGAGAGAAAAGATCTACACAATCGAAGGATTATGCATATCTTCAAGAACATGAGTTTGACATTGGCTTGTTTGAAAATGATCCTGTTAATATCAAACAAGCTGTGGAAAGCTCTAACTCTCAATTGTGGATTAATGCCATGAATGAAGAAATGAAATCTATGTACGACAATGACGTTTGGGATATCGTTCCGTTGCCTAAAGGAAAGAAACCCGTTGGTTGCAAATGGATATTTAAGACTAAGCGGGATTCTAAAGGCAATGTTGAAAAATACAAGGCACGTCTTGTTGCGAAAGGTTTCACACAGAAAGAAGGCATTGATTATAAATAGACTTTCTCTCCAGTTTCATCGAAAGACTCTTTAAGGATTATATTGGCGCTTGTAGCACACTATGATTTAGAACTTCATCAGATGGATGTAAAGACGGCATTTCTCAATGGTGACATTGATGAAACGATCTATATGAAGCAGCCAGAAAACTTTGTATCAGGTGATGCAGGGTCTATGGTCTGCAGACTTAAGAAATCTATCTATGGTCTAAAACAAGCATCTCGACAATGGTATCATAAGTTTCACAAAGTTGTTAGCTCATTTGGTTTTGAGTCTAACATAGTAGATGAATGTATATACCTTAAGTTCTGTGGGAGTAAATTTATTTTCTTGGTTCTATATGTAGATGACATATTGCTTGCCAGTAACGATAAGGACATGTTACATCAAACTAAGAATTTTTTATTTAAGAATTTTGAAATGAAAGATCTTGGTGATGCATCATTTGTTCTAGGGATTGAAATACTTAGAGAAATATCTCAAGGTATTCTAAGGTTATCCCAAAGGAACTATATCGATAAGATTCTAACAAGATTTGGCATGCAAAACAGTAAACCAGGAGATACCCCTGTATCAAAAGGAGATAAGTTTAGTCTAAAACAATATCCCCAAACTGACTTAGATAAAAACATCATGAAAGATATTCCCTATGCCTCAGCCGTAGGTAGCATCATGTATGCACAAGTATGCACGCGTCCGGATATTGCGTTCATTACTGGAATGCTAGGGAGATATTTAAGTAACCCAGGTATGGAACACTGGAAGGCAGCCAAGCGAGTGTTGAGATACCTAAAGAGAACTAGGGACTATATGCTCACGTATCGGAGATCGGAACAGCTCGAGGTCATTGGATATACCGATTCTGATTTTGGAGGATGTGTCGACAGCATGAAGTCAACATCAGGATACATCTTTATGATGGCAGGCGGTGCCGTGTCATGGAAGAGCGCTAAGCAGTCATTGGTAGCCTCCTCCACTATGGCAGCTGAATTTGTCGCATGCTATGAAGCATCTAATCATGGCGTATGGCTGAAGAACTTCGTCACAAGGCTGAAAATTGTGGATTCTATTCAGAAACCACTCAAATTATTATGTGACAACAATTCAGCAGTCTTATACGCCACCAACAACCGAAGTTCGTCAAAGTCGAAGTACATTGACATTAAGTTTTTGGTTGTAAAAGAGAGAGTGCAGAAAAATGAATTATGTATAGAACACATAGGTACAGACTCCATGATTGCGGATCCTCTTACTAAAGGACTACCACCCAAGAAGTTTCACCAACATGTTGCTTGTATGGGTGTAATATCTGTTTAGGATAATTAGAAAATGTGGGAGTCTGAATATGTTTTAAGTTCTGTTTTTTGATGTTCTATGAAATGCAATTGTAAACAATTTTGATGATATATACAAGTTGCATTCAGTTTCAGTTTCATTATTTCTTTCTTTTAAGTTTAAATTCTTGGCCTCATACAGTAAAGTGAAGGTGACTCAATTAGAAATAGGCACGTTTAATCACACTTGCGTGTAATTTCTAAACTATATGTCCAAATCAGATTCATGTCATTCAGTTATGTTGGCAGCGTGATTTATGTCGGTTTAGTTGCGAATAAATGTGACAAATGCCGCTTAAGTCCTTTGTTAGCATAATTGATGGACGGAATTGTTTAAGAAATACGATAAGTAAAGACAGAAAAGCTGCATGCAATAAAGTTAAGGATATATAATCAAAAGGTTGCACTTGTCCATGTGGGAGATTGTTGGATTTAGAGACGTCTAATTACAATAATAAAGTTGGACATGCGTGCATTATGATTATGATATCAAATACTGTCGCAAGATTACATTTATGTAATGATTAAAATATGCCAAATAATGTGATTAATTAAGTCATGGCATTATACGTATTTATATATATATAAGGTTTTGGATACAAATACATATAGAACAATGTTAATCAATATAATTGTTAATGGACCGATTATAGTTGATTAAAATAATAGCAGTAATAAATACAGGCTAAATAAGGAAATCAGAATTTATTCTGATTTATTTCGGTTTTTTCTGGAAGTTCCTGATTTCCAGATCCTTGAAATCCGAAATCAAGATTTCTTGGAAAACTTGTTTTCCAAGTATTAGCAAATTTCGGCTGCCCTAGGTTTGGGGTTTTTGCACTGCTATAAAAGGGCTGAGTCTCCAAGGCTTGCGATCAATCCATCATAATTGTCTGCTCCATTGAAAGACAAGATACTCTGTCATAATATTTAGGGTAGCCAGAGAAAAGGATTGCAAGTTCTTGGAAGGACTCGAGAGCCAATAACTCAAGTCAAGACCAGGAGCGTATCAACCCAGAGCCTTGGAAGCTGTCTGATTGATAGCATACGGAGGCCTTTGAAGATGGAAAGTAAGTTCCGCTGTGCATTAAGTTTAATTTCTTACAAAGGAGTAGATCTTGGTTGTGGTTTAAAGTAATTAGGAAAACTCACAAAGTAAAACCAACAGATATAACGTTGCATTATTGCCATGAACATGGTTATAAGTTTGACATCGACATATATATATATATATATATATATATAGAGATTGGCTAATGTAATAACGTTAGAACTTCGGCCGAAGTTCTAACGGGTCGTTTTTGCAATTCCAAAATCCAAACAACCCATCCGAACCGTTCAACATGTTCTCTATATTGAAATGTGCTTGGAGACCAAATTTTACATTTTTTGGAATTTTTTTGCTATTTATTAAGCCACTTTGAAAGTTTCTGATCCAACGGTGAACAGTAAAAAACAGCCAAATTTTCTGGACCACCGGATCAGAATTTTCAAAGTGGCTTAATAAATAGCAAAAAAATTCCAAAAAATGTAAAATTTGGTCTCCAAGCACATTTCAATATAGAGAACATGTTGAACGGTTCGGATGGGTTGTTTGGATTTTGAAATTGCAAAAAGTGACCCGTTATAACTTCGGCCGAAGTTCTAACGTTATTACATTAGCCAGTCTCTCTATATATATATATATATATATATATAGATATAGATATAGATATAGATATATGGAGCATATGTAAGGTGTATGCTAGAGTCAAGGACATGGGTGGCACTTAAGCTTCCCTTTGTCTAAACCAATATATTATTTTTTACTAAGATTTTTTTGAAAAATTACAATAATATATTAATATAGAGGTTAATTGTAACGAGGAAGAAATCTGCATACATACTAACCAAAATTAATTGGCTTACAAAATTAATAATAAAATAAATAAGGACGACACCTACATGTGCAATAACTAACAACATGTTTAGTTCACAGAAGGTGAAGGATATGAGGTTACTATTTTTTTCATCCACTTATTTAATTGATCTTGTCTCTTTCGTTACACTATATATAATTTGAAGAGTAAAAAATAAAAAAAACTTAAAAAATTACAGTAAGTTCAAAGAATACCCTTACTCATCTATTAAATTTTCAATAATAAAAACTATTAATGATTTTTCTCTCTCTTGTGTTACTCATGCCACAACAACAAAGTAGGCACTTATCGCGAGGGAATTCCGTCGCGAAAAGTACCGTGCAAATAGAAAAAGCACGTTTATGACGGTACTCCGTCGCGAAAAGTCACTTTTTATCCTCGCAAAATGTCTTTGATTCTTGTTGTGTGCATCCTCTGCCCTTCATCCAAACAAGTACATAATAGTAGATCTAGAAATCCATAACTGACAAAATAAAATTTGAAAGAGTGAAGCACTAAGATAGCCCGATATTTAAAAAAAACTAAAAACAAGTGCGTAAGTACTGGCTAATTAGCTTTGGTGATATGTCTACAGTTTTTTATCTTCAAAATATCAATATACATAAATAATACTTCTATCCAGATTTCGAACTCGTAACTTCCCATACATCATTGTTTTTTGCTAATAGACTGCAAGCTGGTTTTCATATACTACAACAATATATTTATATATTCATATACTGCGCTTTACTTCAAAAAAGAAACTAATAAAGCAAAATATGGAGCTTTTGTCAAATTTGCTCAATATCGCTTAAAAAGTTTTAAAACTTAAATTGGTAACGAGACGCCTAATATCACAAACTGTGAGTAATGAGTTGTGAATTACACTAGAAGTCATATATTGTAGATATTCTTTTGAATCATAAAACATAAAAGTATGGAAATAAAACATAATGGGAAAACCATACCATAAAAAGCCAAAGTCATTACTCCGAGAAGTTTTATTTTAACAATAGAATCTCAAACAGAGCTTTTAGTGGACACCTTAATTATTGCTATTCTAATAAAACTGACAACTTTAAAACTTAAAAAATCATTTAAATTAAGCATATAATAGTAACGTTATTCTCAATGGTCATATTAAGGTCTTCATTTTTGTTCACTTCATTGATTTGACTGGCTATAAATTCCATCATCAAAGAAAAATGTTATTTTTCCCCACAAAAAAATATCTAAATAATTAAATAGCAGAGAAAATTTCAGTTCAAAAATTGAGTTATCTACTACTTTCTAACAACATAAAATATTGTAGGAAAATAATAACTTAATTTATTCTAGTCAATATAATTAAAAAAAAATGATTAAAATATTTTATTTGTAACCAAGGCTAATTATATTGTAATTTCTTATTATTGTAAATTATGCTTTTGTCGATGTAATTCTCTATTATATGAAATATAGTGAAAAAGTTATTTTTGCTTTGATTGGATCAGATTGTTTTTTTTTATTAAAGGGCTCCGTTACACTCCAGTATCTTTTAGATATTATTCTCGAGAACTAAATCTGCACCCTCTTGAAAGAGAGAGGCGGGCTCGTGCCACTGCACTAAGCCCTTTATTCATTTTTTTTTTCAGATTGTCAAATATAAAAATTCAATTATATATACTTGCCTACATGACTTCATTAAAATAAAACTTCCGTACACAATTAATTAAATAGAGAGAAATTTTGAAGTTGAGAGAAACAGTTTGAATAAAACTGATTAAAAATTTTTAATTTATCTTTATTAAGTCCAAACTTGATAACTTGTAATAACCTAGCTATGTCAAAGAGAGAAAATAAGCACGAAGTTCCAAGCAATTTTCTGTGTTGAGCCGTAAAGGGGTATCAATTTACTTCCAAGATTAAGTTTACTGCAATGAGACTCGACACAATTAATGAGGTATCAATTAAAGAGGTCAAAACAATTATTTTTAATTTTTTCTCTCACCTCACGTTTGCTTGACTCAAAATAGTTAGGGGTGTCAATGGCACCCTTTTATTCATTTACCCGATCCGTACCGTATTCGATAAGACGGGTATGCGTAAGATTTTTTTTGCACAAACTTATCGGATACGGATATAGGTATAGGTACGGGTAAAGATTTTTTTTATCTAAACGGGTAAGGGTACGGGTAAGACCTATTCCTTATCTGTTATCCGATTGAGTGATTATAAAAAAAGTTATGTATTATATATATTAATGAGCAATCAATATTCATTCTCCAACTACTTTTTGTAGTTGTCTTAGACTTAATTAACCATTAAAACACATAAATAAATTCCAACAAATTCCAATAAAGTTAAGACATTTAAACACACATGCGCACACACAATGTGTTTTAATGTTTTATTTAGTAAATAATAAAAATTATTATTATTTTAGCAGTACCCATTATTTACCCGCTACCATTTCATTATTCGCCAATAAGGATAGGATAAAGGTAAGGTAATCCGGAGCGGGTAAGAGTAAGATACGAATAAGGATAATTTATAACGGGTACGGATACAAAAATACTTCCACCCAATTCTTATCGTATCCGTTGACACCCCTAAAAATATTGTTGTAGATGATATCCGCACCACTCGGCACATGTATGCTAGGTATACCAACAAATACATTGATTGACTATAATAAAGGCGTATAGTACAGAGCCTATCGACAAATATGTATGCACTACTATCTAAATAACAAACTTTTGCCATTAGTATTATTTTTAGACTTTATATCTAAATGAAGGAGAACAGACATATTAGCCGAGCAATACCAACATTCTTAATTTTATCCATATAGAAAAATTTGTAATGCAACTTAATAGAACCACTCAAAACAAATTTATATGCAACTTAATATATTAGCCGAGTAAGAATTTTTAAAAAAATTCAGCATTTCGAGGTGCCTAAATATATTTTATATTTTTATCACT
The DNA here is from genome assembly GCA_011114355.1 of Carex littledalei. Classification (NCBI taxonomy): domain Eukaryota; kingdom Viridiplantae; phylum Streptophyta; class Magnoliopsida; order Poales; family Cyperaceae; genus Carex; species Carex littledalei. The sequence goes on from CM022080.1 coordinate 1,751,713, forward strand.
GCACCATCGGCTATATAAGCGGGACATCCTTAAGGAATACCTACCTATATAGCCAAGCGTTCATCATTTATATAAACTTCCTTTTTGGATCGATGAAAGATATATTCGAGTGTTCGTTATTTTTCATATTAATTTGACTTAAGAAATACCTACTTATTTATTAAAAAAATATTTCCATTCTTCTTTGATGTCAATTTATATGAAAAATATTGTTGTAGGTGCTTGATTCAAGTTACTAAAAAATCTTGGAACGGCTACTGCAAATACTGTAGTATGCACGATCTTCTACGGGACCTAGCTATCCGCAAAGCTAAGGATGAGAACTTCTTCACTGTATTTTCGAAAGAAGAAGATGTTAATAACCTAGCTGCCATCAAGCCACGCCGTGCGGCATTACAATTTTGCACTCCCACGGAGGATGGCATGTATTCAGAAAACACTAGTTCTTTACTCTGTTTTGGTTTTGGGCCAAATTCATCGAAAGATAGTGGCTTTGGGCTACTAAATTTTAGTGGCTTTAGACAACTTAGAGTGTTAACCATTGAGGATGTTGATATGACACAATTTGCCAGTAGACAGTGGCTGAAGGGCTTGATACACTTGAGGTACTTGGGTTTTAGATACTGCTTTATTCCACAAGAAATATTTAAGAATATTTCCTTGAATAATCTTGAAACCATTGATTTGAGAGGATCGCAAGTAGATTATGGCGTAAGAACAATAGATTTGTGTGATGTCGTAATTCCAACTCTTAGACATGTATATGGCGGTAAGTACCATACCCATTTACCATTAAAAAGGGAAAAGCATACAAATCTACAAACAATTATGAATGTTAATATACAGATAGAATCAGTTGTTGAATTAGGATTTTGTATCAACTTGCGTACGTTACAGATTGACATTAGTAAAAGCCTGGATAATGGAATGGCTATCCAATGGTGGCAAAACCTCAAGAGTGTGCTGAGAAGGACAGAACAGTTGGTCTACCTCGGTATGGAAACATATCACAGGGTTGCTACCATTTGGTGGCACAAAAGACTTACCTTGTCATGGTAAGATACAAAAACTAGTTCTCAAGGGAGAATGGGAAAGAAATATATGTGTTCCAAGTGTTGAGATGTTCCCAACAAACCTCACCAAATTGCATCTTTCATGTTCTGAACTCCAGGAAGATCCAATGCCCATATTGGAGAGGCTGCAGAGCCTCAGGATTCTTTATTTATTTGATTACTCATATGTGGGAACAGAGTTGATCTGTTCAACCGGAGGGTTTCCTAACCTCGAAAAACTGAAGCTTAAAGGGCTGCCCAACCTACATCATTGGGACATAAAAGAGGGAGCTATGCCCATCCTTCGTCACCTCGAAATTGATGATTGTGAAAAGCTGCACGTACTTCCCGAGCTACAAAAGGTGCGGACTCTTCAAGAACTAACAGTTTATTGGCCCTCACGTGAGCTCTGGGAAGGTATGCAAATGCAAGGAAAAGATGTACACAAAATTAAGCATATCCCATCTGTGCGTATAAGGTAAAATCTCATGCATCTTTAATTTGTTGTAAGATTTTTTTACAGATTTAATTCGATTGTCATCATAACCCATCTAGATATATATGTTCATAGTACTTTGCATGGTGCAGCACATTATTTTCGATTGTCATCACTTTTTTATTATTTTTGTGGTAATTTATTTAACTACTCTTAATTATTGTATATATGGATTATGTTGAGCAGGGATTTAAGTCCATCATTAAAGATACTACAGGAAAAAATGCAAGACGAAGACACCACGTAATCATACATATTCTCTCTCTGCTTAGAGACGAACGGTCAGATTTGAGTCTCATTATAATTTTATAAGTTCCCTTTTTTCAGTTTGATGTTCCCTAGCCGTTGTCATGGTTGTTGGGTCTAATTTTCTATTGTTATGTACTTTCAGATTTTATAATTGTAATTGTACTCATTACAAATGAGTTAATTTTTTTATGACTATTTATCTGATTATTACAAGTAAAATAAGATAAATGTTGAATAATTAATTTGTATATTTTGTTAACTTCTTTATAATTTCTTCCATTATTTTCTTAATTTAATCTCTATGAATCCAAGTATTTTTTTAGAAATCATCTAAAAATATATGTATATCATTTTGAATACGAGTAATATTTGTTGACAGGATTTTTAAAATATTTTTATACTACTTTTTCACTATTTTTCCAATTATGAAGTTATCAGAAATTAATGCATGCCTCTTGGGACAGAATTTGTATTTCTTATTTTTAAGATATAGAATTTAGTTGTTTAATCAAATTGGGTTTAATTACTTCCTACATAATCCAAACTTAATTAAAAACATATACTAAATTAGTGTAGTTCGCTATAAATTTATTGTTTTGATTATATTTCTAAATCATTATTTTATTTTTTGTGCTGAACTGAACTATGAGAATTATAAGAAAATAATCCCAATTTCTATTGCTTTACAAGAATAATTTTAAATTACAGAAATTAATTTTTCAGTAAATCAAATAATGTTTCGGGTTCCCCACTGGATTTGCTAGCATTCAATTTATTGCATTAGATATTGTTGTTGACAAACGGATTTGCTAGCATTAAATATTTTGTTTGATAACATAAGATAAATGTTGTTTCAGACGGTCTCATAAAATCGGAATTAATATAAAATAATTACTGATGGATAAAATATGAAGTACAGTACTATGCATAGCGCTCTTCGGTCCGTACTACGGAAATACGGATTCATATTTCATATTTCGAAAGTCAATCCGAACCGTTAATCATGATCTTCATATAAAAATGTACTTGGAGTCCAAATTTTTCATTTTTTCGATTTTTTTTAATATATTTTTAGATAGAAAGAAAATCACTACTTTTGGATAGTACATAATCTTTAGATCAAGTGATTTTGTACATCATTAAAAAAAATCGGAATAATATAAGATAATTATTGATAGATAAAATATGAAGTACAGTACTATGCATAGCGCTCTTCGGTCCGTATTACGGAAATACGGATTCACATTTTATATTTTGAAAGTCAATCCGAACCGTTAATCATGATCTTCATGTAAAAATGTGCTTGGAGTCCAAATTTTTCATTTTTTCGATTTTTTTTAATATATTTTTAGATAGAAAGAAAATCACTACTTTTGGATGGTCCAGAATCTTTAGATCAAGTGATTTTGTACATAATTAAAAAAAAATAGTAAAAAAAACAAAAAAAATGTAAAATTTGGCATCCAAGCACATTTTTAGTTAGATATCATGTTGAACGGTACAGATCGAATATTTAAACTTTGAAAATAAAGATATACATTCATATTACAGATCAAAGTGCGCTATATATAATGCCGTAGCCTCACTCTGTAAATAATATCATCAACTTAGTTGAACTTGGGAATCATCTGAAAGTAATCTAATGGGCTGAGCCCACAAACCGCACAAGGCCCAAAACAATCAGGGCATGCGTGTTGTATAACATGTTGTGATGTGATCAAATGCTAATGATTATAAACTTTATTATTATCAACTTTATAATTATAAAGACTCTGATTGATTAAAAATTTCAATTATGATAATTTAGAAATCTTTATGAACTAGCATTTTTCTCACTCGTACATACAATGAGTTCTAAAAAAAAAAAATAAGAATACTATTTCCCTTTTTAGGCCTGCTTGTAGTTTAAACAATCAATTGATAATTATAAACAGTATCCATTTATAAGCTACAAAAACGGTTAACTAACATGCTATAAACCGAAACAATGAGATTAAAAATCCCTCAACCAGAGCTAAACCATGTATTACTGTGGGTCCCACCTACTCCGGCCCCTCTTTTTTTTTGCTCAGATTTCAGAAGAATACATAAAATAGTTACAAAATTCATTCTTCCATTTTGCTATCATCTGCAGAAGCATCATTTTCTTGTGCGACACTACCAGAATCGGGTTCGGGTTTGGGTTCCCCACTGGAAGCAAGGGGCATCTCTACATCTTGAACCCCATTCTCTGTGGGACCCGTTTCGTCAGTACCATTTTGGTCGTCAGGTTCCTCAACTGGTCTGTATTGGTTCATCATTTGCATCTGAAAGACGGAAAATGAAGAAAAGATTTAAGGTCATATGGTACATACACATGGCAAGCTCGGGTTATAGAACAATTCGCCAAATTGTAAAGAATAAACACCATTTCTTGTCAAATTTTTAAAGCTTTTTTGTGACACTGTTAATCGATCAAAATCAACGGCAAAAGCTTTGCAGGTGTTATTTTGTAGGCCCATAATATGCATATTACAGATCGACCCTAAACCATATCTATGCCTCCGGTCGATCAGTCTATGGTAATATGCATATTACAGATCGACCTATACTTTGGATCCATATCTATGTTTTCAAAATCCAATCAGTCGATCTGAACCTTTCAATGTGATCTCCATATGGACCATATCATTGTAGTTGGAGACCAAATTTTACATTTTTTAGAATTTTTCTACTATTTTTATTGGTAGAAATTCACTAATTTAGGATGGTCCAGAATCATAAGATCAAATGATTTTCTATCTAAAAAAATAGAAAAAAAAATAAAAAATGTACAATTTGGTCTCCAACTATATTTTCATTCGGAGATCAGGCTGGACGGTTCACATCAACTGTTGGGACATTGAAAAGGAAGATATGAATCCATAGTATGAACCAATCTGTAATATGCATATTACCATAGCCTCACTCAAAAAGGACAGCATGACTAAAACATGGTCTTCTTGTGTCGATTAAGCACAAGCTTATAGAACAATTTTTGAAGCTATTTTGTGACACTTACCATTATTCGATCAAAATCATGCTACGGCCAGGGGCTATAATCGATCAAAACTTTTCCAGGTGTTATTTTGGAGAAAAAGAAAAAAAAAAAGGACATGACTGAAGCATCAGAAAGTACCTGATAGAGCTCATGCATCCTGAAACTGACAAGCTGATCCATATCCTCAACCCCCTCTACAAACCGCACCATGCCTGTTACTCCAACCGGCCGATCTGTGAAAGGTGTGGTCTCTTGCAAGTTCAGAGCGAGCTTGTCTGGCCTCTGTAATAAGAGCCTGAAGGTGGGCTGTAACTCGAAGCACTGCTCAAAAAGGGCCCGCCGGCAGAAGACATACAGCCCCAGCCGTGCACGGGACATGGCCACAATCAATCGGCGGACATCACGCAAGTGTCCTACGAACCGGCTACGCACCAAGGAAAGCAGGATGAAGTCGTTTTGTTGCCCCTGGAACTTGTCTACAGTGGCCACCTGGTTTTTAGTATTTGCACAGTTAAAAGTTGCAGTCACATGAAATTATTCAAGCAAGCAAAGCATTACAATGTTGGTATATAAAAATAAGAGTCGAGATATGAGCAAATAATAAGCCTTGATTGACCCTCACTAATACTAAACTAAAAATCACTTTGCCCTATTTATCAGTAGTATTCAGATGTGAAATTACATCATATCAAGGCAACCAAAAGCTAAATAAAGAAATATAAACTGCAACAAAACGAGACCAACTATCATAATAATTTAATAGTAAACTAAATAAGAACAAATGAAAGTAAGAAATAAAAAGCAAGTGCAGTACCTTGCTAGGGGGTTCAATTCCATACGCTTTGCACCTTCTACTGATAACATCACGGATCAGTAGCTTCTGTCCATTATAAGTCGTCAAAATAGAAATCTTTGATGCTGGGTACCCGAGTGAGCGCATGTAAATGTAAACACTGACTATATATTCCGCCTCCCCTACATTCTGATAAAACCAAGGAGATGGTGCTGACTCACCTTTCCCCATGAAATCCGGCACATCCACCAGTTGATACTCATATGAGAACCCGGCATTGGCCTTCTGAAACATTGCCTCCTCACGCACATAAGGTAAATCTCCCAACTCCCGGTACCGCCAATTGTAAAATTTTGCAATTGTCGGCGGGGCCCTACCTTGTGCATTCAGTTCAATGTATGGTACACCGAGTCTGACGAAGCGGGTGAATAAGGATTGATCCATGTGGCTGTACTTTTGGAATGCCATGTTTTTCACAACTGGATGTAGTTGGTGGTGGTCCCCAAAAATTATTAAAAATAAATTAAAAATTGAGTTCATGCTGATTAAAAATCACCATACAACATCTTGAATGATTTGACCCGTATTAGTCATGCATTTCATGTTTTTTGGATTTCACCAAAAAGGCCCATGAGAAACGGTTTTTGGATGACAAAACTTTTACTTTAACCCTTTAAAATTTGAAAAATAATTTATTACAAACCTTATTGCAAACCAGCTCGCGTAGTTCTTCATCGGACAAGACCAAAAGCTTCTTCGTCAGATCAGCACGCTTGTGAATTGCACCAATATTGCACTGTGTAGAGAGAGAATTATTTAATCCAGAATATAAAAATCTTGCAACTGCCAGTGCATGCACTGGTCATGAATTGTGCAATCCATATTATGGAACAAAACATTTCCTTTGCCGACATAAATTGAGCGGTCATATTTTTCTTTCCATTAGCATTGTTATATTATAGAAAATGAACCGAGGTCAAATGGGACCATATCAATCATTCTCTGTTAATTTTGTTTTCCTTCATATGACTGATATTTAAGGATAAGTTAAACCTTGGTTGACAAAGTTGTGCCAGTTGGTAAAAATCAAGCCTTGCACTAAGTTTGGTCTACATATTACCTGGTCGTAGGGTTGTTCATTGGATCCGGTTTATTTGGTTTTCAACCAAACCGACATATTTTGGATTAAATGATTCAGTTTTTCAGTTTAAATGGTTCGGTTTAATTAGTTGAATTTTTTACTTCAGTTTTTTATAATTGGTTCGGTTTAATCTCTCTTGTTTCAGTTTAATCAATTGTTATTCGGTTGACAAGTTTAATTCGGTTAGATTTTTGAAAACCGAATAAATTTTCTGTTTGACTATTTTTTTATTTTAACTGAATCGACCATTTGAACACCCTTAACTGGTGGGCCAATGCTGTGTGTACCAGAAAATGAATGATAACTTGATAAGTGCTCCATTGAGACTGAAAGACCATTACCTTAGGTACTTGCTTAAAGGCCAGGAGCTGAAAGGCCTGGAGGCGGGAGTAATGCGCAAGCAGCACATCAATTTCAAATCCCTCGTAGAACTGCAAACAGACGTCCCTTTTCGTTGGTGTACAGAGCACTATGGTGGCATTTTGCAACGACTGACACGTCAGCAACCAGTGGCCTCAGAAATCTTGAGATAAAAACAACTACCAACAATAAAAATTAGAGATAAGGCCTAAGGGCATTTTGTAAATTAGAAATTGCAAAAGTCGGAAGCATTTCTAAATTACAAGCAACCATGTTCTGAACGTCGGAATCGAAATCAGAATCATATATTTGACCGTGGAATCGGAATCGGACAAATTGGATCGGAAACTCGGATTTTTTAGGCAGAAGCATGTTTTGTACTAAATTTGTCAAATAATCTATTCCAACACTCATAATAATTAAATTTGGACGGATAACAATCAAATTTGCAGTGTATTATTTGAAAAAATAATATTTATCTAATTTATAAATTAAATAGATGATAAAAAACTGAATAAATTTACAAAAGACAAATAAAATATTTAATTTTAACTTTTACATTTTCATATTTTATTTTGTATATGCGTTAATTTATTTTCATAGAAAAAATTTATTTCATAAACAATTAATATTTTATTTTTACTCAAGTAAAAATAATAAATAAATAAAACAAACTGTCTCTATTTAATAACAATAAAATCATGCTATTATTAATAACCGGTCCTTGTTTTAGACAGTCTAAACACTAAAGTCTAAACATCCCTTTTTAATAAATCCAGGTTAATAACTGGTCCGCTCCTCCCTATTTAATAACATGTCTGGACATGGTCCACAATGAACCATGTTATATTTTCAAAACAGAACTGTACACCATATATAAACCAAGTCTATTCAATATTTAATAATGATTTAAGCTTTCTTCTTCATTCTGAATGGCGACTCCCCCAAATTCTTTCGACTGCCTTCCAAAAATAAAAAAATTGACTCAATTGAATTACCAAAACATTATGCTTTTGGTCTAGAGTCAAGAAAATGAGTGAAAATTCGGCCGATTGTGTCGATTTAGCACCGATTTTATCAATATCTGAGTTAACTCGGGAAAAATCGGATCGCCTTCGCCGATACAGTTCCGACTCGGCCGAGTCAACTCGTACTCGGCCAATTTTCCAAACCATGCAAGCAACCACATCGTCTGAACTCAAAAATCTCAAAATTACGTATTTCCCCCTCTGAAGTTCACAATATCATGCTTACCCCTCTAAATTTCAGAAACTCACTAATTTACTCAAAAAAATTCCACCAAAAAATAGATCATTAAGCTGTTCCCAAGGCTTTCTCATCTACATAAAACTAACATATAAAACCAGAACTCAACATATATACAAATCCTCTTTGTTTGACGAATCTCATTTGTATGTATCGAAAAAAAGGCTTATGAAAGCAAAACACAAGATCACATTTGAATACAAGGGTCAAGAGTTGGAATTTGAGAAATGTAAAATTAAAATTCACCAATACTGTAAAAATGATAGGTGTAATTTGTAGAAGAATATATTAATAGCACGTCAACTCATGCACTTTGGGGCAAGGATCAATAGTAATACACATTTGCATTAACAAAAAAATGCATAAAAAATGTAGTCTTTCTATTCACCTTCTAGTTGGGAGTTAACTCAAAAGATCAATCAAAAACTCCATAAGTCTCTTGCAATACAAGACGCATGATTCGTCAACTTGCTCTTCCATGGAATCCTCCTCTGATAACATAACCTTGGAATCCAGAATCTAAAATATAACAATGTAAAATTGTTCATCAGGTGTAATGCCTAAATTATAGCACTTGAACTTTAATGAGAAAAATAACTTAAATCAATGAGATAAAATGAGGTCCAAGGAACAGTTTACCTCTAAAAGTTCTTCGATTAGATTGCGAAGAAACCTCACTTCCAGCACAATAGCAGGGTTGAAATCCTCGCCTCCTTTCTTAGCATCTTTTGCTTCCCTTTTGGTCATTTTTTTCCATTTCTTTATCAAATAGGGGTTTTTGGCCGAAATTATTTTAGGTACCACAGTAAAAAATCGAAATTAAATGATTACCACCCTCCCCATGACTTTTTCAATACTACCACCCATGTGGACCCAGTTCGCACACCAAAATGGGTTGGTGCGCGGACTGAGCTGGGGCGCCAAATTAATTATTTTTGTTTTTATTTTTTTTGGTACGCGAACTGAGCTGGCGCACTAATATTTTTTCATTTTTTTTTAGTTCGGTTTTGAATTGTTTGAAATTTTTGAACTAAATTTTTTTTTCTGTTCCATTCTATTTTATTATGTGGTATTTAAAATTATATGTGCACATAATATTTGACGGTGAAATTGTAGAAAATAAAACCACTATTTTAACAAATAAAATTTTGGACTAAATTTGAACTAAAAATTACTACAACATATTATACGTACAATCTGAGCAGCGTTTTGTACTAAGTAAGTTGGTGCGCAAATTGCTACAAATTACACGCACAATTCGATCAACGTTTTATACTACAAATTATACGCAGAACAGAAAAAAAAAATTTAGTCCAAAAATTTCAAACAATTCAGAACAGAACAAAATATATATATTGGTGCGTCAGCTCAGTCCGCGCACCAAAAAATAAAAAACCAAAAAAAAAATGATAAAATAATAAATTTAGAGCGCCAGCTCAGTCCGTGCACCAACTTGGTGCGCCTCCCCAGTCCGCGCACCAATCCATTTTGGTGCACGAACTGGGTCGGCGTGGGTGGTAGTATTGAAAAAATCATGGAGAGGGTGATAATCATTTAATTTCGATTTTTCACTGTGGTAACTAAAACAATTTCAGGGTTTTGGAATAGCTCCATCTATTTAGGTTTAGAAAGGGTATGAGATGATCATTCGCATGCCGTGACCATCTCTTGACATTTTGGTCACGGCATGGCACGTCACGGCATGGCACGGCACGGGACCAAAATCACGGCGTGTTAGTTACAACACAACACGGCACGTATTTCCAGATCTACATGTCCAGGTGGTCACAGGTGTCCTGTTAGTGTAAATGTTACTGTAAAGGATAATTAATTTGATCTTTCATTCATCTAACACAGTATTAACTCCTTATTGAGGGGAGGCTCAAGGCCCAAATGAGGATTGATGATATAACACGTGAGAGAGAAGGCCCAAGCGGCCCATCACGAATTGAAGCTGGTTTTTCTCTCTTCGGTTCCTCTCGACCAGCGCGTCACCTCCACCTCCACCTCCTCTTCAAGCGCATCACCTCCGTCCGTTTATTTCATTTAATAATTAAGATTCATTTCATTTCCCACTTGTTAGCAAATAAATCTTAATCTTCTCTAAGGCACGTGCTTTTGTACCACGGTGCAGCACACAAATGGTAGGACAAAAGTGTCAGTGTTCACATTTTTATGATCACACTATTGTGAAACCCGAAATTTTATTAATTAAAAATATCGCTATTGGGGTATCATTTTAACGGAATTTCAAAATGTAGATAGGACGGGTCATAACCACCGCTAATAAAATTACCTGAACAGTAAAAAAAATCAAGGACAGTATACTCGTCATGTCCGACCGAAAAAAAAAAATCAGGGACGGGATAGATCGTCCCGTCCAATGAGACTTGGGTTTGATTTTAGTTCAAAAAGTGTGGTGAGACTTGTTTTTTTTTCTGCTGAGCAGCATGCTTCTTCTACCAAAGAAAAAGATGTTAGCTTGCGTGCGAGATTCTAATTTCAACACTAGATGACAACGTTTGACTGAAAAAAACAATCTTTTTTAGCCACGTCATCCTAGTCCGTTTGATCAAAGAATTGAAGGGTTCCGATCCGGCACAAACAACTAGCTATTTTCAAAAAACAACAATGTCAGTCAATGCTTCCATTTGCTTCCATTTATAGACTCCGCGTGTCAATGCATTAATTGACGGGTTTTTTTTTTCGGTCAGACGGGATAGATATTAACATCTCAGGTTTTTTTTTTTTTTTTTTGGGCGGACGGGATGAATATTAACGTCCCTTTGCTACTTAGTTAATTAGTTTGGATTTAGAATTTGAATTAGTGGGACGGGATAAACCACCGGCCTACCTACATTTCGAAATTTCGTCAAAATAATATCCAATAGCAATATTTTTTTTATTTTTTTTTTATTAATAAAAATTTCGGTTGTGAAACACAGTAATCCCTGAAAGCAGTTGTTGGTTTTGTCTGTCAAGCCCTGATGTGGAGTCTGATTTAATTATTAGCTCGGGGGAAAATTACTACTGCACCCTTGCTTGTTGAGAACCGTGTTTCGTACCAATCAAGCACAGCCCAAACACTATTATTTTGGGAAATAAACGAGTTGCTCTTCTCAAAGTACCAATGGAAATATAAGTTCAATTTTTGGAGCCAGATCCTAGTTAAATTCATTGGCACATTTGTTTATTATGATAATTGATTTCTTAAAAATTAAACCAGCACAAAATGTAAAGTGCTCTAAGCTTAGATATCCAATAGCACAAGACAATAAAGTACAATGAGGTTTATATGTTAAGGGTCTGTTCGTTTATCACGTAATTACACCGTATGAGAATTGACGGTGATGGGAACTCACTTTTGAAAAAATAGAGACCCATAGGTGCGAGTTGTACGGAAATAAATATGGAATGTATTGAAATGAATATGCAGTTGTACTGTGAGAATATTTATGAGAAATCTTAATTTATTTTAAAAATATGTATAATTATTTAATTTATTGTACACCATTACAACCTAGAAGCAACACATTTATTGCACAACTCCTATGCAACACCAGTTAATAGCTGGACATCACCCACATGCACCAATAATTTAGGGATTATGATTCAAATTTATTATTAATTTATTAATAGCGTGACACCACCCACTACATGCATCGATTATTAAATTTAGGGTTTAGATTTATTCCTTGGTTGTATAGCTTTGCAAACTTCAAAGTGATTCAAGGAGTGGCAAACTTGACTGGATCTAGCAGCACACATTATTATTTATTTATTTATATTTTTTTTTTGTAATGTGACAGTGGTTGTCGTTGTTTACATCTTGCACCAGAGTGCAACTCCAAACTCTAGTTACATCACTATTAAGTTACTACCATAAAACCGCAGCTCCTTCTAACAATGTTTCTCCCACAGTAGAGCTTTTTTGCAATTATTATTATTATTTTTAACTTCCTTTCATATGAAACAACACATTTGAAATGAATATTCGGTTGAAACAACACATTTTTAACTTCCTTTCATATTCCTTTCATTTGAAATGAATATTCAGTTGTACTGTGAGAATAATTATGGAAAATCTTAATTTATTTTATAAATATGTATATTTATTTTATTGTACACTATTACCAGCTAGAAGCAACACATTTTTTAATTAAGTTGGCACTTTATTTTCAGTAATCGTTTTTTTCTTTTGGTTATAGTTTATGTCAAAGTTACGTTAGAAATTAGTTTTTTTTTTTTTCCAATTCTTAGGTTCTAATTGGAGATTCAATATTTGTTAGCTATAATCGTTATTGGTTAATATGTTAGCTGCAGTTGTTACTGTTTCCAAAAAAATATGATTAAACTGACAGTCATAAAATTTTCCAACAGCTTTGTTATTGATTAAATAATTAATTAAAACAAAAAGTGCTAGGATCAAGACGGATCATTTAGTCTCACAAGCAAAAATAAAGTAGAAGGGAACTACTTGTATATACCCTAGATCTACTTTATCAAAGTCACATGTGAAGTTGATGGAAAGATGAGAGAGGAGAGAGAGTATATATATTAAAAAAAAGGAATCAGCGACTTGGGAAAACAAAAATAAAGTCTGAGTTAATAATTTTTTTTCCATCAAATTGAACTGAGTTGGGAACCGAAAAGGGAAATAAAAGAGAAAGAAGTGGGAACAAACATGTCATCCAAACAGATGCTGGAAAAATCATTGGGATGGACCAAAAATCCAACTAATTCCCACAATCTCATAGTCGGCCGAACATCGTTTGTTACGGAATTACACAGTATGAGAATTGACGGGATGCATGAGAACTCACTTTTAAAAAAGTGGAAACCCATAGGTGCAGATTGTATGAGACTAAATATGGAATGTGTTGAAATGAATATTAGATTGTATTGTGGGAATATTTATAGAAAATTTTAATTTATTTTAAAAATATGTATATTTATTTTATTGTACACACCATTACCAGCTAGAAGCAACACATTTTTTTTATCAAAGTTTATGTCAAAATTACGTCAGAAATTAGTTATTTTTTTCTTCCAATTATAATTGGAGATTCAATATTTGTTAGCTAGAATCGTTATTGATTAATATGTTAGCTAAAGTTGTTATTAATTATTTCCAAGAAATATGATTAAACTGACAGTTATAAAATTTTCCAACAGCTTTGTTATTGATTAAATGATTAATTAAAACAAAAAGTGCTAGGATCTGGCCGGATCATTTAGTCTCACAAGCAAAAATAAAGTAGAAGGGAACTACTTATATATATCCTAGATTTTACGTTATCAAAGTCACATGTGAAGTAGATGGAAAGATGAGAGAGGAGAGAGAGTACATAAAAAAAAGGAATCAGCGACTTGAGAAAACAAAAATGAAGTCTGAGTTAACAATTTATTTTCTATCAAATTGAACTGAGTTGGGAACTGAAATGGAAAATAAAAGAGAAAGAAATGAGAATAAACATGTCATCCTAAAAGATGCTGGAAAAATCATTGAGATGGACCAAAAATATAACTAATTTCCACAATCCTATAGTCGGCCGAATAGGCTCTTAGGGTATGTTCATTTGTCAAGAGATTACACGGTATGAGAATTGACGGGATGAAAACTCACTTTTGAAAAAGTAGAAACCCATAGGTGCGGGTTGTACGAGAATAAATATGGAATGTGTTGAAATTAATATTCGGTTATACTGTGAAAATAGTTATGAAAAATCTTAATTTATTTTAAAAATATGTATATTTATTTTATTGTACATCATTACCAGCTAAAAGCAACAAATGACATTTATTGCACACCTCCCATGCAACACCAGTTAATAGCAGGACATCACCCACATGCACCAATAATTGAGGGATTATGATTCAAATTTGTTATTAATTTATTATTAACGTGACACCACCCACTACATGTATTGATTATTAAATTTAGGGTTTAGATTTATTCCTTGGTTGTATAGCTTTGCAAACTTCAAAGTGATTCAAAGAGTGGCAAACTTTGACTGGATCTAGCAGCACACATTATTATTATTATTATTATTTATTTATTTATATTTTTTTTGGAATGTTACAGTGGGTGTCCTTGTTTACATCTTGCACCAGAGGTGCAACTCCAAGCCCTAATTACATCACTGTTCAGTATTCAGTTACTACCATAAAACCACAGCTCCTAACAATGTTTCTCCCACAGTAGATCTTTTTGCAATTATTATTATTATTTTTAACTTCCTTTTAAATGAAAATTTAGGATGTTTTGAAGGATTACTATATTTTATCAATTTTGACATATATTAATTATTTTTTTTGAAAGTACATATTTATCTATATAAGTACTTGTACTATTCTAACAAAAGCTATTTATATATAGAGTAAGGCTACGGTGCTTTGCAAAGTAAACCCACCCCTTTACTTCGGGCCACTTTTTGGATTTTGAAAATCCAAACAACCGATCCGAACCGTTCAACATGTTCTAAATATTGAAATGTGCTTGGAGACCAAATTTTACATTTTTTGGAATTTGTTTACTATTTATTAAGCCACTTTGAAAATCGCTGATCCAATGGTGAACAGTAAAAACAGTAAAATTTTCTGGACCACTGGATCAGAAACTTTCAAAGTGGCTTAATAAATAGTAAAAAAATTCCAAAAAATGTAAAATTTGGTCTCCAAGCACATTTCAATATTTAGAACATGTTGAACGGTTCGGATCGGTTGTTTGGATTTTCAAAATCCAAAAAGTGGCCCGAAGTAAAGGGGTGGGTTTACTTTGCAAAGCACCGTAGCCTTACTCTATATATATATATATATATATGTATTCTCACATTTTAAAAAATGTACACCTCGCATTTACATAATATAATTTTTATAATTAAAACCATCTGCAGTTGTATGAAACTCGCATTATGATAAAAAGTAAACTGGACACGTCTGATTCGGACCCAACTGGACATTACAATGCTTCCTCTAGCAAATATTCTCTGCGTTATTATTTTTTGAAAATATTACCTGTGATATTCTCTCTGTCTGTTATTATTATTCCCTGCGATATTCCCTGCGTTATTATTTTTTGAAAATATTCCTCTAGCAAATATTCTCTCAGATCACTGAGGTTAATTAATTGCACGTAAGGCATAAGGTTTTAATCTTAGCTATGGAACTTGTGTATTGTGTTCTAGTGGGATATTGACAACACACTAGCTTTAGCTTTGCGTTATAAAATACAACTTTAATTATTTAAAATAAGTACTGTCATTTCGGGTAACGATATGACAGTTGGATTATAAGTAAATATTAAGCACCACGATTGAGGATTAAAGTTGGATTGTTGTTTCCGAGAAATAAAATTCTTTACTGACAATGTATAAAAAATAATTACGCTTGACGATTCAAAGTTGGCTCCGATTATTTTATTAATATCTTACATTAATAGAAAATACAAAAGTGTCCATGTTTTTTCAAAATTTATAAAAATACCCAAACCGTCAGGAATCTCAGCGGTCCATTTTCTTTCAGAACAGGAATCCTAGCGCTTCTGAAAAAATATAGACTGCTAAGAAATATGACAGTTCTATTATCATATCATTTTTTTATTTGACATTATTCGGCAGCGCCTAAATACATTTTATTTTTGTGATTGACATCATTCTACAGCGCCGAATGTTTGATTTGTGATTTTTCTTATTTAATTAGAAGATTTTTTTATTTTTTCTATTAAAATATTAGAAATATTTTATATTTTTTTAAATATATGGAATACTATAGAATTGAATTTACTAGAAGACTGTGACAAATAACTCGGATCAACATTTTTCAGTCGCAATTATTTGCAATTGTAAGAAAAATTAAAATATTTTTTTGTGTGTTACTGGAAAAAATTAAAATATTTTGGATCTAAGTTGTCAATCCCGGTTCAGAAGTCACTGCTATGTAAATAAAGAAAATAACATGGTCCTTCTAGTACATTCAAATTCTAAGGTACTCTATCAATTTCTCTAGAACTGATTTTAGGAAAATATTTAAATATTAAAAATATAAAATAGCTTTTATGGAAATAAATGAATTTACTAGAAGGACCATGATAATATACCTAGAAGTGATTTTTGAACCGGGATCAATAACTCACACCCAAAATATTTTTATTTTTTTCCAGTAATACACAAAGAAATACTTTAATTTTTCTTATAGCCGCTAACTGAAAAATGGTGATTCAGATTATTTGACGTAGTCTTCCTTGTAAATTCAATTCTATAGTATTCCATTTATTTTCAAAGAAATATAAATATATTTATAATATTTCAATAGAAAAGTTAAAACCATTATACTCATCTTCTATTTAATTAAAATAAAAAAAATCATAAATCATAAATTTCAGTATTCGACTCCCGTATGAGGTCAAATCAAAATAATTAGTTGTTGTTCGGCTCCCGCATTATGTCAAATAAAAAAAAAATCATGTAACAGAACGTACCATTATGTTTCTCGGTGGTCCATTTTCTTTTAAAACCGCCAAGAATTTTAGCGGTCCTGAAAGAAAATAGACCATTGAAAATCTCCAAATAGTATACATGACATGTTTTATTGTTTATTATTTATTAATTTAACATACTTTTAACATATATCTCCGGCTTTACTTGAAAAAATTTCAGAAAACATGATCAAAATGTTAAAATAATCACGGTCAAATAATTCATCCTCGTTTATTTTTTTTAAAATAAATTTGTTGGTAACCTGGTAGGTAATCAAAATGAAAGAAAGCTCAGGGTAAATATAACATCATTTAAACAAAGATGACAACATTTTCAACTTTTTTTTCCAATAAAGTTATAATATATGAAGTTCCAAATTAATGATGGAATATATACAAATTATAAAATAGAGTTTTACAACTTCCCACATCCCGTAACTTCTTGCAAACCTCCAGGATGATCGCACAACATCATATAGAAAATATTCTAAGATTTTCCTTGAATTTTACATGAAAATCTCAATTTTGAAAAAGGTCACTCCTACAATTATTTAGTCTTACTAGAGATACTGAAGAATTTGACGATATGGAGCAAGAATCGGGACAAATCGAGCCTGACGGAGATTGTGTGTTACGGACCACATTGGAAACTTAATTATTATTATTATTATATTATTAGTAATATTATTATTTAGTTGTGTTAAATTAAAAAATTATATATTTGCTTATAATAATTTATTATCACATCGTTTGAGCAAATTATAATTGCAATAGTCGTAATTATTGCAAGGACAAAAATAATTGAATATTGCAAATATATTGCCATGAAATTTTTTGTAACACTAAGAGCTAATATTCCATGAAAAAATTATTTTAATGCAACAAAATCGTACTCAAGAACCATTGACCTGTCACATCTAGATCTCATCTATCATTGACGAATCAGGCAAATTGAACTAAAAATCGCTGGCCATATTTGAAAATTTTAAAAATATTAATCCACACATCTACCATAGCTACGATTTTAATTAAAAGAAGAAATTTTGGATTGAATGTTACCAAGGCATCTTTTTTATGTTTTTTTACGTGTAGAAGTCTAAATTCATTTAGATACGTACTGGCCACACATAGATGTTGTGATTTTCTGATTGGTATTTATTTTCATCTTGAAAATATCATTTAAGGATACAAATCCACAGTAATCAATTCTTGATTTTGTTGTATGTTAATGTGTCATTCGCCAAAATTTACTAATATTTATCGTTTAATTAGTATGCTGCCCAATTGATGAAACTTTCTATAAAATATGAAGGTCAAGTTGTATTGATATGGAGGTCAATTGATGAAACTTTACTTAAAAATATTGATGAAATTTTTGGTTTATTATTCTATAATTGGTAATTAATCTTTTATTTTTTTTATCGAAATAACTTTTTCTGACTTTTTATTTACAATTTTACTTGGCAGTCAAGGTTTTTTTTTTTTAAAAGAATTTTTATTTATAATTTGGATTTAGAACCAATCTATTTTGATATCATTCATGGATATTGTTGAATAATTATTCTTTTCATTGGTCTATTTTATGAATATATATCATTTTGTATGATAATTATTTTTATTATCTTATAATATGTTCCCGTTGCAACACACGTGCAAGATACTAGTTTATTGTTAGTTATTTTCATGCACGGTTGTTCGATAAATGACAACTTTATATTATTTGTACGTACATCTTAAATGAAATATGTTAAAACCGAGTGTATGAAGATCTTGATGACAAAATTTTAATTAATTAACTAATTTTATTTTATTTTTAGAAGATATAACATTAGCACCGCCCATAGAAAATGAAAAATCTACCAATTGTTTCTCAAATTTAAAACTGCAGCAAAGCTTTCTATAGTCTATATATACCCACTCATACTGCTGCTCTATCAACCATTCCTAAGCAAAAAGATAAATTCACTTTCAACCCATCCCCCCGCAATTCAAAAAAAAGAAAAACAAAGACACTTCCCACAATCAGAAATACATGGCAGCAGCTGTGACCTCAGTGCTGGTAAAACTTGCTGATGTCTTGCTCGAGAAAGTTCGGGAAGTGCAGGAAGTGCGTGGGCAGATCGAACAGGTGCAGAAGGAGCTTCGCTTGATCCAAGCGCTGCTCAAAGATGTTGATTCCAAGTGTAACAGAAATAATGTGGTAACAGAGTGGCTGAACCAGGTCAGTGAAATTGCCAACAGAATAGAAACTGTAATTGATACCTTCCGGGTTAAGATTGAAGAAAACCGTGCAGAAAGTTCCAACTGGGTCGTCAGAAAAATTACCAAGGCAGGCAAAAACTATAAAAAGTACAAGCTCGGCCTGCATGACGACCTCGAAGATATCATAGAGGAACTCGATCGGCTTTACCGGCGCCGAACCGACTTGAGAATTGAGGATCTTGGTGCTCTTGATGATGTTGATGATCCAGAACCTTCTGATGATGTTGATGATCCAGAAGTTGTTGGCCTTGAGGATGACCAGGGAAAGATTATCAAGCAGCTGCTTGATAGCAGTATTTCAAGGCGCACGGTGCTCTCGATTGTGGGTACTGGCGGCCTCGGGAAGACCACCTTGGCCCAAAAAGTATACAAAAGGTGCATGTCCTTTCTTTTAAACGTTTTTTTATATATATAAAGCGGCTAAATTTTTGTGGAACAGTTAATTTATAACAAGAAAATTGCTAAATTCCAAACCAACAAGTTGTGAAGAACTCAACTGTCCAAATTTAGATTGTTGTCCTTTCTCAAGAAGTGATGATATATATTAAATTCTTCGATCGATCTAATCAGGCAAGGAAAAGAAAGATATTGTTATGAATTATTAGTAATCAATTACTTTGCATGTAATTCTTACCTAGAGCAAACCGGCACGTTTTGGTTAATAGAATTTACAAGATGGTAATAATATATGATTCCAAATGTTAAATTAGGCATGGTAAATTAGGCACAAAGACGTGGTTCAAACTTGAAAGATTCTTCTATTAACAATATATTTGTTACAAAATGTGGTCCTGGAAAAGATTTCCAATAAAATTCTCTCGTTCTGTTCCTTATTTTTCCTTGATGTAACACATTTTTTTTTGGTAAAAACAGTGATAAATTGGAGGGACAATTCGATTTTCGCGCATGGCAGTCCATTTCTCAAACGTACAATTTAAATGATCTCTTGAGAGAAATTCTTTACAAAGTTAAACCTCACATGGAAAACAAAAATCCACCCGTAACAGATAGGGATTTACCGGTGAAGCTAAAGAGCTCCTTGAGAGGCAAGAGATACTTAATTATTTTAGATGATGTGTGGGACATTAATCTTTGGGAGCAGTTGAAAATGGTATTACCCGATATGTACAATGCGAGCCGCGTGATCATTACTACCAGATCGCTTGATGTTGCCAAAGCAGCAGATTGCAACACAAAACCGTATAAGCCCCGTTACCTAAGTGAAGCCGAGGGTCTAGCTCTCCTGTTCAGAAACGCTTTTCAAGAACCTGTACAACCTGAGAATTACCCTCATCTCTTGGATGTGGCCAAAAGATTAACGAAAAAATGTGGTGGGCTACCCTTGGCGTTAATTGTGCTGGGTGGTATCCTCACAAGGAGGGACCGCAACTACACTGCCTGGAACACGGTGGACGAGACCATAGATTGGCACGACAAAGATGGGATACAGTGCTCGCAGGTCCTTGCCAGGAGTTATGAAGACTTGCCTCAACATCTCAAAGATTGTTTTCTTTATTTTGCTGCATTTCCTGAAGATTATAAGATTTCAGGACAGCACGTTACAAGAATGTGGATGGCTGAAGGATTCGTACCGAAAGATGGAGCAGGAACAATAGAGGACAGAGCTGAGAAATGCCTCCAAGAGCTCGTTGAAAGGTATATCTCTTTTCAATTTTATTTTTTATGGTACTTGTCACGTATATAAGAAATCCTGTTGTGTTTTTGGCCCAGCCCAGTCTCATCACATTCACACCAGATTTAATAACTCCCCTAAATTTAATCAATGCTCGGTACAGACATGATCTCCTTTTTACCTCCTTAATTCCCGCATGCATTCTCCCTAGTTTAAAAAAAAAAAAGCAATTTCCAATGATAATACCAAATAAATTTTATTTTACATAAGAATATTTGCACGAAAGTTAGTATCTTTTAATGCATAAAGGTCAAGGATTGTACCTCATAGAAATAATTTGTTAGAAATTCTCTAATCTCCAAATAGAAGTCTAAAAGAAAAGTCATGTTCAAGTAATTATGCAAACAGAAGCTTCTTTTAGATGTATATCTTAATTTGTTGCATCCATGTGCCACTTCGCGAGATAGTAAGTGTAGTGTGCTCAGTATGTAGAATGTTCCGGTTCTCGCTGAAAGGAATTGAAATTAAGTTTAACTTTAGAAAAAGACAACAATATATATATATATATATATATATATATATATATATATATATATAGGAAATTGCTAATATGCTATGCATAGTATAGAGGGCCTCTGTGCTACGGCTCAATATTTGAGTTTTCAAAATCCTAACGGTCGATCCGAACCGTTCAACATAATCTCCATATGAATATGTACTTGCAAACCAAATTTTATATTTTTTAGAATTTTTTTACTATTTTTTTAGATAGGTAGAAAATCATTTGATCTGAAAATTATGTACCATTCAGATCAAGTGTTTTTCTACCTATCTAAAAAATAGTAAAAAAATTCTAAAAAATGTAAAATTTGGTTTGCAAGTACATATTCATATGGAGATCATGTTGAACGGTTCGGATCGACCGTTAGGATTTTGAAAACTCAAATATTGAGCCGTAGCACGGAGGCCCTCTATGCTATGCATAGCACCGTAGCCAACTCCTATATATATATATATATTAGCAGCGGTTTTTGGCGACTTACGTATATCATCGTTAATTGTTGAAGAAATGGTGGAAACTCAATTACAAACTTTTAGGCAACAAATTATTTGTTACAAAAAGATTTAAAAATAGATATTTTGTTGTTTGTCAATGTTTCATAGAACTAGATATAACGTTGCATTATTGCCATGAACATAGTTATAAGTTTGATATAATATATTAGTATAGAAGGTTAATAAATTAATTTTAATGCATTTATTTTTTGACGTTTTTTGACCACTTGACTCTATGCAAAATTAATTTCAAAATTTACATTTTTTACATGTAGACGCATCACTCGTAAGGTAGACGGGTTTCAACGGTCGGATTCGTCGTTTGAAGCCGATCCGATGAGTTTTGGACTTGAGTTCACCAAGGGCTTGGTGAACTCAAGTCCAAAACTCATCGGATCGGCTTCAAACGACGAATCCGACCGTTGAAACCCGTCTACCTTACGAGTGATGCGTCTACATGCAAAAAATTAAAATTTTAAAATTAATTTTGCATAGAGTCAAGTGGTCAAAATTAGAAGGTTAATAAATTAATTTTAATGCATTCATTTTTTGACGTTTTTTGACCACTTGACTCTATGCAAAATTAATTTCAAAATTTTAATTTTTTGCATGTAGACGCATCACTCGTAAGGTAGACGGGTTTCAACGGTCGGATTCGTCGTTTGAAGCCGATCCGATGAGTTTTGGACTTGAGTTCACCAAGGGCTTGGTGAACTCGAGAGCACCCTAGTTCTACTCTATATATATATATATGAGTGAGGCTACGGTGCTATGCATAGCACCGTTTGGGTCCGTGCTATGGCTCAAAATTTGACTTTTCAAAATCCTAACGGTCGATCCAACCGTTCAATGTGATAACCATATGAATATGTACTTGCAAACTAAATTTTATATTTTTTCGAATTTTTTTACTATTTTTTTAGATAGATAGAATTTTGATGGTCCAGAATTTTCAGAAAACACTGATTTTTCTACCTATCTAAAAAAATAGTAAAAAAATTCGAAAAAATATAAAATTTACTTTGCAAGTACATATTCATATGGTTATCACATTCGTCAAAAAATAATGTAAATATATGGAGCATGCACTAGGTATATGCAGGTGTCAAGTACATGGGTGGCACTTAAGCTTTCCTTTGTCTAAACCAATATATTATATTAAAATTAATTTTTTACTAAGATTTTTTGAAAAAGATTACAATAATATATTCATATAGAGTTTAATTGTAACAAGGAAGAGATTTGCATACATACTAACCTAAATTAATTGGCTTACAAAATTAATAATAAAATAAATAAGGACGACACCTACATGGGCAATAACTAACAACATGTTTAGTTCGCATGAGGTGAAGAAAAAGGGATATGAGGTATGTTACTATTTTTTTCATCATCTTATTTAATTGATCTTGTCTTCTTCCGTTTCACTATAATTTGAAGAGTAAAAAAATAAACTTAAAAAATTACAGTAAGTTCTAAGAAAACCCTTACTCATCTATTAAATTTTCAATAATAAAAAAAACATAATAGTAGATCTACAAATCCATAAGTGACAAAAACAATTGAAAGAGTGAAGCACTAAGATAGTCCGAAATTTATTTATTTTAAAAACTAAAAACAAGTGCGTAAGTACTGGCTAATTAGCTTTGGTGATATATGTCTACAGATTTTTATTTTCAAAATGTCAATATACATAAATAATACTTCTATCCAGATTTCAAACTTGTAACTTCCCATACATCATTGTTTTTTGCTAATAGACTGTAAGCTAGTTTTCATATACTACAACAATATATTTATAATTTCGGGCAATGCTAAGGTAAGAGAAAATTTTGATTTTCACCATACTACGCTTTGCTTCAAAAAGAAGCTAATAAAGCAAAATATGGAGTTTTTGTCAAATTTTCTCAATATCTCTTAAAAAGTTTTACAACTTAAATTGGTAACGAGATGCCTAATATCACAAATTATGAGTAATGAGTTGTGAATTACACTACTACAAGTCATATTTTTGTAGATATTCTTTTGAACCATAAAACATAAAAGGAAATAAAACATAATGGGAAAACCATACCATGAAAAGGAAAAGTCATTCCTCCAAGAAATTTTATTTTAACAATAGAATCTCAAACAGAGCACTTTATTGCTATTCTAATAATTAACAGACAACTTTAAAATTTTAAAAATCATTTAAATTAAGCATATAGTAGTAACGTTATTCTCAATGGTCATATTAAGGTCTTCCTTTTCATTCATTCCATCATCAAAGAAAAATGTTATTTTTCCCCAAAAAAAATTATCTAAATAATTAGATAGCAGAGAAAATTTCAGTTCAAAAATTGAGTTATCTACTAATTTCTAACAACATAAAATATTGTAGGAAAATAATAACTTAATTTTTTCCAGTCAATATAATTTAAAAAAAAAGACGATTAATACATTTTATTTGTAACCAAAGCTAATTATATGGTAATTTCTTATTATTGTAAATTATGCTTTTCTTGATGTAATTCTCTATCCTATGAAACATTGTGAAAAACTTATTTTTGCTTTGATTGGATCATATTGTTTTTTTTTTTATTAAAGGGCTCCGTTACACTCTAGTATCTTTTAGATATTATTCCCGAGAATTGAATCTGTGCCCTCTTGAAAGAGAGAGGCGGGCTCGTGCCACTGCACTCAGCCCTTTATTCATTTATTTTTTTCAGATTGTCAAATATAAAAATTCAATTATACTTGCCTACAAAACTTCATTAAAATTAAAACTCCTGTACACAATTAATTAAATAGAGAGAAATTTTGAAGCTGAGAGAAATAGTTTGAATAATAAAACTGATTAAAAAATTTTAAATTATCTTTATTGAGTTCGAACTTGATAACTTGTAATAACCTAGCTATGTCAAAGAGAGAAAAGGCCAACCAGGGTTTTACCTTTACTTTAAGATTAAGTTTACTGCAATGAGACTCTACACAATTAATGAGGTATCAGAAGGTCAAAACAATTATTTTTAAATTTTTCTCTCACCTCACGTTTGCTTGACTCAAAATAGTTAGGGGTGTCAATGGCACCCTTTTATCCATTTACCCGATCCGTACCATATTCGATAAGACGGATATGTGTAAGATTTTTTTGCATAAATTTATCGGGTACGGATATAGGTATAGGTACGGGTAAAGATTTTTTTTTTATCTAAACGGGTAAGGGCACGGGTAATACCTATTCCGTATCTGTTATCCGATCGAGTAATTATAAAAAAAGTTATATATTATATATATTAATGAGCAATCAATATTCATTCTCCAACTACTTTTTGTAGTTGTGTTAGACTTAATTAACTATTAAAACACGTAAATAAATTCCAACAAATTCCAATAAAGTTAAGACTTTTAAACACACGCGCGTGCACACACAATGTGTTTTAATATTTTATTTAGTAAATAATAAAAATAATTATTATTTTAGCATTACCCATTATTTACCCGCTACCATTTCGTTATTCGACAATAAGAATAGGATAAAGGTAAGGTAATTCGTAGCGGGTAAGAGTTAGATATGAATAAGGATAATTTATAACGGGTACGGGTACAAAAATGCTTCCACCCAATTCTTATCGTACCCGTTGACGCTCCTAAAAATATTGTTGTTGATATCCGCACCACTCGGCACACGTATGCTAGGTTTACCAATAAATACATTGATCAACTATAACAAAGGCGTACAGTACGGAGCCTATCGACAAATATGTCCGTACTACTATCTAAATAACAAATTTTTGCCATTAGTATTATTTTTAGACTTTATATCTAAATGAAAGAGAACAGACATGTTCTTAATTAATTGCTTCACCGTCAAGCAATACCAACATTCTTAATTTTATCCATATAGAAAAATTTATAATGCAACTTAATAGAACCACTCAAAACAAATTTATATGCAACTTAATATATTAGCCGAGTAAGAATTTTTTTTAAAAATTCAGCATTTCGAGGTGCCTAAATATATTTTATATTTTTATCACTGCACCATCGGCTATATAAGCGGGACATCCTAAAGGAATACCTACCTATATAGCCAAGCGTTCATCATTTATATAAACTTCCTTTTTGGATCGATGAAAGATATATTCGAGCGTTCGTTATTTTTCATATTAATTTGACTTAAGAAATACCTACTTATTTATTAAAAAAATATTTCTATTCTTCTTTGATGTCAATTTATATGAAAACTACTGTTGTAGGTGCTTGATTCAAGTAACTAAAAAATCTTGGAACGGCTACTGCAAATACTGTAGTATGCACGATCTTCTACGGGATCTAGCTATCCGCAAAGCTAAGGATGAGAACTTTTTCACTGTATTCTCAAAAGAAGAAGATGTTAACAACCTAGCTGCTAGCAAGCCACACCGTGCGGCACTGCAATTTTGCACTCCCACGGAGGATGGCATTTATTCAGAAAACCCTCATTCTTTACTCTGTTTCGGTTTTGGGCTTTGGACCACATTTAATAATAGTGGCTTTGGACTACTAAATTATAGTGGCTTTAGATTACTTAGAGTGTTAACCTTGCAGAGTGTCAATATGGCCACATTTACTCGGAGACAGTGGCCGAAGGGCTTGATACACTTGAGGTACTTGGGGTTAAGAGGCTGCCGTATTCCACATGATATATTTAAGAAGTTTTCCTTCTATAATCTAGAAACCATGGATTTATCTGGATCGCGAGTAGATAGTAATGAAGACGAAGAAACACTAGATTTGTGTGATGTCGTAATCCCAACTCTAAGACATGTATATGGTGGCTTCTATTTGCGTTTACCAATAAAATGGGATAAGCATACAAATCTACAAACAATTATGGGTGTGAAGATACAGATGGAATCAGTTGTTGAATTAGGATTTTGTATCAACTTGCGTACGTTAGTGATTTACATTGAGGATGGTATAGATAATGAAAGGGCTATAAAAGAGTGGCAAAACCTCAAGAGTGTGCTGAGAAGGACAGAACAGTTGGTCCACCTCTCTATTGGAACATATGGGTTGCTACCATTTGGTGGCACAAAAGACTTACCTTGTCATGGGAAGATACAAAAACTAGTTCTGTAGGGAGAATGGGAAAGAAATATATGTGTTCCAAGTGTTGAGATGTTCCCAACAAACCTCACCAAATTGCAGCTCATAGATTCTAGACTCCAGGAAGATCCAATGCCCGTATTGGAGAGGCTGCAGAGCCTCAGGATACTTTATTTATATAGGTACTCATATGTGGGAACAGAGTTGATCTGTTCAACCGGAGGGTTTCCTAACCTCGAAAAACTGAAGCTTTCACAGCTGCGCAACCTACATCATTGGGAAATAAATGAGGGAGCTATGCCCATCCTTCGTCACCTCGAAATTGATTATTGTGGAAAGCTGCACGTACTTCCCGAGCTACAAAAGGTGCAGACTCTTCAAGAACTAACAGTTTATAGTCCCTCACGTGAGCTCTGGGAAGGTATGCAAATGCAAGGAAAAGATGTACACAAAATTAAGCATATCCCATCTGTGCGTATAAGGTAAAATCTCATGCATCTTTAATTTGTTGTAAGATTTTTTTACAGATTTAATTCGATTGTCATCATAACCCATCTAGATTTGTTCATATTACTTTGCATGGCTGCAAGACTTTATTTTCGATTGTCATCACTTTTTTATTATTTTTGTTGTAATTTATTTAACTACTCTTAATTATTGTATATGTGGATTTTGTTGAGCAGGTCCATCTACGGAAACAAAATGCAAGAAGAAGACATCACATAATCATACATATTCTCTCTCTGCTTAGAGATGAACGGTCAGATTTGAGTCTCATTATAATTTTATAAGTTCCCTTTTTTCAGTTTGTTGTTCCTGGGTTCAACTTTTCTTACTTGCCCGTTGTCATGGCTTCTAGGTTTAAGTTTCTATTATTATGTACTTTCAGTTTTTATATTACTTTGCATGGATACAAGACTTTATTTTCGATTGTCATCACCTTTTTATTTTATTTTTTTTGTATTTTAATTAACTACTCTTAATTATTGTATGGATTATGTTGAGCAGGGAATATTACGAAGAAGACACCACATAATCATACATATTCTCTCTCTGCTTAGAGACGAACGGTCAGATTTGAGTCTCATTATAATTTTTTAAGTTCCCTTTTTTCAGTTTGTTGTTCCCGGGCCGTTCAACTTTTCATACTTGCCCGTTGTCATGGTAATTGCTAGGTTTAATTTTCTATTATTATGTACTTTCAGTTTTTATAATTGTAATTGTACTCATTGCAAAGGAGGTAATTTTTTTATGATTATTTATCTGATTATTACAAGTAAAATAAGATAAATGTTGAATAATTTGTATATTTTGTTTAGCTTCTTTATAATTTCTTCCATTATTTTCTTAGTTTTAATCTCTATACATCCAAGTATTTGTTTAGAAATCATCTAAAAATATATGTATATCATTTGAATTCCAGTAATATTTGTTGACAGGATTTAAAATATTTGTATACTACTTTTTCACTATTTTTCCAATTATGAAGTTATCAGGAATTGATGCATGCCTCTGGGGACATAATTTGTATTTCTTATTTAAAGATGCAAAATTTATTGTTTAATCAAATGGATTTAATTACCCCCAAATAATCGAAAATTAATTACAAAAATGTACCAAATTAGTATAGTCGCTATAAATATATTGCTAAATCATTATTTTAATTTTTATGCTGAACTGAACTATCGAGAATTATAAGAAAATATTCCCAATTTCTATTGCTTTACAAGAATAATTTGAAATTACTGAAATTAATTTTTCAGTGAATTAATATGTTTTGGGTTCTCATTGATTATATTAGTTACAATTGTTACACTTATAATTTAAATATTGTTTCTTTCATATGCAACTTTTTATTGATTATTTTTTTTATGAAATGTTTTTCTTTATTTATATTTCCTGTCAAAAACAAGTACGCACATAATTCTTCTAACAAAATATCATTCCTACAATGAAAATACTGCTTACAAAATATAAGAAAATGTTTGCTGACGATATTCCACCAATAATCATTATTAATAAAATGTTTGTCACTATAATTAAAAAAAATAGCATAATCGGTGAATGTAATGCGAAATTTAACAACTTGTTATACTAGAGTCTAGCTTGTATTTCATAATTTGGCATTTATATATTATCTACATATTAAAAAAACTCTAGTGCACTTGATTTCTTGAACGTCCGATCTATTTTGGTACAAATATTAAAGCCCCTGCATTTTACCTCGAGCCCAATTGGTCAGGATTCTGATGTTAACTCAAAATTTAAGTTAACTCAGAGGATCCTGACCCCTTCGCGACGATGTTTGCCCATGATGTTTTGGATCATCTCATAAAATTGGAATAATATAATATAATTTCTGATGGATAAAATATGGAGTACGGTACTATGCATAGCGTACTTCAGTCTGTACTACGGATTTATATTTTTACTTTCATAGTCTAAATAGTCAATCCGAACCGATAATCATGGTCTCCATATGAAAATGTACTGAGTCCAAATTTTACATTTTTTTCAATTCTTTTTACTATTTTTTTAGATAGGGAGAGAATCACTACTTTTAGATGGTCATGAATCTTTAGATTAAGTGATTTTGTACGTATTTAAAAAAAATAGTAAAAAAAAATGTAAAATTTGACAGCCAAACACATTTTCATTTAGATATCATGTTGAGTGATATGTATCGAATGTTTGAACTTTGAAAATTAAAATATGCATCCATAATACAAACCAAAGTGCGCTATACATAATACCGTAGCCTCACTCTATAAATAATATCATCTAACTTAGTTGAACTTCTGAATCTATGTGAAAGTAATGTCGGAAATCAAATTTAAAAGTAATCTAATGGGCTGAGCCCACAAACCGCACAAGCCCAAAATAATAAGGGCCAGCCTGTTGTATAAGATGTTGTGCAACTGATACTCATGCTAATGCTTAACTTGCATTATCAACTTTATAATTATAAAGGCTCTGATTGATTCAAAATTTCAATTATGATAATTCTGAGTAACACCAAGCAATCACCCAATTCAGAAAGCTTTATTAACTAACATTTTCTTAACTCGTAGATAGAATGAGCTATTAAAAAATAAGAACATAAAATTTCCTGGTTAAGAAGAGTTCTTCCTTTTATTTTGGGCCTGCGTGTACTTTAAACAATCAATTGATAATTAAAAACAGTATCCATTTATACGCTATAAAAACAGCTAAATATTTGTGCACAGTATCTCAGCAATGCCTAAGTTACAACTAACAAGCTATAAAAGTTAAACCGAAATCAACAAGATTCAAAATACCCTCAACCGGAGCTAAATACAAGCACAAATCCTTGATATATCGTCTCACCCCAATCAAATTAAAAAAAAAAAAATTTAGTCGCATATTTTGTTTAGAAACTTAACCATGTATTGTTGTGGGTCCCACCTGCTCTGCGGCCCCCTCTTTTCTCTGCCCGAATTTCAGAAGAAGAAATAAAATAGTTACAAAATTCATTCTTCCATTTTGCTATCATCAGCAGAAGCATCGTCTTCTTGTGCGACATTACCAGAATCGGGTTCGGGTTCCCCACTGGAAGCAAGGGGCATCTCTACATCTTGAACCCGTTTTCTGTGGAAACCGCTTCGTCAGTACCATTTTGGTTGTCAGGTAACTCAACTGGTTTGTATTGCTTCATCATTTGCATCTGAAAAAAAAATGACGAAAAGATTCAAGGTCATATGGTACATAAACTGTTTGGATGTACATATTTAGTTTGCAAAAAATAGCAAAAAAATATAAAATTTAGTTTGCAAGTACATATTCATATGGTTATCACATTGAACGGTTGGATCGACCGTTAGGATTTTAAAAAGTATCATATTGAGCCGTAGTACACTAGCCATCCGTGCTATGCATAGCACCATAGGCTCACTCAAAAAAATCAACAAATGTAAAATTTGGTCTCCAAGTACATTTTAACTCAGAGATCAGGTTGAACGGTACACATTAACTGTTTGGATTTTGAAAATGAAGATATGAATCCCTAGTACGAACGATTTGTAATAGCGGGGCGAGGTGAGGTTCCTTTGTTGGAGAAACCTCCCTGGATTCACTGGATTGAATAGAGGATTAGCGGGGGAGGGTTTGGCAGGGAGATAAATATTCAGTGAAAATTGAGAGGAGGGAATCAAATTTTGACGAAAATTCAGAGAGGGGGAAATCAAAATTGAGATGGGATTTGGGCAAGCACAACAGAATGGGAAGGAAGAAAGTAGTGGGAGATGAAAAAAAATCTCCGAGTACATTGAGGCTGAGAGGAGAAGGGCGTTAGGAGTCACTGGGAGACCTATTCACAAACTCATATGCTCTAAGGTAATATAATATTTGTGTTTCAATTGGAGCCGTCTAATTATTATTGTGCATGAATATTAGAGGATCATGTACATTATCTAGGACCGGATCTAAACAGAAATTTTATGTTACCTCAAAGAATAGGGATTCCCTACTCATAGCTATTCAAAATGAATAAATCAGCACCGTTCTTCACTTATCGAATGTATGTACAGCAATACATATGAAAAAATATCAAAAAAAATATTTTTATTATTTTTACATCTTACATGGCCAAATAATACTTATACATGTCATTTTTATATACTTTCATCATTATATGCCCCTTCAAATTTAGAAAACATTCTAGGACCGTTCATTTTCACGCGGAAAATCAACGGTCGATCTGCAATGAAATCATTCCAAATATGATTTAAAATGATCAAGGGAGAACATCGAACGTAACCAACATAAAAGTTCATAAATTTTATTATGCATGAGCTTCCATCCAACACGAAGTGTTTATGGCCATATGATGCTTCGATTTTCGATCAACTAGATGGATGGGTAAATTAATGAGAAAAAGAACTTAAATCAATTAGATAAGATGAGGTCCAAAGAACATTTTACCTCTAAAACTTCTTTGACTATTAGATTGCAAAGAAACTTCACTTCCAGCACATTAGTGGGGTCGAAATCCTCCACTCCTTTCTTAGCATCTTGCTTTTCTTTTTGTCATTTTTTTCCATTTCTTTATCAAATGGGGGCTTTGGGACAGCTCCATCTGTTTAGGTTTAGAAAGGGCATGAGATGACCATCTCTCAACATTTTGGTCACGACATGACACGATTCGGGACCAAAATCACGGCGTGTTAGTCAAAGCACAGCACGGCACGTAATTCCAGCTCTACTGTCCTGGTGGTCACAGGTGTCAAGTGTAAATATTACTGTAAAAGATAATTAATTTTATCTTTCATTCATCTAACACAGTATTAACTCCTTATTGAGGGGAGGCTCAAGGCCCAAATGAGGATTGATGATATAAACGTGAGAGAGAAGGCCCAAGCGGCCCAGCCCGAATTGAAGCTGGTTTTACTCTCTTCGGTTCCTCTCGAGAAGTAGAACTTCAAATGGGAGATCCTCCTCCACCTCCGTCCGTTTATTTCATTTAATAATTAAGATTCATTTCATTTCCCACTTGTTAGTAATTAATTAATTGGTACTTGTACGAGTAAAACACGGTAGTGCTAGGTAAGTAAATTCCTTTTCCTTCTCTTTTTGTTACTGCAAATAAATCTTAATCTTCTCTAAGGTGCGTGCTTTTGTACCACGGTGCAGCACACAAATGGTAGGGACAAAAGTGTCAGTGTTCACATCTTTATGATCACACTGTTGTGAAACCCGAAATTTTTATTAATAAAAAATAAATAATAAAAATATCGCTATTGGGTATCATTTTGACGGAATTTCAAAATGTAGGTAGGATGGGTTGGTTTATCCCGTCTCACGGGACGGGTCATTTCACCCGTTCCACTAACTCATCCCCATTTGCTCTAACCACCGCTAATCAAATTACCTGAACAGTAAAAAAAATCAAGGACGGTATACTCGTCCGGTCAAACCGAAAAAAAAAAATCAGGGACGGAATAGATCGTCCCATCTAAGGAGACTTGGGTTTGATTTTAGTTCAAAAAGTGTGGTGAGACTTGTTTTCTTTTCTGCTGAGCAGCATGCTTCTTCTACCAAAGAAAATAAGTTAGCTTGCGTGCGAGATTCTAATTTCAACACTAAATGACAAAGTTTGACTGAAAAAAACAATATTTTTTAGCCATGTCATCCTGGTCCGTTGGATCAAAGAATTGAGGGTTCCGATCTGGCACAAACAACTAGCTATTTTCAGAAAACAACAATGTCAGTCAATGCTCCTGTTTGCTTCCATTTATAGACTCCGCGTGCCAATGCATTAATTGACGGGTTTTTTTTTTTCCAGTCGGATGGGATAGATATTAACATCCCAGGTTTTTTTTTTTTTTTTGGGCGAACGGGATGAATATTAACGTTCGTTTGCTACTTAGTTAATTAGTTTGGATTTAGGATTTAGATTAGTGGGACGGGATAAACCAACCCGTCCTACCTACATTTTGAAATTCTGTCAAAATAATATCCAATAACAATATTTTATTTATTTATTTTTTATTAATAAAAATTTCGGTTGTGAAACACCGTAAACCCTGAGAGCAGTTGTTGGTTTTGTCTGTCAAGCCCTGATGTGGAGTCTGATTTAATTATTAGCTCGGGGGAAAATTACTGCTGCACCCTTGCTTGTTGAGAACCGTGTTTCACTACTACAAAAACTGGCTTTGTACACTGCACATTGTACACGGATTTGGCAATTATATTAAAAACAGTGTACCAAACATGAGTTCAAAAGATCTGAACGATTTCTACACGGATAATTAGTTAACAATCAGTGTCGAATTATTAGAGAGAGCTACACGGTTTATTAGAAACCACAAATCCGTGTGTAAAGAGGTCCGTGTGCAAATAATTGAGAGAGCTACACGGTTTTTTGATACAAAGCCGTGTAGGAACATTACACACGGTTTTTTGATATATAGCCGTGTATAAATCTTATAATTGTACACGGCTTTATAAGTAAAAAGCCGTGTAGAAATAGGTAGAGAGCTACACGGATATATAACTTAATAGCCGTGTATAATAGTGTAGGGTTTTATTGTCTTCCCTTCCAGAGCGCCGTTTTGATCAAGTTTTTAGTTCATACATATCCAACTGAGCTTTTTATTTCTGCGAATTGATCGAGGCCAGCAGCTGAGATCTGAGATCTTTGAATTAAGTTTGTATTTTCTCCTCTCCATCTTTCTAAGGTTAGTAATATGTATTTAAATCATTTTCTTTCTCTAATTTTCTGTTATTTAGGCTTATTTAATTAGGTCATTTCATGCATATATTCTTGAATTCTTAATTTTAGATGTAATTAATTAGTGTATTGTGGTCCAATAACCGACATTTAGATGCTTTTAGGTCCATGCCCGTTCAAAATTAATCCAATAGGGATTAATTTTGGATAGTCCCCGTTTTGGGACTGCTCTTTGAATATTATGTCTCATTTAGGATGTGAACACATATTAGCGGGATTTAATTAGTATTTGAGGAAAGTTCGACAGTATTTTCCCTTATTGCTCCTACGAGTATGTGGTTCGTACGCATACTTGGGGAGTTAAGGGGAAATGCTGCCGAATTTTTCTCAAATACTAATTAAATCTCGCTAATATGTGTTCACATATGAGACATAATATTCAAAGAGTGGGTTAGGATTGTAAACCGGCCCTTTGTAAGCCCAAAATTTTGTACACGAAGGAGAATGTTGACCATGCATGATTAATTGATCAAATCATTTTTTTAATTTAATTTACAGATGGATCGAAGCTGGATGTATGAAATGCGGCGTGACAGTGAAGAATATTTGGTTCGCGTTGATGAGTTTATAAAATTTGCTGAGAGTTATAGAGTGAAGAAAAAAGAAGAAGACATTTTATGTCCTTGTAAAGATTGTAAAAATTTATTAAGATTTTTGGACATCGAAGAAATTAGAGCTCATTTGATTTGTCGGAGATTTAAGAAGAGATATACATGTTGGTTCATGCATGGTGAGAAATTTGGAGAAAGTAGTAGTGCCAATAAGGATTGTAATCGTGAACTGAATGATGAGAATGTTGGAATTTCTGATAATTTTGAACTTGATTGGAACGAGGATTATGAGAGTGCCGAATATTCTGATATTAACGTCGAACCCGAAAATGACAATGATGAGATGGAGAGGAATTTTGATGAAAATGTAGAACACGAGTTTACTGAAAATTTGGAGGATATGTTACGTGATGTGGAAGATGAAATTAGTGATAAAAATTATGATAAATTTCAAAATTTGTCTAATGAATCTAAGAAGCCGTTGTATCCCGGGTGTACCAAATTTACAAAACTGTCAGCTGTGTTGAAATTATTAAACTTAAAAGCAGACAATGGTTGGAGCGATAAGAGTTTCACGTCCTTATTACAGCTTTTAGGAGAAATGCTCCCAGATAACAACGAGTTACCCGGTACAACATATCAGGCAAAGAAGTTGATATGTCCAATGGGGTTGAAGATCGAAAGAATACATGCATGTCCGAATGACTGTGTATTGTATCGTAACGAGTACGAGGCCATGCATGTCTGTCCTAAATGCGGTGTTTCACGATATAAACGTCGTAAGGACCAGGACACTGATGATTGTAACGAGGACACAAGTGGCCGACCTCCGGCTAAGGTGTTGTGGTATTTGCCGATAATACCGAGATTCAAACGGTTGTTTGCGAATCCCAAAGATGCAAAATTATTGCGCTGGCACGAAGAAGAGCGCAAAAATGACGGTAAACTAAGGCACCCGGCTGATTCTCCTCAATGGAGAAACATTGACAGACATTTCAAAGAATTTGGTTCTGAACCGCGGAACCTTAGGATTGTGGTGAGCTCAGATGGAATGAGTCCGTTTGGAAGTATGAGCAGTCGGCACAGTACTTGGCCAGTTCTTTTATGCATCTACAATCTTCCTCCTTGGTTGTGCATGAAACGCAGATATATAATGATGTCATTACTAATCCAAGGACCCAGACAACCCGGAAATGACATAGATGTATATCTCGCACCATTAATCGAGGACCTCCAAAAATTGTGGCGTGATGGCATCCCGGTGTGGGATGCGTATATGAAAGAGACCTTTACCTTGCGGGCCATGGTGTTTTGCACCGTAAATGATTTCCCCGCGTACGGGAATTTGTCGGGTTACACTTGTAAAGGAGCAAAAGCGTGCCCGATCTGTGAAGATGACACGCAGGTGCTGAGGTTGAAAAATTGTCAAAAGAATGTATTCATGGGGCATCGTAGGTTTCTTCCTATTAATCACCCATATCGTAAGAAGAAGATGGCATTCAACGGGAAAATTGAGCTTGGAGTGGCTCGTCATCCATTAGACGGGGAGAGTGTCTTCGAACGGGTAAAAAACATTGATGTTGTTTTTGGAAAATGCGCCAAAGCACTACCGAAGAATATTTGGAAAAAGAGGTCCATATTTTGGGAGCTACCGTACTGGAAATATTTAGAAGTGAGGCATTGCCTAGATGTCATGCATGTCGAAAAAAATGTCTGTGACAGTTTAATTGGTTTATTATTGAACATTCCGGGGAAGACGAAAGATGGTATTAAAGTGAGAAAAGACATGGTAGAGATGGGAATACGACCCGAGCTCGCACCGCAGGAGAAAGGGAAGCGCACATACCTACCCCCCGCACTGTGCACAATGTCAAAGAAAGAGAAAACAAGCTTCTGTGAATGCCTCAATGGTATAAAAGTCCCATCAGGATATTCTTCGAATATTAAGAAGTTGGTGTCGATGAAGGACTTGAAACTGGTCGGTCTGAAATCTCACGACTGTCATGTTTTACTGACACATATAATTCCGGTTGCAATTCGGGGAATTTTACCAAAGCACGTTCGTCAAACCATTACGAAGCTTTGTTCTTTCTTCAATGCAATAAATTCCAAAGTGATAGACCCTCTAAAATTGGACTCTTTGCAAAAGGAGGTCGTCGTTACTCTTTGCCAACTTGAGATGTATTTTCCGCCATCTTTTTTCGATGTCATGGTTCACCTTGTTGTTCATCTTGTGAGAGAAATTAAGATTTGTGGTCCCGTGTTCCTTCGGTATATGTATCCATTCGAGAGATACATGGGCATCTTGAAAAAATACGTAAGGAACCGACATCGACCCGAAGGCAGCATTATAGAAGGATATTCTACGGAGGAGGTGATTGATTTTTGCACCAACTACTTGACCGGTGTGGATCCTATTGGCGTTCCAAAATCTCGATACGAGGGAAGGCTCCAAGGAGTCGGGACAATTGGGTTGAGAGCCGTAGTTGCTGATCTAAATGAACTACAAAAGGCACATTTTATTGTACTACAACACATGACAGATGTTGCTCCCTATATAGATGAGCACATGACAATCCTTCAACAACAAAACTACACGAGGAGTCAGAAGTGGCTTACTAACGAGCATAATCGTTCTTTTATAGGATGGCTGAAAGAAAGAGTGCAGTCACACCCCGTACCTGAAATTGTTAAACTGCTTGGCGAAGGACCCCAAATTGTTGTTAGAACATTCCAAGGATACGAGATTAACGGATATACATTTTATACTAAATCCCAGAGTGATAAGAGCACGATGCAAAACAGTGGGGTGACGTTGGTGGCGACCTCTCAAGAATTCAGTAGATCCGGAGATGGCCGGGCTGTAATAGCATCAAAGTCATATTATGGCGTTATTCAAGAAATTTGGGAGCTCATTTACAGTCCTCGCCTGAGCATTCCCGTGTTTCGGTGTCAATGGGTCGAAGACCGAGGTGTTAAAGTTGATAACGACGGGTTCACCCTCGTTGATTTAAACAGGGTTGGGCATGTTGATGATCCGTTTATACTCGCCAAGCAAGCCACCCAAGTCTTTTATGCCACTGACCCGAGTGATGCCAGGTTGAGCGTCGTCCTATCCGGAAAAAGAAGGATTGTCGGGGTAGAAAATGTCGTCGATGAAGAAGAGTACGACCAGTTCGACGAAGTACCTCCATTTTGTACCGATGTGCAAACTGAGGTAGCAACACTTGAAGGGGTAGACGAAGCTGACTACATGCGGTCCGACCACACTGAAGGATTATGGGCCGAGGGTACCGTTCAAATAGTGGAAAAAAGGAGAAAAAGGAAAAAAAAAGCATAATGTGTAATATTTATTTTGTTTAAGACCGTGTAGCTTTTAATATTGCAACTTTAGCTTGTAATATATCAAATAAAAAAATAAAAAAAAGAGGGAAAAAAAGAAAAAAGCATAATGTAGTAATAGTATTATCAAATATTATCAAATATTATCAAATATTAGTTTAATGCTTATAATGAAGGATTATGTTTAATGCTTATAATATTATCAAATATTAGTATTAGTTTTTGAAAATATTAGTTAAAACATTTAATAATAAAATACAATAAATATTAGTTAAAATATTAGTTTTCACTAAATATTAGTTATAATATTTAATATTAGTTAAAATATTTAATATTAGTTTACTGAACTTTACTGAACCTGGGACCCACCTGTCGGACCAATTTATACACGGACATTTAGCTAATAGTCCGTGTAGAAAGGCTAGAGAGCTACACGGCCTTTTAGCTATATGTCCGTGTAGAAAGGGTATTTGCACACGGCCTTTAGAGTAAAGTCCGTGTATAAAGGGTATTTGCACACGGCCTTTAAGTTAAAAGTCCGTGTATAATGAGAAAAACACTATTATTCGAAATCCTTCTCTTCCAAAATTTTCACAAGTCCGAAAAGAGAATAAACATCAGTTTCAAAAACCCTCACAGAGAAGATTTTGCTGAGCCTTCTCCGAGTTCTTCACCGCCTCCCCGCCTCGCCGCCTCACCACCTCGGTCTCTCTCCACCTCGGTCTCTCTCTCTCTAACCAGTGGTCTCTCTCACCCGTGGTTAGCTCTCTCTCTCTCGTTATTTTTCTTATTGGGTTTGAACCCGTTAGACATGGTTGGTATTTGTTATTTTTCTTATTGGTTAGCTCTCTCTCTCTCAACAAGCACATGATTAGTATTGAACCCGTTAGACATGATTAGTATTGAACCCGTTAGACATGATTAGTATTTTAGGTTAATTTGTGCTTGAATACATTGTAAGTGTACCATAATTATTGTGCTTGTACCATAATTTCAGCATTGTGCTTGTTGACATTGTGCTTGTAGCATATAACCTAGGTTATTTTAGCATATAATTTGTGCTTGAATACATGTCAAAAGTGTACCATAATTATTGTGCTTGTAGCATATAACCTAGGTTATTTTAGCATTGTACTTGTTGACATTGTACTTGTACCATAATTTTAGCATATAACCTAGGTTATTTTAGGTTAATTTGTGCTTGAATACATTGTGCTTGTACCATAATTATTGTAGGTTAATTCAAATAATCTAGGATATATGTCAACAAGTGATTGATTAATCTCTTGATGAATATAGGTTATATGTCAAAAGTTGGTTGATTAATCTAGGTTATATGTCAAATGATTTGATCTTTAATTTCATGCAGCACCATGTCGAATGAAAATGAGTACGAGGATATGATGGAAGAAGAGGAGCAGCAAGCTACTGCCTCGTCAGAAAGAAGGAGAAGAGGGCCTACAATGTGCACGAGCCATTCTGAGCAGACCCATCAAGAAATCTGGTTCACAGAAGACGGGCGTGCGCAGGGACCAAAACGGCAGAAATACTCAAATTGGTGTACGAGCTTCGTGAAGCAAAATGCGAGTATCCTGGTTGAGAGATGGGATCATTTCGAGGATAAGGTGAAGGACGCGTGGTGGAACACGGTGAAGGTAAAGTGCCTAACAACTCTTCTCTTGAATTTTCACTTATGTATGATCTATACTTAAATACACTAAATTTTTGTGTCAATCAGGCTCACTGGAACATCAAGAATGATGTTCCAAAGAAAACGACTTTGAAGATTATGAACAATGGTTGGAAGCAATACAAGAGTACGTTGAAGACGGACTTCATGGAGAAAGGGAAAAATCCGGTCGGCTACTACAAGTATCTAAAACAAGAGGACTGGGAGGCGTTTCAAGCTTTGAAGTCTACCGAAGAGTTCCAGGTATCTAACTCGTGCCAAATTTATGCTTATTCTTTCTCGATATGTACTTATCTTTCTAAAACTAACTGATCGTTATTGTCTTGTTTCTGTGAAGGCAAAGAGTGATACAGGCAGAAGGACCGTTGCCTTTAACAAGTATCCACACCATCTAGGGTCAGGTGGTTACGAGGGTAAGACGGCAGAATGGAGGAAAGTCCTGGACGAGAACAAGGATTCTGACTCACCCGTGGTTAGGATCCAAAATCCTAGGGGCAAAGATTGGGTCATGGGTAGAGCCGAGGTAACCGCTGACGGGAGGATAGTACTCCCAACGAATTTGCAAAGCGTGGCTCAAAGAATGGTAAGAGTCATTTATAACTCCGAAAGTACGTCAATTGTTCTTTTGCTTTAACTAATTCTTCTACTTTAACAGTTGGAAGTGGAGGAGGAGGTCAACTCGGGTGTCCGGAGTGTCGAACGACAAAATGATTCCTTGTCCGCAGCGCTCGAGAATCCAGAACACCCGGGTCGAGTAAGGGGTGTAGGGGTCTACAGGGGCTGGAAGGAGGTGTTCCGAGTGGAGGGAGAGAAACCTCGAAGAAAATCTCGTGCCAAGGTAAACAAAGACGAGATAGTTGCGCAGATACGCGCGGAGGTGAGCAAAGAGTACGACGCAAGGTTTGCTGAGATGGAAGCAATGTTGACACAAATTAGATCAGCAACTACGCAGCCATCCGAGCAACCACCTCCCATTTCGCCGGGAATTCGGCGAAGTAGTCAAGCATCCGGCACGTGGGGCGCCTTAGACGATTTGGATAATCTCAAGGTAATCAATACTTCTTCATAATCTAAAGGTATTTAAAACCTGTTTGCAACCTTGTTAGACAATATCGCATCACTAAAATAAACAACCTTCCTATAAATTTGCAGGACCCCAGAGCATGCGACCTCATCCTGCGGAATGGCAGTGTTTCTATGATCGTTGCTAAGGGCGTTGTACATCCACTCGCCAAAAGTGTACACAATACTCCGCTAAGACCCGACCATGCATGCGTGCAGGTTGAGTTAGTCGTGGATGGATGGCAGCGCGTACCCCTTCCTGTCCCTACCGACGACGCCTTTGTGCTTGATGACGCACGGATGTCATTTGTCCAATGGCCCAAGAGTCAGATTGTTTTGGATCAGGTAATCCATAAAAAAATTCATTTATTTTGTTACATTCAACTCATTCTTTTTGAAATACTAGAATAATACATCTATAACTTGATACAGACACGAGGAGATGATGTTACCGGTACGGCTCTCTCACCGGTACGTCAGGAGGTGGCTTGCGACGTCGCGCCTGACGCGCCACAATCACCGCCCCGTCCTATGGTCACAGAAGAAGAATACAGCCGTTTGCCCAATGATTTGCGCCTTCTCCACGACTACTTGATGACGGCGCCCGACGGCATGGAGGCTATCGTCATCCCTGTCCCACCTGGGATGTTTCTACACGAAGGCAGGGAGCTCCTGCTGTCGTTCAGAGACTTCAAGGACCTCTTCCACCACTCGTCATCCGACAAATGGCTCGATGTTTCACACATCACCATTTTCCTCATGTTAGTGATATTAAAATATTTTCATTATTGTATATAACTCAAATATATATTCTAATTACAATATGATGAGTTTTCAGGAAGCTAGTCCGACTCGGTGATGAGATGGTTGAAAGGAAGAACTTTTGCGTGTTTCTGGACCCCGAGAAAGTGAGTGGTACGGCAGCGACATATTATCCGGATATGGCTATCGAGTACATGTGTTCTGCGATGCATCATGCTAAGGCGGAGGAGAAGAAATTCATTCTCATGCCATACCACGAGGAGTTAGTTCTAATCTTAACTTATGTGTAGTTTATATTTTAATTAAAAAATTGTATAAAGGAATTAAAAGTTAAACATAAAAAAATGAAATCACACCATCAATCATAACAAATACTCGTGTCACTTTTATATGCTAAAGTACTATAATTCTTCTCCTCGATCCCACAGCAAACATTGGTGCTTGATTCTCATTGTGCCGTACCTAAATGTGGGCATAATTGTTGATTCTTGTAAGCCCAAAGGAAAGACCGCGTCTGCCAATTGCAAAGTTATCTTGCCTTTTGTGAATAAGTAAGCAATAATAATTCTATAGGTTTGCATTTCTTTCAATCATATCAAATTATACTTTTGCTAATTACATTCACTCACTTTTGTAAGGGCTTTTGTGAAATATATTAAAGAGGGAGGATCAGCTAGGACGGGCCCGGGCAAGAAAAGCAAGTTGAATTGGAAGTACTTGTTGGTGAGCACACTTTATGAGTTAGAAATTTCATATCTTGTTAAAAAAATTATTGTCATTCTAACAAATGCCGCTAAATGTAAATTTCAGAGCCCGCAACAGAAGGAGGGTTGGGAATGCGCTTATTACACGATGATATTCATGTTTGACTTTGTCGAAAGAATACAATTCGAATTCCCAAAAGCGGTATGTACTTCATATGAATTTCCTATATAATA
Organism: Carex littledalei; assembly: GCA_011114355.1. Classification (NCBI taxonomy): domain Eukaryota; kingdom Viridiplantae; phylum Streptophyta; class Magnoliopsida; order Poales; family Cyperaceae; genus Carex; species Carex littledalei. The sequence goes on from CM022080.1 coordinate 1,794,180, forward strand.
AGCAATTGATATCTACCTTTTCTGAAATACTAACTATTATAAAATTATAATTTTGTAGAATGTGACAAAGCAAGAACATTACTCTTGGGATCAGATCGACGATGTGCGGTGCATGTGGGCAAGGTGGTTTGCCATGGAATTTTGTAATTTTGTATAATTTGGTGTATATGAATATTGTATAATTTATTGCATATGGATTTCTGGCTAATATGGATTTATTGCTAATCTGGAAAATATGGATTTCTTGTTATATGAAATCTGGAAAATCTGGAATATATAGTTCTGTAACAAAAATGGCTAGCAAAACTGGAGGCTAGCCGAAAAACAAAAAATACAAAAAAAAAAAAAAATGTACTTTCTACACGGACATTTAACTAAAGTCCGTGTAGAAAAAAGATAGCTACACGGTCATTTAGTTAAATGTCCGTGTAGAAAGAGGAGAGCTACACGGACATTTAACTAAATGTCCGTGTAGAAAGAGTCAAGCTACACGGTTTTTTAGTTAAAAGTCCGTGTACAAAAAGAATCGTACACGGTTTTTTAGGTAATATCCGTGTAGCTCGGTAAATGGAGCGCGACACATTCTGGTCTTTGTACACGGCTGTTTGTGAAGTTATACGTGTAGAATCTTTAAAATTGTACACGGCCAAAAGTCCGTGTGTAGTTATTGAACTAATCGTACACCCTCGATTTAAACACGGTAGGAAATCCGTGTAGCTCTTCCTTTATTGTCCGTGTATAATCTCTTTTTTTGTAGTAGTGTTTCGTACCAATCAAGCCCAAACACTATTATTTTGGGAAATAAACGAGTTGCTCTTCTCAAAGTACCAATGGAAATATAAGTTTAATTTTTGAAGCCAGAACCTAGTCAAATTCATCGGCACATTTGTTTTTTTAAGATAATTGATTTCTTAAAAATTAAACCAGCACAAAATATAAAGTGCACTAAGCTTAGATATCCAATAGCACAAGACAATAAAGTACAATGAGGTTTATATATATATGTTAAGGGCCTGATCGTTTATCACGGAATTACACCGATGAGAATTGACGGTGATGAGAACTCACATTTCGAAAAATAGAAACCCATAGGTGCGGGTTGTACGGAAATAAATATGGAATGCGTTAAAATGAATATTCAGTTGTAATGTGAGAATATTTATGCGAAATCTTATTTTATTTTAAAAATATGTATAATTATTTAATTTATTGTACACCATTACTAGCTAGAACCTAGAAGCAACACATTTATTGCACACCTATGCAACACCAGTTAATAGCTGGACATCACCCACATGCACCAATAATTTATGGTTTACGATTCAAATTTATTATTAGCGTAACACCCCCGACCGACATGCATCGAATTATTAAATTTAGGGTTTAGATTTATTCCTTGGGTGTATAGCTTTGCAAACTTCAAAGTGAATCAAAGAGTGGCAAACTTGACTGGATCTAGCAGCACAGATTATTATTATTATTTATTTATTTATTTATTTATATTTTTTTTTTTGGAATGTGACAGTGGCTGTCGTTGTTTACATGTTGCACCAGAGGTGCAACTCCAAAACCTGCATGGTTACATCACTATTTAGTTACTATCATAAAACCGCAGCTCCTAACAATGTTTCTCCCACAGTAGAGATTTCTGCAATTATTATTATTATTTTTAACTTCCTTTCATAAGAAACAACACATTTGAAATGAATATTCGGCTGAAACAACACATTTTTAACTTCCTTTCATATTCCTTTCATTTGAAATGAATATTCGGTTGTACTATGAGAATAGTTATGGGAAATCTTAATTTATTTTAAAAATATGTCTATTTATTTTATGTACACCATTACCAGCTAGAAGCAACACATTTTTTAATTTAGTTGGCACTTTATTTTCAGTAATCGTTTTTTTCTTTTGGTTAAAGTTTATGTCAAAGTTACGTCAGAAATTAGTTTTTTTTTTTTCCAATTCTTAGGTTGTAATTGGAGATTCAATATTTGTTAGCTAGAATCGTTATTGGTTAATATGTTAGCTGCAGTTGTTACTGTTTCCAAAAAATATGATTAAACTGACAGTCATAAAATTTTCTAACAGCTTTGTTATTGATTAAATGATTAATTAAAACAAAAAGTGCTAGGATCCGGCCGGATCATTTAGTCTCACAAGCAAAAATAAAGTAGAAGGGAACTACTTATATATACCCTAGATCTACTTTATCAAAGTCACATGTGAATGGAAAGATGAGAGAGGAGAGAGAGTACATATAAAAAAAAAGGAATCAGCGACTTGGGAAAACAAAAATAAAGTCTGAGTTAATAATTTTTTTTCCATCAAATTGAACTGAGTTGGGAACCGAAATGGGAAATAAAAAGGAAAGAAGTGGGAATAAACATGTCATCCAAACATATGCTGAAAAATCATTGGGATGGACCAAAAATCCAACTAATTCCCACAATCTCATAGTCGGCCGAACATCGTTTGTTACGGGATTACACGGTATGAGAATTGACAGGATGTATGAGAACTCACTTTTAAAAAAGTGGAAACCCATAGGTGCAGATTGTACGGACTAAATATGGAATGTGTTGAAATGAATATTCGGTTGTACTGTGGGAATAGTTATAGAAAATCTTAATTTATTTTCAAAATATGTATATTTATTTTATTGTACACCATTACCAGGTAAAAGCAACACATTTTTTTTATCAAAGTTTATGTCAAAGTTACGTCAGAAATTAGTTTTTTTTTTGTTCAATTCTTAGGTTATAATTGGAGATTCAATATTTGTTAGCTAGAATCGTTATTGAATAATATGTTAGCTAAAGTTGTTATTATTTCCAAGAAATATGATTAAACTGACAGTTATAAAATTTTCCAACAGCTTTGTTATTGATTAAATGATTAATTAAAACAAAAGGTACTAGGATCCACAGCCGGATCATTTAGTCCCACAAACAAAAATAAAGTAGACGGGAACTACTTATATATATCCTAGATTTACGTTATCAAAGTCACATGTGAAGTAGATGGAAAGATGAGAGAGGAGAGTACATATAAAAGAAAAGGAATCAGCGACTTGAGAAAACAAAAATGAAGTCTAAGTTAACAATTTATTTTCTATCAAATTGAACGGAGTTGGGAACCAAAATGGAAAATAAAAGAGAAAGAAATGGAAATAAACATGTCATCCTAAAAGATGCTGGAAAAATCATTGAGATGGAAAAAAATATAACTAATTTTCACAATCCTATAGTCGGCAGAATAGGCTCTTAGGGCATGTTCGTTTGTCACGGGATTACACGGTATGAGAATTGACGTGGATGAAAATTCATTTTTGAAAAAGTGGAACCCATCAGTGCGTGTTGTACGGGAATAAATATGGAATGTGTTGAAATTAATATTCGGTTATACTGTGAAAATAGTTATGAAAAATCTTAATTTATTTTAAAAATATGTATATTTATTTTATTGTACATCATTACCAGCTAAAAGCAACAAATGACATTTATTGCACACCTAGATCCCATGCAACACCAGTTAATAGCTGGACATCACCCACATGCACCAATAATTTAGGGATTATGATTCAAATTTATTATTAATTTATTATTAGCGTGACACCACCCACTACATGCATCGATTATTAAATTTAGGGTTTAGATTTATTCCTTGGTTGTATAGCTTTGCAAACTTCAAAGTGATTCAAAGAGTGGCAAACTTGACTGGATCTAGCAGCACAGATTATTATTATTATTTATTTATTTATTTATATTTTTTTTGGAATGTGACAGTGGCTGTCGTTGTTTACATCTTGCACCAGAGGTGCAACTCCAAACCCTAGTTACATCACTATTCAGTTACTATCATAAAACCGCAGCTCCTTCTAACAATGTTTCTCCCACAGTAGGGATTTCTGCAATTATTATTATTATTTTTAACTTTCTTTTAAATGAAAATTTAGGATGTTTTGAAGGATTACTATATTTTATCAATTTTGACATATATTAATTATTTTTTTCTGAAAATACATATTTATCTATACAAGTACTTGTACTATTCTAACAAAAGCTATATATATATATATATATATATATATATATATTCTCATATTTTAAAAAATGTATGTCTCGCATTTACATTATATAATTTTTATAATTAAGACCATCTGCAGTTGTATGAAACTTGCATTATGATAAAAAGTAAACTGGACACATCTGGTTCGAACCCAACTGGACATTACAATGCTTCCTCTAGTAAATATTCCCAGCGTTATTATTTTTTGAAAATATTCTCTGTGATATTCTCTCTGTCTGTTACAGCTCACTCAGGTTAATTAATTGCACCTAAGACATAAGGTTTAATTTTAATCTTAGCTATGGAACTTGTGTACTGTGTTCTAGTGGCATATTGACAACACACTAGCTTATAAGTAAAATGTTAAGCACACTAGCTTTTCTTTATAAAATACAACTTTAATTATTTAAAATAAGTACTGTCATTTCGGGTGACGATATTGACAGTTGGCTTGCTTATAAGTAAATATTAAGCACCACGATTGAGGATTAAAGTTGGATTGCTGTTTCCGAGAAATAAAATTGATTATTGACAATGTACCAAAAATAATTACGCGTGACGATTGAAAGTTGGCTCCGATTTTTTTATTAATATATAACATTAAATTAAAAATTACAATAATGCATATTTTTTGAAAATTTAGACTGCTACGAAACATGGCGTTTCTATTATAATATCATTTTTTTTATTTGACATCATTCAACAGAGCCGAAATACATTTTATTGTTGTGATTTGATATCATTCGACAGCGCCGAACGTTTGATTTATGATTTTTCTTATTTACTTAACAGATTTTATGATTTTATGATTTTATGACTTTTGAACCGGAATCAATAACTCACATCCAAAATTTTTTTATTTTTTTTTCCGTAACACACAAAGAAATATTTTAATTGTTCTTACTACCGCAAAAAATACTGACTGAAAAATGATGATTCAAATTATTTGACGCAGTCTTTACAATAAATTCAATTCTATAGTATTCTATCTATTTTCAAAGAAAATATAAATACATTTATAATATTTCAATAGAAAAAATAAAACAATTATAACATCTTCTATTTAATTAAAATAAAAAAATCATAAATCATAATTTCATTGTTCGGCTCCTGTATGTTGTCAAATCAAAATAATTAATTGTTGTTTGACTCCCACATGATGTCAAATAAATCAAAAATCAGATTAATTATAACAGAACCGTTATGTTTCCCGGTGATCCATTTTCTTTCAAACCCACAAGAATTTCTGATAGTCCTGGAAAAACATGGACCGCTGATAATCTCCAAATAATATACGTAACATGTTTTATTGTTTATTGTTTATTAATTTAACATAGTTTTAACATGTCTCCTGCTTTTACTTGAATAAATTTAAGAAACCATGATCAAAATGTTAAAATAATCACGGTCAAATAATTCATCCTCGTTTATTTTTTTTAAATAAATTTGTAGGTAATCAAAATGAAAGGAAGCTCCGGGTAAATATAACATCATTTAAACGAAGATGACAAAATTTTCAACTTTTTTTTCAATGAAGTTAATATTTGAAGTTCCGAAATAATTGAGTGTTGTGCTCTATATCTCAGCACAAAAATAAATATTAATGTCAGTAGAACAAATGTTTATAGTAAAAAGTTGTTCCGCTGATGCTAGATATTTAGAATAATGAAAAGAAAAAACTATATTTTTGATTGAATTATCTTAATTTTACAATACATTTGTAAGTTCTATTTATAAAAGCTACTCAAAGAGCCGTTACACTCTTTTTTTCTATTGGTAAAAGTTGCATTGGCTTTGCTAAATGTACTTAGAACTTGCATCTCTAACATGTGAGCAACAAATGGCTATGTCATCAATTCACGAGTATTCAAATGTCTCTATTTTTATTCCTTCATTGTGCTTCTATTTTTCATAAAAAATACTAATTCAAAATTTAAAACTTAAGAAATCAAAATAAAACTGTTGGATATAATCTACATCATTTTATCTGTGCACGTGCAAAAAAATATGACATATCAAATTTATTTTTGTTGTCATCAAGAGCTTGTAAAAATATACTAATGTGGATAATTTATAGATGTTGATTTTTCAACTTAAATATAATGATTTTCTATGTGCCCATAGATAAAATAAAATGGATCAGGATTTTATTTTGACATTTATGCATTGAATTTTGAGTTACTAACGTTGGAAAATGAAAAAATTTAATTCACTCTCAACAACCCCCCCCCCCCCCCAACACACATTAAAAGAAAATGAAAAATGTACCAATTGTTTCTCAAATTTAAAACTGCAGCAAAGCTTTCTATAGTCTATATATACCCACTCATACTGCTGCTCTATCAACCATTCCAAAGCAAAAAGACCCCCCCCCCCCCCCCCCCCCCCCCAACAATTGAAAGAAAGAAAAACAAAGACACTTCCCAAAATCAGAAATACATGGCAGAAGCTGTGACATCTGTGCTGGAAAAGCTTGCTGCTGTCTTGCTCGAACAGGTGCAGGAAGTGCAGGCTGTGCGTGGGCAGATCGAACAGGTGCAAAAGGAGCTTCGCTTGATCCAAGCGCTGCTCAGAGATGTTGATTCCAAGTGTAACAGAAATAGTGTGGCAACAGAGTGGCTGAACCAGGTCAGAGAAATTGCCAACAGAATAGCTACTGTAATTGATACCTTCCGGGTTAAGATTGAAGAAAACCGTGCAGAAAGTTCCAACTGGTTCAGAAAAATGACAAAGGCTGTCAAAAGAAACTATAAAAAGTACAAGCTCGGCCTGCATGACGAGCTCGAAGATATCATAGAGGAACTCAATCGGCTTTACCAGCGCCGAACTGACTTGAGAATTGAGGATCTTGGTGCTCCTGATGATGTTGATGATCCAGAACCTTCTGATGATGTTGATGATCCAGAAGTTGTTGGCCTTGAGGACGACCAGGGAAAGATTATCGAGCAGCTGCTTGATAGCAGTATTTCAAGGCGCACGGTGCTCTCGATTGTGGGTACTGGCGGCCTCGGGAAGACCACCTTGGCCCAAAAAGTATACAAAAGGTGCATGTCCTTTCTTTAAAAGTTTTTTTTTTATATATAAAGCGGGTAAATTTTTGTGGAACAATTAATCTATAACAAAAATTGCTAAATTCCAAACCAACTAGTTGTGAAGAACTCAAACTGTCCAAATTTAGATTGTTGTCCTTTCTCAAGAAGTGATGATATTCAATTCTTCGATCTAATCAGGCAAGAAAAAGGAAGATATTGTTATGAATTATTAGTAATCAATTACTTTGCATGTAATTCTTACCTAGAGCAAACCTGCACTTTTTGGTTAATAGAATTTACAAGATGGTAATAATGACAACAAATTAGGCACAAAGACGTGGTTCAAACATGAAAGAGTCTTCTCTTAACAATATATTTGTTACAAAATGTGGTCCTGGAAATGATTTCCAATAAAATTCTCTCGTTCTGTTCCTTATTTTACCTTGATGTAACACATTTTTTTTGTTAAAAGCAGTGATAAATTGGAGCGACAATTCGATTTTCGCGCATGGCAGTCCATTTCTCAAACGTACAATTTAAATGATCTCTTGAGAGAAGTTCTTTACAAAGTTAAACCTAAAATGGAAAAAAAAAATCCACCCGTAACAGATAGGGATTTACCGGTGAAGCTAAAGAGCACCTTGAGAGGCAAGAGATATTTAATTATTTTAGATGATGTGTGGGACACTAAACTTTGGGGGCAATTGAAAATGGCATTACCCGATGTGTGCAACGCGAGCCGCGTGATCATTACCACCAGATCGCTTGATGTTGCCAAAGCAGCAGATTGCAACACAAAACCGTACAAGCTCCGTTACCTAAGTGATGCTGAGGGTCTAACTCTCCTATTCAGAAATGCTTTTCAACAACACGTTCAACCTGAGAGTTACCCTCATCTATTGGATGTCGCCAAAAGATTAACGAAAAAATGTGGTGGGCTACCCTTGGCGTTAGTTGTGCTGGGTGGTATCCTCACAAGGAGGGACCCCTACTACACTGACTGGAACACGGTGGATGAGACCATAGATTGGCACGACAAAGATGGGATACAGTGCTCGCAGGTCCTTGCCAGGAGTTATGAATGACTTGCCTCAACATCCTCAAAGATTGTTTTCTTTATTTTGCTGCATTTCCTGAAGATTATAAGATTTCAGGCACAGGCACGTTACAAGTATGTGGATGGCTGAAGAATTCGTACCGAAAGATGGAGGCAGGAACAATAGAGGACAGAGCTGAGAAATGCCTCCAAGAGCTCGTTAAAAGGTATATCTTTTTTCAATTATATTTTTTATGGTACTTGTCACGTATATTAGAAATCCAGTTGTGGTTTTGGCCCAGCCCAGTCTCATCATATTCACACCAGATTTAATAACTCACCAAATTCCTCTCTAAGGACTCCCCCTAAATTTAATCAATACCCGGTACAGACATGATCTCCTTTTTACCTCCTTAATTCCCGCATGCATTCTCCCCAGTTAAAAAAAAAAAAAAACAATTTCCAATGATAATATATACCAAATAAATTTTATTTTACATAAGAATATTTGCACCAAAGTTAGTATCTTTTAATGCATAAAGGTCAAGGATTGAACCTCATAGAAATAATTTGTTAGAAATTCTCTAATCTCCAAATAGAAGTCTATAAGAAAAGTCATGTTCAAGTAATTATGCAACCAGAAGCTTCTTTTAGATGTATATCTTAATTTGTTGCATCCATGTGCCATTTCGCGAGATAGTAAGTGTGCTCAGTATGTAGAATGTTCCGGTTCTTGCTGAAAGGAATTGAAATTAAGTTTAACTTTAGAAAAAGATAACAATATATATATATAGGAAATTGCTAATATGCTATGCATAGCATAGAGGGCCTCCGTGCTACGGCTCAATATTTGAGTTTTCAAAATTCTAACGGTCGATCCGAACCGTTCAACATAATCTTCATATGAATATGTACTTGCAAACTAAATTTTATATTTTTTAGAAATATTTACTATTTTTTTAGATAGGTACAAAATCATTTGATCTGAAAATTTTGTACCATTCAGCAATATATATATTTTTAGCAGCGGTTTTTGGCGACTTACGTATATCATCGTTAATTGTTGAAGAGAAATGGTGGAAACTCAATTACAAACTTTTAGGCAACAAATTATTTGTTACAAAAATATTTAAAAATATATATTTACAAGTGCGTAAGTACTGATTAATTAGCTTTGGTAATATGTCTATATATTTTTATCTTCAAAATGTCAACATACATAAATAATACTTCTATCCGTATTTCAAACTTGCAACTTTCTACATAGCCGATTTTTGTATACTACAACAAGTTAGTTTACTAAAAATCACATGTTGTTTTAACAATACACATATTTTTTATTTCGGGCAACGCTGAGGTAAGAGAAAATTTTGATTTTCATTATACTGCGCTTTGCTTCAAAAAGGAAGCTAATAAAGCAAAATATGGAGCTTTTGTCAAATTCGCTGAATATCGCTTAAAAATATTTAAATTTTAAATTGGTAACAAGACGCCTAATATCACGAACTGTGATTAATGAGTTGTGAATTATTTTAAAAGTCATATTTTTGTACATATTCTTTTGAATCATAAAACATAAAAGTAAGGAAATAAAAAATAATGGGAAAACCATATATACCATAAAAAAAAGCAAAAGTCATTACTCCTAGAAATTTTATTTTAACAATAGAATCTCAAACAGAGTTTTTAATGGACACTTTATTGCTATTCGAATAATTAACTGACAACTTTTGAAAATTCATATAAATTAAGCATAGTAGTAACTTTATTCTCAATGGTCATATTCAAGTTTTCATTTTCATTCACCGCTTCATTGACTTGAGTGGCTATAAATTTCATCATCAAAGCAAAATGTTATTTTTTCAAAAAAAAAATAATCTAAATAATTAGATAGCAGAGGAAATTTCAGTTCAAAATTTGAGTTATTTAATAATTCCTAACGACATAAAATATTGTATAAAATAATAACTTAATTTATTACAGTCAATATAATTTTAAAAAAGACGATTAAAATTTTATTTGTAACCAAATATTGTAATTTTTTATTATTGTAAATTATGCTTTTGTCGATGTAATTCTCTATCCTATGAAACATAGTGAAAAAAACTTAATTTTTGCTTTGATTGGATCAGATTATTATTTTTTTTATTAAAGAGCTTTGGTACACTCCAGTATCTTTTAGATACTATTCTCGAGAATTGAATATGTGCCGTTTTGAAAGAGAAAGGTGGGCTCGTACCAGTGCAGTAAGCCCTTTATTTTATTTTTTAGATTGTCAAACATTAATATTCAATTATACTTACCTACAAAACTTCATTAAAAATAAAACTTCCGTACACAATTAAATAGAAAGAAATTTTGAAGCTAAGAGAAACAGTTTGAATAATAAAACTGACTAAAAAAATTTAATTTATCTTTATTGAGTTCGAACTTAAGGAGAGAAAACAAGCACGAAGTTTCAAGCAATTTTCTGTGTTCAGCTGTAAAGGCCAACCAGGGTTTTGCCTTTACTTCAAGATTAAGTTTACTGCAATGAGACTCTACACAATTAATGAGGTATCAATTAAAGAAGGTCAAAACAATTATTTTAAAAATTTTCTCTCACCTCACGTTTGCTTGACTCAAAATAGTTAGGGGTGTCAATGGCACCCTTTTATTCATTTACCCGATCCGTACCGTATTCGATAAGATGGATATGCGTAAGATTTTTTTTTGCATAAACTTATCAGGTACAGATACAAGTATAGGTACGGGTACAGATATTTTTTTTTATCTAAACGGGTAAGACCTATTCCTAGGGGTGTAAACAGAGCCGGATCATCCGGCGGATATCCGCTCCGAATCTACATATAATACGAATTCGGATAATTCCGGATCCTTATCCGGATATTTTTTGCATATGGAGACATAGACCCGGATACGGATATGGATATTTCTTTGAGGGTATAAACGAAGCAGATATCCGCATATATCCGGATCCAAAATTTGATACTGTCGTTTGCAGTTCAAGATCCGACTTGTTGATCTTTAATGCTCCGGATGGAAGGTGCTTTATAAACTATCTCATCTTCACTTCAGTTTTGGTTGTGGGATAATACATATTCTTCTATTTTTCGCTGACCGACTTCCTCTTTTTCGGATGGAAGGACGCATGCACGTGGATTTTATTTATAAACCACAATTAAAAAAAAATATTAGGAAACCAACATGATTAATTTTTTTACAAAAACCTTAAGAATCGAAATGTCATTTCGGTCCGCTTTTTTTTATTCCCGGACCAAAATGGCATTTTGGTCCCTACTAGTTTCACAGCTTTTTAGATCAGCCGTTACAGAAAATCTATAAAGGGACCGGACCGAAATGCCATTTTGGTTCCGGTCAATTTTTTTTTTTTCCAAATCCGAAGCCTTAACGTAGTTAAAAAAACAAGTCCGGACCGAAATGGTATCTCGGTCCGTGGATGTTACACCAACGACTACACACGTTTGAAAAGTTGCGAAACTAGTAGGAACCGAAATGTCATTTCGGTCCGAGAAAAAAAAAGTAACAGACCGAAATGACATTTCGGTTCTTATGAATTTTGTAAAAAAAACAATAATCATGTTAATTTCCTAAATTTTTTTTAATTATGGTTTATAAAAAAAATCCACGTGCATGCGTCCTTCCAACCGAAAAAGAGGAAGTCCGTCAGCGAAAAATAGAAGGTGGATTATCCGTGTCCATCCAAAAAAGAGGAAGTCCTTCCAATCTCATCACATTCACACCAAATTTAATAACTCTTTTAATGCATAACACCTTGTTTTGATGGAGAGTAGAGGAAGGGAGGGAATGGAAAGAAAAGAAAACTTTCCATCGAATCGTGTTTGGTTGACAAAATTATGTCAGGAGGTGAAGGGTATAGGAGGTGAAAGGTTTAACCTTGTATCATTATAATCAATATAATCGGTTTCCCTCCCAATTTGAAGTGTAACGGATGGAAAGAAATTTTGTTGTAAATATTTTTAGAACAAAAAACACAAATGCCTAACTCTATATCTTACCTATATAATTCTCATACAAGTTTTTTGTCACAAACCTACAACAACCACCGAATTTCTTGTTAACCTTCTAATTTTAATCAACCAACCAAAAAATAAGACGGAAAGAAAATTAAATTTATTTTCCCTCATTAATCATCCAAACACAAAGAAGTTAAATATGTTAATTTTCATTTCTACTCCATTCCATTCACTTTTATTCTTCACTTTCCCTTCCTACCTCTACTCTTCATCCAAACAGGGTGTAAAGGTCAAGGATTGTAATTATCCTCGTAGGAATAATTTGTTAGAAATTCTCTCATCTCCAAATATAACATATAGTTATGAAGGATTCCGAAAGATAAGTCATATTAAGTAATTATGCAAACAGATACTTCTTTATATCTGTGTGTATATATATATCTTTGTTGCATCCTTGTGCCACTTCGTGAGACGAGATAGTAAATGTGCTTCAGTTGAAAGGAATTAAAAATAAGTTTTACTTTAGAAAAGGACAACAATATATTTTTTTTGAGGAGCGGTTTCATCGTTAATTGTTGAAGAAATAGTGGAAACTCAATTCCAAACTTTTAGGCAACAAATTATTAATTTGTGACAAAAAGATTTAGAAATAGATATTTTGTTCTTGTTTGTCAATGTTTCACAGAATTAGATATAACGTTGCATTATTGCCATGAACATGGTTATAAGTTTGATATCGACATATGTAGATATATGATCAAGTACATAGGTGGCACTTAAGCTTCCCTTTGTCTAAACCAATAATTCCTAACTGACAAAAAAAGATTAAAAGAGTGAAGCACTAAAATAGCCTGATATTTAAAAAAAAAAACTATAAACAAGTACGTAAGAATTAGCTTTGGTGATGTCTACAGCTTTTTATCTTCAAAATGTCAATATACATCTATAAATAATACTTCCATCTGGATTTCGAACTTGCAAATTCCCACACAACACTGTTTTTTGCTAATAGACGGAAAGTCGGTTTTCGTATACAAGTTAGTTTTAGTTAATTTACTGAAAATCACATGTTGTTTAACAACATATATATTTTTTATTTCGGGCAACGCTGAGGTAAGAGAAAATTTTGATTTTCACTGTACTGCACTTTGCTTCGAAAAGGAAGCTAATAAAGCAAAATATGGAGCATTTGTCAAATTTGCTCAATATTGCTGAAAAATGTTTAAATCTTAAATTGGTAAATAGACGCCTAATATCACGAACTGTGATTAATGAGTTGTGAATTACTTTAAAAGTCATATTTTTGTAGATATTCTTTTGAATCATAAAACATAAAAGTAAGGAAATAAAAATAATTGGGAAACCATATCATAAAAAATCAAAAGTCATTACTCCTAGAAATTTTATTTTAACAATAGCATCTCGAACAGAGTTTTTAGCGGACACTTTATTTCTATTCTAATAATTAACTGACCACTTTAAAATTAAAAGATTCATTTAAATTAAGCATAATAGTAAATTTATTCTCCATAGTCATATTAAAGTCTTTATTTTCATTCACCGCTTCATTGACTTGAGTGGCTATAAATTTCATAATGAGGGAAAAATGTTATTTTTTACCAAAAAAATTATCAAAATAATTAGATAACAGAGAAATTTCATCATCAAGGCAAAATGTTATTCTTCCCATGAAATGAATCTAAATAATTAGATAGCAGAGAAAATTTCAGTTCCAAAATTGAGTGATCTACTAATTTCTAACAACATAAAATATTGTAGAAAAATAATAACGTAATTTATTACAGTCAATATAATTTTAAAAAAGACGATTAAAATATTTTATTTGTAACCAAAGCTAAGATTGTAATTTCTTATTATTGCAAATTATGCTTTTGTCGATGTAATTCTCTATCCTCTGAAACATAATAAGAAAAAAAGAACTTGTTTTGCTTTGATTGGATCAGATTGTCAAACATATAAATTCAATTATACTTACCTACAAAACTTTAATAAAAATAAAACTTTCGTACACAATTAAAAAGAGAGAAATTTTGACGCTAAGAGAAACAGTTTGAATAATAAAACTGATTAAAAAATTTAAATTGATATTTATTGAGTTCGAACTTGAAAGCTATGTCAACGAGAGAAAATAAGCACAAAGTTCCAAGCAATTTTCTGTGTTGAGCCGTAAAAAAAAAAGTTTACTGCAATGTGTGACTCTACACAATTAATGAGGTATCAATTAAAAAATATTTCTCTCACCTCAACTTTGCTTGACTCAAATATTGCTGTAGATATCCGCACCACTTAGCACATCGTATGGTAGGTATACCAACAAAAATTAATTTAGCGGTTAAGAGAGCATTACTATGAGGTGTCAGGTAAAAATACATTGACTATAAGTCTATAACAAAGACGTACAATATGAAGCCTATTGACAAAAATTTCCGTACTACTATCTAAATAACAAATTATTGCCAAATTCTTAATTAATTGCTTCACCATCAAGCAATACTAACATCTTACTTTAAAAAAAAATTTATATGCAACTTAATATATTAGCCGAGTAAGAATTTTTAAAAATCATAATTTCAGCATTTCGAGGTGCCAAAATATATTTTATATTTCTATAACTGCACCATCGGCTATATATATAGCCAAGTGTTCATCATTTATATAAACTTTCTTTGGACGAAAGATATATTCGAGCGTTCATTATTTTTCATATTAATTTTGACTTAAGAAATACCAACTTATTCATAAACAAATATTTCCATTCTTCTTTGATGTCAATTTGTATGAAAAATACTGTTGTTGCAGGTACTTGATTCAAGTAACTGAAAAATCTTGGAACGACAATTGCAAATATTGCAGTATGCACGATCTTCTACGAGACCTGGCTATCCACGAAGCCAAGAATAAGAACTTCTTCACTGTATTCTCAAAAGAAGATGTTAACAACATAGCTGCCGGCGAGCCACACCGTGCGGCACTGCAATTTTGCACTCCCACGGTGGATGGCATTTATTCAGAAAACACTCGTTCTTTACTCTGTTTTGGTTTTGAGAAAAGATCATCTAATAATAGTGGCTTTGGACTACTAAATTATAGTGGCTTTAGACTACTTAGAGTGTTAACCTTGCAGAGTGTTGATATGACCACGTTTACTCGGAGACAGTGGCCAGAGGGCTTGAAACACTTGAGGTACTTGGGGTTAAGGGACTGCCGTATTCCACATGATATATTTAAGAAGTTTTCCTTCTATAATCTAGAAACCATTGATTTGAATGGATCGGAACTAGGTAATGACGAAAAAACACTAGATTTGTGTGATGTCGTAATCCCAACTCTAAGACATGTATATGGTAGCTGGCAAGTCCGATTACCATTAAAATGGGATAAGCATACAAATCTACAAACAATTATGAATGTGCGGATACAAATAGAATCAGTTGTTGAATTAGGATTTTGTATCAACTTGCGTACGTTAGTGATTTTCATTGAGGATGATCTAGATAATGAAAGGGTTATAAAGGAGTGGCAAAACCTCAAGAGTGTGCTGAGAAGGACAGAACAGTTGGTCCACCTCAGTATTAAAACAATAGGGTTGCTACCATTTGGTGGCACAAAAGACTTACCTTGTCATGGGAAGATACAAAAACTAGTTCTCTCGGGAAAATGGGAAAGAAATATATGTGTTCCAAGTGTTGAGATGTTCCCAACAAACCTCACCAAATTGTACCTCGTAGATTCTAAACTCCAGGAAGATCCAATGCCCATATTGGAGAGGCTGCAGAGCCTCAGGATACTTTCTTTAGATAGTCAGTCATATGTGGGAACAGAGTTGATCTGTTCAACCGGAGGGTTTCCTAACCTCGAAAAACTGAAGCTTAAATGGCTGCCCAACCTACATCATTGGGACATAAAAGAGGGAGCTATGCCCATCCTTCGTCACCTCGAAATTGGTTATTGTTTAAAGCTGCTCGTACTTCCTGAGCTACAAAAGGTGCAGACTCTTCAAGAACTAACAGTTTCTGATCCCTCACGTGAGCTGTGGGAAGGTATGCAAATGCAAGGAAAAGATGTACACAAAATTAAGCATATCCCATCTGTGCGTATAAGGTAAAATCTCATGCATCTTTAATTTGTTGTAAGATTTTTTTACAGATTTACTTTGATTGTCATCATAACCCATCTAGATTTGTTCATATTACTTTGCATGGCTGCAAGACTTTATTTTCGATTGTCATCACTTCTTTATTATTTTTGTTGTAATTTATTTAACTACTCTTAATTATTGTATGGATTATGTTGAGCAGGGAATATTGGTAACAATAAAAAGAGACTACACGGAAAAAAATGCAAGAAGAAGACATCACATAATCATACATATTCTCTCTCTGCTTAGAGACGAACGGTCAGATTTGAGTCTCATTATAATTTTATAAGTTCCCTTTTTTCAGTTTGATGTTCCCAAGCCGTTGTCATGGTTGCTCGGTTTAATTTTCTATTGTTATGTACTTTCATATTTTATAATTGTAATTGTACTCATTGCAAAGGAGTTAATTTTTTTTATGACCATTTATCTGATTGTTACAAGTAAAATAAGATAAATGCTGAATAATTAATTTGTATATTTTGTTAGCTTCTTTATAATTTCTTCCATTATTTTCTTAATTTCATCTAAAAATATATGTATATCATTTTGAATTCGAGTAATATTTGTTGACAGGATTTTTAAAATATTTGTATACTATTTTTTCACTAATTTTCCAATAATGAAGTTATCAGAAATTAATGCATGCTTTGGGACAGAATTTGTATTTCTTATTTTTAAGATACAGAATTTATTGTTTAATCAAATTGGGTTTAATTACTTCCTACATAATCAAAACTTAATTAAAAAAATATACTAATTAGTGTAGTTTGCTAAATTTGTTATTTTGAATATATTGCTAAATCATTCTCTTATTTTTTGTGCTGAACTGAACTATGAGAATTACAAGAAAATATTCCCAATTTCTATTGCTTTACAAGAATAATTTTAAATTACAGAAATTAATTTTTCAGTGAATTAAATAATGTTTCTGGTTCCCCACTGGATTATCTAACATTCAATTTATTGCATTAGATATTGTTGTTGACAAACGGATTTGCTAGCATTAAATATTTTGTTTGATAACATAAGATAAATGTTGTTTCAGACGGTCTCATAAAATCGGAATAATATAAGATAATTCTTGATGGATAAAATATGAAGTACAGTACTATGCATAGCGTTCTTCGGTCCGTACTACGGAAATACGGATTCATATTTTATATTTTGAAAGTCAATCCGAACCGTTAATCATGATCTTCATATAAAAATGTACTTGGAGTCCAAATTTTTCATTTTTTCGATTTTTTTTAATATATTTTTAGATAGGGAGAAAATCACTACTTTTGAATGGTCCAGAATCTTTAAATCAAGTGATTTTGTACATAATTAAAAAAAATAGTAAAAAAACAAAAAAAAATGTAAAATTTGGCATCCAAGCACATTTTTAGTTAGATATCACGTTGAAATCGAATATTTAAACTTTGAAAATAAAGATATACATTCATATTACGGATCAAAGTGCGCTATACATAATACCGTAGCCTCAATCTGTAAATAATATCATCAACTTAGTTGAACTTGGGAATCATCTGAAAGTAATGTCGGAAATCAAATTTAAAAGTAATCTAATGGGCTGAGCCCACAAACCGCACAAGGCCCAAAACAATCAGGGCCAGCGTGTTGTATAACATGTTGTGGTGTGAACAAATGCTAATGATTATAACCTTTATAATTATCAACTTTATAATTATAAAGGCTCTGATTGATTCAAAATTTCAATTATGATAATTCAGAAATCTTTATGAACTAGCATTTTTCTCACTCGTACATAGAATGAGTTCTAAAAAAAAAAATAAGAAAACTATTTCCCTTTTTAGGCCTGCTTGTACTTTAAACAATCAATTGATAATTAAAAACAGTATCAATTTATAAGCTACAAAAACGGTTAAATATTTGTGCACAGTATCTCAGCAATGCCTAACGTTAACTAACATGCTATAAACTGAAACAATGAGATTAAAAATCCCTCAACCGGAGCTAAACCATGTATTACTGTGGGTCCCACCTGCTCCGGCCCCTCTTTTTTCTGCTCAGATTTCAGAAGAATAAATAAAATAGTTACAAAATTCATTCTTCCATTTTGCTATCATCTGCAGAAGCATCATTTTCTTGTGCAACACTACCAGAATCGGGTTCGGGTTCGGGTTCGGGTTCGGGTTTGGGTTCCCCACTGGAAGCAAGGGGCATCTCTACATCTTGAACCCCATTCTCTGTGGGACCCGCTTCGTCAGTACCATTTTGGTTGTCAGGTTCCTCAACTGGTCTGTATTGGTTCATCATTTGCATCTGAAAGACAGAAAATGAAGAAAAGATTTAAGGTCATATGGTACATACACATGGCAAGCTCGGGTTATAGAACAATTCGCCAAATTGTAAAGAATAAACACCATTTCTTGTCAAATTTTTAAAGCTTTTTTGTGACACTGTTAATCAATCAAAATCAACGGCAAAAGCTTTGCAGGTGTTATTTTGTAGGCCCATAATATGCATATTACAGATTGACCCCAAACCATATCTATGCCTCCGGTCGATCAGTCTATGGTAATATGCATATTACAGATCGACCTATCCTTTGGATCCATATCTATGTTTTCAAAATCCAATCAGTCGATCTGAACCTTTCAATGTGATCTCCATATGGACCATATCAATGTAGTTGGAGACCAAATTTTACATTTTTTATAATTTTTCTACTATTTTTATAGGTAGAAATTCACTAATTTAGGATGGTCCAGAATCATAAGATCAAATGATTTTCTATCTAAAAAAATAGTACAAAAAAATAAAAAATGTACAATTTGGTCTCCAAGTACATTTTCATTCGGAGATCAGGCTGAACGGTTCACATCAACTGTTTGGACTTTGAAAACGAAGATATGAATCCATAGTATGAACCAATCTGTAATATGCATATTACCATAGCCTCACTCAAAAAGGACAGCATGACTAAAACATCGTCTTTGTGTCAATTAAGCACAGGTTATAGAACAATTTTTGAAGCTATTTTGTGACACTTACCATTATTCGATCAAATTCATGCTACGGCCAGGGGCTATAATCGATCAAAATTTACAGGTGTTATTTTGGAGAAAAAGAAAAAGAAAAAAAAAGGACAGCATGACTAAAGAGTCAGAAAGTACCTGATAGAGTTCATGCATTCTAAAACTAGCAAGCTGTTCCATATCCTCAACCCCCTCCACAAACCGCACCATGCCAGTTACTCCAACCGGCCGATCAGTAAAAGGTGTGGTCTCTTGCAAATTCAAACCGAGCTTATCTGGCCTCTGTAGTAGGAGTCTGAAGGTGGGTTGCAACTCAAAGCACTGCTCAAAAAGGGCCCGCCGGCAGAACACGTACAGCCCCAGTCGTGCACGCGACATGGCCACAATCAATCTACGGACGTCACGTAGGTGTCCCACGAACCGGGTCCGCACTAAGGAAAGCAGGATGAAGTCGTTTTGTTGCCCCTGGAACTTGTCTACAGTGGCCACCTGGTTTTTAATATTTGCACAGTTAAAAGTTGGGTTTGGTTGACAGTCACATGAAATTATTCAAGCAAGCGAAGCGTTACAATGTTGGTATATAAAAATAAGAGTCGAGATATGAGCAAATAATAAGCCTTGATCACTAATACTAAACTAAAAATCACTTTGCCCTATTTATCAGTAGTTTACATTCAGGTGTGAAATTACATCATATCAAGGCAACCAAAAGCTAAATAAAGAAATATAAATTGGAACAAAACGAGACCAACTATCATAATAATTTAATAGTAAACTAAATAAGAACAAATGAAAGTAAGAAATAAAAAGCAAGTGCAGTACCTTGCTAGGGGGTTCAATTCCATACGCTTTGCACCGTCTACTTATAACATCACGGATCAGTAGCTTCTGTCCATTATAAGTCGTCAGAATAGAAATCTTTGATGCTGGGTACCCGAGTGAGCGCATGTAAATGTAAACACTGACTATATATTCCGCCTCCCCTACATTCTGATAAAACCAAGGAGATGGTGCTGACTCACCTTTCCCCATGAAATCCGGCACATCCACCAGCTGATACTCATATGAGAACCCTGCATTCGCCTTCTGAAACATTGCCTCCTCACGCACATAAGGTAAGTCTCCCAACTCCCGGTACCGCCAATTGTACAATTTTGCAATTGTCGGCCGGGCCCTACCTTGTGCATTCAGTTCAATGTATGGTACACCGAGTCTGACAAAACGGGTGAATAAGGATTGATCCATGTGGCTGTACTTTTGGAATGCCATGTTTTTCACAACTGGAGGTAGTTGGTGGTGGTCCCCGATAAGAATGCATCTTTTGAGGCGTGCATGTCCGTCCTCTTGTCTCTGAAGTAGCATGGGTATAAAGGTTTCGATTTCAAGGATTTGTGCACTTTCTTCCATTAGTAGGTTGTCGTACTTGAACCCTAGCTGGAGAAAATCTTTTCTTTTTAAGGCTGCATGGGTGCAAGTCATGGCCACAATCTTTGCTTGTTTTGTCATTAGGTAGTTTGCCCGGTCGGCAGTTGATTTGAGAAGTTCAAATGCCCTGTGAAATAGTTGCATGAATTTAAGTGCATAAAAGTTACTTGAAATTGAGTTCATGCTGATTGATTAAAATCACCGTACTATGTCTTACTGTATGATTTGCAACCCGGTATAGTATGGTACTACTCAAAATGTGTTACAATTATTGTCAATGCCCAAAAGTGAAGACTCAAGTACTCTCATGTGTGCTTCTCTTGGAATATCACTTTGATTATTTAATTACACTTCAGTTCAATCAATTTATACCAGCTCGTGCTCAAAAACAATAAAAAACACAAAGAAAGTGTACCTGCACTCTTCCAACTCTTGAAACATGGTAGAGAGATGCCGAAAGCAACCCTTGGCAGCACGCATGTCCCGCTCAAACGACTCACCCGTAAAAACTTGTTCAGGAGCATTTTCAAAATATGCAGAGAATGGGAAGTGGTCCTTGACGAACTCCGCCTTGTCAGCATTGGAGGCTGACTCATTAAGGAACCGCTCCCAGCGCGAGTAAACATGAAGTAGCCAAAAGTAACTGGCCGCTTCGCAAGTGTGCGCTGAGTCGGGTGGGAGGCGTAGGGAGATTGCTAACCGCTCAACCTCACGTAGAAGCTCAAGGCGGCGCACGAGCATGGCATTTACACGACCTTGACGGCTGAAGTCAAGGTCGGTTGCAAGCTCTTGCTCTCCCTGACCCAGCCTGAGTAGGTATCTCGCCGGCACATCCCTCTAAAACAAATTCAAAGGAAACGAATTAGATGAACAGCTATAGTTCATATTGAACAACTCCATATAGGGGTGTTCATTGGGTTCGGTTTATTTGGTTTTCAACCGAACCGAAAAAGTTTGGGTTAAATGGTTCGGTTTTTCGGTTTAAATGGATTGGTTCAGTTGAATTTTTGAATTACTTTGGTTTTGATTTTTCAAAACCGAAAGACCGAACTGACCGAGTATGATTCAAATCCATGCTTTATATATACTGTATGTAATATCAACAACTTATATTTTGGTTTGGTTACTTTAGATCATCTACATATGGGAATTGAATAATGTATGTAATGTCAACAACTTATATATATAATTCATTTTTATTTTTATGATATTTAATGTATTTGTGTATGTATTGAGTTTTGACATTATAAAATTTAATCTCTTATTTCAGTTCAACCAAACAAACCAAAATTTACTTTGGTTAATTTGGTTCAGTTGTTCTTCGGTTGACAAGTTTAATTCGGTTGGTTTGGTTATATTTTTGAAAACCGAATAAAATTTTGGTTTAACTACTTTAATTCGGTTTTAACCGAACCAACCCAATGAACACCCCCAACTCCATAGACTCAGCGTACATGTTGACTGAAAATACAAGAAAGATAACTACCTGCATGATCTTCTCAAACAGATCATTCAAAGCTTGATTCGAGTGAGTGATGATCAGTGTCCTCTGAGAGGGGCAATTATGGTAGAGAACGTTCAATATCTGCACCGCTGTGTCAGTTTTACCAGTACCTGGTGGCCCCACAACCATGGTTAAACCAGGCTGAATCCCTGAAATGATGGCCCCTACCTGTAAAATTATGACTTCCTATTAGTAAAACCAATCTAGCTTCAAACAGGCAAATTTGGTGATTAGGTGATATGAAGTGTGCCATTCAAATTACTCCCAATTAAACCCTTAATCAGTGTTAATCTTATTAAAAGAAAGAGAAAAACTGATTACCTGTGTTGATGTAAACCTAACTGCGTTTTGCTTCGGCTTATCTTGAGGATATGGCCCGGGATCAGCTGGAATGTAAGCCTCAACAACTAGCTTCTCCTTTTGAAATATTATTCTCTTCATTACCTGGTTTTGAATTGCCTGGTAATGCAGTGGTATCTCTCTTTAATGAATCTGGTATTCTGATACGAAAAGGCGCACTTGGTTTAGTGATCTCTGTGCCATCCGATGTCACAAAGGAAACCTATAAATTACAAAAGGTGTGTTTGTCAATAAATTCCCCTCTCTATAGATACATTATTAAACAATTGGCAAATGTTGCAATTTTACCTCATGATTGGGGAAGCTCTCCCTCAAATGCTCGGCATCAAGAAAAGTATCCTTAAAATCAATCTTATCGAGTAAATCTGGCATATTAGCCCACTGTGCAGCTGACGGGTTTCCATACCCTAAAAATATGTTGTGCAACCACTCAGGCACTATACATGTCTCATTCATGAGATCTCTTATTGACTCCAAAATCGCCTTAAAATTATTCTCCTTCGGTTTTCGTCTCATCAATACATTAAAAGATCCATATATATCCTCAGAAGCATTATCAGTGGTATCAATGTAATATTGAGCTGGATCAAGAGCAACTGTTATGGTACGCATGTCACCTTTCGGCGGTTTCCATTCTTCCCTTTTTACCCTTCCCGTGAAATCATTCATGAGATTTCCTTCTTCGTCACGTATCTCAGTCACCTCACATCCACGCACAAATTGTAACCCTAATCGTTCCGGCACAGTAGATTTATCTGCCTCGTCAGCACTAAGAGGTTCAAAAGTCGGTTTAATTGAAAGGAGAAATAATACATCATGCTCTTTTAAACCGTCCCACTCTGACCGAATCTGGTGCCGGTAGCTAGCAACACTAAACGCCACCTCAGCTGTGACGGCTGCTGGTTTGACCTCTCCAATATTAGGTTGCTTCACTTCGGAAATTTTGAACTGCTTGACTGGGACTGCCATGCGGGACCAACCGCGAAATGCAGTTTCCCCTTCATTGTTTATGTATGCAAGGAGATGCGGCACGGCCTCTTGGATGTCTTCACGGATTTCATAAGTCGATTCGAGACGAAACAGGTTGAAGTTGCGTAGCAAATAGTCATGAAGGGTTAAAAACTGGAGATTTAGTTTTGGTAAGGCTAAGCAACCCTCACCAGAGTAGTTAATGCTTGGTACCAGGCTCTCATCCCACATTATTTGCTCGTTCGGGTAAAGTGGCATTGCATTTATTGCTTCTTTTTGAGATTGTCGTTTTTCAAAGAAGGAGACCATGACTTCCATCAGAAAATCACGTCTAGGGCTGCAAGGATCACCTTCTGAAATTAACTTGAGCTGTTCAGGAAAAAGATTGTTAGATAATCATGCAAATAAATAATTGTAATGCATTTGTTCTTTTACATGAAATTCTTTTTGTTTTAATTCATATTAATTGTGCATTTCATGTTTTTTTGGATTTCACCAAAAAGGCCTATGAGAAACGGTTTTTTCATGACACCTTTTACTTTAACCCTTTTGAAAAATAATTTATTACAAACCTTATTGCAAACCAGCTCGCGTAGTTCTTCATCAGACAAGACCAAAAGCTTCTTCGTCAGATCAGCACGTTTGTCAATTGCACCAATATTGCACTGTGAGAAGTCCCGCAACTGTGTAGAGATAGAGAGAGAGAGAGAGAGAGAAGAAAATTTCATTATTTAATCCAGAATCAAAAAATCTTGCAACTGGCAGTGCATGCACTGGTCATGAAT
Organism: Carex littledalei; assembly: GCA_011114355.1. Lineage (NCBI taxonomy): Eukaryota > Viridiplantae > Streptophyta > Magnoliopsida > Poales > Cyperaceae > Carex > Carex littledalei. The sequence goes on from CM022080.1 coordinate 1,818,524, forward strand.
TGTGCAATCCATACTATGAAACAAAACATTTCCTTTGCCAATATAAATTGAGCGGTCATATTTTTCTTTCCATTTGCATTTTGTTATATTATAGAATCAGGCTAAATAAATTGAATCACAGGTACGCAATTAAAATGAAGCGAGGTCAAATGGGACCATATACAATCTTTCTCTGTCATTTTTTTTTTCCTTCGTATAAAAGATACTTAAGGATAAATTAAAACCTGGTTGACAAAGTTTTGCCAGTATATAAAACTCAAGCCTGTATTAAAAAATCAAGCCTTGCAAAGTTTGGTCTACATATTATCTGGTAGTAGGGGTGTTCATTGGATTTGGTTTATTTGGTTTTCAACCAAACCGACAAATGGGACCATATAAATTGAATTTTTTACTTCAGTTTTTTATACTTGGTTCGGTTTAATCTCTCTTGTTTCAGTTCAATCAATTGTAATTCGGTTGACAAGTTTAATTCGGTTAGATTTTTTAAAACCAAGAAATTTTCGGTTTGACTATTTTAATTTGATTTTAACCGAATCGACCGTTTGAACACCCCTATATGGTAGGCCAATGCTGTGATTACCAGAAAATGAATGATAACTGCTCCACTGAGACTGAAAAACCATTACCTTAGGTACTTGCTTAAAGGCCAAGAGTTGAAAGGCCTGGAGGCGGTTGTAATGTGTAAGCAACACATCATCATCTGACAGCTGTGTGCCGAAATGATCATCAATCTCAAATCCCTCGTAGAACTGCAACAGGTCTACCAGCTGTGCAAAGAGACGTCCCTTTTCGTGGGTGTACAGAGCACTAAGGTGGCATTTTGCAACGACTGACACGTCAGCAACCAGTGGCCTCAGAAATCTGGTAGTGTTTTAGCATGTTGTTATCAGTAAAACACTTGTGACAATTCAAATCTTGACATAAAAACAACTATCAACAATAAAAATTAGAGATAAGGCCTAAGGGCATTTTGTAAATTAGAAATTGCAAAAGTCAGCAACATTTCTAAACTACAAGCAACCATATCGTCTTGAGATGTTTCTCCAAACCAAAAAGAAAGGGGGGGGATTTCATGTGTGCCCCTCAAAAATCTCAAAATTACGTATTTCCCCCCTCTGAAATTTATAATATCATATTTATCCCTCTAAATTTCAGAAACTCACTAATTTACTCAAAATATAAAACTAACATATAAAACCAGAACTCAACATACATATAAAACCCAATAATATAGATGATTAAGCTGTTCCCAAGGCTTTCTCATCTACATTAAACTAACATATAAAACCAGAACTCAACATACAAAACCTCTTTGTTTGACGATTCTCATTTGTATGTATTACCAAAACACATTATCACATTTGAATACAATACTGTTACCATCACCTTAACCTAAGGACAAGTTGTAATGTGAGAAATGTAGAGTAAAATTAAAATTCACCAATACTGTAAAAATGATAGGTGTAATTTGTAGAATAACATATTATATAGCACATCAACTTATGCACTGGTAATACAAATTTGCATTAAGAAAGAAATGCATCAAAATAAAGGCCTTCTATTCACCTTCTAGTTGGGAGTTGACTCAAAAGATCAATCAGAAACTCCATAAATCTCTCGCAGTACAAGACGCACGATTCGTCAACTTGCTCCTCCATGGAATCCTCCTCTGATAGCATAACCTTCGAATCCAGAATCTAAAATATATGAATGTAAAATTGTTCATCAGGTGTAATGCCCTAAATTATAGCACTTGAACTTTAATTAGGAAAAGAACTTAGATCAATTAGATAAGGTCTAAAGAACAGTTTACCTCTAAAAATTCTTCAATTAGATTGCGAAGAAACCTCACTTCGAGCACATTAGTAGGGTCGAAATCCTCGCCTCCTTTCTTAGCATCTTTTGCTTCTCTTTTTGTCATTTTCTTCCATTTCTTTATCAAATGGGGGTTTTGGGACAGCTCCATCTGTTTAGGTTTAGAAAGGGCGTGAGATGAATTCAATCTAGCAAGAGTTACCTTACTAATTTAAACTAAATTTACTAGTGAAGTATTACCAAGTACCTGAAATCGGCCAAAAGAGAGGGAATGCCACAACCGGAGGCTTACTAACTGCAGTACAGTTTCACTGACGATCTCATCCTCTAGACTCTGAAAAGCATTTATCATGAACAGAAGGTAATTTGTTTTCTCAGCCATGCTAAAGGCCCTTTGCTGCAACCAAGAAAAACAAAATTGAACAAGGTTAGGGAGATTGAGAGATAAGAAAAGCAAAAAAATGAATATATAAGAATTGCTTTGCATTTGAAGGAGAGAAGCATAGGCAATTGTTCTGTTCCTATGAAGTCTCATTAAGGGTTTAAATTACCAGTAAAAGTTTTGCAGTAATAAATACTAAATTAAACCTGAATTTTAACCAAAACAAAACTTGCCTCCATTATGTGAGTTAGTTCTGAAAATTGAAATTATACCTCAGGTGCAAATAAGACTAAATATACCCAAATTCACCTCAATGTACTCTTGCATTTGCAATTAAACAAAACTATCAAGTAATTTTCAATTTGTTTGGTTGAACCGAAATAAGAGAGATTAAACCAAATAAAATATAAAAAACCTAAGTAATTCAAAAATTCAACCGAACCGAACCATGTAAACCGAAACATTTAATCCAAAATTTGCCGGTTCAGTTGAAAACCAAATAAACTGAATACAATGAACACCCCTACTCAATTTAACCCAAAGTTTATACTGAATTAAACCAAAACAAAACTTGCCTCCATTACGTGAGTTAGTCCTTGAAATTGAAATTATACCTCAGGTGCGAACAAGACTAAATATACCCAAATTCACCTCAATGTACTATTATATTTGCAATCAAACACAAGATATGAAACATGACAAAAAGAGAAACACACACACCTCCTCCTTAAGCCGAAGAACTCTCCAGAGAAACCCCTTGAATGCCTCCTTATTGTCATGAAAACAAACCCAAGCAGCAACATTCTCTCGAAACTGCAACACAAAAGCAACAAAAGAATCAGTAACAGTAAATCTTCTGACATTACTGGTAAAAAAAAACTGTACAAGCAAAAACAAACCTTCTCATTAACCATGAGGATCATAGACATGACATGCTCGAAACTTGCCGAATCAGGATCGAAATTCGGCCAGAGATAGTTCTCCAAGTACTGACTCACTTCTAGAATCATAACTCGATGCAATGGCACAGTCTTTCGACCTCTGTCAGTGACCATCAGCTCAGTGTCATAAATCTCCTTCACGACCTCAGGCTTGAACTCGGTGTCAGTGACTGAGGGGCCCCAGTTTGCAGCGGCGACACGTGTCAGGCGGTCACGCTGGATCTCCGATAGGGTAATGGGCTGAGCAAGGGAGCCGATGGGAGGTGGCTTGTCGACCGGGAGAGGAGCCGGGGGTTCGCCGGACTGGACGGGAGGCGGAGGCGCAGGCTGGTCGATGGGGTACTCCGCCACGCGGTGGCGCCGGAAGTCGTAGACGCCGGTGCCGTAGACTTTCGGCATGGCTGGAGTCGGGGAAGGAGAGAGAGAGAGAGGTTAGGGGTTAGGGTTTGTAAATGGATTCTCTCTCTGCTAGTGAAGTAATAGAACTCTGGATCCTCTGAAGTAAATCAAATTTTGAAATTATATCCAGACCGTCAGATAAGAATCCGGACCAGTGGAATGCACTGGATCTCTTTATTATTCGTCCAAAATCAGATCTAACGGTAGGGATCTAAACTCAAATTTTGAGTTACTTTAGGTGATGTTCAGCTTCATCTCTCGGCTACGGCCACTGATGGGGTACAATGGCGGTACAAATCAGCGGCCCAGATTAAATCAGAGCTTGTTTACGGAGACTCTGATTTAGTGAAGAGATACTGTGTTTGGAGCTTGGCTACTATGCTTATATAAGCAAAAGCCCCCATATGCTTAAATGAGCATTTTTGCGTTTCCAATGTTCAAATGGTCGATCCGACCGTTCATTTTGTTCTCCATATTAATATGTGCTTGGAGACTAAATTTTACATTTTTCTGAATTTTTTTACTATTTATTAAGCCACTTTGAAAGTTTCTGATCTGGTGGTCCAGAATTTTGGAAACACTGTTTTTACTGTTCACCCAGATCAGCAATTTTCAAAGTGGCTTAATAAATAGTAAAAAAATTCAGAAAAATGTAAAATTTAGTCTCCAAGCACATATTAATATGGAGAACAAGATGAACGGTCGGATCGACCATTTGAACATTGGAAACGCAAAAATGAGTTATAAGCATATGGGGGCTTTTGCTTATATAAGCATAGTAGCCAAGCTCCTATGTTTGAAGCAAAAAAGATAAATCAGAGGTTTGGGTTGGAATTTCCGTGATTTTTATTTTTACCCAAAAAAAAAATATTTTAATATAAATAACCAGGTTTTTAAAAAAAATTTATTTCTACCCAAACCGCTAGGAATATTTGCGGTTCGAATTAAAAATTCGAACCGCTAGGATTCCTAGCGGTCCGAATTCTTAATTCAAACCGCTAGATTTTGAATTCTTAATTCGGACCGCTAGGATTCCTAGCGGTCCGAATCAAATATATAGCGGAATTCAAATTCTTAGTCTCTGAACACCGTATAAAGCTGGCCCCACCGAACACCGTATAAAGCTGTCTTTAGTCAAAGAATTTCTATTATATAAGATCTATTCTAGATCTTTTGTAGCACGTATAAAGTTGATTGAACCAACCGCAACTCTAAAGAAAAAAAATTTGAGAAAAAAATTCATAAATCTAATTAAATGAAGTACAATAAGTAATGATTAGATATCAAATTTTTTCACTTTGAATTTCACAAGCTATTTAATATTCACAAGTTATTTTTATATTTAAGTTTTAAACATGTGACTTCTTATACACATAGATTATTGTATTTGATCAAAGACTGATTTTTAAATCGAAATCATTAAACTGACATTTTTTTTATGATGATTTATGCAACAACTTTCCGGATCATGTGTGTCTTCTACCAAAGCCCTTTTATACTTTTAAAATCCAGCTAATAATATATGAACTATAAAATTTGATACAATGTTTGTTGCTTATCAAACAACTTAGAAGTCTTTATATTTAATGATGGAATATCAATAATATTTAAATTACATAAAACATGATACACAGTCAATTTAAGTCTAGCTAACAATACGTCTATTAACTTTTTATTTTAAAAATATTAAAAATTTATATTGCAAAATATCTATTGTTCAGATCCCAACAACAACCAAAATTATATTGCACCGTAGCCAACCCCTTTATATGTGCTACAAAAGATCTAGAATAGATCTTATATAATAGAAATTCTTTGACTAAAGACAGCTTTATACGGTGTTCGGTGGGGCCAGCTTTATACGGTGTTCAGAGACTAAGAATTTGAATTCCGCTATATATTTGATTCGGACCGCTAGGAATTCTAGCGGTCCGAATTAAGAATTCAAAATCTAGCGGTTTGAATTAAGAATTCGGACCGCTAGGAATCCTAGCGGTTCGAATTTTTAATTCGAACCGCAAATATTCCTAGCGGTTTGGGTAGAAATAAAAATCTTTTAGAAACCTGGTTATTTATATTAAAATATTTTTTTTTTTGGGTAAAAATAAAAATCACGGTGGAATTTTGATATCTTTTTTTTAGAGAATCCTCCTAATTAATTTATTTTTTAAAATGAATTTGTTGGTAGTTAATCGCCTGACAACATTCAAAAAATAATATTTTTTTGTGTAATTACAAAAATACTTTCTACTTTTATATTTATAAATTAATTAATGGAAGCTCTTGGTAAATGTAACATTTTGCAAAAGAAGGGGAAAAGGTTTCATTTTTTTTACAATTAAGATATAAGAATTCAGTTCCAAAGCAACTGAGTGCTGAGTGGTACATGTGAGCACAAAAATATATTTGTATAAAAATATTCATGGTATAAAAACAAAGTCAGTTCATGTTCATCGTGTTTCATATTTTACATCTCTGTTTTCAAAATTCAAATTGTCGATCCAAACTGTTTAACCGTCTCTGAAAAAATAAATTACAAGTCAGCAGTTACAGGACAATTAAATTCCACTAGAAATTCAAAATGAAAAAAATGATCAAATCTTTTCTTGTCGGTCATTGCCAACAATCACTGATACTATACATATCAGTGAATGCATTAAAATTAATTTATAAATTTAGAGACATATCATGTAAATTTTAAAATAAATTTTTACTGTACATACAAGATGGGGCATTAAAATCGTTAGTGGGACCCACCAGTCGGTGACAGCAGGACTAGTCTGGGAATCCAGTCGGCGCGCTTTGGAAAGAATTTTCCTTTATTTTGCATATCAAACCCTTATATAAAATAATGTTTTGTTTTCATCCTTAGCAGATCAAATCCTGTAATTTCAATTTTTCTCGGCAATATATATATATATATATTATCGTCTGTCTTTTTATTTTCAATCACAAGCCTAATATTATAATAATTATGCGATTGTATAAAATAATTTTTTTGTTAGAATGTACTAAATTAAAAATTATTATATAATAGTTTTAATGAACATCTAAGCAAAATTTATTATTTTTACGTACCGGTATCGTATAATTTAAGAAATATTAATTTTGTAACGGTTTTTTATGTTTGTCTTGAAATATCTCTAGTACAATTATATATAATAAGTTCAAGTTATATATGTATAAAGTTGGACTATACTTGTAAAACAATTAATATCACAATTTTGACAATTTTTTTTCTGGTTTTTACTAGTTTTCGCTGAATAATTAATTTTGTAAGCAAATAAGAAAGAGAAAAAAAAAGTTAAAGGGTGTATTAAATATAATAAAAAGTAAAGGGTTAAATAAGAAATTGAATAACTTAAAATTTTAAGGGTGTATGATAAATTAATTTTTTTTTGTCAAGCTCTTCAACTAAGCATCATTATAAACTTTTCAAATTAAAAAAAAATTATCTTAAAAGTAAAACAATCATTTTCAATTTAATTAAGAAAGAAGTAGTCGCTACCAATGACTATGATTTATTCTTGGAAGAAAATGAGGTTCCAATAATGGCAACAATTTGATAATAGAGACAATGAGCTAGGCTTCAATAACTATGGCATTAATTGAGACAAGCCTGCTCCCGGTCCACCATAGACCAGTAAAATCATGAACCAAATTTAATGAAGTTTATTTAATGTTTTTATTTTATTTATTATAGCATGTTTCTTAAGTTGAATATACAGCTTAGCATTTAATTAACACTTTGATCTGTGAAAAAAGTATGATTATAATATTTTGCAGGTGAACTTGAAGGAATTTATTTGATATCTTTTAATAAATCAAATTAAAATTGGAGATTTCATTGCCACCATTTTTATTTTTATTAATTTTTTTTAGAAGAGGTTGGGAACACTTCAGGACCTACTCTGGTTCGATGGGTTTAATCACCGTCGATTTGCTTTAAGATTCATGCGGAACGCTTTAAATTTCGTGTGTGTTTGTTTCAATTTTTCGTGCGTACAAATCTTAAATTAGATCGGACGGTCATCATGCTCGTTGAACCTAAAAGTAGGTCCGATGGGCATCGGACCTACTCCATTCTCGGTTGGGAATCAATTCACCCAATTGTCAAAAAATAATAAAAGGATATTTTTGTGAGTTTTGCTACCAAAAGATGAATATCTATTAAAAATGTTCAATTTTTATCTGACAAATTTATAAAATTAATTTTGTATTCATCAAATTCTTAATGCAAACAAGTATTTTATTTGAAACACCAAATTTATATAAGATTAACACTTTTATCTGTGAAAAAAGTATGATTATAATATTTTGCAGTGAACTTGAAGGAATCTGTTTGATATCTTTTAATAAATCAAATTAAAATTGGAGATTTCAATGCCACCATTTTTATTTTTATTAATATTTTTTAGAAGAGGTTGGGAATCAATCCACCCAATTGTCAAAAAAAAAAAAAAATAGTTTTGTGAGTTTTGCTACCAAAAGATGAATATCTATTAAAAATGTTCAATTTTTATCTGACAAATTTATAAAATTAATTTTGTATTCATCAAATTCTTAATGCAAACAAGTATTTTATTTGAAACACCAAATTTATATAAGAGTAATTTTTTTAATATGTGTTTTTTTTCTGGTAAATTATTCAAATAAAAGTTCCAATAAATTTACATAAACCATACTTTTCTTGAGATGGAGGGATTCTCTTCATATCTTTTTCCAAAAAGAAACCCTTTTAAATTATTATTTTTGACCTAGAAGCTTCTTTCATTCATTCCTTCTGATCTTTATCTTTGGTCGGTCATGGTATATTCCAAAAGTTAATTTCTTCCTCTTGGGTGGCTTCTTATGATTCGATCTTTTTGTTTGACTGTTACAAATAGTATGATATGTAGTTATCCAAGGATAAACACAAATAATATCTCAAATATTTGACATAAATATCATGCTTTAATGTTTTATTTTTGTCACTTTAAAGGTTGTATGTGTGTATAACTTTTTTTTTTGCAAAATGCATTTCATACTATTTGCAACATGACCAAACAATTTTGGCAAAGCATGCCAATTAATTAGTAAGATATATTTTGTTATGTTTCATTTAAGTTCTACTTTGAATAGAAATGAGAATAAGTGAAATAAATGGACTTTAAACAAGCTATTTTTTCCAAAGTTGTATTCACAAAAAAAAATTCATTTAAATTTCAAACCTTCAACTTTCCACCTAGAATAGCAGTGCTATTCTAAATCAAGGGCAACCAAACAATCTCACTTGCTATTCGGAACAAGCAGAACATCGTTGTTCCGCTATCCCAACAAAAAGTCAGAATAGCGATTGGACCCCTCTTCACCCCTCTTCCCTCCAAACTCTATTCTAAATTTGCATTTCAAACAACTTTTTTACTATTCCGAATAGCTTTGAGTTAGCACTATTCTCTTACCATCAAGGTTAGTGCTATTCTTATTTACTATTCTCAAATAGTAACAATTCTAGCTATTATAGAGTGCATCCAAACGTAAATTGACACAGATTTTTTATACAAGAAGACATATTATGTGACTGGACAAAGAAACATGATTCAACATGTGTATTTTTGACCTCTTTCACACATTCTAATTCTGATCTTATCTTTAGTCGGTCATGGTATATTCCAAAAGTTAATTTGTTGCTAGTCACCAACACTTTATATCAAAAATTTGGGTGGCATGTTATGATTTAATCTTTTTTGTTTGATTGCTACGAGTAAGATGATTTGTAGCTATCAAAGGATAAACACAAATAATTTCTCAAATATTAATTTTTTTTTTTTTGTCATTTTGAAGGTTGTTTTTTTTTGTCATTCCATATTCTTGTAACTTGTTAGGTTCAAAGGATGTACGTTTGGATGAGAGGTAGAATAGTTAGAATAACAAAATTTGAAAATAGTAAATGAGAATAGAGAAAAAATAGTGATTTTTAGATTAATGTGAAAATGGTGTTATTCGAATTAGTAAAAATGTTGTTTGGATTGTATATTTGGAATAGTAAATAGCTGTAACCGATAAATAATAGTATTAACAATGTGCTAATTAAGAGAAAATATACGCAAATGGGGTCTTAATCGAATTGTCACAATGTAGAGATAACATAAAGTGGTGTCAATTTTGTCATTGCGGGACTGTGTTGGCGAAAATTTGTGAAGGAGGCATTTTTCTCTCTTTCTTCACACTTTCGAATAGTAGTTATTCCAACATTTACGAGGAATAGAGAATAGCAGTTATTCTAACTATTCCGAATAGCAAAAATGTTGTTTGGATACACATTGCTATTCAAAATAGCTTCTACATCCAATCATACCCTTTAAGTGTAACATGACCAAATAATTTGTGTAAATCATGCCAATTAATCCCTCATCAAGACCTGTTTAGTTATGTTTCATTCATGTTTTAAAGCATGAACTCAAAAACAATGATAAAAATTTGACATTTTCTCACCAACTCACAATTTTCTAAAATTGGGCAGAAATAAGAACAAGTTTAATCAATGGATTTAAACAAGCTATTTTTCAATAGCTCTCTTGACAGACTATTTTTTTTTGATACATTTTTTTTAGTAAAGATTGGAAAATGCAGTCACTCAATTATTTTCTATTCACGATAAATTTTTCATTCAAATTTTAAACTTACGACATTTGTATTTATTTTATCACTAGACTGAAAACTGATTCTCAATTTTATTTTTTCATGCATGCTTCCTACTTTTCAATAAGAAAATATTATCAACACAGATTATTTTTTGAGAGAAATTGACACATTTTTATTTTTATTGACAAAGATTTTTGATACCACAAAACACAATATGTGACCGGACAAATGAACATGATTTAACATGTGAAAAATGTGATTTTCCCACTTTAGACAAATCAGTACCTCTATCTTTTTTATCATGTATAAATTAAGTATTCATTTGAATTTGGAATTTACTTTTGTGAGTTGTCAAGCTGACATGTTGTACCAACAGATTCAAATCAGCTGAAATCCGAGATACATGAATAGTATTCCTGAAATTCCGAATCCAGCCGTTCAATTTTTTCTGTGCACGCATCTCGAAATAGCTAATTTTTCTGTACACGCATCTCGAAACAGTTTAACAGCTGAATTCGAGATTTCAGAAATTTCAGAAATTTCAGAGTTACTTTTCATAATTTTAGATTTCAGCAGATTTGAATCCTGTACCAACATTCATACCAATTACACTACAATAAAGAAAAATATTAAATTAGATTCCCAAACAAAATGAAATGAGATGGGAAACGATGACTAATTGATCTCTTTTGCCACGCAATGGATATGACAATGACTTATGAGAAAGAGGAGAGTTTGAGAAACTTTAAGAGGATATTTCAAAAAAGCAACAAATATCAAGCCGATGTGTACTTTTCAAGTAAAATTTGTCCGTGTTTATTTTTTCTCTTCAAAAAAATGGCATTCACACATTCCCCCTTTGTTACTAGTACTTGGTTCTTTTGTGACACTTGTTTGTGTAACCATTTGTGTTGCCAGGATAATTATTTAGTCATTTTGAATTCTTTTACAGTAGCACAGTTGTATACAAATCAATAATGGTTTTTTTTTCCAGAGTAAAGTCGGGCTTAAACCGTCCGATATGCATTGAGATTTAAGCGACCTCGTGCATATAAACTGTCTGGTGGGAATTTTTGCGCAAATCGGACAGTTTAGGTCTAGCTTTAGTTGAAACAAGCAGTAATGAAATACATTTTAAGAAGAAAAATAATCACACCAATAACCTATACATAAAATTTCCAGAATAAAATGGTTTAGTTAGTTTCAAATCTTGTACAGTAGCAATGTTGTATACAAATCGAGAATGTTTTGTCCTAAGCAAAAGCGACCTTAAACTGTTCGATCTGCGTTGAGATTCGTGCGAACATATTTAAACTTAATAAAATTTGAACAACCCTTTGCATATAAACTGTTGCACAGATCGGCAGTTTAGATCCGGTTTTGGATGAGACAAGCACTAATGAATATATCATTTTTAGCAAAAAAAAATCATACCAATAACCTATGCAATAGGCTATTACAACTAAAAGGAAAGAAAAAAAAATTCTCATATAACAAATTGATGATTTTACAAAGAGTACACTAAAAAAGGCCACATAAAATCATAGCAGTGTAACAAAAAGGGATTCTCAAAGGTGCCGCCACAAACTTTGCCTTCCTTTGCAAATGGTACAGTCACCAAAAAAACAAAAAAGTTGCACCATTAATTGGTACAGAGAAATATCATTCATATATAAGGGGAGAGCCATGAATGCTTCTTTAGGTGCCTTGTTCTCTTCTCTTACAATTAGAGCATTTCCTCCATCTCTTCTTGATTGTTTTAAATACAGAGCTAATAAAAGAAGAAGACTAGTTCCTCATCCTAGCACAATTATGGGTGATGAAGCAGAGGTATATATATATATATATGTCAATTTATTATTATTAGTTCAACAACAATACATTTTTCTTTTGTAACTCTGTTTCAAGAATTTTTTCTTTAATTGTCATATAAAATGAGATACTTTCTGTAATTTGATTTTTGTGTTTTATTTTAGTTTAACATTTGTGAGAGGGAGCCTTGACATTTTATTTATTTTTTCTGGATTTAATTTAGAAACCTAGAGTTACTGAGTTGTTTGTCAGAATGGACTGCAATGGCTGTGTACAAAGGATCAAGAAAGCATTGCATAATATTGAAGGTAATATATATTTTTTCATTAGAGTAATTTATTTTAATCTTCTTTCTTTTATTTTCACATGTACCTTTCAAGAAAGTTTAATAAATTAACTAGGTTATGACCTGTTTCATGAAAAGTGTTTATTATGACCTTAAATTATTCTCTGAGAACAATATCCCAAATTCAAAAAGAAAAATGACTTTTGTGTCCATTTTGATGCCTTTTATTATTCTCTGGATTTCTTACAAAATATGACTCATTAATTATTTTTTTTTGTATTTATCTCAGGTGTGTATGAAGTATACACTGATATTGCACAGCAAAAGCTAACAGTTGTCGGCAGAGCTGATCCCGAAAGAATTGTAAAAGCCATCAAAAGAACTAAAAAGGTCGCTACGGTATATTCGCATGTTGTCCCGGAAGAACCAGCCCCACCAGCCAATCAGGAGGCGCCAAGTGGCGAAGCACCAGCAGTCGAACAACCCCCTCCCCTTGCTGAGGGGCCTCTACCAGTATATCCCCCAGTAGAACAGGAGGCAAGATTGGAGATGAATAACATGCCACCACAAGTACGCATGATGCACGAATACCCGCATGACTATGGCCACAGAGATTATGGGAGTAGCAATCCGAATTATTACGGCATGAGGCAATATGAGAACAACTATAATAGCTATGCAAATGCAACACATAGTTATAATAGCTATCAGCCGTCTACATACGCATCAGAATACCACCACGGGTATACACAGCCGTCTCTACTAGAAAACCAGCATGCCGTACCAGTACCAGTATATGGTAACAGCGGATATTACCAGAGAAGGGAGAGAACAGATGGTCAGATTACATCTGCTTTCAGTGATGAGAACCCTAATGCATGTAGCATTGTTTAAGATTGTAGTTCTTTTCTGGCATCTTATTGTGTAGCCACTTTTGTAGCAGTTCAAGAGTTAGCATGTGGTGAATATCGATTATTAGCTAATTATATCTTTTAAATGAGCCTTTAGTTATTGCTAAGATGCACTTGTAATTATTAACAAATCTTTTTCATTGGAAATTATTCACTTGTAATTCATTACTTCAATAAGCATCTAAGCTTCAGAAATTAGAAATAGATTGATGCAAAACAAAATCAATAAATAGTGCATGCATAACAGTTTACAATGAGAAATGTTGAAAACCAAGGGAAATTAGTGACATTTGTAAAAGAGTTCCATGACAACATAAAATTACAGTGAGATATTAATTTTGCTAAATTAAAGGGTGGATTGGATAGAAAGAAATTTCTCTTAATTCTTATTTCTTTTATAAAAGCACCTACCAATTTAGCGAATCCTTTGATTGTTGTATCTTAGTATTGTAGGCACTCTCCAATTCTTCCTGCAAAAGAAAAAAAAAAATCATTGAACTGTTAATGTATCAAACTCTGGTACTGTACTGACACTAACAGTGGTCAAGTGGGAACTGGTTTTGAATACTCTTTTCGGTGCTTGTTTGGTGTTTATTTTGCACAATTTAAGCAAGGCTCAATTAAAAATTTAGGATTTTATCATGCCAAATCACATCTAGGTCAAAAAAATTAAGGAAAAAATTTAAAAATAAAGAGAGAGAGAGAGAGTACCTTGCATGTTTTAAATAGCGGTTCAAGGAAGGAAGTTCGAAAAAAGTTAACAGACAATCCAAGTGAAGTTTTCTCCATATCTATCATGAAATATTAAACCATGTCAAAGCTTACATCAGAATTTTTTTTAAAAAAAAGAAAGAAAAGAAAAGGCTATCAGTTAAGTAAAATATCATGGTGACATAACAGCACAGAGAATTGAATTAAGCAACATACAGTTATCAGTTCCAATTGAGGCATTTGCATTAAGCTCTTCTAGTAGCTGCAGACAAAAGTTATAATTAGCTTATAGATGAAAAAGTTTAGAAAATCTAAAAAAGATGAATATAATTAGATAGAGAAAAAAAATATATTTACCTGAGCAAGTGTTGGTACAGATGTCGGGTCGAACTGTTCACAATTGTTAGGATCGATTGGAACACAAACACGGCCTACAATATGAAACAGTCATTTTAACATGATGAATATAAATAAGAATATAACAACAATAAATTGACTACAACAGTCATAATTTGTTAAGCTTGGTACCTGTTCCAGGGTGCACGCAAAAAGGCGCCTTTAACAAATGGTTCATGCCTTTTGTAACCTAAAAATGTACAAAAAAGCTCCAACAGTTTCAAATTGAGAAGCTACTAATAGAATTATATTTACCAAAAAGACAGCCCAGCATTATTAAATAAATTTCATGTATATATTTATTTAAAGAAGAAAAGGCTTCCTTTAAATCCTAAAATGTAAAATAATTTACCCTTATACCCCTACAAAAGAGTGAAATGTTCCTTTTCATAATCAGCCCTGCACTAACTGCTCTCTTATTTTTGAGGAACACTATAGTAATGGAATGCATTTGCATTTCAAGGAAGTGGGTATATGTGAAATAAATATAGAAATAAAGAAAAACAAAGAAAAGTTAAAAGAGTAGAATAGCGAGACCTGGATGTCAATTCTAGGATAGGTATATGAGAAAACAATCTCCTCTATGCACCTCCTAAGGCCTTGAGTCTAAGCAGTCAAACACAATAAAATAAAAGCAAAGTGAATAAAGATAGAACCAGTATATAACCCATTCTCTTTACAAATTCAAATAGTCGATCTGAACCGTTCAATATGGTCTTCATATGAATATGTTGAATATGTACTTGCAGACTAAACTTTACAATTTTTAGATTTTTTTGTACTATTTTTTAGATAGGTAGAAAATCACTTGCTTTTTAATGGTCTAGAATTTTTAGATCAAGTGATTTTCTACCTATCTAAAAAAATAGTAAAAAATGTAAAATTTGTCATACAAGTACATTTTCATATACAGATCATGTTGAGCGGTACATTTCGCCTATTTGCACTTTGAAAACAAAGATATTTTCATATACAACCCGTTCTATGCATAGTATCATAGCCTCACTCAAAGTTTTTTATATAGTTTAGTGGTTAGAACCCCATATAGTGATTGTGGAGACTAAATTCAAATCCTAGTGACCACATATTATGCACTTTACATTTTAGCCCCTCCTATCTAAATTTTCTAGTTCCACACCTAGTGGTCCCCTTTCTTGGGAGAAAAGAACAAAAAAAAACAGGAAAGTATAAAAGAAATAAATTGAAGGCACAAGTTAAGACCTTTTTACTTCCAGACTGAAGCATATGCTTTAACTGGTCCCACCGAACAGAATTTACATGCTCTAATCTGCTGCCTTGCCACTTCCCAGCAAGCTCCGAAACAACACCTAAAAAAATCAATACATAAGCAATAAAAATTAGAAACTTCTGTAATTCAATTTAAAAGTTCTCAACTCCTATTTCAATACATAGGGTTGACTTGGTGCCGATTACATCTCATACAAGACATAACAGTCTGATGCTCTCCACAAATAGCACAAAAAAATGAGTTTCAGGGCTTAAATGGATACCCAATATATATTTCTATATGCCTTACAAATATAAAAAATAACAGGAAAGGATAATTAACATACTTTCATCTGGAATAAGTTGAAGAATTTTGTGAAACCTCTCTTCATGCTCAAAGAGCTTTTGAGTAGAAATCCATTTCTCCTCAAAGTAATGCTTTAGAACATCTGTATAGGCTCTTCTGAAATAAATGATACTAATCTAAGATACTATTGTAGCTCAGTAAATAAAGCTAGTAATTATATGGTATCAGGTTGTAGTAATTGAAGAAACAAGAACAGGTAAAACAGTAAAAGAAGACGTACGCAAGGGAAGGATGAAGAGGTCCAGAGAAAGTTACTTTCTTCAAAGAATTTTCACCTCCCTTGTCAGAAAGATAAAAAACATAAAATCAATTTTTTTTTTTTTCGATTGGCGTGGTAGAAAATATTACAGTCCATGTAAGAGGCATTACCTTGTAAACGTTGAAGTAGTCAGCAATAGCAGATCTCTGCTCCTTGCTCAGCCTAAAATAATAGTAACACTAATGCTTGTTTAATCTTAATTAAGAGAGGTTTTCTACCCATCTAAAAAAATAGTAAAAAAATTCTAAAAAATGTAAAATTTAGTCTTCAAGTAAATTTTCATATGGAGATCATGTTGAACGGTTTAGATCGACTATTTAGACTTTGAGAACGAAGAAATTGATCCATAGTACGGACCAATATGCGCCAAGCATAGTACCATAGCCCCACTCGTAAAACAATATGGGACCAACACTATAGACTAGATAAGGAAAAAACTCTGGTTATTAAAATGAACTATGCTTAGTTAGTAAAAAAGAATACTGCAAATGTACCTTCTTGCACGGCTGTCACATACCCAACAGTGGACCCCACGTCGGCCACTGAATACCCATAGTATGTGGTTGAAACCAAAATCCTCTGCAGTAACATCAAAATTAGAAAAGAAAGATACTGAATCAAATTTTAGCATAATCCCAACTAAACACACATTATAATTATCATTAATGGCATGTATTATAATTTCTTTCGTATTTTGAATCAAATTTTGTTGGGTTTCCTAGATCAAATAGCCACTATGGCATAGAAAAAACTTCCATAGGAGAGGATATGGAGACAAGCAGATACAATAAATAAAGGGGAAATTTCATGTATACCCGTCAAAAACTTCAAAATTACGTATTTCCCCCCACTAAACTTCATAATATCATATTTACCCTTCCAAATTTCAAAAATTCTCCTCAAAAAATAAAATTCTAAAAAATTCACAAATGTAACCATTTTATTGCCTTTTCTATCAGAACTCATTTTAAATTTATGAAGTACATATTTTACCCTTTATTGAAAAATTTAAAATATGTAGCATGTTTAAGAAAAATATGTTTGAGGGGTATACGTGAAATTCCCCCATAAATAAACTAGGTGGAGTATGTACAAACCTCTAAGAGCAGTATCAATAACTTTAATGGCAATTGTCATGAGAGGCCAGCAATCTGAGCATATATCAGCACCAGAGCAACAGTACCTCACATCGTCATAATCCGTTATATCCTATGGAATTACAAACTAAGTTAGACTTAGTTAAATTTTCTTAATAACTCATTGAATTCACTTAAGCATCAGTAACCATTGATAATTCAATTGAACCTTAATGAATTTGAAATTGTTCAATTGAGCCCCCTCAATTATATGAAATTTTTCCTCAAATGAACTCAATTGTACAATTATGTTCAGTTAAGTTTTCGAACTAAAATGTGTGTGATTTTATGATCAGTGGAATTATTGGTACAAATGCTGCCTCTTGAAAATAAATGAACAAATAAATAAGTTATCAAGGTGCAAGCATGCCTCGAGTTAACCTAATTTTGCAGCCATTAAACATAAATTGTGAAAATATGGCTCAATTAAGCAATAAGTCTACAATTATGCCTCGATTTAGTCTAAATTTAACAATAGTGACCAACAGTTGTCACAATGCTCACTTAGTGCTAATATAAGCACAAGCTTCACTTAATTGAAGCTCAAAACTGTGCCACTTGTTCAGTTGAGCCTTAAATAAAATGAATCATTCGCCCAATTTACCACCCAATTATTCAATTAATTCAAACATAAGAAGGAACAGTGTGCTTACAATGTCAAAAATAAGCTCTCTCTCTACAGGACTAAAGCCTGATTGTGCATAAGCATGCCTCTTTGCTGGCTGCAAATTAAATTTTGACGGGTTATTATCTTGTAAAAACATGTACTAGAAATACCTAAGCACCACAAAAATCTTCATTCTAACGATGCCACAAAACAATACCATTCCCAACAGAACCATACCAGTATACTATGATAAAGGGAACCCAATTTTGTTATTCAGCACAAATCAACTCCAATTCAACCTCATTTGAACATAATTGTTCATATAACCTTAAATGACCTCAATTACCGTTTTCTTTCTTGAGGTGAAAATTTTCAACAATAGTACTTATCAACACCAGTCCAAGGAGAAACAAACTTGGTATGGAAAAATATTTACCAATTTTGTAATTTATCCTAAATTGTCCCCAGCAACCAATCAAAATCTCGATCAAGCTTCGATTTGCAATAATGTCTAATAAAGACTCAATTAACAGTAGAACAGTAAAATTGATATTATAAAACTCCAAATAAAAGGGTCTCAGATATAAATAAGATTACAGGAAGCCTTTCTTTCTTATTATTATAATTATTTTTGTAGATATGTTGAATTAAGAGGCATGAGAACATACATCTACAGTGTAAACAGCACCAATGTCAATTTTAGTGGGGCATTTGGCTTTAATGGCGCTCTCCATTTCGCTTGCATTGGAGAAAGACTGAAAACGAAGGTAGATCTCGTCTCTGTCACTTTTTATAGTGAAAGAAAATTCTCTCCTGCCGAAGTATGAGCTGTCACATCCCGGATGCTTTCCATCTGCTCAATCATAGTAAAAACTCAAATCTATGTTTCTTAAACATAAAAAAAAAACTTGTACAAAACTTGAGGATATAGAATTTGGTATTTGGACATGACATTTATCATTTATGAAGAACTAGTTACATTTTTTTCATATTTTTTACATACGATACCTTAATCCATGCAAAAAAAAAAAAAAAAAATTAACATACCATTTCCATATGACAGCCACTTGAACATATCCATGTATGGGAAAAGCTTTCCTGAATTAGACCAACAAAATATTAGGTTTTTCCAAAACAGCAACATGGAACAATCCAATTCCTTTTGGTCGCAATTTTACAGTCACTGAGAATTGCTTTTGTGCCATTTGGTTCAATTTTGGGACAAATGAATTCAGACTGACAAAAGTCAGAATCTTTAATTAAATATTGCTCTCCACAAAATGGTAGCAGTTGAGGTTATTTGAACAATTGTGTTCAAATGAGGTTGAATTGGAGTTGATTTGTGCTGAATAACAAAATTGGGTTCTCATTATCTTATTATACTGGTACAGTTCTGCTAGGAATGGTATTGGTTGTGGCATTTGGTTCAATTTTGCAACTTTCTGAATTTTTTAAGACCAATTATATATATACTTTCTCAAATTTCACTGTTTGTGAAGTATTTACCATAGTAGATTCGGAGATAATCAGTAAGAAGTAACCCTTCAGGGACTCGGTTTATGTGACGCTGCTCAGGGGCATTGGAGTCAATTTGCATCGGGTCTTCGCCATGCTCTTGCTTGGGAACTATTCCAGGCTAATAATCAACAAAACAAAATAGGTATCACATATTTCTCATTTACCTCTGAATTAGTAGTAACAATGCTAGGGTTTATACATAAATAAAGTAACTAGATCTAGGATAGGAAAGAAACAGAGACTCACTGAAGAGCAAGCTGCGATTGACGCCATTTTCTCTAATTAAGGCTGTGATCGGAACAAAGTGAAGACGAGGTAGAGCGAGAGAGAGAGAGAGTGCGGGAGGGAGGAGAGGGGAGCGAAAGAAGGGAAGGAAAAATGGCGGGAATTTTATGGCGTTTTCCTGCGACTCCCGCCTCTTTGTGGGATGGGAGCAGGAGAGGAATCATCAACCGTTGGATACAAATGGGTTGCGGTAGTCAAATCCGAATTTAAACCCGTTACTTTCTAACGATTAATCAATCCGAATTTCTCTTTCTTAATTTAGTTATTTTTCTGTTAATATTTCAAAATTAGTTATTTTTCCGTTCAAAATCACTTATTTAAAAAACACACAACCGTGATAGTTCCAATTTTGTAGAAAAATATATTAACCTCTAAATTTGAAAATTTTAATTTAGTTAATTATAAGTGTGGGTAAATACTATGGATAATAATGTATAATTAGTTTTGAGTGAGCCTATGGTGCTATGCATAGCACGGATGGCTAGTGTACTACGGCTCAATATGGTACTTTTTAAAATTCTAACGGTCGATCCGAACCATTCAATGTGATATCCATATGAATATGTACTTGCAAACTACATTTTATATTTTTAAAATTTTTTTTACTATTTTTTTAGATAGGTAGAAAAATTAGTGTTTCCTGAAAATTCTGGACCATCAAAATTCTACCTATCTAAAAAAATAGTAAAAAAATTCAAAAAAATATAAAATTTAGTTTGCAAGTAGATATTCATATGGGTGTCACATTGAACGGTTCGGATCGACCGTTAGGATTTTAAAAAGTATCATATTGAGCCGTAGTACACTAGCCATCCGTGCTATGCATAGCACCATAGCCTCACTCATAATGTATAATTAGTTTTTAGCACTTGAATAGAGCTATTGACATTAACAACTAACAAGCAACAAGATCTTTCGGCCCAATGGCACTGGATCCGGCCCAAAGACTTACAAGTAGGCCCAATTATCAGGCCCTACCCAGCCTGTGGTAAAAACCAAGTGCCTTCGTTACTTTGTTACAATAACAGGTAGGTCCCCATCTCTGACAAGGCGGGGGTTTTAATCAAGAATTCTACTTCCTCCTATCTCTACTTCCTTCGTTTCTCCATTGAAAAACAAAATTCAGAACTAGAATGGATTCCAATCTAGCGAGCCTAAGATCACTAACCATAACCCCATTGGAAGAGATTGAGCAAGACGAAGATGTTCAAATGGAAAACAGCGATGAATTCGATGAAGAGGAAGAGGAAGAGGAAGAAGAAGAGGAAGTGGAATTAAAGCTAGGGTTTGTAGAAAAACCTACAAACCCTCGTTCGTTGCTCCGTCACTTCTTCCCTTGTAAAGCTGGAGGCTTTCCTGTAAATTCTTTCATTGTTCAACTTTTACCATGTGAAGTTTGTGTGATTGACATTGATAGATTTAATCTCAAATTTGGTGTTGATTATAGGCATGGCTGGATCCAGTGAACTTGCCATTAGGTAAATCTCGGATATGTGGATTTTGTGGAGAGCTTCTACAGTTTGTTCTTCAGGTAAAAGTTTGAACTTTTGATCCTGTACTATTTGTACCATTTAAAGTTGAAATCTTTTCTCTTATGAATTTAGATTAATGAAAACAACCACAGAATTGAAAATTATATTTTGAAATCGACCTTTGAAATTGATAGGTTTATGCACCTATCGATTACAAAGAATCGACATTTCATCGAACACTGTATGTATTCATGTGCCCTTCAATGAAATGTCTTCGTAGTGATCAGCATGAACAGTGGAGATATAAACAAGGAACCCCTTCTAGAAGGTTTCTTTTCGCTTTACTCTGTTCCTCAATTTATGGAAAATTTTCAGTCTTGCCCCTACAAATTTTGTGGGTTTGCATGAAAATTTTCCACTTGTTTTATATTTCATTTCGGTGATTAGTGCTCTAACATGTGAATTTACAGTGTGAAGGTTTTCAGATGTCAATTACCAAGACTCAATCCCTATTACTCATATATACCAGCAAAATTAGACGGCACTGACAGGCCTTTGAGTACTGGAGGTAACCTGTTATATACATTTTTTCCTTACTGGGTATGCTGTACCAGTCAGGCCTTTACTCATTTACTTCATTGAACTTTTGACCCATTATATCAATTTTGAAAATTAAAAATTAATTAACTATTTTTTTATTGAATGCGTAGTGCCTCTGTGTTGTTGGTGTGGTACATGGAAAGGCGAAAAGAACTGTAGTAGTTGCAAGAAAGCCCGGTACTGCTCTGAGAAGCATCAGGTACTTTAATACACAGTATAATCCTAACAGTCGTTGCTGTAGCCTAAAATTTAAAGCTACCATGATTATCCTTTTTGTTATTTTTATTCTTTTATTTTATTTTTATTTTATTTTCTTCAGGCCATGCATTGGAATTCAGTCCACAAGAGTGAATGCCACAAGCTTACTGCTTCTGATTCTCCGATTGCTAACAATGCGAACGGCATAGGAGATCTCACAGTTTCAAAAAATGGTAAAAAATATTTTTGAAATTATAATATATCACTACAAAAAATAACCAAGTTGAATAAAAATTTATTGAGAACTGACAAGTATTCTTGCTTTTGTTTGTTTGTTTTAGGTTCGAGTAAAGCTACATGGAAAGAATACAAGATTGTCATTAAAGAAGAATGGGAATTTGAATCGGAGGAATCAGAGGGGAATAGTTCGTCAGTTGATAACTCTGCAATTGTCACAAAGTACAGTAAAACCGATGAGGCAATGCATTCTGTCATGGATCAATTTGAGGTCTACTTCTTTCTATAGCAATTTCAATTTGGAATAATATCTTGTATGTCCTTGTGGTTTTTCTAAAATTTTCTAAAAATATATCATGTTAATTACAAATCTTTTAAAATTGCTGATTTCTTAATATATTCAAATTTATGAAGATGAAATATGTAGGATGGAGAGATAGTTTTGACATTTAAAAAAAAATTTGACTGATTGTTGTTTTGGTAATTTCTTATCTAGGAAAAATTTTTCTCACGCTCTCAATAAAATCAGGTAGTTCTCAGTAGCACCGCTGCAGGAATGTTGTAACAAATATATATATATATATATATATATAGATGGGCTATGGTGCTTTGGGAAGTAAATGGTATTTTTTATTCACGCCATATTTTCATTTTTGAAAATCCAAACAACCGATCCGAACCGTTCAACATGTTCTAAATATTGAAATGTGCTTGGAGACTAAATTTTATATTTTTTGGAATTTTTTTACTATTTATTAAGCCACTTTGAAAATCGCTGATCCGGTGGTCCAAAATTTTTTACTGTTTTTTACTGTTCACAGTGGATCAGCGATTTTCAAAGTGGCTTAATAAATAGTAAAAAAATTCCAAAAAATGTAAAATTTAGTCTCCAAGCACATTTCAATATTTAGAACATGTTGAACGGTTCGGATCGGTTGTTTGGATTTTCAAAATGAAAATATGGCGTGAAGTAAAAAAGACCATTTACTTCGCGAAGCACCGTAGCCCATCTCTCTCTCTATATATATATATATATATTTTTTTGGTTTAAAGGGATTATACGGGGTGTAATTACTGTTTTTGTTGAGAGTTGTATTATTTATTGGACTGTTTTTTTTTTTTTCCTTTTCAATTTTGTCTATAGGCTGATGCCAATAATAACAGTTGGGCATTATTCCAAGAGCGCATTTCTAGAGATCCTGAACAAGTTTTAAGGTATAATAATATTCTCTATGAAAAACAAGAAACTTCCTGTAAATCCAAAGTAAATAGTATTATTACTTATCTCTTGTTGAATCTATCTATGGAAGCATCTATTTACTTTTTTTTTTTTTTTTTTGAAATTACCATTTGTAGGTATTGTAGGGATCCAATGGCAAAACCATTATGGCCTGTTTCTAGCGGCCGACCCTCTAAAGCCGACATTCCTCCATGTGCCTATTGCAAGTGCCCACTACATTATGAATTCCAGGTTTGCATCAACTATTTTTTGAGACATTTTACATAGAAGACCCCTTTACTATATTATTTTAATAAAGAATATATTATTTCGTTGCAGATAATGTCGCAGTTGCTATATTATTTTGGCGTGAAGAATGACCCGGATTCTCTTGATTGGCAAACAATCGCAGTATACACATGCTCGGAATCATGCGAATCAAGCGTAAGTTACAAAGAGGAATTTGCTTGGGTTCAGTTATAACCTTCGACTAACGAAACCTAGACATGTTTTATTACTTCTTTTTATGGTGCTTTAAGTAAAATGTTTTGTTAGTTACAATTTTGTGCTTATTTAGTTGTTTTGTATTTACAGAGTCTAAGAATAGATGATTTTTTTTCTCAATAGAAAGTCCAATTAATGACAAATTGAATTTATCCATGCCTGAAATAATGTGCATATCTCTTGTGTGAGTTGAAGTCTATTAGCAATTCAGGACTCTCTCCCTCTCAAATTAGAAATCTCCATTGCTTTCCATTTTTGGGAATTTTTTTACCATATTTTAATTTTGCACAATGCATGGTGATTTTCTCTGGCATCAGATTTAGGGGGTCATGGTCAGGGGTGTTCATTGGTTCGGTTCGGTCCAAACCGAATTAAAATTGGCTAATCAAAATTTTATTCGGTTTTCAAAAATCAAACCGAACCGAAATAGAATAAGAACTGAGTAAGAACCGAACCGAACAATCCGAAGTAAATTTCGGTTTGTTCGGTTGAGCCCAAATAGGATATTAATCATAAAAATAAATACTTTTTTGTTAATTTTTTTGAATTTTTTTAAAGATGAATCTAAAAATTTTGTTTGGTTTGATTTTACTATTTTTAAACCGAAACAAACAATATACATTATGTTGTAATTTTTTACTTTTTTTTAAATGTTTGGTTTGGACGGGAGATGAGCTTAAAAATTTCGATCGGTTTGATCTAATAAGTTTTAAAATTTCTAAACCGAACCAAACTATTAAACCAATTTAAAAAATAATAACCGAACCGATCCATTTAATTGGAAAAAATGAACCATTTAAACTGAACTTTCACGGTTCAGTTTAAAACCAATTAAACCGGACCCGATGAACACCCCTAGTCATGGTTTACATGGGTTATAGGATTATCCAATACAATTTAATCTTGATTCAATTCCAACTCTCAAGTATTATAGAAGAGGTAGGGAAATTTCGAATCAAATTTCTAAGAAACTTAACCCAATTTTTCCAAAATCAAAATTGTAAAACAAATTTCCAAACATGAATATTACAATGCATCTAATTGATACATGTCTTCATACAATTTTGTCAAAATCTAACTAGCAATCTCCACAATGAAACAAATAAACTTAACTCAAAGCTTAAGGGGCTTAAGACCAAGAGATGCTCTAAGTCTATTCGCTTCAGCAATCTCTGGATCGGGATGGTCGGTCCCGTCAGTTACCTTCTCCTTCTTCTCTCTCTTTTCCTTCTTCTTCTCTTTCTGTGGACTTGGACTACCGCGCACCCTCTTCCTGTCTCTGTCTCGATCGTACCGGTCTCTGCTCCTAGACCGGGACCGACCACGATCTCTGTCTTTTCTGTCTCTTTCTCTACCTCCTTCCCTTTCTCTCTCCCTGTCACGGTACAGGTCCCTGTCTCGGTCCCGATCCCTTTCTCTCTCTCTACCCCTATCTCTGTCTCTGTCTCTATCTCTATCTCTTTCTCTGTCTCGGTCTTTATCACGACCTCTATCATAGTCTCTATCATAATCCCGGTCCCTGTAAAATGGTATTGTTAATTTTATATTTCAAAGTTTCAACTATGAATTTGGAAATGAATCAGAAATTGCTAACAGATGCAAAAGCTAAAATTAATAAATCATAACTAAACAAGAGTGAGGCTATGGTACTATGCATAGCGCAGATTAGTCTCTACTATGGATAAATATTTTCGTTTTTTAAAGTCCAAGAAAGTTGAACATGAACTCCATATGAAAATGTACACTTACAGACTAATTTTTACATTTTTTAGAATTTATTTACTATTTTTTTAGATAGTAGAAATCACTACTTTTGAACGGTCTAGAATCTTTAGATCAAGTGATTTTCTACCTATCTAAAAAAAATAGTAAAAAAATTCCACAAAATGTAAAATTTGCTCTATGAGTACATTTTCATATGATGATCATGTTGAACAGTTCAGATCGATTGTTTGGACTTTCAAAATAAAGTTTATGATCCATAGTATGGACCACTATGCACTATGCATAGTACAAAAGAAAGCAATAAATACGAAAACCAACAAAAACTTCTAAATTTGCTTTATAGGTATCCAAACTTGAAATTTTCAAAACTGACACCTCATTTTTTATTTTAAGAGTTTGACTAGTTGAACTTTCTCGAAACATAATAAGCTTTTTGGATCCAAATATATCCACAGAAAGTACTGCAAAAGTTACTTTTTTGCAATTTTAAAACACTCAAATATTAGTGTACTTTAGTTATAAGATAAACAGAAGAAAAAAAAAAGAAAAAAATTTAAGAATGTATGATCCATCTACTTCTCATCTGCACACTGTCAGTACAGAGAAACCTGTGGAGGTCATTCGTAAATAATTTGTTACTGTAGGAGGCTTCTATAATCTACCCCGGCTCTTGGAATTAACATGCCGTGGCAGTAAATCCTTTGTTATTATTATAGTACTTCTTTTGTACTAGTTTTCAAAGGAAAAGCTTCCAGCAGGTTATCATTATAAAGAAATGCACAAATTTTAATGATGCATTATAAATTTTAACCAGAAATTATACAAAAAAAAAATGCATCATTATAAACTTTAAAGGAAAAGTGACATGATTCTGGTACGTACCTGTATTTGTAACTATCATGTTTTCTTTCTCTGTCTCTGTCTCTGTCTCTATCTCTATCTCTATCTCTATCTCTATCCCTATCTCGGTCTCTGTCTCTCTCTCTTGTGGGGCTCCTCCCTCGATAGTATTCCTTAAATATTAATTAAAACATGAAACAGAATCATTAGCTTTTGCAATAAATCAAATTGGAGTGAGTACAGGTATGCGATTTAGCTAACTTAAAATGAACAAAACAAGCACAATTCACTTATTTTCCTGAAATTTGACCTTAAATGATAAAACAGTAAGCAGATTGCAAAATAATTATATAACGAGCACTAGAGGGAGAAATGGAGGTGGTACCTTATGACGATCGTCAGTATCCATAGGCTCTGCATCCTCCTCCTCTTTCTCTTCTTCCTCTTCTTCAAAATCATCTTCTAATGCACTTCGCCTCGGTTCCAGTACCCCTGATGCCTCTAAATTCCACCTGGATTTTTTACATATTTAGTACTGAGTATGTACCAGTAACAAATTTAACCAGTACAGTTGCTGGTCTAGTGTTGTTGATTCCACCAGAAAACCCAAGCAAAAGTAAAAGAAGAAAAAAGAGTGACCAACTAATATCAGACGTGGGCTCTACTTTCGGTTTGACTGATATATCTTGATATTTATTTGATTATTTCTATGATTATTAAATATATTTGTGTATGTATTAAGTTTTGACCTTTTGAAATTTAATCTCTCTTATTTCGGTCCAACCAAACAAACCGAAATTTAATTTGGTTTTTTTGGTTGCTATTAAGTTGACAACTTTAATTCGGTTGGTTCGGTTAAATTTTTGAAAACCAAATAAAATTTGGGTTTTGACTATTTTAATTCAGTTCTAACCGAACCAACCATTCGAACACCCCTAGTTGCAATCCCTTCAAGACTTCCACTAGTAAATCCTTTTTTATTGTTTTGTTATCAATTAGCTAGTTATTGTTCTTTCTTTACTCTCTTATTTGTCTAATTGCTTGACTGTAGGCTGTGGCCAAGTAAATAAATAGAAAAACAAAGAAAACAGGAAACCTTTTCATTGTTTCACAGTAACTTATTCAAACCATGAGTACTA
The DNA here is from genome assembly GCA_011114355.1 of Carex littledalei. NCBI lineage: Eukaryota > Viridiplantae > Streptophyta > Magnoliopsida > Poales > Cyperaceae > Carex > Carex littledalei. Next base: position 1,846,134 of record CM022080.1, read on the forward strand.
AAAAAAAAAAAGAACCTTCTCTGAACACGAGGGAGAGCAATGTCACAGGAGTAGTCTTTTGTGAGAATCTCATCAATGTATTCATCCACATGAGTGAGAGCGAAAGCTACAAATTGAAATCAGAAAACGCAACAATTCAACTCAGATATTTTCACTGTTTTCTCTTTTCTAATGAACAAAATAAACTAGGCAGTACATACTTCCATCATTGAGCTTGCGCCTGAGTTTTCGGTAATCATTATACAGAGGCTCAAGATACTGGTAAACATCAGTAACAGTACCAGTAAGGCGCAAGTAAAATGCTCCAAGCACTCTAACATACCTATACATCACACATCAATCAATCAATCAATCAATCCATCAGTACAAGTACTTCAAATCGAAAAAGAAAAGAGAAGTTGTAGATTCGTACTTGTAATCCTCGTTTTTGATGAACTCAACGACGATGTCTTTGTCAGGTTGGATCTGGAGCATTTTGAGGATGAGGCAGAGGAAGGGAGTGGGTCTACGAGCGCCACCGTAGGTTCCGCCGAAGTGGTCGAGCTCCATCGCCTTGTCGACTAACGTCTCCGCCGTCAACCCGAAGCATTGCTCCTTCCAGTACCCGTTTTGGTATATCTTCGATCGCACGATCTTCTCTACTAGATTCTGAGGGTTTGTCCCGTGCACGTTCCGTGCAAGCGGGTCGGTCCGGTTCGCCATTTTTGAACCGCTCTCCTCTCCTCCTCTCCTTCCACCAAAACCCTAAAAAGAGAGTGTGTTGCACTAGGATATCCTAGAAGGAGCTCAGTCCGGATTCTCTGAGGTAAGTCAATTTTTTTAGTTTGGATCCAGACCGTCCGATCAGAATCCGGGTCAATCCGGCACGAGATGAATGCACGGGGATCCTTTAATATCGTGTCAAAACAGATCGGACGGTGCAGATCTAAACTCAAAATTAGAGTTACAGTAAATGATATGAATTTGAATGAGCTCCAGCTTTGCCAAAATAATTTTCGGGCCTATTTGAATTATAGGATTCTGCTTTGAGATTCGCGCCAGATTAAAAAGAACGATGCAGATCTCATTCTACGCGGTAAGGTACCGCACTAGATCATTTGAGAGGTCAGGCGGATTGGGACCGTCGATTTAAATCAGACGGTTCGTATAAATGATGTTTCCCGAGCAAACTGCATAGAAGATTATGAACGTCCGATCTAAAATCAACGGCTTAGAATACAGGTACAACATGCCTTCGTAAATTTCCCATTCTAATTCTCTCATTCGAACAGCATCAATGCAGGCTATTACTCATAACAGCAGCACCTGTATTCCCCGCTGGAACAGTAGATCGTTCACAGCCGTCCGATTAAGATCCGACGCCGGTGCATCCTTCCTCTCCTCGCCGGTGAAAATAAAGGTCTGCTTACCGCCTGAGACTGTACTCCCTACTGTTCTCCGCCTTCTTCACAATCACAAAATCATGGCTCAGGCTGATGCTTCAGGCGGTAACCTCACCGAGATGAACAGTATCGCCGATTTCGAAGCCGTTGCCTCTCCCAACGGCTACGTCTCCATCTGTGGCTTCGGATCTCTCCTCTCTGGTAACTTTTGCATACACAACCTTGCAAAATCAGTAATTGAATACTGACACTCCATGTTTTTACTATCCTCTACTGTACTGTTCTCTTATCAGAAAGAAGTGCTAGGAGCACCTTTCCTGATCTGAAGAATTTCAGGGTTGCGCAATTGCATGGATTTCGGCGTGTCTTTGCTCACGTGGCACCTATATTTTTCGAGCGAGGGATTGCGAATGCCGAAACAGGGGTGATTCTTCTTCAAATTTAGTTATTTCACGAGATGTATAACCGAATTCTGTTTTTTTACTCAGATTTTCTATGGTTGTTTTGGGATTTTTCATTTTTTAGGAGATATCAAGTTTGAGTGTGGAATCATGTGAAGGGGAATTCCTAATTGTAACTGTTTTCGAGATCAAGATAGAAGAGGTAATGAATTGTAAATTTGAATTCATATCACGTAAGGTACCTCATTTTTTGAGTTTGAATCCGGTCCGTTCATTATTTACTAGCACGAATCTTAAAGAGATCCCGTGCATTATAGGCTTGGGCCGGATTGGCTCGGATTCTGATCGGACGGTCCGGATTTAAACTCAAATGGCACATTGCCTTAGAGGAATAGGGTTGAGTGTAACTGTGAGAGCGCTGTTTGATCTGAGTTGTTACTTGTATATATTTATATATGTTATATTTTGTAGGTGCCTTCTTTTCTCAAGAGGGAAGAAGAATTCAGATTTTTAGCTGTAAGATGCTTTCCTCTTACTTTCTTTCACTTCTCATTATTTTTTGTTATTCATTTAATTAATTTTTCAAAATAAACAGGTATATCCTGAAGGATTAGATGGGATACCTTTCTCAAATCAAGCAGTACGTGCTTTTAGAATCTAGCCATGTAAAAAGATTTCATTTACATAATTGATTTTGATTTCATTTCTTGATCTTTTCTTATAAGGTTCTATGTGCTCGTTACAGTGATGAGGAGTATTTTCAAATAAGATGCCAAGGTAACAAAACTCACGTTTTAAATTTTTTTTTATTTACTGTCATAATGGAACTAAGTGATGATTCAAATAATTACATTAACAGGCAGTAAAGAAATTTATCATGAGAGATATGGCCGATACAATATCCATAAGATATGGAGAGACGACATTTTACCTTGCCGTATATATTTAAGACACTGGTACAGTTCTCTATCCAGAAAACTCTTCATACCATTACAAATTTACAATTCAATGTATATCCCTCAATATTATTAAATTTATATCTAAGTTTTGCTACTTTATAGTCTTTTAAACAAGAACTCAGTCCAGAAAAATGACAAACAACTTGAATTGATATATGTGCTATCCCTTTATAATGTGTTGGTTTAACAATTTTCTGATATTTTATCCTATTTTCTGGTAAAAGACTTCTGAAATTTGTTACAGTGTTTTAGCAGCCAAAAATTTGGGTGAGGAAGCATATAGTAATTTCTTGGACCATACCTATATAAGCGATCGTAAAACAACGATCCGGCAATACCTAGCCACTACTGGAGCCGGTATTATGGAAGAAGAGCCACCCGAATCGCTGAAGACCCGTTATGGAGGCTAATTCTTGGTAACTTGTTAGATTTGAATAAAATTTGCACATATCGGATGTAATTTTTCAATAATTGGATGTGAGGAAGTGATGCATGGATGATGCATTTTTTTGTAATGTGCTAATGACTTATTAGCTTGTTGGAAGAATAAAATTGCTTTCGATTAGCTTAAAACCCTAGCTAGATATGTTCACCAGGTAGCATGATATGAGCTGGAGCTTATGAGGTCCAATTTTGTTAGCTAAAGCTTCAAATTCAGCTCTTTCATGCCAATTTTAGAAAATAAATCACGTTGTAGGGGTGTTCATTGGATTCGGTTTATTTGGTTTTCAACTGACACGAAATTTTTTGGATTAAATAGTTCGGTTGGGTTAATTAATTTGGATTACTTTAGTTTTTAATATTTGATTCGGTTTAATCTCTCTTATTTCGGTTCAACCAAACAAATCAAAATTTATTTAATATTTACTTGAATTACTTCAGTTTTTTATATTTAATTATGTTTAATCTCTCTTATTAGGTATGACTGATATCTTGATATTTTCTATGATTATTAAATATATTTGTGTGTATTGAGTTTTGACCTTTTCAGATTTAATATCTCTTATTTTGGTTCAACCAAACAAATCGAAATTTACTTCGGTTTGTTCGGTTTGATTGTTATTTGGTTGATAAGTTTAATTTGGTTGGTTCGGTTTGATTTTTTAAAACCAAATAAAATTTTAGTTTGACTATTTTAATTTGATTTTAACCGAATCGATTGTTTGAACACCCTTATAATGTTGTATATCAATTTTTAAAAATATGCAAATCCAAAAGGGGAAATCATATCAACGTATACATGTAGAGTGTTTACGTTAATTAATACAGCCAAAGGTGCTTTATTCTGAGAATGCACAATCATCAAAGGTGACATATGTTACTTGCAAAATAAAATTGTTTGTGCTAATTCCAAAACTGGAAATGACTTTCTTGTAAATAGTAATTGAAAATGACTTTTCATGTAAATATAATTTTTAAATATTATAAATTCTTTGCTAAAAAGAAAATATATCTTTGCTATTTGAGTGTGGGGTACCCATGTCAAATCATTTGAGTGAGGTTATGGTATTATGGATAGCGCGGATTGGTCCGTACTGGAATCAATAATTCTATTTTGAAAGTCTTTTAGAGTCGATCTAAACCGTTTAATATGATCTCCATATGAAACTGTACTTGTAAATCAATTTTTATATTTTTTTAGAATTTTTTACTATTTTTATTAGACAGGCAGAAAATCATTTGATTTAAAAATTCTAGACCATTCAAAAGTAGTGATTTTCTTTCTATTTATAAAAATAGTAAAAAATTATAAAAAAACATAAAATTTAGTCTACAAGTATATTTTCATATAGAGATCACGTTCAACTATTCAGATCAACTTTGAACTTAAAAAATGAAAATATGAATTCATAGCACCGACCAATTCGCGCTATGCATAGTACCATAGCCTCACTCATATCATTTTGCTTAATAATGGCCTGTCCATTCAATTTGCAAAATTAGGTTTGATAAGGTACTTAATTTGCTCAATAATGGTCTGTCCACTCGATCATTGTAAAAGAATTAATCAAAATAAACTTTCTATGTTAGAAGTACTAATATTGAACTCAAATGTAATTTTTACATGCACCTCTGCAAAAGAAACATATATGATTAAGTGTTGTATACCCTCAAATACAATAAAATTAAGTAAAATCATGTTACAGGAAGTACAATTATCTTTTAACACAATTCCATTGAAATTTACAAAATTATCGAATAAAAAATTGGATCGAAATAGAACCAGAGTTTTTAATTTTTTACAACTATAAAACATAAAAAGACCCTAAATTAAACGAAACTAAGAAACCGCATTTTCTGATTTAGTCCCACAACCAATATATGGACAGAACAATTAGCATGGTACTGCATGCACCACCAGTGCCAAAAAACATTAATACATGCAAGTTAACATTTGTTCACAAGCAAATTATATTTCATGGAAAATTACAAATAAGCCCACCAAATGATAGACTTCCAACATTAAGCCCTACTTCAACCACTATCTACTATCTAGAGAGACAAATGGGGGTGCAAACGGATCGGATACGGATGGGGGTGTAAAATCATATCCGTATCCGCTTTTATTTTTGAATATGGATACGAATACAAATAGGATATTAGACGAATACAGTTATGGATCGGATATTAAACGGATACGAATCAGATATCTATTTTTCAATACTATTATTATTAAAGAAATATAAATATTATTAAAACAATATCAAAGTTCGTAATATTTATCTAGTTATAACGATGAATAACATATTTTTTTATAATATATATTAAACTATATGGTATATATTTACTATTCGGATATAAATAATTATAATTTAAAGCCATATATGTATCTGTATTCGTATCCTCATGGATATTTGTATATCGGATATCCGTATCTAATTTTCTAAGACGGATCTGAATCTCAAAGGATAATATCCGATCCGTTTACACCCCTAGAGACAGAGCCAGACTTTTGTCATGAAACAGAGCAAACAAAACAAAATAATTATGGATTGACCCTTGGACCCAAAACGTCCTCTGTTTTGGATCCGAGTTAGGTTGTTACCACAGGAAGAGCATCACAAGTCCATAAAAAATAATTGTAAATAAAATTGAGGGTAGTTTTGTTGGCCGAAAGTTTTATTAATAACATAAAAAAATTCAAACATAAAAATACTACATGTACTAAGATGACGTAAATCTATGCGGAAGTCATCGGTCCCTGTGCGTCGCTGGCATTGGCGTCCCAAAAAAGGACTATGTTGCTGCATGCGCGAAGTCTTGGCTATGCGATTCGCCTGACTCATGATCGTTGGCCCTCGGGGGAAATATCGGTGGTGCCATCTCCTCATAACTGAACCATGGCTCCTCTGTACAGAGACCCTCTAGGGCCTCCTGCATGACCTACATACAAATAATATTAGCCGTGATATTCAATAACTACTTATTTGAAAAATTAAAATACTGTTGTATGTTACCTTTGTGACGTTTGCCGGATATGCTGGTCCTGCCTCTGGTGCTCCCTCTTCGTTGTAGTATGCAACTATGCATTCCATCCACACATGGAGTACAACCAGTCTTGATCCGGATAAGGACTGCCATATGCAGGGGCATCTGGGATCGGTGTGCTATGTTCCACTGTACTCTCGTCAGATGAAATTTCACGCTAGTTCAGCAGCAAGTTGGCGTCCTTCAGTATGGAGACTAGTCACCCTTCTAAGCTGGCATAATCAACGCTACCAGCACCATGCTTGAGTTGGCATATCCCTACTTTTCTCCAACCCTTTGTAACGACCATCTTAATAGTGTGAGCACATGGCTGCAAATTAAAAAATAAAGATTAAAATAAAGATACATTTAACATATGAATTTTTAATTTGTACGAATTAAGGCATTTAGCCATTTACCGTCCGAGTAAGGCATTTACCCAGTAGTAGGAGACAAATGGTACCTCTGTCAATGCTATCGGTATGGTTATGTTCTGAGATTTTTTTTAATGTGACGTTATGTTTGAATTTTTGAATTTTTTTTTTTTGTTATGAATAAAAAATTCGGTTTGTTGGAGCTGTCATGGTCATTTTGTCTATGAAATGTTGTTGCGTTGGATTTATTTTAGATAAGTTGCACAGATACCCTTAGGTTGAGCTTAAATTTTGAAAATAGAGGGATGGCTAGTTGGCTACGCTAAACTCGACCATCTGATCAAACCAGACCTTGATCCCACCAATCTCTTCATGGGCAGATCCACATTCTCTACCTCAGATCGATCCGATAAGCCATCGGGGAAGTTCTCAGCGGGTTGTCGGATCAGGATCTTCACAGGCATTGTTTGTGCATGTATCACTCTTCAGAACAAAATTAGAAATGTACTGGTACTGTCAATGCTATCCATCTACCATGTTATCAAGAACCTGTGAAACCAAATTTCTCTGTTAATATGACATTGAAGAGCATACAAGTTAGCCAAAAATTTGGATTAGATAAATCAATATTTATTACCCCTTCAAGTTGATTTGTTGTTCAGCTTAATTGGATTAATCCAACAGAAGAAAACCTGATATTATTGCAACCAACAATAAAACCTAGAGAAATTTAGAAATATGCCCATCATAACTTGTTCAATAAGATATTTCCCCATCCAAAATTGAAAATTAGTTATTTCCCCATCTAAACATTACTATTTTATTAATATACCCAGTCTTTATTTCTTTGCTAAAAAATTAATATTAATATTAATAAAATATATAATTGACACTTTTGCCCCTTTAAACTATAATGTTATTCTCAATCATTTCTAGGCTCCCTTCCATCAAATGTGGAGGCAAATATCTAATTGACACTTTTATTAATTTATCGATGATTGTCAGTTCACAAATGTGGAGTCTGTACTGGTAGCACTTGGTTGTAAGGAGTGCCTTGTTCCAATTGAAAGTGCAAAATCTGTTGAATTTAAACCTCTTTATGAAGCTACCTCAAGATGCAATGTTCCATTTGACTGAAAGAAAAAAGTCCAATTTCAGGTCGAGAGATCTCGTTCAAGCTCTAGGCAGGACTGTAAGAGGTTCAAGAGAGCCTGTTAGAGACCTTCATTCCAATTTTGACCTCGCCTTGGGTTCACTCGGGTCTCTGATTTCCTATGTCGATTTACTGGCAGCAGATAGCAATTATGGGAATTATTCGATCGAGAAGTACAGTTTGGATTGGTACATGAGGCTGGATTCTGCGGCGGTGCGTGCATTAAATGTATTTGAGAGCAAGACTGATCAGAACAAGAATTTTAGCTTGTTTGGTGTAATGAACCGTACCTGTACTGCTGGTATGGATAAAACGGCTCCCCGAATCGGTGGCACCTACAGTATATACAAATTGAAAAAAAAATATTTGTTTGTTAAATCGGTACAGCAGTATAGTACCCTACTATTGGCACCTACAGTATATACCACATTAGTAAATACTGGTTTTTGATGCAAAGAGGATACATTATGGAAGTTCACTGCTATGGTTGAGATTGCCAATCAACCAGAGCTATGAGACAGAGCTAATAGACCTCCATAAAATAGATAACGAGGAGTATATGATCTCACCGAGCTATGAGACAGAGCTAGCTTCTCTCAAGGATCAACCCTCCATCCCGCACGATCCTCCACTTTCATGCGTGATCCTCCACCTTCCCTGTACCTTCCATCTGGCTGTCACATGCGCGACCCTCATTTCAGTTTTCTGGTATTCTGGTAATATGGAAAAACTGTTCAGTTTTCTGTTGTACTCATCATTCCAGTTGATCAGAAAATGTGGAATATATGAAAATTGATTTATACTGATATATTCATTGATGTAAAATGAGTAGGTATGGAAGTTCAGTACCATAATAACTCAAATGTAAAATGAGTAGATATGAAAGTTCAGTACCATAATAACATCAAAACGAGAACAACACATATTGGAGATATGTCCATGAGAAATTTAGACTATAAGTACATATGAAAGTTTATGTACTTTCAACTTTTGCAATTTTAGTTTCTCAAATTTCCACATACTGAAGGGAGTTTAAAGTAAGGGGAAAAATTGTCAATTAGATATATTATTAATAATAATTTAAACTTTATAGTGAAAAAATAATCAAGAATGGGTATATTAATAAAATAGTTATATTTAGATGGGGCGGGAAATAACTAATTTTTCAATTTTGGATGGAGAAATATCTAACTGAACAAGTTATGATGGGCTCATGGGCATATATCTAAATTTCTCTAAAACGTAAATCCTACAAGATAAACACGAAAGATGCACAAACAAATTGTAAAAAAAAAGGAAAAGAATAAGAGTAAGGGGATCATAACCACTAACAAGGCAACTTTGCATTTCCCAATAAATTGACTGGGCCTGACTCGGGCTGACTCAGTCTGAAAATCGGATGACTCAGCAAGAGACTCGGGTGAAACTCGGATTGGAGCCAAGTCAACTCGGGCATGGTCATGTTTCCAATCCATGGTTCCATCTCCTCATCACTGAACCATGGATCCTCTGTACCGAGATCCTGTGAGGCCTCCTGCATGACCTACATACAAATAATATTCCAAATTAGACCTCTAAACTCTCTGTTGCAAAAAGAATTACAATGGGATATTAATCAAATGGTCACTCTGTGTGTGTGTGTGTGTGTGGTGTTGAGATGGAGATCTTTTACCTGATAATAGAAGTAGTTGTTTCCCTGGGTACCAAAATCCATTCTGGGGCAATTATCAATTTCAACCATCTCCATCATGGGGTGTGACACATCACCCGTAAGGAACTGCGCCGGCAACCCTTTAATTGCAGTAAGGTTTGCACACTCACTGATGATTAATCGCCGAAGCTTGGATTGTGGCAAAAGGTGGATTTCAGGAAAATGGCAGTCAACTATCTTTAATTCTTTCAGTTGATATGGAATAGTTAAAACCTCGTGAAATTGGGGACAAGATTTAATTGCAAATTTCTCAAGTAACGGCAGATCTTCTTGTAGAAATTGAAGTGATATGAGCTCAGGACAGCAAGATATGTAAACTGAAGCAATGTTGCACTGTTTTGTGAACTGGATTTCATGCAAACCACATTCAGTTATTCCCAGATGGTGTATTTTATTTGGTACTACTGATATGCTCCCTAATGCCGGACAACCGTTAAAAAACAGGTCCTTGAGAAATGGTAGGTCCCCATCCATCCAATGAACCAAGACCAGCTCTGGACATCCATAGATATCAACACTCTGCACCTTAGATTGTGAGGAAAAAAATATTTCACGAGTACCGCAAGAATTTATTTGCAGTTCTTTAACTTCTTTTGGAATTTTTAGGAGTTTCAACTGCGGACAATTAACAAATTTTACATGCGGAAGAGAACTTGAGTCCCCATCCCTCCATTGAACTGAAATTAGCTCTAGACAGGTATGGATTTGTAACAGCTGACATCTTGATGGTAAAATGATATCACGAAAACCGCAGCAGAATATCTCCACCGTATTAAGTTCTACAGCTGGGATGGCAGAGAAAACCCTTAATTTGGGGCAATTAAATAGCGACACTCTCCCCAGAAAAGGTGGGATAAGCTCTCTATAATCAGAGACCGGAATATTTTGAATCTTAGATCCTAATGAGGATACAATTTTTTGAAAACCACAATTTTTTATATCCATCTGCTTCATTTCTTCCAGGATGGTCGAGAACATCAATAAATTGGGGCATCTAGAAAGTGAAATACTCTCAAGAAAAGGTAAGTCCCCACTTTTGTAATAAATTGAGACAAGCTCTCTACAATTAAAGATCGAAATCTCTTGAAGTTTAGACAGTGACGAGAAGTTGATTTCTTGAAAGCCACAATCTTTTATATCTAGCCGCTTAAGTTCTTGAGGGATGGCTGTGAGCATCAACAAATTGGGGCATCCTGAAAGTGAAATACTCTCAAGAAAAGGTAAGTCCCCACTTTTGTAATAAATAGTGATCAACTCTCCACAATTAGAGATTGAAAGCTTTTTAAGTTCAGAGGGTGAAGAGAACTTGATTTCTTGACAACCACATGCATTTACCTCCAACACCTCAACCTTTTGGGGGATGGCCGAGAGCATCGACAAATTGGGGCATCCAGAAAGTGAAATACTCTTAAGAAAAGGTAAGTCCCCACTTTTGTTATAAATAGTTATCAACTCTCCACAATTAGAGATCGAAAGCTTTTTAAGTTCAGAGGGTGAAGAGAACTTGATTTCTTGACAACCACATGCATTTACCTCCAACACCTCAACCTTTTGGGGGATGGCCGAGAGCATCGACAAATTGGGGCATCCAGAAAGTGAAATACTCTTCAGAAAAGGTAAGTCCCCACTTTTGTTATAAATAGTTATCAACTCTCTACAATTAGAGATTGAAAGCTCTTTAAGTTCAGAGGGTGAAGAGAACTTGATTTCTTGACAACCACATCCATTTACCTCCAACACCTCAACCTTTTGGGGGATGGCCGAGAGCATCGACAAATTGGGACATCCAGAAAGTGAAATACTCTCAAGAAAAGGTAAGTCCCCACTTTTGTTATAAATAGTTATCAACTCTCTACAATTAGAGATCGAAAGCTCTTTAAGTTCAGAGGGTGAAGAGAACTTGATTTCTTGACAACCACATGCATTTACCTCCAACACCTCAACCTTTTGGGGGATGGCCGAGAGCATCGACAAATTGGGGCATCCAGAAAGTGAAATACTCTTAAGAAAAGGTAAGTCCCCACTTTTGTTATAAATAGTTATCAACTCTCTACAATTAGAGATTGAAAGCTCTTTAAGTTCAGAGGGTGAAGAGAACTTGATTTCTTGACAACCACATCCATTTACCTCCAACACCTCAACCTTTTGGGGGATGGCCGAGAGCATCGACAAATTGGGACATCCAGAAAGTGAAATACTCTCAAGAAAAGGTAAGTCCCCACTTTTGTTATAAATAGTTATCAACTCTCTACAATTAGAGATTGAAAGCTTTTTAAGTTCAGAGGGTGAAGAGAACTTGATTGCTTGACAACCACATGCATTTACCTCCAACACCTCAACCTTTTGGGGGATGGCCGAGAGCATCGACAAATTGGGACATCCAGAAAGTGAAATACTCTTAAGAAAAGGTAAGTCCCCACTTTTGTTATAAATATTTATCAACTCTCTACAATTAGAGATTGAAAGTTTTTTAAGTTCAGAGGGTGAAGAGAACTTGATTTCTTGACAACCACATGCATTTACCTCCAACACCTCAACCTTTTGGGGGATGGCCGAGAGCATCGACAAATTGGGGCATCCAGAAAGTGAAATACTCTTAAGAAAAGGTAAGTCCCCACTTTTGTTATAAATAGTTATCAACTCTCTACAATTAGAGATTGAAAGCTTTTTAAGTTCAGAGGGTGAAGAGAACTTGATTTCTTGACAACCACATGCATTTACGTCCAACACCTCAACCTTTTGGGGGATGGCCGAGAGCATCGACAAATTGTGGCATCTAGAAAGTGAAATACTCTCAAGAAAAGGTAAGTCCCCAATTTTGTAATAAATTGAGTCAAGCTCTCTACAACCAGAGATCGAAATATTTTGAAGTTTAGATAGTGATGAGAAGTTGATTTCTTGAAGGCCACAATCTTTGCATGCCCCAATTGAAGGTTCCGTATGGAAGTCCAGAGTTAGAGTTGTCAGCTTGGACGTTAATGATGGATCACTCAACCAAGAAGGTACTTTTCTTCCTCCATAATTTAATATTACAAGCTCTGTGAGGTTACCATGAGGTTGGAGGCTCTCAAGTACACCTTCCTGTATCTTTCCATCATTCTCATTCTTTGCATTAGTACTTGAACTGACAGCTATATAGAAAACTAGATCTGGATTACCATATTTCAGAAAGCTTTTGTGAGCATCATCATCTTCCTCAAAGTTTAGAATTAACTTACGTAGATTTGACTTTGATACAAGATTGGCCTTCCTAGAATATTCCACATTACCAACGTTCTTGAGCCCTGAGATGTACATCGACCCACTAAGACTATTCATATCCCTTAATTCTCCCAGCCCCTGGGTCATGTCACTTCCCATGACTTTAAAGCGCCCATTTAAAGTTGTAAGATTTGTTAATTTTTCAATTCCAGATGACAGGTTACATATAGAATACTCTGATAGTTTTAGAACACGCAGGTTTGTTAACTGCTCTATGGTCTCCGGCAACTTTTTGAGTTTGCTACAGTGTTCTATGGATAATGTATCCAGATTGTGAAGTAGGGATATGGATTCAGGTAACTGCTTGATTTTACCACTACACAACCGAAGAAACCGAAGGTTAATAAGGGTTTTGATGTTTTCAGGTAACTCTAGAATATTATGGCAATTCATATCCAAAGTTTGAAGGTGGTAAAGAAGACATAAAGATTCAGGAAGGCTTTCTATCCTATAATCTTCAATAGAAAGGTACCGCAAGTGCTTCAACGCGGTGAATGTGTCTGGCAGCATACAATTCCTCAACTGAAGAGCTCGCACATACGTAATTTTAGAGAAAATGGCAGAATCATCTATGTAGTTTATTGGGTATTCCCTTACATATGTTCGAATAACCTTATTGTTGCAGGATGCTAAAACACCTGACAATTCATGTTTCTCGGTTAAGTATAGGTGGGTTATTTTGTATGAATTATTCCAAAGATTGTCATTCTCTAAAACAGACTGGTTTGTCCTTTGAGAAATGGATCTTGCTAGATCATGTATTAAATCATGAATGTAGCATGTATTGAACCCAAAATCAATGAGTGATCTGCCTTGCAATTCATTTAAGTACTCACTTCCTATTTCCTCCAATGTTTTCTTAGTTCTTGAATTGCTATTAATGTAACCTTGCGCCATCCAGAGCCTAACCACATGATCTTTCTCAATCGGTTTACCTTTTGGAAACATGGCTAAATAAACAAAGCATGGTTTGAGATGTAGTGGCAATTTCTGGTAACTTAACTGTAATGGGGTTAAAATTTTGCCACTCTCATCTATTTCAGATATATCACTTTGCAAAACTTCTCTCCATTTCTCTTCATCCATATCATATCGGAGAATGCCTCCTAGCACCTTGGTAACTAGAGGGGAGCCTTTGCACTTCTTGGCAATACCATAACCAATCTCAAGCAATTTTCCATTTTCACTTGCCTCTCCATTGCCAAAAGCAAAATGCTTGAACAGAGACCAACATTTTTCATTAGGTAAGCAATCCAACTGAATAGGAGATGTTGTCTGCATGATTTCAGCAACTGAGGTATTCCGGGTTGTTGTCAATATTTTTACAGTTTTACCACCTTTTAAAGCTACCTGAAAGTGTTCCCACAGTTCTGTATTTTCATTCCACACATCGTCTAGCACGAGAAACAAACTAACTTCTCTTATCTTTTCATTGAGAATATCTTGCAGTGTACTTAGCTCAGAAAACTCACAAGTTGTTCTGTTGATTGATTCAATTATTGCTCTAATTAGGCGTACTAGTTCAAAATCCTCAGAGACTGACACCCAAGCTCTCTTGTCAAACAACTGCAAGAACTTGGAGTCATTGTAAACGAGCTGAGCAAGCGTGGTCTTGCCCAACCCGCCCATCCCAATAATTGGAAGAACCATAAATTCTGGATCATTTAAAGGGTTGAGGAGGCTAATGATATTCTTCTTCTCCTGTAGAATTGAATAAAATTTGTCTTAGTGATCCCCATTTTAATTAATCTCAAAAAAAAAAAAATTAATCTATTAGTCTCTTACAAATTCCTTGAGAAATAAAAAGCAATTAACACAAGGGTTACCCCAAGGATTTATTTTACTTGGTGTTGTTTTGGATGGAGTGCGTAAGGGTTAAAGTCTCATATCTATAACATATTTTTTTTTAGGCAATGAGGATTAAAAAATGCGACAATTCAGGTGTATGTTATCATCTTAGCACTTAGGCACTATAGCAGTAAAGATACATGTAAAATAACTCAACTAGCATTAGTTAGCATGCATTAAGAAAAGATACATTTCTTCTTTTGTTTGAGGAAATAGAAAAAGATTGCATTTCATCGAGCATCTTGTGTGCAATAATTAATGTACCAAAAGACACATTTAGAAAAAGCATACCCCCGACCCTATGGTAGGCCTCAATGGCAACATCTCCGCTCTCGACGATGGATCTGAGCAACTCGTAGTAGAACTCATCGAGCAGATCCTCTGTTTGATAGGCCACACCTCTCAGCTCTTTTAGCCACAGATGAACAGAGCTGTCGTGAATCTCTTTCTCTTCAGCGTCCTGTAGAACGGCCTGGATCCTCCTAAGCATCCGACTCAGCTTCTCCAAATCCTCTCTAACACTTTTGTGTTGGTCGGTAACAGGTGGATCGTGGTGGTGCGAAGTGGAAGGGGTGCCACGAATGGCCTCAAGGAGGTTGGTGGAGAGGGATTGGATGGAAGAAAACAATCCGGACGCCATTGAATCTGATCAATTGAAACTCTCTCTTCACCTTCAATATCTCGCTGGTTGCTACAAATTTTTGGAAGTTGACTTTCATTTTTTCCACGGAGTTGCCAAGTTATAAGAAAGCCCTGGGTTTATTCACTGTGGCACACTCCACACAGGAAACCATGCTGCAGGTTGGGGCAGCTATTATTTATCTTTTTACACTTCTTGCTTATTTCTCTTGCCACACCAAACCAAGTCCCCGCCTATATGACACCACCACAGGGCAACTTGAACGGTTTGGTCAACGGAACCCAATCGAAATCATAGAAACAAAGATGTATTGACCCGTTCAATAACTTTACTTAACAAGTTAATATTTTTAAACAATCTATGTCCCTTTTTTTTATTTTTAGTACTAAAAAAAATAAAAAAATAGACTGCAAATGAAAAAACTCAGAACCGGAAATAAAAAAATAGACTGCAAATGCAACTTTGGTCGGATTTATATTTTATTTATAGGTAATGGACATACTTTTTTATTTTGTACACTATGTTATTAAAAAAAAATATAGTTTTGCATGATTTTATTTCACCTCTTACACGTTTTTAATTAGTAATGAGTATATGAATTTTTTTATTGTTGAGAACGTTAATTGAATGAATAATGTTGAATACGAAATTGAATATCTTAATTAAGAAGAAACACGGCTTAAAAAATGTTCAATTAAATAAATATACACAGTCATCATAATATAATTTCATAAATGAAAAATGATGAGGGTTCCAATGTCTTAATTTTTTGTGCCTACATCATGTTTTTATTTTTAGAAATATAATAACTTAAAATTCAAAACTTAAATGTCAAAATAACACCGTTAGTTATGATCTATGTTATTTTCTCTATGCACGCATAAAATATCATAAGATTTCGATTTTATTTTAATTATTCTCAAGAGCTTACAAAATACACCGATGTGGATAAATAATGGACGTTGATTTTTTTTAACTTGTTGATTCAAATAATGTCAAAATCGGAAAATAATATTTTTTTTATGTACATGTAAAGAAAATAATATAGATCATACTTAATTGTTTTGTTTTACCATATAAAGTTTAATATTTTTATTAAAAAATTAAAAAAAAAAATAACAGAGACTAAAAAAAAATAAAAAAATATTTCAAACCCGCTCGTGAAAACTAATCTAACTTAAAAAGTCCTACATAAATGGTACTTCATTTCAACTTATATAAAGATAATTTCTTCTCATCTTTTGTTTTGATGGTTGATTGTGTGGACCCATCAATAATCTATTGACAGATTGACCGTTCGGCCCAAAATTCATCAATTTTGGATCCGGGCTTGGTTGTTACCACAAGTCCAACAAAAATAATTGTAAACAAAATTGAGGGTATTTTGTGCCGATTTTTTTATTAATAGAAAATAAATAAATAAAATATTGAAATAGGAGTATGATTTGGTGAAATTTCAATTTTATTTTGAGTATCAATAGCTTGTAAAAATATATTGATGTGGATAAATTATGGGCATTTATTTTTTAACTTATTGATTCATATAAAATCAAAATCGAAAAGTAATATTTTTTTATGTACATGTAAAGAAAATAATATAGATCACACTTACTTAACGGTTTTTTTAACATATAAATTTTAATATTTTTGTAATTAGAAAATTCAAAATAAAGACAGGATAGAGATACAAAAAAAATTAAAATATTTGAATTCCGCTCGTGAAAAATTAATCTAACTTGAAAAGTCTTACATAAATGGTGCTTGATTGCAACTTTAGAAAAAAATCATCTCGTCCGTCTGATCATAATTCGAGCCAATTCAGTCAGAGATGAAACGTACGGGACATTTTTTAAAATCGTGCCAATACGGATCAGACGGTCCATATTCGCTGGTGAAAATAAAGGTCTGCTTACCGCCTGAGACCGTACCCCTTACTGTCCATAAAAAATAATTGTAAATAAATTTGATGCTAGTTTTGTTGGCTGAATGTTTTATCTATAACATAAAAAAATTTAAAAATCCAAACATAACATCACATTTGAGAAATCGGAACATAACCAAACCGTTGGCAATAACGATACTATTTGCCTCCTATCGCTGGCATTGCCAGTAGTATTTGTTATCATATCGCTGGCAATGCAGCGGTAGTGGGCAGTTTAGATTTTTGTCTAATAATTTAATAAACCTAGTACTGTGGCGATGTTATTTTTTGTTATATTTTTTTCTGGATTAGCATAATGTTGGACGATGTTGATGCGTAAAACACAATACTAACTGAGCATTCAAATGAACTAATATATAAAATAAACACAAGTGCAAACAAACAAACATAACATAATACAGTACAAAATACTAACAATCCAACAATTAAGCATAAAAATACTGAGATGACGTAATCTATGCGGACGTTGTCGGTCCCTGGGAGGCAAAGTGCTATCGTCGGCATCCTCCTCCGGTATTATGTTTGGCTGCGTCGCTGGCATCAGCATCCCAAGAAAAGGACTATGTTGCTGCATGCGCGAAGTCTTGGCTATGCGATTCGCCTGGCTCATGATTCTTGGCCCTCGGGGGAAACAACGGTGGTGCCATCTCCTCATAACTGAACCATGGCTCCTCTGTACAGAGATCCTCTAGGGCCTCCTGCATGACCTACATACAAATAATATTAGCCATGATATTCAATAACTACTTATTTGAAAAATTATAAATATTGTTGTATGTTACCTGTGTGACATGTGTGCAGGATATGCTGGTCCTACCTCTGGTGCTCCTCTTTGTTGTAGTACGCATTCCATCCACACATGGAGTACAACCAGTCTTGATCCGGGTAAGGACCGCTATCTGCAGAGGCATCTGGGATCGGTGTGCTACATTCATCTGTACTCTCGTCAGATGAAATTTCACGCCAGTTGAGCTGCAAGTTGCCATCCTTCAGCATGGAGACTAGTCGTCCTTCTAAGATGGCATATCCCTACTTTTCTCCAACCCTTTTCAATGACCAGCTTAATAGTGTGAGCACACGCCTGCAAATTAAAAAATACAGATTAAAGTTAGGATACATTTAACATATGAATCCAATTTTTTTGTTAATATGACATTGAAGAGCATACAAGTAAGCCATAAATTTAGCTTAGATAATTCAACATTTATTACCTCTTCAAGGTGATTTGTTGTTCAGCTTGGATTAATCCAACAAACGAGAACCTGGAATTATCGTAACTTTGAACTGCTTTGGCCTAATTTGCAACCAACAATAAAACCTAGAGAATTTTAGATATATACCCATCATAACTCGTTCAATTAGATATTCCCCATCCAAAATTGAAATTAATTAATTCCCCATCTAAACATTACTATTTTATTAATATACCCACTTTTATTTCTTTGACTAAAAAATTAATATTAATATTAATAAAATATCTAATTGACAATTTTGCCCCGTACTTTAAACTATACTGTTATTCTCAATCATTTCCAGGCTCCCTTCCTTCAATATGTGGAAATTTGAGAAACTAAAATGTGGAGTAAGCATAGCTGAATTTCTCAATGCTTGTCAGTTCACAAATGTGGAGTTGGTACTGGTAGCACTTGGTTGTAAGGAGTGCCTTTTTCCAATTGAAAGTGAAAAATCTGTTGAAAGCAAACCTCTTTATTAAGCTATCTCAAGATGCAATGTACTGTTGACTGAAAGAAAAATCTCTGTTCACCACCTTCCCGTTTAGCTTCTCTATCATCTCGAGGGCTGTCAATCAACTGCCAATGAAAATTAGATATGACATGCTGGATATCAGTATAATACAAGTTGTTTGGTCCTGTAACGACCAAATGTATTATAGCATTGGAAATCATCTCTTTTTCTTATTCTTTATTTTTTTTTTGTCTTATTCTGCAACTTGGGTTGTTTTTTAGGCTTAAGCATGGAATTCCAGAAAATTTACCCGAGATAGTTGGTACTGGTTTTGGTACTGGTTGGGTCTGATATTAATAAATATATATTCAAGTGTCTCTAGCTTCTAAATATTCTAATATATGTATATTTTTTAGTGTTGTACGCAGACCTCATCATAAGTGATGTTGTTTCTCGGGCACCAGTCTCATCAGATGACAATCACCAATGGTTATATGAGGGCTGAATTGAAGGATTTCAGTAGCAGGAGAGATGCTTATGTTCCTACAGTTTTCAGTTTTATCAGGCTATGAAAACCTTCCAAAACAGAAATTATACAAAATTGTGCTTAAGCCCCTCTGACAAGAAGTATTTTCCACAATTTTTCAATTTATAAAGATAGACCTAAGTTTTGAAAATTTCACAATTCAGTTAATGGAGTTTGTATCAGCAAAAACCAGAAATTCAAAATGCTTTGTACCAACAAAATATAAAGCTGATACAACGTTATTGAAATAACAGATTTATCATTTCGAAAACCCATAACTTAACCCATGACTAGAAAAATGGCAAGCTGAAACAAATTATCAGCAAGATTAAGCTCCTCTAATCTAAGTAAAAGTTCCACCTTATTAACCATCTAATGTGTCAGATATCATATTCATCATATTCACACTACAATATTCAGTGTATAAACAAATTTAACAAGTCACAACATTTACATTGTAAATAATTAAAACACAAGTCTGGAACACAAATATATGAGCTGTGTTAAGTATCATACCTTCTAATTTTAAGAATTGAGGCTGTTTCTACTAAACCAATACAGACTGCCAATCAACCACCCCAATCAGACCTAGGTCATGGGCAGTTAATCCCCCACCTACCCATAACTTGAAAATAATAATTTAAAAAACCATTACTTAAAAAATGGGGAGGTGAAACAAATTTATCATTTTGTCCGAATCATACCTATCATTTTGTTCGTGCTGATTTGTTTCAGCTCACTATTGTTTAACATATCATTTTGAAAACCCATAACCTAAAAACCCATTGTTGTCTCTTACCCAGTTCAAGCAGGAGAGGTGAAGAGGCGGCACGACAGAGAAGAAGGGACGCAATGACGAAGAAGCGGCGCGACGGCGAAGATGAAGGAGGCAGCGGTAAAAGGGAGGCAAGAGGTGGAGGGATCTGGGATTCAGATCCAGTAGAGATTTTATGTGCCAGAAAATTTTCTTGTAATTGAATACATAAATTGAGTTTTGTGTTACCTCAAGAATGAAGGAAGATACCAATCGCTTCTAGACTCGCTTGTCTTGCTCACCACCCTTCCATGTGTTTCTTATGAGAAAAGATCATTGATATCCTAAGTTCCTAACAATTCCAAATTAGACCTCTGAACTCTCTGAGGCAAAAAGAATTACAATTGGATATTAATCAAATGTGACTGTCTTGATTCATGGTCGTTGGCCCTCGGAGGAAACATCCGTGGTGCTTTCTCCTCATAACTAAACTATGGCTCCTCTGTACCGAGATCCTGTGAGGCCTCCTGCGTGACCTACATACAAATAATATTCCAAATTAGACCTCTGAACTCTCTGTTACAAAAATAATTTCAATGAGATATTAATCAAATGGTCACTGTGTGTGTGTGTGTGTGGGGGGGGGGGGGGGGGGGGGGGGGGGGGGGCGGGGGGGTTGTACTGTTGAGATAGAGATCCTTTACCTGATAGAAGTAGCTGTTTCCCTGGGTACCAAAATCCATTCTGGGGCAATTACGAATTTCAACCATCTCCATCATTGGGTGTGACACATCACCCATAGGGAACTGCAACCCTTTAATTGCTGTTAGCTTTGCACACTCACTGATGATTAATCGCTGGAGCTTGGATTGTGGCAAAAGGTGAATTTCAGGAAAACGACAGTCAACTATCTCTAATTCTTTCAGTTGATATGGAATAGTTAAAACCTCGTGAAATTGGGGACAATATTTAATTGCAAATTTCTCAAGTAATGGGAGATCTCCTTGCAGAAATTGAAGTGATATGAGCTCAGGACAGCCAGAAATGTGAGCTGAAGCAATGTTGCACTGTTTTGGGAACTGGATTTCATGCAAACCACATTCAGTTATTCCCAGTTGGTGTATTTTGTTTGGGATTACTGATATTCTCCATAATTCTGGACAAACCTCAAAAAAGAGATCCTTGAGAAATGGTACGTCCCCATCCATCCAATTAACCGATAACAGCTCTGGACAACCATAGATATCAACACTCCGCACCTTAGATTGTGAAGAAAAGGAGATTTCTTGAGTACCGCAAGATTTTATTTTCAGTACTTCAACTTCTTTTGGAATTTTTAGGTGTTTCAACTGCGGGCAATCAACAAATTTTACTAGCGGAAGAGAACTTGAGTCCCCATCCCTCCAATGAACTGAATTTAGATCTGGACAGTTGTCGATTTCTAACAGCTGACATCTTGATGGTAAAAAGATTTTATGGATACCGCAGTGGACTATCTTCAGCGTATCAAGTTCTACAGCTGGGATGGCTGAGAAAATCCTTAATTTGGGGCAATTAGATAGTGACACTCTTCCCAGAGAAGGTCGGATAAACTCTCTATAGTCAGAGACATTTTGAATCTCAGATTGAGAACCACTATTTCTGTTATCCATCTGCTTCATGTCCTCCAGGATGGCTGAGAATATCAATAATTTGGGGCAACCAGAAAGTGAAATACTCTCAAGAAAAGGCAAGTCCCCAATTTTGTAATAAATTGAGACAAGCTCTCTACAACTAAAGATCGAAATCTTTTGAAGTCTAGATAGTGATGAGAAGTTGATTTCTTGAAAGCCACAATCTGCTATATCCAGCTGCTTAAGTTCTTGGGGGATGGCCGAGAGCATCAACAAATTGGGGCATCCAGAAAGTGAAATACTCTCAAGAGAAGGTAAGTCCCCACTTTTGTAATAAATAGTGACCAACTCTCTACAATTAGAGATTGAAAGCCTCTTAAGTTCAGAGTGTGAAGAGAACTTGATTTCTTGACAACCACATCCATTTACCTCTAACACCTCAACCTTTTCTGGAATAGTTATTTTCCATAATTTAGGGCATTTCTTTATGAAGAGTTTCATAAGGCAGGGTTCATCACCTGCTTGCCACTCCCCCGAATTGAGCATGTTATTGAATGAAGGTTCATGTGATGAAAAACTAACTCCAGAAGGCTGCTTGGATGAATAATTTCCCAATCGAATCTCTGAGCCACAACTCCAGTATATTTTGAGATATTTGAGATGTAGGAGTTGATCCAAGAATGGCGGCAACAAAAGAAACTCCCTTTTCAAGTGCAGAGTTAGAGTTCTCAGCTTGGACATTAATGATGGATCAAGCAACCAAGGAGGAACTCCTAATCCTCCATAATTTAATATTACAAGCTCTGTGAGGTTACCATGAGGTTGGAGGCTCTCAAGTACACCTTCCTGTATCTTTTCATCACTCTCATTCTTTGCATTGGTACTTGAACTGACAGCTATACAGAAAGCTAAATCTCCATATTTCAGAAAGCTTTCGTGAGCACCATCACCTTCCTCAAAGTTTAGAATTAACTTCCGTAGATTTGACTTTGATACAAGATTGGTCTTCCTAGAGTACTCGATACTACCAATGTTTTTGAGCCCTGAGATGGACATCAACCCACTAAGCCTATTCATATCCCTTAATTCTCCCAGCCCCTGGGTCATGTCAGTTCCCATGACTTTAAAGTGCCCACTTAAAGTTACAAGATTTGTTAATTTTCCAATTCCGGATGGCAGGTTACATATCAAAAACTCGCATAGTTTTAGAACACGCAGGTTTGTTAACTTCTCTATGCTCCTGGGCAACTTTTCGAGATTGCTACAGCGTTCTATGGATAATGTATCCAGATTGTGAAGTAGGGATATGGATTCAGGTAACTGCTTGATTCTATCACTACACAACCGAAGAAACCGAAGGTTAATAAGGGATTTGATGTTTTCAGGTAACTCTGGAATATGAGGGCATTTCACATCCAAAGTTTGAAGGTGGTAAAGAAGACATAAAGATTCAGGAAGGCTTTTCTCTATCCTATAATCTTCAATAGAAAGGTACCGCAAGTGCTTCAACGCGGTGAATGTGTCTGGCAGCATACGAGTCCACACCTGAAGAGCTCGCACATACGTAATTTTAGAGAAAATGGCAGAATCATCTATGTACTTTATTGGGGATTCCCTTACATATGTTCGAATAACCTTATTGTTGCAGGATGCTAAAACACCTAACAATTCATGTTTCTCGGTTAAGTATAGGTGGGTTATTTTGTATGAACTATTCCATAGATTGTCATTCTCTAAAACAGGCTGGTTTGTCCTTTGAGAAATGGATCTTGCTAGATCAAGTATTAAATCATGAACGTAGCACGTATTGTAATCCCAACAATCAATGAGTGATCTGCCTTGCAATTCATTTAAGTACTCACTTCCTATTTCTTCCAATGTTTTCTTAGTTCTTGAATTGCTATTAATGTAACCTTGCGCCATCCAGAGCCTAACCAGATGGTCTTTATCAATCAGTTTACCTTTTGGAAACATGGCTAAGTAAACAAAGCATGGTTTGAGATGTAGCGGCAATTTCTGGTAACTTAACCGTAGTGCTGGCATAACCTCTCCCGTCTCATCTATTTCTGATATATCACTCTCCAAAATTTCCCTCCATTTCTCTTCATCCATTTCATAATGGAGAATGCCTCCAAGTGCCTTTATGGCCAAAGGTGAGCCTTTGCACTTTTCGGCAATACCACGACCAATCTCGTGCAGATTTGCATTTTCACTTGTCTCCCTATTGCCAAAAGCAAAATGCTTAAAAAGTGACCAACAATTTTCCTCGGGTAAGGAACTCAATTGAAAAGGTGATGCTGTCTGCATGATCTTAGCAACCGAGGTATTGCGAGTCGTTGTCAAAATTCTTACAAATTTAGCACCAAAAAAACCAACTCGGAAGCGCTCCCACAAGTCTCTGTTTTCATTCCACACATCATCTAGCACTAGAAACAAGCCAAGACCCCTTATATTTTCCTTGAGAACATCTTGAAGTTTGCTTAGCTCAGAAAACTGACAGGGGCTGTTACTCACCGACTCAACAATAGCTTTGGTTAGCCGCACTAGATCAAAATCTTCAGATACAGATACCCAACATCTGTTATTAAACAATCCATGAATCCTGGAGTCATTGAAAACAAGTTGGGCAAGTGTGGTCTTGCCGAACCCTCCTATTCCAACAATGGGAAGAACCATAAAAGCTGGACCATTTGAAGGGTTCAGGAGGCTAATGATCGCCTCCTTCTCTTCCTTCCTACCAAAAATAGCTCTCTCATCCACATGAGAGCTGGATGGCGGTCGGTTTTGTCGACCGGAAACCAGTCGGGTTCCATCCTCCTCCCTCAATTGAAGAACTATACGATCATTTGAAATCTCTTCAAATCTCTCTGTTATACCCTTGATCTTCTCAGCCATGCCATCTGGAATCGAGACCTTGGTAATATTGGTAAATGAATAAGAAGCATGGGAGGATGATGCATACATCTCAGCATATTTCATCTTAGTCCCTATTGAAATGTATATCAAAAAAATTCTTAGTGATCCCCATCTTTATCCTCAAATAATAAAAAAAAAAATCTCTTAGTCCCTTACAAAATCCTTGACAACTCAAGGAAATTAAACACAAGGATTACAACCTAAGGATTTTTTTTTAGGTTTTCTATTTTTTTTCTTCATATTATTTGGGATGGAGGGCACAAGGGTTAAACTCCCCCTATCTATAACCTTTTGAAGGCAGTGAGGATCATAAAATGTGACATTTCAACTGTATCTGGTTATCTAATTACCACTTAGGACCTATGCCACTAAAGATAAATGTCAAACCCACTTGTGCACTATTCCCGTAAAAGACAAAACAAAGTGTACTAAAGATACACTTAACACAAGGGTTACCCCAAGAATTTATTTTACTTGGTGTTGTTTTGGACGGAGTTGCGTAAGGGTTAAAGTCCCATATCTATAACATTTTTTTTTAGGCAATGAGGATTAAAAAATGGGACATTTCAGGTATATGTTATTATCTTACCAGTTAGGCAGTATGGCAGTAAAGAAAAATGTAAAACAACTCAATCACATGAGTCAGCATACACACATGAGAGCCAGTAAGACAAAAGAAGTGTTCTAAAATTTGTGAGATTTCTGTACACCAATTAAATAGACACCGGACCTTTCATGCAATAATTAATGTACCAAAAGATACAATTAAAAGCATACCCCCATCCCTATGGTAGGCCTCAATAGCAGCATCTCCACTCTCGACGATGGATCTGAGCACCTCATAGTAGAACTCGTCCAGCACATCCTCTGCTTGGTAGCCCACACCTCTCAGCTCCGACAGCCACAGCCAAACAGATCTGTCGTGAATCTCTCTCTCTTCAGCATCCTGTTGAACGGCCTGGATCCTCGCAAGCATCCAACTCAGCTTCTCCAAATCCTCTCTAACACTTTTGTGTTGGTCGGTAACCGGTGGATCGTGGTGGTGCGAAGTGGAAGGGGTGCCACGAATGGCTTCAAGGAGCTTGGTGGAGAGGGATTGGATGGAAGAAAACAGGGACGCCATTAATTGAATTGAATTGAAAGGATACTCTCTCTCTCTCTCTCTCTCTCTCTCTCTGTTCAGTTTCAGTCTCTACTCTGTGGCTGGTTGCTTGACTAGAAGACCTATGGGCTGTGGAAATTAATTTTCACTTCTTTCCCTGAAGTTGCGGAGTTCGTAATGGTATGCATGCAACCCGTGGGTTTATTCACTATGGCACACTCTGACTAGGGAATCATGCTGCAGGTCAGGGACAACTATTATTATTACTGTTATGTTATGTTCTTTCTAATTACACAAAATCAAGTCCCCGCCCATATAGCACCACCACATCCACATGGGTTCACAGATTAAGTTTCCTTCTCACTCACTGGTCACAGCTTGCCTGACTAGACTTTCGCTGCAAATTATGCAAGCCATGCATGGGTTTATTCACGGTGGCACACCCCGCATAGCAAACCATGCTGCAGCTCGGGGACAGCTATAATTTTTATCCGCTTCTTTGTAATTACAACGGCTATTTATTGTTTTTGTTCTGTTGCCAGACCAACCATGTGATGAAATTAAACTTCCAAGTCCCCACCCACATGGCTATTTGTACTAAAAGCTGCACATCGAGATACGAGAGGGCTCCGCCACAAGGAATCTTTACACTTTAATTTCAGACTTTTTGACTACAACATCAGAGTTCAGACCGACAACAATTGTACAAATTTAATGATGTAATTACAATAATTTATATATGAAAATATATTTGCAAACTAAGTTTTAAATTTTTTAGGATTTTTTTACTATAATTTAGATAATTGTAGATAGATAGTAAATTACTATTTTTAAATGCTCTAGAATATATCTTTACAACATCTGATTATCCGCCTATCTAAAAAAACTAAATTTTTTTTTCTAAAATGTGAAATTTTATTTAAAAGTAAATTTTCTTATGAAGATTTTATGTTGAACGGTAAGATAGACTGTTCCGACATTAAAAATAAAATATTAATCCATAACAAGATTATGTTGAACGGTAGTATCGTAGCCTTACTCAGAGGCGGTGTTGAGTGATCCCCATTTTTTTTTTAATGTATGTATTTATGTATAATTTTCTATATAATTTAGAGTAAAATGTTATGATATTGTGAAATTGATTCTTATTATTCATAGGAAAATTATATATGATTAGTTATATATGTGTTTAATATTCATAGTTTGAAAATTTGACTCTGTTTCTGACCTCACTCAAACGATATTATATCTATTTATATAAATATATAATTATTATTCGTGCCATAATACAATTGAAATAAAAATAAAATATTTGAAATATTGTGAGACTGTAAAATTATTAGTCTACAAAGGCAATTTTAAAATTATTAGTTTAATTGCGTAGTTCATTAACTCATGGTGAAACCACTATATTTTAGATAAAAAACCTGAAACCACTATATTTTAGATAATAAAAAACTAGGTATTTTCCGGTGCTCTATCTATTTCTCGGGAAATTTTATATTTTTAATATTTTAATATTTTTTTCCAAATACAGTTGTAGAAAAACAGATAAAGTACTTTAAAATTTTGAATGTATTAGAAGAATTACAAAAAGTTTTTAATGACACAGATTCAAAGTTTGAACCGAGAATAATAACACGGATTCAAACAATTTTATTTATTTTTACAGCAACACACCAGGAAATTTTTTTATTTTTTTTCAGCCACAAAAAATCCGATCTGAAATATTAAAATATTTCATCTATTTTATTTGATGATCCTTGTAGTACATTCAAATTTTAAAATACTCAATCTATTTTTCTAAAAATATTTTTATATTAAAATAATTTTTTCGTGTAGAAAACTGGGGCGGGTCCGTCGCTCCACCGAGTTATTGGTTCGGTGGAGCAAGACACTCTCATCCTCCATCGAACCACTGATTTGGTGGAGTTGTTTTTTCTAACTTTTGATCATGGTGTGCTTGTTCCATTTAAGCTTTTTTTATCTATTTTTATATCAAAAAAAAAATCCAAATTGGGTAAGTAAATAAAAGCCGAACGCGTATCCTCTGCATTAACTCAAAAATAAATCTTTTGAGTTAATGAATATGAACCGTTTGATTTTAAACGGAGCCAATCCGGTTCTAACTATAACTTAGGAGGATTTTCAATATTCGTGCTGATCTAGTCTGCATGAATATTAAGACAGATCGGATGGTCAAAATTCATTAACTCAAAAGATTCCTTTTTGAGTTAATGCAGAGGATACGAATTCATAAAGCCTGGAAGTTTCAGAACGGTTTTTTAATGGGAGACGTCGGATTTGAATCATACAACCACAATTTTTACTTAAAAAGAAAAAAATCCGTGGCATTCTGTCCTAGTCAATCACGTGTCTTACAAGTGGGTCCCTCGAGCGTCAAATCAAAGTCAGAGACCACTACGGCACTACAACTTGCCTCGATCCCGAATTTGAAATGTATGGACAGGATGCTAAATTCCTTCCCAGATAATAAAAGTTCCATATGACATTTTGCTTGGCCCATAAGAAATTTCCTAGGCGTCACATATATATGAAATTTCCATGCAATTTTACAATTTACTTTTACTTATATTTAAAAGAATCAAAATATTTATGTAAATATGTTTTGGTATATGATCCGTCAACACTCAACAGGGTCTTAGACGAGGATGCGAGTTGCACATATCCCATCTCGTATTAATGATTTTAGGTGTATATAAAAAGATATACCACAAAATATCTAGCAATCTAAGCAACAATATATATATATATATATCTAATTTTAAAAAGTTGATATACTTTCGTTGCTAATAACTATTTTGACCCGTCAATAAATTTTTTAACAGGTCAATATTTTACGCAATTTACCTCCCGGATTTTTTATTATAAAATGTAGGAAAAAAATAAAGGGTAATTATATTTTTTCCCATCTATCTATCCCCCATTTCATCCCCCAACTAACTAACTTCATCTTCTAACTATAATTACAAATTCTAACTACCTAATGGTTCCTACAAATTAATTAGCAAATTTTCTCCCTTTATTTTTTTCCTCTTTCTCCCTCTCTCTCCCACCTCCGCCTCCACCCGTCTCTCCCACCTCTCCCTCTCCGCCTCCGCCCGCCTCTCCCACCTCTCCCTCTCTGCCTCCGCCTCCCACCTCTGCCTCCGCCTCCCTCTCCCACCTCTCCCTCTCCGCCTCCGCCTCCCTCTCTCATCTCTCCCACCTCCGCCTCCGCCTCCGCCTCCCTCTCCCTCTCCCACCTCCGCCTCTCCCACCTCTGCCCCCGTCTCCCACCTCCATAACTATTTACACTTACACGATGAGGATGAATACTTGCTCGATGAAGGATGAATACTTGCATGACAATGTATGAATACTTGTGCAACGGACAACTCGAAAGTATGTCATCATAGATCTCATTTGAAAGAGAAAATTATGTAGAAAACGTTCGTGGTTTTAGATTTGCAAAATTTCTCACAGATCGTCAGAAATATTAGTTTGATTGAACGGAGAAAAATAAAACTACCCCTAAAAACATGTAAAAGATGAGTGAGTGATGTGTCCATTTTTTTTTTAAATACTTGATATCTTAGGTGTGAATACTTGATGTATTATAGATGAATACTGTTCGCTGGTTAGCGCAACGCAAGTTTCGGTACGCTTGAGGGCGTACCTTTTAAAACCGCGTTTACACTTCACGAGTAAGGGTTGCAAGTGCACAACCCCTATCGAGTAGTATAATCGGGTATCGATCCACAGGGACGGACAATTACGAGGTTAGAATCTACCTAACTCGATTAAAAACTAGAAGTAAGAAAGATTTGGTTTGGTATTTAATTTCCTAAAAAGGTCAATTCAAACAATTCAAACAATTCAGAAAGATGTAATAAAATGCTAGAAGAAATGTAATTTGTGTTTTGATTATGGATAAAAGGCGTTTCCAGGGTTTCAGATTTCATCTCTGATCTGCCTCTAGTGGTACGGCCCGTACCAAGTTGGTACGGCTAGGCCGTACTTCACTTGGTAAGGCAAGGCCGCACCACTCTGGTAAGACCCGTACTGGCTTCCCAGAACAGAGCTTACCAATTCGAGTTGATGCATTTCCTTGCTGGTACCTTGTGCTAAACTTTTTAGAAAGGTTCAATTGACCATACCTAAGGTTCCTAAGCCTCAACTGTCGTTTGTTGGATCAAGATCTAGGTTGGAATGCAATTGATTGCCTTTTAGGGATTTCTACACCTCAACTCTCGTGTGTTGGTACAGATCTACCCTAGCTGGTTGATTGGAGACCTAAGGCACCCTCTAATCTGTCGATTAGAGGAGAATTCAACCTCTCGGCTTCAATTCGAACTATTCTACCCTAAGCACTTGATTTGGATGAAAGATTGAGATGATCACATGACCTTGATAGGTTCGATCTAAACCTAGAGGTTCATCATACACAATCACAGCAAACAAAGCAAGAGATAGCAAAGAAATCACAATCAATCAATCAAAAGAGTTCATACAAGATACAAGTCAAAGAAAGTCAAAACAAATCAAGAATCCATCTCTAAACCCTAGAAACTGAAATGACTACTCACAGCACATGATCTGATCTAAAAATACAATAAAAGGGATAGAGATAGCCATGGATCGAAGGGATCGAGAGGAGGAAGCTTGATCCGTTGAGTTTCGCCTCTTTCCTCTTCCTTCCTTCTTGCTCCTAGCTCCTTAGCTCTCTTTCTCTCTCTTACTGTGCTCTCAAATAGATCTGGAATGGAATAGATGTCGAAATTGGAGAGTTCCCCGCTTTAAATAGCCTCTGCCAAAATTTGAATCTGTCAGGCCGCCTTTATGTACGGCCCGTACCAAATTGGTACGGCCTGGCCGTACCAGGCGTGAAGAGCTGAAAACGGCTAAGTTTGGTGAGACCCGTACCAAGCCTGGTAAGGGTCGTACCTCATCATCTGAATCGCCGTTTCTTCGTGTGTTTTGCTCCAAACCTGTAGAAAACAAACAAACACTCAGCAGTACCAAATTCTAAAGATATATCGATGAAATGCACATGATTCTGGTGAATTAGGGCACGAATCTGGTACTAAAACAGGCCTAAAATAGACTAAATATGCGAGGTATCAAATTCCCCCAAGCTGAACCTTTGCTTGTCCTCAAGCAAAAAGTTTCAAACTCGGGTAAAAGTGCTGGACAACTAAATCTAAATGCAGATACAAGTCTAAATGTGAAAACCTACGTGAGTCTGCTATAGTCAAGAATTTCTAGAATCAATTCGGTTGTAATTCAAATATCCCTTTATAAACCTTGATTCACTCCACCAATTGGTTAATTGAACTTCTTATTTTGAGATGCTTCTAACAATGGAAAGACTAATTACCTAGGTTTGATCGAAACAATTTCATTCTTTTTCCGAGCCAGTGCTTTTATTCAAGGTGATTTTTTCTTTTCATTTTCCCTCCCCCAAGCTTGAATCAAGCTTAAGGGTAAGAAAGTTGCGAATGAAGTGTGTTGGTATGAGCAAAATTTTCTTTCTTTATTTCTAATTGGGAGACGAGCTCAAAGGCGCCCATTCGAGGCTTATTGCCAGTACTCTTATGTTCTCCATCTTTTTCATTTCTTTTCTCTTTCTTTTCTTTTTTTTTTTTTTTTTTTTTTTTGGTTTGCTCATACCATGAATACACACATCTATTGGTATTCATTCATACCAATGGATATTCCAAACTTTCTTAATTTGAAAATCCCAATTCCTAAAGGCACAGTTCAGTTTTTTTTTCGAATAATCTCGTTCGATTCAATTCTAAGTTTGTTTCATCTTTTCCATTATTAAAAACATCTCAACCTAAGTAGTTCAATAACCAATCATGGGTTAGTTCCAATTCACTCAGGTCTATCCTAATCACAACTAAATTGTTTCAAAGTTATTCTCAATTCTAGCAATTCACGCAAATCTTCACCTAACAATGCACGAAAATACGAAAAAATGCAAGAAAAATAACGGTAAAGTAAACATGACCTACATGCAAATGTCATCCCCCCAAGCTTAGCCTGAGCATTGTTCTCAATGCTTCAAGACTATAAGATAAAAGAGATAAAAGAAGCTCGGGGAAAAGAGAGCGAACCTGATCAGTCGTGGGAGCGGTCGTACCAGAGCCAGTCACTCAACTGCTCCTCTATCCCAGTCACTCGCTGCGTGAGATCATGGAGTGCGGCGCCCTGCTCACGAATGGCAGCACCCTGCTCATAGAGTGCAACACCCTGCTCCTGACGCATGCCGTACATCAGGTGGTAGACATCCTGGATGGTGGGCTCAGAGACTGGAGGGGGATACACGGGTCTACCGGAGGAGGTCGAGGGTCCGGCTGCGTAGGCAGAGGTGGATGGGCCGGCAGCGTAGGCGGAGGTGGATGGGCCAGTCTGGTACGTGGTAGGGCCAGCCCCATAGCATGAGGTACCTGCACCAAAGGGTGAAGGATGTACCTGCTCAGAGAAGGGGGGAGCCTGGCCGGGGAAAGGTGGCACATGAGGAGAGAGAGGATGCAGCGGCTCAAACGGAGCCTGGACTGGAGAGGTGGTAGCATCGATCATGTCCTCATCGCCCTGCGGTGGTGGTGGAGGAGGTGGAGGAGGTGGGGGTGGGGCCACAGGGGCAGGCTGCACGCGGGGCGGACGTCGGAAATACCAAGTGCTCCGGTCAATGAAGGAGAGAGTGACCGGGAAAGGCATGACATAGCTGGTCCTCCCGTCAGGCATGCGCCATGCCCAAGCACCTCGCCCATCGCGTCCTGCTGCTGACTCGATGAACTTGTAGGTGGTGAACTGAGTGAGAGAGAGAGATCGGGAGCTCCTGCACTCCTCGTCGCCGATGATCTGGAGGTGTAAGCGCTCGGCGATCAGAGTGACATAGGCCGAGATGTAGACAACGCCACCCGGCTTGGGCTGCCTCTGGATGCCGAGCCAGTGGTGGATCATGACGAGCATCAGATCGGGCCGCTCGAGAGTGCTGTCGGGACGCAACATATGATCCACCAGCTGCATATCCTCAACATTGGCACGGGCGAACGTCTCGCCACGCGCAAAGATGGTGCAACCGAGGATACGCAGCAGACATCGGATGACCGGATGAGGGACATTGAGCTGCTTGTACTCCCTGTTGAAAGCTGACCCGGCTGCGCTGCCAGAGATCAGCTCCCAGAAACTGTCGCGCTCCAGGCCCACAGAGAAAGAGAGGGAGTCAGTGGTCGGGTTCGGTGTTTAAAAGGAAAAATGCGGCAGTTATGGCGTCGGTTCGCGTCCCTGACCTAGGTACGGCCTGGCCGTACCAATGTGGTATGGCCTAGCCATACCAACCTCAAAGTTTTTTTGTTTCTCTTTCTCGTGACTTCTCAAGCCGCTCGTGATGCAATGCAGAAGAATGAATGCATGTCTATCTATTCCTAAGATGCAAAACAGGTAAAAAATGGCTTGGGCTGCCTCCCAAGGAGCGCTCGTTTTAGGTCTCGAGCTCGACCTTCTCTCTTCAGGCTTTGGTTGGAGATGGATCGGAGAGATCCAAGCTCACTCGCATTTCTTGGGGATGATCAGCAATGTAGTGCTTGAGACGCTGACCATTGACTTTGAAAGTCTGCCCCTCCTTGTTTTCCAATTCCACGGCGCCAAATGGGAACACTGCCCTCACCCGGAATGGACCGGACCACCTGGACTTCAGCTTCCCTGGAAAGAGCCTAAGTCGAGAATTGAACAAGAGGACCAGGTCTCCCTCATGGAACTCACGAGGCATGATGCGCTTGTCGTGAACCTGTTTGGTCCTTTCCTTGTAAATTCTCGCGTTCTCGTAGGCATTGAGACGCATCTCCTCTAACTCATGCAAGTCAAGGATGCGTTTCTCTCCAGCTGAGAGCAAGTCCATGTTGATGGCCCGTGTGGCCCAGTATGCCTTGTGCTCAATTTCCACGGGCAAGTGGCAGGACTTTCCGTACACCAATTTGAAAGGGCTCATCCCAATCGGAGTTTTGAAAGCTGTACGGTAGGCCCAAAGTGCGTCACTCAGCTTGAGCGACCAATCCTTTCTCGTTCGAGCAACGGTCTTCTCCAGGATAGATTTGATCTCTCTGTTGGAAATCTCGGCTTGACCGTTGGCTTGAGGATGGTAGGATGTGGTCACCTTGTGAGTGACTCCATGGCGACTCAGGAGATTGTCGAACTGGCGGTTGATGAAGTGCTTGCCACCGTCACTGATGACGGCTCTTGGAACTCCAAAGCGAGGGAAGATGATGTCAGTGAACAGTCTTTTCACTGCGTTGGAGTCCGCATTCTTGCACGCTACTGCCTCCACCCACTTGGAGACGTAGTCAACTGCCACCAGGATGTACTCGTTCCCACACGAGGGTGGAAACGGTCCCATGAAGTCAATGCCCCAGACATCAAAGATGTCTACCTCTAGAATAGAGTGGAGAGGCATTTCATTCCTCTTGGAGATGTTCCCGGTGCGCTGACACTTGTCACAAGCTGCGACGAAGGTCCTAGCATCTCTGAAAAGTGAAGGCCAGAAGAAGCCGGATTGTAGGACCTTTGAAGCAGTCTTGGAGGATGAAGCGTGTCCTCCGTAGGCTGAGGAGTGGCAGTGCTCAAGAATGGAGCGCGTCTCATCGTATGGCACACATCGTCTGTAGATGCCATCAACGCCAGTCTTGAAGAGGTAGGGGTCGTCCCAGAAGTAGAACTTGGCGTCCGATCGCAGCTTCTTCTTCTGCTGGTATGACATGGTAGGAGGAAGTACTCCTGAGGCGAGAAAGTTCGCAATGTCTGCATACCAGGGCGCTGACTTGGTGTTCACTCGGTCAGTTGCATGGAACGTCCGATCTTGCACCGCATGAGTCGCGTGCATCGGTGTACCAACCGAGTGGATCTCCTTTATGGCAGAAATCGAATGGAATTGGTCATCAGGGAACGAGTCATCAATTGGCAGGCTACCAGAGCCCTCATCGTCCCAGCGAAGCCGGGACAGATGGTCAGCCACGGTGTTTTCGACTCCTTTCTTGTCCCTGATTTCGATGTCAAACTCCTGCAGGAGGAGAATCCACCTAATCAAGCGAGGTTTGGCATCCTGCTTGCTCAACAGATACTTGAGTGCGGCGTGGTCAGTGTAGATCACTATCTTGGAACCAACCAGATAGGATCTAAACTTGTCGAGAGCGAACACAACAGCCAAAAGCTCCTTTTCGGTTGTTGTGTAGTTCATCTGGGCAGGGTCTAGCACCTTGCTAGCGTAGTAGATAGCACATGGCTTGTTCTCCTTCCGCTGCCCAAGAACCGCTCCCACAGCGTAATCACTCGCATCGCACATCAACTCGAATGGCAAGGTCCAGTCTGGAGGCTGCAGGATGGGTGCTGAGACAAGGGCTTCTTTCAATCGGCAAAACGAATCGACACACTCCTGGGTGAAGATGAAATCAGAGTCCTTGATGAGCAGGTTGGTCAATGGTTTTGTGATTTTCGAGAAGTCCTTGATGAATCGGCGGTAGAAGCCAGCGTGTCCCAGAAAGCTTCGCACAGCTTTGATATTTGTTGGGATCTCCAGCTTCTCGATCACCTCCACCTTGGCTTTGTCAACCTCAATTCCTTTGGAGGTCACCACATGTCCAAGGACAACTCCCTCTTGGACCATGAAGTGACATTTCTCCCAGTTCAGGATCAGGTTGACCTCTTCACACTTCTCCAGGATTTTGCAGAGGTTGGCTAGACATGAGTCAAAGCTGGTCCCATAGACAGAGAAGTCGTCCATAAAGACCTCAACCTCTTTCTCGATGAAATCTGAGAAGATAGCCATCATGGCTCTTTGGAAGGTGGCAGGTGCATTGCACAGACCGAATGGCATCCTACGGTATGCGAATGTACCGTAGGGACATGTGAAAGTGGTCTTGTCTTGGTCGTTCGGGTGAATGGGGATCTGAAAGAATCCTGAGTACCCGTCAAGGTAGCAAAAATGAGAATGAGTCGCAAGCCTTTCAAGGAGTTGGTCGACAAACGGCAGTGGGAAGTGATCCTTGCGCGTGGCAGCGTTGAGCTTCCTGTAGTCAATACACATGCGGTACCCAGATACCACACGAGTAGGGACTAGCTCGTCCTTTTCATTTCTTACCACTGTCGTGCCTCCCTTCTTGGGCACCACGTGAACGGGACTCACCCACTTGCTGTCAGAGATGGGATAGATGATGTCTGCATCCAGGAGTTTGAGAATTTCCTTTTTCACCACCTCCTTCAGGTTGGGGTTGAGTCGCCGCTGGTGCTCCACAGACGGCTTGTGATCATCCTCGAGAAGAATCCGGTGTGAGCAGATGGCTGGGTTGATCCCTTTCAAGTCTTTGATCGAGTACCCAATCGCGCCCTTGTGAAATCTCAGCTTCTCCAGAAGTTTGGCGGTTTGATCGGGGTTTAGACTCGCATTGACGATCACAGGACATGATTTTTCTGAATCGAGGAACTCGTATCTGAGATTGGTTGGAAGAGGTTTGAGTTCGGGAGTCGGATGCTAAGGCTGATCGTTGTCACGAGTCGCATCTGGGTGATCTGACTCGTGTGCTGTCGAGACGTCGGCCTTGGCAGACTCCGCTCCACTCCTCGTCTCAGAGTGTGATGTACGATCCTCCAGATCCTCAGGAATCACATCTGCTGCACAAATTGACTCGCTCGCCTCGCTTGGCAACTTGGAGAGGAATTCAGCGAGTTGTTGACTTGTTCAAGAAAGTAGTCCTTGGCCAGATCAGCCAAGCACTCCTCTATCCCGTCAACTCGGAAACATGTCTCAGATCGTGACGGATATCTCATGGCGCGATCGATTTGGAATTTCACCTTTTCTCCTCCAAAGTTCAGAGTCATGATGCCCTGCTTCACGTCAATTATCGCGCCAGCTGTACTTAGAAAAGGTCGCCCCAAGATGATTGGGACTTCCTTATCTTCTTCCATCTCCATGACGACGAAATCGACGGGCACGGAGAACTTCCCAACTTGAACTGGCAGATCCTCCACCACACCAAGTGGAAGTCGGACTGAAGAATCCGCCAACTGCAGTGTCATCCTTGTGGGCTTGAGCTCCCCCACTCCTATGCGATCATAGATGGTGCGTGGCATGAGACTCACGCTCGCTCCTAGATCACACAGGGCTTTCTTGATTGTAGCCTTCCCAATGGTGCATGGAATGAAAAACTTTCCAGGATCGTCCAATTTGGGGGGTAGCTCGCTTTTCAAAATTGCGCTGCACTGCTCCGTCAGCTTGACTGTCGCGTGCCCCTCTAAGCTTCTCTTGTTGGAAAGGATGTCCTTCAAAAACTTGGCATAGGTGGGCATTTGGATCAAAGCGTCGGTGAAAGGGATGGTGATCTGCAGCTGCTTGATGACGTTTGCGAAGTTGGCGAATTGCTCGTTCAGTCTCGTCTCAGCTAATCTCTGGGGGAATGGAACAGGTGGCCGGTATGGAGGTGGTTTCTCGGCACCTTTCTTCTTCTGACTACCTGACGCTTCGGATGGAGGTTGTGCAGGTCTTGCCGAGCTGGTGCAGTCTGCACTCGCGTGAGGTTGGATGACCTCAGCTCGTTCTGGATTAACCTCCTTCAGTGGAATTGACACAGGGGTCGGGGTCGCGTCAGGTGTCGCGTCAAGGATCGGATCAACTGTGCCCTCACTTGGCATTGGTGGCTCGTCGTATTGGGTCCCACTTCTCAGAGTGATCGCCTTAGCCTCTTCTCTTGGATTTGGTTCGGGCTGAGCTGGAAGCTTCCCGGGTCGAGAGTGGCTTGAGGTGACCATCTGGCTCAGCTACTCCAGCAACTTGCTTTGGGCAGCCATTTGAGTGGTCATGCTCTGCATCTGCTCCCACATCATCTGATTCATCTTGCCCTGCTCGTGAGTGAAGTCGTTCACATCGGCAGGCGCATTCGACTTTGAGGGGCCAGATGGAGCTGCTCGGTTGCCTTGATTGGGAAAAGAAGCATTCTGGTAGAAGTTCCTGTTGCCATTGTTGTTGCTGTTGCTGCTGCTCGAAGCTTGGGCTCTCCAATCGTTGTTGTTCGGAGGGGGGTAGTTTCCAGTGTTGTTCGCCTGATTGTTCCAGTTGTTGTTGTTGTACTGCGGCCTTTGGAAGCTGTTGTTGTTGAAGGGCGGTCTGAACGAAGAGTTGTTGAAAGGCGCAGGGTTGTTCTGGTTCGACCTCCAGTGATGCTGCTCAACCGGATCCTTGGAGTAGGACCGGCTGAAGGGAGGTCTTGGGAAGAAGGAAGGCTCGTTGTTGAGAGAGTTGACCTGCTCACTCTCCTCGTCTTGTTGCACCAGCGGGCATTGCTCGTATGCGTGCCTCTCGTCTCCGCACATGACGCAGACTTGAGGTTGCTGTTCGACTGCCTTGACACTGAGCTTGTCCATTGCCCGCTGCATGGCGTCCATCTTGGCGGTGAGAGCCGTGATGTGATCGAGCTCGTACTTGCCACCTCCTTGGCTACCTCCTTGGCCTCCTCGCTGGCGTGACGTGTCGCGGCCGGACCACTGCTGGTTCTGCGTCATGCTGTCGATCAAGTTCATAACCTCTAAAGGCTCCCTTGACATCAGCGCGCCTCCCGCAACAGCGTCCACGTAAGCACGTGTGCTCTCGTTCAGGCCGTCGTAAAACGTTTGAATTAAAAGCCAGTCGGGTATACCATGGTGTGGACAAGAGTACTGCATTTCTCTAAACCTTTCCCAAGCCTCATTCAGGGGTTCATCGAAAATCTGCCTAAAGCTGGTCAGGTCATGTCTTACCTTGGCTGTCCTCTTGTGAGGGAAAAATATGGTCAGAAACATTTTGGACAAGTCCTTCCAAGTTCTAACCGAGTCCCTAGGCAAAGATCCTAACCATTTCTTGGCCTTATCCCTGAGAGTGAAAGGAAATAAAGCAAGCTTGGTGTAATCAGCATTCTCACCGTTAGTTTTGATGGTCGTGATGCACTCGAGGAAGGTCTGGAGGTGAGCGTGCGGGTCCTCGTGGTCGAGTCCGTGAAAGGTGTTCTGCTGCACCATGTTGACAACCTCCGGATTGAAGTTCGGTTGCTGTCCTGGAATGTGTGGCAGCCGGATTGCACCTCGCACGTCTCCAGCTCTCGGCACGTTGAACTCCCGCAGGGTCCGAGGCATGAAAACATCCTCATCATCGTCCGTCAGATGGCCTTCTTCTTCTCGCCTTTCTCTTTCTCTTTCCCTGGCATCTGCCTCCATTCTGAGTCGGGCTTCGTCTTCTGCCCCAGCCATCTCTTCAGGTTCAGGTGCCTTGGTACGGGTCGGACCAGATTGGTGCGGCCTGTCCGTGCCTGAATCGGTACGGGT
The DNA here is from genome assembly GCA_011114355.1 of Carex littledalei. Lineage (NCBI taxonomy): Eukaryota > Viridiplantae > Streptophyta > Magnoliopsida > Poales > Cyperaceae > Carex > Carex littledalei. Next base: position 1,885,220 of record CM022080.1, read on the forward strand.
CGGACTAGATTGGTGCGGCCTGGCCGTACCAGAGGGTGGCTGAGCAGTCTCGGCTGAGTCTGGAGGAGTTTGATCGAACAGTGGGCCCTTGCTTCTCATATTATACTTCAACCTGTATTTGCTTGCAGGAGGGGGGTTCAAAAGCCAGTTTTTTAGTGATTTTGATTAAGAAAAAACAAGAAAGATACAAGATAAAATCTAGATTAACTAAGTAAGGTAAAATCTAACTAGGCAATTGGTTACCGTCCCCGGCAACGGCGCCAAAAACTTGTTCGCTGGTTAGCGCAACGCAAGTTTCGGTACGCTTGAGGGCGTACCTTTTAAAACCGCGTTTACACTTCACGAGTAAGGGTTGCAAGTGCACAACCCCTATCGAGTAGTATAATCGAGTATCGATCCACAAGGACGGACAATTACTAGGTTAGAATCTACCTAACTCGATTAAAAACTAGAAGTGAGAAAGATTTGGTTTGGTATTTAATTTCCTAAAAAGGTCAATTCAAACAATTCAAACAATTCAGAAAGATGTAATAAAATGCTAGAAGAAATGTAAATTGTGTTTTGATTATGGATAAAAGGCGTTTCCAAGGTTTCAGACTTCATCTGTGATCTGCCTCTAGTGGTACGGCCCGTACCAAGTTGGTACGGCTAGGCCGTACCTCACTTGGTAAGGCAAGGCCGCACCACTCTGGTAAGACCCGTACTGGCTTCCCAGAACAGAGCTTACCAGTTCGAGTTGATGCATTTCCTTGCTGGTACCTTGTGCTAAACTCTTTAGAAAGGTTCAATTGACCATACCTAAGGTTCCTAAGCCTCAACTGTCGTTTGTTGGATCAAGATCTAGGTTGGAATGCAATTGATTGCCTTTTAGGGATTTCTACACCTCAACTCTCGTGTGTTGGTACAGATCTACCATAGCTGGTTGATTGGAGACCTAAGGCACCCTCTAATCTGTCGATTAGAGGAGAATTCAACCTCTCGGCTTCAATTCGAACTATTCTACCCTAAGCACTTGATTTGGATGAAAGATTGAGATGATCACATGACCTTGATAGGTTCGATCTAAACCTAGAGGTTCATCATACACAATCACAGCAAACAAAGCAAGAGATAGCAAAGAAATCACAATCAATCAATCAAAAGAGTTCATACAAGATACAAGTCAAAGAAAGTCAAAACAAATCAAGAATCCATCTCTAAACCCTAGAAACTAAAATGACTACTCACAGCACATGATCTGATCTAAAAATACAATAAAAGGGATAGAGATAGCCATGGATCGAAGGGATCGAGAGGAGGAAGCTTGATCCGTCGAGTTTCGCCTCTTTCCTCTTCCTTCCTTCTTGCTCCTAGCTCCTTAGCTCTCTTTCTCTCTCTTACTGTGCTCTCAAATAGATCTGGAATGGAATAGATCTCGAAATTGGAGAGTTCCCCGCTTTAAATAGCCTCTGCCAAAATTTGAATCTGTCAGGCCGCCTTTATGTACGGCCCGTACCAAATTGGTACGGCTTGGCCGTACCAGGCGTGAAGAGCTGAAAACGGCTAAGTCTGGTGAGACCCGTACCAAGCCTGGTAAGGGTCGTACCTCATCATTTGAATCGCCGTTTCTTCGTGTGTTTTGCTCCAAACCTGTAGAAAACAAACAAACACTCAGCAGTACCAAATTCTAAAGATATATCGATGAAATGCACATGATTCTGGTGAATTAGGGCACGAATCTGGTACTAAAACAGGCCTAAAATAGACTAAATATGCGAGGTATCAAATACTTGATGTGTTATAGATGAATACTTGATTTATTATATGTGAATACTTGCGCGCTCTTGTAAAATTAATCGAGGTATGCACATATGCTTGTAATACTCTTGATACATGAACTATTTACACTTACACGATGAGGATGAATACTTGCCCGATGAGGGATGAATACTTGCATGACGAGGTGTGAATACTTGTGCAACGGACAACTCGAAAGTATGTCATCATGGATCTCATTTGAAAGAGAAAATTGTGTAGAAGACGTTGGTGGTTTTAGATTTGCAAAATTCCTCATAGATCGTCAGAAATATTGGTTAGATTGAACGGAGAAAAAAAAACCACCCCTAAAAATGTGTAAAAGATGGGTGAGTGATGTGTCCAGTTTTTTTTTAAATACTTGATATCTTAAGTGTGAATACTTGATGTATTATAGATGAATACTTGATTTATTATATGTGAATACTTGCGCGATCTTGTAAAATTAATCGAGGTATGCACATATGCTTGTAATATTCTTGATACATGAACTATTTACACTTACACGACGAGGATGAATACTTGCTCGATGAGGGATGAATATTTGCATGACGATGTGTGAATACTTGTGTAACGGACAACTCGAAAGTATGTCGTCATGGATCTCATTTGAAAGAGAAAATTGTGTAGAAGACGTTGGTGGTTTTAGATTTGCAAAATTCCTCACAGATCGTTAGAAATATTGGTTAGATTGAACGGAGAAAAAAAAAATCACCTCTAAAAACGTGTAAAAGATGGGTGAATGATGTGTCCAGTTTTTTTTTTAAATACTTGATATCTTAGGTGTGAATACTTGATGTATTATAGATGAATACTTGATTTATTATATGTGAATACTTGCTCGCGCCAGTTGTAAAATATTTCAGATATTAGGCGGTCCCCAAATAGTAAGTGGTCCCCCCAAGTAGTTAGTAGTTATTAAAGTAGTTATTGACTGGAGGATGAAACGGGGGATGGATTCCGGGGGATAGCTAGGCTCTCCCTAAACTAAAATTCAAAAGGTAACACGTAGATGAAAAAAACTCGAAACCTAGCTAGCAGAAACGCAACCTACAAAGTAGATGTTATTTTGTTATTTTGTTAGCTATTTTATTTTGTACCTTCTATTTAAGGTAATAGACAAATACAAAGTAGATGTTATTTTGTTAGCTATGTTATTAAAAAAAATGAAGTTTTGCATGGCTTTAGTTCTCCCCTTAGATGTTTTTTATTTGACTTGAGAGTAGGTCCGATGCCCATTGGACCTACTTTGGTTCGATAGACTCAATCACCATCCGATCCGCTTCAAGATGCATTCGCTCCGCTTTAAAATTTGTACGTCTCTGCTTCAATTCTCGTGCGCACAAATCTAAAGTAGGTATGGACAGTTTTAGAAATCATTAGACTCAAAAGTAGGTCTAATGGGCATCATACCTATTCCGTTCTCTTTTTATTTAGTAATGGGCAAATGCATTTCGTGATGGTTGAGAACGTTAATTGAATGAATAATGTTGAATAAGAAATTGAATAAATTAACAAGAAACATGACTTAAAATTGGTACTCAATTAAATAAACGCAGACAATCATCACAATATAATCTCATAAATGATCATTACAGAAAATGAAAAATTGATCAACTTAAAATGTCTAACATAAATGGTGATTGATTACAACTCAAAAAGACCATTTCTTGCCATCTTTATCTTGGGGCTTGATTGCAGCTGGGGGGCATCAATAATCTAATTACAAATTGACCCTTAGACCCAAAATTCATCATTATTGGATCCGGGCTTGGTTGTTAATTACCACGTAGAGAGAAGAACATGTCCGTAAAAAATAATTGTATACAAAATTGAGGGTAATTTTGTTGAAGCAATAATTGTCTTTTTCTTTTGTCTGTGAAATGTTGTTACATTGGATTTATTTTAGACAAGTTGCACGGACACGCCTTAGGTTGGGCTTAAATGAGACATCTTTTGGGCTGTTAAGGCATTGTTTGCTCTAAGTATCACTCTTTGAAACAAAAACACAAATTAATTTACTGGTACTTGGGAACCCAAATTTATGCATTGAAGAGCATACAAGTAAACCATAAATTTAGATTACATAAATCTTCATTTAATACCACTTCAAGGTAATTTGCATTTCAGCTTGGACTAATCGAATAGAACGTTAACAGAAAACCTGGTATTATTGTAACCTTGCATGAAAAGAAACAAAAGCGCAGAATACATCCTAACTGAAGACAAATGGAAAAGACACTAAATGATCAAATAAGGAAACTGGATCGAAATCAAACCAGAGTTTCTAATTTTGTACAATTATGAAACATGACAGTAAACGGAACTTAGAAACCGCTCGATTCAGTCCCACAATCAATCTAAGAACAAAACAATTAATTATCATGGTACTGCACCACCAGTGCCAAAAACATCAATTAATACAGCCAAGTTAATACTTATTCAGAGTACATTACACTTAATGGAGAATTACAAATAAGCCCATCAAATGACAGAATTCGAACATTAAGTCCTGCTTCCATCACAGAGCCGGAATTTTATTAAGAAACAGAACCAACAAAAGAAAATAATTACGGATTGACCCTTAGACCCAAACGTCCTCAGTTTTGGATCCGAGCTAGGTTGTTACCACATGAAGAGAATCACAAGTCCATACAAAATAATTGTAAATAAAATTGAGGGTAGTTTTGTTGGAGCTGTCTGGGTCTTTTTGTTTATGAAATTTTACCACAGGAAGAGAATCACAGGCATTGTTTGTGCAAGTATCACTCTTCAGAAAAAATTTACAAATGTACTGGTACTGTCGATGCTATCCAACTGCCTTGTCAAAAAAAACTTGTGAATCCAAATTTTTCTGTTAATATGAAATTGAAGAGCCTACAAGTAAGCCACAAATTTTGATTAGATAAATCTACATTAATACCTCTTCAAAGTGATTTGTTGTTCAGCTTGGATTAATCTAACAGAAGAAAACCTGGTATTATATATCACTGTGACTTTGCCTTAACAAAAATTTGAACTTCTTTGGCTTAATTGGCAACCAATGGTAAAACCTAAATCCAACAATATAAACAAGCAAGATGCACAAACAAATTTAAAAACAAGTAAAAGAGAATTTTATGCTGGACATCAGTATCAGCCTAACCAGGAAAGTGTAGGTTAAGCTGAATCCACCTAACCAGTAACAACTATAACTGCTGATTCATAAAACTCCTAATTATTGCATAAAATAAAACAGAAAATATTTTTTTTATCAGAAAACAATTTTTTTTTTAACCAAAGTTAAAAATTCTTCTGCATGGCCTTACCCGCATATTTATTCTTTAGTGTTGCTCCAGCACCTTCCTGTTCTGCTTCTCTTTCATCTTGGAGATTGTCAATAGGATTCAACTGCCAATGAAAATTAGACATGCCGGTAAGCTAGGTTTGTTCTAGAACATTTTATGCTGGACATCAGTATAATACAATATGTTTGGTCATGTAACGACCAAATATATTCTACCACTGGAAATCACATATTTTTACTATTCTTTATTTTTTTTTGTCTTCTACTGCAACTTAATTATACTTTTTTTTATGCTTTATGAATCAATCAATGCTTAAGTGTGGAATTCCAGAAAATTTACCCAAGATAGTTGGTACCAGTTGGATTTGATATTAATAAATATATATCGTCAAGGATCTCTAGCCCCTAAATAATCTAATATAATTTATTTTTAATGTTGTACTCATACCTCGTAGTATGTGATTGTATTTCTCCAGCACCAGCCTCTCATCAGAGGACAATCACCAATGGTAATACGAGGCTTGAATTGGAGGCTTTCAGTACTAGGAGAGATGCTTATGTTCCCACAGTGTAGTAGTTCTAGAGCTTCCAGTTTCACCAGGCCATGAAAACCTTCCAACACAGACAGCCTTGGGCACTTTTTTTCACAAGAACATTGAGAGTGTTTGAATGATTTTGAACTGATAGCAACAACAAGGAGCTCAGCTTGTCACAAGAATCCAGTTTCAGTAACTTCAGTGATAGTGGCAGTGTTTTATCATTCCAATTGCACAACTCTGGACAGTATGACATGCTCAAGTAGTTGAGGTTGCTGACGTTATCCAGACCTGTCACTGATATGACCTTTCTGCACCTCAAAATCTCCAGTATCACCAACGAAGCCAGATTTAGCATTATACATTGGCAGCTTATCCCAACTGATGGTGCACATGTTAATGATTCCACTTGTAGAAAATCTTCTTTTGTTAAGAATAGTGTAAAGGGCCTTTCAAGAAGTGGAATTGTGGAATTGACTAATGCACGTGACAGACGGATCTCATTATTCCCAATCAAATTCAACTCTTTAATCCTTGCATCTCTCTGTTGCACAAGTAAAATAGTTTAGTGTAACTAAAGAACATAACAGTAAGTAAACAAATTAGTGTAATTAAGTAATGTAGAGTGATGAAAAGGTTATAAAATGCTCATCACAAGAAGATCCTTTACCTGATAAGCATATCTTTTGCCCAAATCCATTCTGGGACAGTCAGAAAATTCAGCCCTCTGGGTAATGGAGTGTACCACATCCTTCAAAGGAAACTGGAGTTCCAATTTTGGACAATATTTAAAACTAATTTCTCTAACATAATTTAATCCCCCGTCCATCCAATTAATCGAGATTAGCTCAACACAGTTTGAGATTGTTAGGTACTCGGATACTGATTGGAGAATGATTTCACGAAAGCCACACTCGTGTATCTTTAGTTTCATGGTTCCAACTGGAATGGTTATGAGTTCCAATTTTGGGCAGTATTCAAAACTAACTTCTCTAACAGAATTTAAGCCCCCGTCCATCCAATTAATTGAGATTAGCTCTATGCAGTTTGAGATTGTTAGGTTCTCAGATACATACTGGAACATGATTTCACGAAAGCCACACTCGTTTATTATCAGTGTCGAGGTTCCAACTGGAATGGTTACGACTTCCAATTTTGGGCAGTATTCAAAAGTAACTACTCTAACAGAATTTAAGCCCTCGTCTATCCATTTAATCGAGTTTAGCCATTTGCAGTTCGAGATTGTTAGGTACTCATATACTGACCAGAACTTGATTTCACGAAAGCCACACTCATTTATCATCAGTGTCAAAGTTCCATCTGGAATGGTTACGATTTCCAATTTCGGGCAGTATTCAAAAGTAACTACTCTAACAGAATTTAAGCCCCCGTCTATCCAATTTATCAAGATTAGCTCTGTGCATTTTGAGATTATTAGGCTATCAGATATTGACCCAAACATAATTTCACAAAAGCCACACTCGTGTATTGTCAGTCTTTTTATTACTGATGGGCATGTCAGGTGTTTCAATTTTGGACAGTGCTTGAAAGTAACTTCCCTGACTTCCTCCGGAATTATTGCGATTTTCCACAATTTTGGGCAATTTTCTATAAAGAGCTTCTTAAGACAGGGGAAGTCGCCATCATGTACCTGCCACTCCACTAAATTGAGTGTGTTCCTCAATGAGAGCACTTCAAGTGATGGGTAACTAAGTTCCTTTGGTTGCTTGGAGGAACCATATTCTGATAACAATGAATATGTCCTAAGCTCATCTCCCACATTTTCCTAACACTTGTACTACCTGATATTTTTAGAAATCTGAGATATGGCAGTTGACCAAATGGTGGCAAGAAGTTAGGCTCAGTGAAGAAGTTAAGAGTAAGAGTTGTCAATTTGGGAAGTAACGAATTAAGCAACCAAGAAGGAAGATTTTGTCCTCCATAATTTAGTATTGCAAGCTCTGTGAGGTTACCATGAGGTCGGAGGCTTTGCAGTACATTATCCTGTATCTTTTCATCATACTCATTCCTTACATTTTTACTTGAACATATAGCTAAATGGAGATGGCCTTGATATGTACAACTCAGAATGCTAGGATCTTCTTCAAAGTTTAAAATTAACTCGTGTAAATTTGGTTTTGATTCAAGATTGGCATTCCTAGAGTATTCCGCATCACGGATGTTTCTGAGCCCTGATATGCACAGAAACCCGCTAAGCTTATTCATATCCTTAAGCTCTCCCAGCCCCCCAATCATGCCATGATCCATGACACAAAAATGCCCACTTAACGATTTAAGAGCTGTTAAGTTTCCAATCCCAGATAGCACGTTGATAGGAGATTCAAGTAAATGTAATATCTGCAACCTAGTTAACTGTTCTATGCCCCTTGGTAACTCTTTAAGGTTTGTACAATGCCTTAACAATAATGTATGCAGGTTACCAAGCAGGAAGATAGATTCAGGTAACTGCTGGATTTTGTCACTGCTCAGCTGAAAGTACCAAAGGTTAATAAGGTTTTTGATGTTTTCGGGTAACTCCCGAAGATAACGGAAATCCAGATGCAAAGTTTGGAGGTTGTAAAGAAAACATAAAGTTTCAGGAACTGCTTCCATCGTACTATCTTCAACCGAAAGGTAGCGCAAGTGCTTCAGCGTGTGAAGTGTATTTGGCAATGAGGAATACCTCATCTGAAGAGCTCTCGCACAAGCAATCTCATAGAAAATTGCATAGTCAAAGTGTGGTTTTCTGAAGTATTCATTTACAATTGTTCGGACGGACCCGTAGTTGCTGGAAGCTAAATTTGAAACAAAATAATAATTTTGTATGGTTAAGTATAAATGGTGTACTTTGCACGGGCTGTTGCATTGTTGGTCATTTTCTAAAACAGGTTGGTATGCTTCTTGAGAAATGGATCTTGCTAGATCATGTATTAAATCATGCAAGAAATACTTGGTGAAAGGCCCACAATCAACAAGTGATCTGCCTTGCAATTCATCGAAGTACTCGCTTCCAATCTCTTCTAGTGTTTTCAAATTTCTTGTATTGCCATTAATATAGCCCTGCGCCATCCAGAGCCTGACCACCATGTCTTTTTCAAATGGTGTATCTTTTGGAAACATGGATAAATAAAGAAAACATGGCTTAAGGTGTCGCGGCAATTTCTGGTAACTTAACCGTAATGCTGGCATAATCTCTCCAGACTCATCTATTTCTGATATATCACTCTCCAAAATTTCCCTCCATTTCTCTTCCTCCATTTCATAACGGAGAATGCCTCCAAGTGCCTTTATTGCCAAAGGTGCGCCCTTGCACTTTTTGACAATGTCACGACCAATCTTGTGCAAATTTGCATTTTCACTTGCCTCCGTATAGCCAAAAGCAAAATGCTTAAACAATGACCAACAATTTTCCTCGGGTAAGGAACCCAATGTAAAAGGTGATGTTGTCTGCATGACCTTAGCAACCGAAGAATTGCGAGTCGTCATCAAAATTCTTACAAATTTAGCACCAAGAAAACCAACTCGAAAACTATCCCACATGTCTCTTTTTTCATTCCACACATCATCTAGCACGAGAAACAAGCCAAGACCTCTTATCTTTTCCTTGAGAACATCTTGGAGTTTGCTTAGCTCAGAAGACTCACAAGGGTTGTCACTCACCGAATCAATAATAGCTTTGGATACCCGCACTAGATCAAAATCTTCAGATACAGATATCCAACATCTCTTGTTAAACAACCGACAAATCCTAGAGTCATTGTAAACAAGCTGGGCAAGTGTGGTCTTGCCGAACCCACCCATTCCAACAATAGGAAGAACCATAAAGTCGGGACCGTTTGAAGGGTTCAGGAGGCTAATGATCTTCTCCTTCTCCTCCTCCCTACCAAAAATAGCTCTCTCATCCACATGAGAGCTGGTTGGTGGTCGAATTTGTGGACCAATAACCAGCCGGGTCCCATCCTCCTCCCTCAAATGAAGATCCCTACGAGCATTTGAAATCTCTTCAAACCTCTCTGTTATACCCTTGATCTTATCAGCCATGCCATCTGGAATCGAGGCCTTGGTAATAGTAAATGAATAAGAAGCAAGGGAGGATGATGTGTACATCTCAGCAAATTTTCTCTTAGTCCCTGTAGAATTGTATATCAAAATTTCTCTTAGTGATCCATATCTTTAGGTGTCAATTTATATATATAGGAGTTGGCTACGGTGCTACATGTAGCATAGAGGGCCTCCGTGCAACGACTCAATATTTGAGTTTCCAAAATCATAATGATCGATCCGAATCATTCAACATGATCTCCATATGAATATGTACTTGCAAACCAAATTTTACATTTTTTAGAATTTTTTTACTATTTTTTTAGATAGGTAGAAAATCACTTGATCTGAATGGTACAAAATTTTCATGTCAAGTGATTTTCTACCTATCTAAAAAAATAGTAAACAAATTCTAAAAAATGTAAAATTTGGTTTGCAAGTACATATTCATATGGAGATCATGTTGAATGGTTCGGATCGACCGTTAGGATTTTGAAAACTCAAATATTGAGCCGTTGCACGGAGGCCCTCTATGCTACATGTAGCATATTAGCCAGATTATATATATATATATATATATATAGAGAGAGAGAGAGAGAGGTTGGCTAATATCAAAACGTTTGTTCCTGAGCCGTGGTGCAACCAATTGGTTTTCTGATTTTTAAAGTCTAAACGGTCAATCAAACCGTTACATGTGATCTCTATATTAAAGTCTAAACGGCCTAGGAACAAACGTTTTGATATTAGCCAACCTATATATATATATATGAGTTGGGCTACGGTGCTTCGCGAAGTAAAACGAGTTTTACCTCACACTCATATTTTGTGATTTCAAAGTTCAAAATGTCGATCCGAACCGTTCAAATTGATCTCCATATTAAATTGTGCTTGGAGACCAAATTTTACATTTTTTGGAAATTTTTTACTATTTCTTTAGAATTTTTGAAAATTGTTGTTTTTGATGGTCCAGGATTTTTTGAAAAACAGCAATTTTCAAAAATTCTAAAAAATAGTAAAAAATTTCCAAAAAATGTAAAATTTGGTCTCCAAGCACAATTTAATATGGAGATCAACTTGAACGGTTCGGATCGACGTTTGAAGTTTCAAATTGAAGATATAGACGTGAAGTAAAACACTCGTTTTACTTCGCGAAGTACCGTAGCCCAACTCTATATATATTAGACTATCACAAATTCCTCGAGATGTCATGAAAAATTGTCACAAAGAGTTACTCCAAAGGGTTTTTATGTTTTCTAGTTTTTTCTTCGTGTTGTTTTGGATGGAGTGCATAAGGGTTAAAGTCCCATATCTATAACCTTTTTAAGGTGATGAGGATTATAAAATGTGACATTTGTGTCAAAAATAGTTGCTCTTCGAGAATAGTTACTATTCAGAATAGCACAACAACAAAGTAGGCACTTATTGCGAGGGAACTCCGTCGCGAAAAGTACCGTCGCAAATAGAAAAAGCACGTTTATGACGGTACTCCGTCGCGAAAAGTCATTTTTTATCCTCGCAAAAAGTCTTTGATTCTTGTTGTGGCTATTTATTGGCGTATATGGCAATAAGATCAGCTGGCTGTATCTTTGATATCTCCAGAAGAAGAAGGATATTCTAGGCTAGCTGTGTGTGATATTATTTTGTACTAATTAGGAATATGAAATATAGTATGAAATAGAGAAGAATAGGGAAAGATATTATTTTGAGATATTGTGCTAGGGCTATTTAGAGAGCACCTCCCTGTTGTAACAAGTAGCAGAAAATTCAGATTGTAAAAGGGTTTTACTAGATGAAATATATTCGGGTGGGAAGGGAGTTTTCTTGGGAGTCTTGTGTCTCTATTCTTTGATTTTATATCTCTATTATTTAATTTCACTATTTGCATCCAAACAACACTATTGTTATTTGGAATAGATGGACAATGATAATTCTCTATTTGTTGTAAATGTTGGAATAACTACTATTTTCGGAAGTGAAGAGAGAGAAATAATGTTTCTTTTTTGGATTTCTGCCAACACAGTGCCGAAATTACAAAGTTGACACCACTTCCACCATCTCCACGCCATGACAATTTGTTTGAGACTCCACTTGCCTATCTTCCATCTTAATTAGCATCACATTTAACACTATTCTTTCTCAGTTACAGTTACTTGTTGGGGAATCATAAAGGCCAAACAATTACGCCTTATATAGAGATCAAACAATTACATCTCATCTAGGGGTCAAACACTTACACCCCGAGAAAGGAGAAACAGTTCCCCACCTTAACCTAAGGACCGTCATATGCCAAAGCCGACTCAGAAAACATAAATCTTAAGTGCGGAACATAATACCTGATTCCATGGATGTTTCCATCGAATAACTCAATCTTTTGAGAGATCGCCAACCGTCTCCGTGAGCACGAGACTAGACTCTAATGGCAAGAAGCCCTTCTTGTTGTTTTGTCGTATGGTCGTAGGAATAAGTCTTCCAAAACAGCAATATATGACCCTTGAGAAATTCTCTCCAAATTTTCTAATGGATTTCTCTTCTCTATTCTTTGATGGTGGAAGAAGAAGAGAAGACACACAGAGCTGTTTTTTCTAAAGAGAAAAACGTATTTTCAGTTTCAGTGTTTTTCTTTTGTTATCTTGTGCCTTGGGAACCAATCCATATATATAGTAACCTATCTGGTTATCTGCTAACTTGAAAAGGTATTTTGTGCGACTGCATCAAAAACTGTGCTGTCGCATCAAAACCGTGCGGACGCATTGATATCCGTGTGGCCCACACAATCCTCTTAAATGACAGTTTTCTAAATTGCAAATCTCAGAATCAGTCCATCAATGATTTGATCTTTGCCTAAATTGTTCTACACATTTATGGACCACATCATAATGAATATATTGATTGTCTATTATCTTATTTGATCACTTTAATTGACAACCATATATGACAGTAAACAATCCATAATTAGATTACATATATGCTCAATGTTGGCATTAAATCCAACGAGGTTGGCAATAAATCCAACAATCTCCCACTTGAGCAATATGTTATGACTTTTTAATTATGCATTGTGTTCCTTATGTGCGCACATATCTTTACTGTCTTCCTTATATATTCCCAAACAAATTCGGTCCATCAACTATATCAGCAAAGGACTAAAGCGGTTGTGATGTGTAGCATCACTAATACAGTTGAATGACATGAATCATGATGTGGATGTGTAGCATAGAAATTACATGCAATTGTGATCTTCACATGCCTATTTCTAACTTGGTCTCCTACTTAAATCTTGAAACTGAATTTCATAAATTAACTGAATTAGAGGTCAAACATAAACGAGAAACAGAATGTCAAAACTTCATAATATATATAACACTTGTTACATGTCACAAGTTACATATCCAAAATTACATTGAAAAATAGAACATTAAATTACAAATAACAGACTCCCACTAAAACTGAATATCCTCAATAGAGATTACACACATATGAGCAACATGCTCTTCAAACTTAGCCGGTGTCAATCCCTTAGTAAGAGGATCTGCTAACATAGAGTCTGTTCCTACATGTTCTATTTTCAATTTACCATTCTGTACTCTTTACTTTACTTTACCTTACTTTAGTTTAGCATTGTTCCATATTCTAAATGATGCATCACTAAGATCTTCCATCTCTAAATTCTTTATCAGAGAGTTCTTAATTTCTTGCAACATATTTATATCGATATTGGCAAGCAATATGATATCCACATAGAAATACAAATTACTCCTACAGAACTTAAGGTATATAAATTCATTCAATAAATTTATCTCAAAACCAAACAAGATAATCTCACTATGAATTTGCAATACCATTGTTGAGACACTTTCTTTAGTTCATAGATGAATTTCTTAAGTTTGCACACCATAGACTTTGTGTCTACCGACACATAGTTTTCTAGTTGCACCATATAGATTGTTTTATTAATATCATCATTTAGAAACGTTGTCTTAATATCCATCTACTAAAGCTCCAAATTAAATTGCATAACTAATGCCAATATAATCTTTAAAGAGACTTTCGAAAATAGAGTATTCTTTGGGTCGACAATATTGATTATACGTAAAACATAATAATCATCACTATACTCTATGTACACATAATTTTAACAATCATCAACATTCCTTTGGGCCGGTTCATGTTTGCATTCATTAAATGAAACCAAAGAAAAAATCTCTAAAACCTTAAGTGACAAGACAAGCTTTATATTACTCCTCAATACTTTTCGAATATCTTTTAGTTTTAAATATCCATTTGAAACTAATGGGTTTCGTTTCTCTAGATAATGGGGTAATTTTCTCAATATCATTGTCAGTCATTGATTATATTTTCTTATTGGCACTTCTGATTTTTTTTCGAGGAATTCCAACATTGTCTGAAACAATCTGGCCTGCAACAACATCTTTCAGAGATTCTAGAATCTGACTTTGTATTGTTTAATTATGTTGAGTTTGGTCTTAAATAATGGTTCTATTTTTTATACTTGTATTTTGAGATCTATGTCCATAAAACTCTCATACTCCTCTTCGAATTCAAAATCCATTATTCTATCTCCCCCCGCAAACTCAACATCCTCAAAAAATTTGCATTCTCTATCTCAAATACTGAATGTTATGTGGGATTATAAAATTCCTTAATGATAACAATCAAATCTGAAATCGCGCCCCTTAATGCCTCTTAATGGGACCTCTTTATCATCATAAGACACATGCAATTTGATTTGTCCCACTTTTCATTTTTCTTCTGATCACAGAAGTACTCTTATTCGTAAGTGTGGGACATACCTCCTTAATGCAAGGTCTAGATCCTTGGCACCGAGAACTATTACTATGTTCTCATGTCAAAATTTGAAATTGGTTCCATTCAATATAAGAAATGTTGTTTAGGCCTTTAACAATGCTAACTGAAAAATTACAAACAAAAAATCACGAAGAACAACACGAATAAAAAATTCTGAATTTATAAATTACATTCAAATAAAGGCTCAACTTACTCAAAATATATGAGATGATTTTCCCTTTTGTTATTATACACACGAATTTCACAACCAGGTAAGTTCCCAGGTAAGTCAGGGATCCCTAAGGATTCACTTCGAATTCCAACTTGCCTAGACAGAACTTTCCTAGTATCGTAACTTATCTTAATAAATCATCACATTTTATGAGCCTTAAAACCATCTTAAAACCAAAGTATCGGTTTCCATTAAGCGGCTACCTTTGGGTAACGGGTCAATTTCTTATGATACTTTGGCGCAATAATAAAGTACTGATAACCTAGAACATACCGAACAACATGCCTTCCTTTGGGCCGACAATGTTGACATATGTGTAAAATAAATTTTGGTTATCACTATACTTTATTATCACTCACTTGTACAAATAATTTCAACAACCATTATCTTCCTTTGGGCCGATAAATGATTGCATCCATTAATTGCACCTTAACTTCCTTCATAAAATGCATTTGAATTAACCTCATCAAAAGAGGTACCTTTGGGCACAATTAGGAATCAATTAATTCAAATCCAAATTACATATAACTTTGCCTTTAAAAGAACGATAATTTATACCTTAGCCATAAAACAAAAGTGCAATTAAATAAATATATATAATTGCATCATAATAACTGCAGTTTTAATCTCAGAAACTATTCTCTAACTTTTCAGAGAGTTGTGCAGCCCCCACGATATTTTATGCTGTCTGCCAAATTTAAAAAGATATTTGTGCATCTGCATCAAAATCCGTGCGTCCGTATCTTTGTCTGAGAACTGTAAAACTGCATGCTGAAATTGATCCATGATCTAGAGAGATTTCTTAATTTTGGAAGCACCTTAAAAAACTTTTCAAATTTAGAAATTTAATTTCAAATCTATATAACCTTTCAAATTTAGAAGTTTAATTCCAAATTTGTATATTTTGTTTTAGGAAATTTATTAAAAAATAAATTTCACCAAAACCCTAAATTTCATAACTGCCTATTAAAATTTTGTGTGGCCTCTATGCGTCCCCATAGAGGGTCGCACAAACTTTGCCAGAACCGAATTTTTTATTAGAATTTTGCGATTTCAATTGGAAATCTTTAGCAAATTCTAACCAACTTAATAACTGAAAAATAGACAATTATAGCTGTAAACTTTAACAAGTTTTGTGCTTTCCAAACTAAAATTTTCAGATCTAAAACAATCAAGAAAAATCCAACAAAAATCAACGAAAAAATCATCAATAATTCCTAATTCTCTCTAGATCCTAAAAGACTTAATCCTTCGGCATAGGAAGGCTCTGATACCACTTGTTGGGGAATCATAAAGGCCAAACAATTACGCCTTATCTAGAGATCAAACAATTACATCTCATCTAGGGGTCAAACACTTACACCCCGGGGAAAGAGAAACAGTTCCCCACCTTAACCTAAGGACCGTCATATGCCAAAGCCGACTTATAAAACATAAATCTTAAGTGCGGAACATAATACCTGATTTCATGGATGTTTCCATGGAATAACTCGATCCTTTGAGAGATCGCCAACCGTCTCCGTGAGCACGAGACTAGACTCTAATGGCAAGAAGCCCTTCTTGTTGTTTTGTCGTATGGTCGTAGGAATAAGTCTTCCAAGACAGCAAGATATGGCCCTTGAGAAATCCTCTCAAAATTTCCTAATGTATTTCTCTTCTCTATTTTTTGATGGCGGAAGAAAAAGAGAAGGCACACAGAGCTGTATTTTTCTAAAGAGAAAAACGTATTTTCAGTTTCTGTGTTTTTCTTTTGTTATCTTGTGCCTTGGGGACCAATCTTTATGTATAGTAACCTATCTGGTTATCTGCCAACTTGAAAAAGGTATTTGGTGCGCCTGCATCAAAAACCGTGCTGTCGCATTAAAATCCGTGCGGCCGCATTGATATCCGTGTGGCCCACACAATCCTCTTAAATGACAGTTTTCTGAATTGCCAATCTCAGAATCAGTCCATCAATGATTTGATCTTTGCCTAAATTGTTCTACACATTTATGAACCACATCCTAATAAATATATTGATTGTCTATTATCTTATTTGATCACTTTAATTGTCAACCATATATGACAGTAAACAATTCATAATTATATTACATATATGCTCAATGTTAGCATTAAATCCAACGATGTTGGCAATAAATCTAACATTATTCATTATTTCAAATGTACAATTCAAATATCATTTTTACTAATCACAATAACACTATTTTCACATTAATATCACTATTTTTTCTATCTTTTCATCTAACTAATATTCATTTCTCTATTCTTGCACTATTTCTGACACATCCAAACATACTAATAGTCATCGGACACCAAATGAGTTAGCATACATACATGGCAAAAAGACAGAACAATGCTTAAATTTGCTAGGTTTCCAGACAACAATGAAATAGTCATTGGACATTTCACCGAACATCTTGTGTGCAATGATTAAAGTACCAAAAAGACATTTAAAAAAGGTCCACCATGTACCAAAACATACAATAAAAAAGCATACCCCCGTCTCTATGGTAGGCCTCAATGGCAGCATCTCCGCTCTCAACGATGGATCTGAGCACCTCATAGTGGAACTCGTCCAACACATCCTCTGCTTGGTAAGCCACACCTCTCAGCTCCTCCAGCCACAACCTAACAGATCTGTCGTGAATCTCCCTCTCTTCAACATCCTGTTGAATGGCCTGGATCCTTGCAAGCATCCGATTCAACTTCTCCAAATCCTCTCTAACACTTTTGTGTTGGTCGGAAACAGGGGATGGTGGATCCTGCTGGGGGAAAGTGGAAGTGGTGCCTCGAATGGCATGGAGGAGCTTGGTAGAGAGGGATTGGATGGAAGAAAACAGTCCGGACGCCATTAAATTGAATTGAATTGAAACAATACTCTCTCTCTCTCTCTCTGTTCAGTTAGTTTCAGGTCTCTACTCTCTGGCTGATTGCTAGACTAGGAAGACTTGTGAAAATTATATTTTACTTCATTATTCTATGAAGTGGCAGAGTTGGTATGCAACCCATGGCACATGCACTCCGACTAGGGAATCATGCTGCAGTTCGGATTTTTTTTTTTTTTTTTTTGTTCACTTCTTTCAAAATACAACGGACTATTGTCGCCGACCATATATATATACACCACCACATGCCAAATTGAACTGAACCCAATGAAAATTATAAAGAAAAGATGTATTGATAGAATACGACACTTGTGCAGGTAACCGAACCAAATGATTTATCTAATGTATATGTTTTACTATATGGTCTGTCAACTGGGTCTTAGACGAGGATGCTTTTATTTTCGATGTACATCGGTACAAATTTTCTCGATTCAAACTTTGGTTTGGTAAAAAAAAAATCCAATTTAAAGGATTTGTTTTTTGTCCGGTTGTGTAGGATTCTCTGTGAATCGGACAAACTGAACATAAAAAACATTGTCTTCAAATTTGTTGCCTTGTCTACCAATCCTTCTATATATCGATAAACAAAGTACTATTTTTCTTTTCCTATTATTTGATAATATATTCCATGAATAAAAAATTCTCCCAGTTGCACATCCCGTGATGTACTAATGATTTTAAGTGTATATAAAAAACAATCTCATAAAATATCTACAAATATAAGAAAAAATAAAATTATATATATACACCAACAACTAATTTCCATAATCAAATATCCAATATAAAAGAAAATGATGATGAAAATCTGGACGCTAATATAACTATATATTTACTCGTCAATAATTTTTTTTAATAAATCAATATTTTAAACAATTTCTCTCCTATATTTTTATTTGTAGCATTTAAAAAAAATTAAAAGGGCGCACGCATTTGAAAAAAAATCTTGAAACCTAGCAAAAATGCACCCAGATCTGCGTTTTACCCATCAATCATGTCATGCACTTCATTAGTGATGTGCTTACACGTAAAATTTATAAAATTTTATATTAATTTAGTATAGAGTCAAGCGGTCTAAAAAAAAGAGTTTATAAAATTATTTTTAATTCATTAATTTTTAACCGATTGATTTTATTTCATTTCGTTAGATTTTGAGATTAACATCACCAAATCCCAAGAACACCCTCTTTTTCTTTTATTTTGTTTCTGTTTTTGCTTCTGTCTAAATACAACGGACTATTAATTGTCGTTCATATCTATTCACACACCAACCATGTGATGAAATCTAGCTCCAAGCCAAAATTGAGTTCAATTTTGGTGAACTGAACCCAATCGAAATAATAAAGAAAGAAGTATTGATAGAATACGCCACTTCTGCGTGGAAAGATATCGAGGGCATAAAACAATGCTACAAAAATAATCAAATGATTCATGTAATATGTTTTTGCTGAATGGTTTATATATTTCACACAGCAAAAAAAAAGAAATATATACACACCAAGAACTAATTTTCATGCTCAAATATCCAATTTAAAAAATCTGATAATTGTACGTAGTTGTTAATAACTATTTTGGTACGTGACTATATTTTCTTTAACAAGTTAATACTTTAAAAAAACTCACCTTTTCACTTCACACAATTTTGGTACGTGACTATATGGAAGAAAACAGTCCGGACGCCATTAAATTCAATTGAAACACACTCTCTCTATCTTCAGTTTGAGTCTCTCTATCTTCACACAAATTGATTTAAATTTGTTTCTTCAATGGAGTTATATACGGAGTTGTTAAGAAAGCCATGGCTTTGTTTACTGTGTCACTGTCACACTTGGCATATATAGAAAGTCAGAGGATGGCTATTAATTTTTTCTTTTTTAATTGTCGCTTCTTTTGTACTACAATGGACTATTAATTGTTAATTGTTGTTCTTATCTTTCCACAACAACCATGTGATGATCTAATATGGTTTTGGCATATATAACACATCAAAAATAAAACTAAAATATACACCAACAACTAATTTTGATCATCAAGTATCCAATTTAAAAAATCTGATATATTGTTGTTGCTAATAACTATTTTGGCATGTCACTATATTTCTTTTAACAAGTTCATACTTTAAACAACTTACCGCTGATCGACACAATGACATAATAAAAATTATGAGGCACCTATCTCTCGCCACAAACAATCTTTATATTTATTATCCCACAACTATCATTAGTGTTAAATTATGAGGGTGGTACTAGATAAAAATTATTTTCTGGACTACGACATAAGACCAACAACAATTGTACAAAGTAAATGATATAATTAAAATAAATGACATTGCATTATTTACCATAATATGATAAAATGAAAAAATAGACATAAAAATAATATATTCTCAAATGATTAGTCTGACAAAATGGTCGACAACTTGAATCCCTCAAGTAGGATATTTTTGTTAGAAATAAAATAATTATTTTTGGTAGAAAGAGAAGAAAACTAACAGAATTTAAAAAAAAAAAAATGAAACCACACCATTTCGATGGTTTTAATAGGGATAGCTTTATGAAACTGCACCATTGGTACTGTTTCAGTATTTTTAGATGGTATAGATGCGCAATCACAAAATCTCATTTTGATCGAAACCACCATTTTTAGATGTGCAGTTCCAGCCTTCAATCTCGTAGAACAAAAAGCTAATGTCCTTTTGTGGTTGAGTATGAACTTTTAATTAGCTTTTGGTTCAGTTCTGAGTTTAGCAAAACAAAGGGAGACCTCTTATGAGGTTCAGTCCAACTTGCTGGATACAAAAACTTTGTAATTTAATCAAATTTCAGCAATGAAATGGGCTGTTATTGCCTCTCTCTTTTTTTTTTTTTTAAATCTCGTAGAACAAAAGGCAAAGAGCAAAAAGCAAAAAAGTTACAAAATCTAGAAAAGAAAAAAAGAATACTAAATCTGCCAAAAAAAAAAGCCTTAAATTGCCTTTAAATTGCATTTATGGGGAATGGTCCCTCTTGAAGCTTTAAAATTTTCACATATGATGTATTTTATAGTTTAGCCCCTCTATTCAAATTTTCTAGTTCCGTCTCTACATGTGGTGTTCCCAGTGCAATTAGATTAGAATTCATGAACAACTAAGTTTAATTGAGTAATTTGGGAAAATTTTGGGAAAGAACGGTAACGGTATAGTAATGGCTAAAAGAGTAAAAGGAAGAGACAAGCTCAACAAATCATTATTTAATTTCATAATCTATTCTCAGCACGCCAGGTCAGCTGCCAAGTCAGCTGGAAACACTTAGATGTATACAAGGATATAACGACTCCTTTTACTGTAGCAGTTGTTGCATGTCCAGATTCTCCAGTTCGTCATAATAGGCCCATTAGTTAGTAATTGAGATGAGCCCATAACTACGGGCTAAAAATAAGAAATTGTCTATTACATCATCTTTGTTTTGTTTTGGTCCCACAAATAATCTAATTACATATTGACCCTTAGGCCCAAATTTCTTCAGTATTGTATCCGGGCTTGATTGCTACCACGTGGAGAGAACTACATGTCCGTAGAAATTAGTTGTAAATAAATTGAGGATAATTAATTTCGTTGGGCTGTCATTCTCTTTTTTTCTTTTTCTTTTTGTGAAATGGTGCTACATTGGATTTATTTTAGACTAGTTGCACAGGAGGTCAATTTGGGTCCGATGCCTATCGGACTCAAAGTGAGTTCGATGGGTTCGATGACCGTCTGAACTGTTTTAAAATTCGTGCCCGCAACTTTCGCATCTGCTTTAAAATTCGTGCACACGAATCTTAAAGTAGATCAGACGGTCTCGAAACCCATTGGACCCAAATTTGAGTCCGATGGGCATCAGACCGAAGCTGCTCTCGTTGCACGGACACGCTTAGGTTGGTCTTAAATGAGACATCTTTGGGCTGCTTAGGCATTGTTTGCGCAAGTTGATACACTCTGGAACAAAAACACAAATGTACAGGTACTTGACAATGTTATCCAACTACCATGTCATCAACAACTTATGAACCCAAATTTCTCTCTGTTGATATGGCATTGAAGAGCATACAAGCAAGCCATAAAATTTAGATTAGATAAATCTACATTTAATACCTCTTCAAGGTAATTTGCAGTTCAGCTTGGACTAATCCAGCAGAACAAAACCTGATGTTATTGTAAGTTTGCATGAAAAGTGTTCGAAGATGAATAATCAATTATAAATGAATTACATTGATAGCATATTAATTAGAGATCCATTAGAGAAGCAGCCTTTGGTCTAGTGGCAAAGGCAATGCTCTCCGTGTGGGAGGTCGCAAGTTCAAAACTCGGAAGGGGCAATCCATTGTGGATATTAATTAGTTGGGTGGCTCTCCAACCTTTACTCAAAAAAAATTAGAGATCCATTAGAATGTTAACAGATATAGCTAATAATGTAATAAGAAAATATTTTAACGACTCTTTATTTTAAAAATAGGCACCATGTAAGAGATTGAAATTAGGTTTTTTTATCTCAAAATTCAACATGGTATTAGAGATGCGA
This sequence comes from Carex littledalei, assembly GCA_011114355.1. Classification (NCBI taxonomy): domain Eukaryota; kingdom Viridiplantae; phylum Streptophyta; class Magnoliopsida; order Poales; family Cyperaceae; genus Carex; species Carex littledalei. The sequence continues at coordinate 1,907,335 of CM022080.1, forward strand.
TTCACAAATCAAGAAAAATACAAAAAAGGATGTTAGATTCAAATAAAACAACAATTAAAAAACATTTCTTGCTCAACACTCAATTTTAAAGATCTGACCGCTTAAATAAGCAAGTGTAGAAAGACACAAACCAACTTAAGAGATAGTTAGAACCAGTCAAGCAGCAAGATGGAAAGATACATGCTAGTTTGAAATAGAAAAAAAGTTGAAGATGGCCAGTATAACTCCGGATAACATGATATGCTCAAGTGCTTCAGGTTATCCAATCCTGACACTGGTATGACCTTCGTGCAACCCTAAAATCTCAAGTCTCACCAACGAAGCCAGATTTAGCATTACATGCTAACAGCTCACCCCATCCCATGGTTCACATGTTAATGATTCTGCTTCTCCAAAATCTTCTTTTTTTAAGAATAAAGGGATTTTCTAGAAGTGGAATTGGGGAATTGACTGATAACAAATGGATCATGGTATGGAAAATCGGCCGAGTCAACTTGAAATCAGACGGGTTCGATTCGAGTTTCATCCGAGGTTCACACTCAAGTGATTTTTTCATCAAAACTCGGTTGAACAGTGTTTGACTCAGCCGAGTTAGCCGATTTTTTGCCTGAGTCAGTCCGATTCTTTTGCTGATTTGATGTTTCTTTTAAAGCCCGTTGATACTTGATAGTTGACAGTTGTTGATGTACGGCCAAGAAATGGAGAAAAAGTAGTCAGAAGTCCCTTTATTATATATATTTTTTCATTTGACACTACATTAATGTCTTCATTATTTCGATCTATACAACAACGATGAGGTGATCCAGCCAGCTCGGCATAGCTCTTGGCAATAAAATGTGTATTCTAGTTGTAATGTTTGTATTATATTATATAATTAGTAGATTATTTGAGTGTAATCTTTTGTCTTAACATAGATTTTTGACAAATTATTTGTTTTACCAATTTGTTCTTTTTTTTTTAGTACAAAATAAGTTTATGCCAAAAAACGATTTGGCCGATTCCGACCGATTCATCTGATTCCGATACCACGGTCAAGTAACAGATTCCAATTCCGATTTTCAGAACCATGAAATGGATATCATTGTGTGGAGAACCAAAACAGAGAGAGGAGAGTTGCCGTTGTGTCTGTGAATAAACGATGGGAGGTGCGGCTCGGGAATGCTTGCAATATAGGGTCCAGCCTATGGTGCACCAAAAACCGGGAATGAAAAGCAATCCCAACATCTTCAAATCAGGAATAAAGAGTGAAGCTATGATGCTTTGTAATGTACACCTATATAGTGTGTTTAAATACAACCCACGGCGAAATTGTGTCAAGATGTGCACTGGATGAAAATCGATGCACATCCAACAATTATTGTATCAAAATATACGAGATAGGTGTACATTGCAAAGTACCATAGCCTCACTCCAGGAATAAAATCCAAAATATTGCTGCATGAATGGGATGAATAATTTCCCTAGTTGTCTGATTCGTATAATATCAAAGTCCTTTTGACCAATAGAAATGCTCCATTTTTTTGTTGCTATGTAGAATGTGTCAATAGAGAAAATAAGGTGCAGCCCAATGCAAAATGGAATGTTCCTTGCTCCCTTTTGAAATTTGGAATAAACTACATGCGCTAACAAAGAGAGAAATAAACAAATAAATTTAGCACATGCTCTAACAAAGAGAGAAATGCAAAAATCCAGCCAGCTGATGAGAGATGCAAAAGAAATTCAGCACTCATGCATGTCAAATTTGTCTCTAAACCTGCATGTGCAGTATCCCATCTCTTAATCCAAAAAAATAAAGACAAATAAAAATAAATAAAAATGCAACAAAACATGAAAATTAAGATTGGTTTAGGTCTAATCACACATCAAATAATATATGTAATTAAAGCTTATTACATTTTCTTGTATCCGGTTCATGATTCCAATGTAGTTCGCTTCTTGTCGTTCTTTCTAAATCGCGCATTCTATCATTCAGTAGAACTTGGGAACATAAAAAGGATCCTTTATTATTAGCTGCTCGATAGCCTAGAATGACTGACCCATTCCTTCTTCTCGCTTTGATTGTGACGTTGATCTAGCACTTTTCGGTTCAGCTTCTCTATCATCTTGGGGGTTGTCAATAGGATTCAACTGCCAATGAACATTAGACACGAAATAGGTAAGCTAGGATTGTTCTAGAGCATTTTATGCTGGACATTAGTACATTAGTATATTAGGAAATCACCTCTTTTACCTATTCCTTATTTTTTTTTTTGTCTTCTTCTGCAACGTCAGTATATTTATTTATGCTTTATGAATCAATCAAGGCTTGAGCATGGAATTTAAGAAAATTTATAAAAGATGTTGGTACTGATTGGGCCTGCTATTTATAAATATATATTGTCAAGGATATGTAGCTTATAAATAAATTTATAGAATTTATTTTGAATGTTGTACCCATACCTCATTGTAAGTGATGCTGTTTCTCTGGCACCAGTCTCTCATCAAAGGACAATCACCAATGGTAATAAGAGGCCTGAATTGGAGACTTTCAGTACCAGGAGAGATGCTTATGTTCCTACAGTGTAATAGTTCCACATTTTTCAGCTTCATCAGGCCATAAAAACCTTCCAACACAGTAAGCCTTGGGCAATTCTTTATTAAAAGAACCTTGAGAGTGCTCGAATGGTTTTGAACCGATAGCAATGGCAAGGAGCTCAGCTTGTCACAAGAATCCAGTTCCAGGAACTTGAGTGATAGTGGCAGTGTTTTATCCTTCCAATTGCAAAACTTTGGACAGTATGATATGCTCAATCGCTTGAGGTTGCTGAGGTTATCCAGCCCTGTCACTGATATGACCTTTGTGCACCTCATAATCTCCAGTATCACCAACGAAGCAAGATTTAGAATTACATGTTGACAGCTCACTCCAACTGATGGTGAACATGTTAATGATTCCACTTCTCGAAAATCTTCTTTTGTTAAGAATAGTTTAAACTGATTTTCTAGAAGTGGAATCGTGGAATCTGACAGATGGATCTCATTATTCCCAGACAAATTCAAGACTTTCATCGTTGTGTCTCTCTGTTGCATAAGTAAAATAAATTAGTGTAAAGAAGGTAGAGTAATGAGTAAAACAGAGTGTTTAAAAATTGTAGAACAATGAAAAATTTATAAAATGCTCATCCCATGGTGATCATGTACCTGGTAGGCATATCCTTTTCCGAAATATAATCTAGGACAGTCATAAATTTTAGCTCTCTGGAGCATGGAGTGTAACGCATCCTTCACAGGAACATGGAGTTCCAATTTTGGGCAGTACCTCAAACTAGCTTTTCCAACAAAATTTAAGGCTGTGCCCATCCAATTTATCAAGATTAGCTCTATGCAGTTTGAGATTGTTAGGTACTCAGATACTGACCGGAACATGATTTCACGAAAGCCACACTCGTGTATCTCTAGTTTCAAGGTTCCAACTGGAATAGTTAGATGTTCCAATTTTGGGCAGTACTTTAAACTAACTTCTCTAATAGAATTTAAACTCCCATCCCCCCATTCGATCAACTTTAGCTCTAGACAGTTTGAGATGGACACGTCATCAGATATTGACCCGAACGTAATTTCATGAAAGCCACACTTGTGTATCTCCAGTGTTTTTATTACTGATGGACATATTAGGAATGTCAATTTTGGGCAGTATTCGAAAGTAACTTCCCTAACTTCCTGCAGATTTGTTGCGATTTTCCATAATTGAGGACAATTTTCTATAACGACCTTCTGAAGGCGGGGGTAGTCGCCATCATGTGCCTGCCACTCCACAAAATTGAGCATGTTGCTCAATGAGAGAACTTCAAGTGATGGGTAATTAGGTTCCTTGTGCTGCTTGGAAGAATCATATTCTGCCAATAGTGAATATGTGCTAGGCTCATCTCCCACATTTCTAACACCATCATTACCTGATATATCCAGAATTCTGAGATGTGGCAGTTGACCAAATGGTGGTAAGAAATTAGGCTCAGTCCAGAAGTTAATAGTAAGAGTTGTTAGTTTGGGAAGTAATGGATTAAGCAACCAGGAAGGAAAAATTCTCCCTCCATAATTTAGTATTGCAAGCCCTGTGAAGTTACCATGAGGTTGGAGGCTCTGGAGTACAACATCTTGTATCTTTTCATCATTCTCATTATTTGCATTTTTACTTGAACTGACAGTTAAATGGAGATGGCTCTGGGGTATAACATTCTCAATCCATGCATTTTTACTTGAATGGACAGCTAAAGGGAGAAGGCCATTATATTTACAACTCCGAATCCTGTCATCTTCTTGAAAGTTTAGAATTAACTTGTGTAAATTTAGCTTTGATGCAAGATTGGCATGCCTGGAGTATTCCACATCACTGATGTTACTGAGCCCAGATATGCACAACAACCCGCCAAGCTTATTCATATCCTTAAGCTCTCCCAACCCCCCATTCACGTCATGATCCATGACACTTAAATACCCGCTTAAAGGTTTAAGAGTTGTTAATTTTCCAATCCCAGATGGCATGTAGACAAGAGATCTAGGTAACTTTAGTTTCCGCAGCCTAGTTAGTTGCTCTATGCCCCTTGGTAACTCTTTGAGTTTTCTACACCATCTTAAAAATAATCTATGCAGGTTACGAAGAAGGAAGATAGATTCAGGTAACTGCTGGATTTCATCACTCTCCAGATGAAAATGCTGAAGGTTAATAAGGTTTTTGATGTTTTCAGGTAATCCCCGAAGGTTTTCGCAATACAGTTCCAATGTTTGGAGGTTGTAAAGAAGACATAAAGATTCAGGAAGCATTTCAATCTTATTATCGTTAATAAAAAGGTAGCGCAAGTGCTTCAACGTGTGGAATGTATTTGGCAATGAGGAATACTCCAACTGAAGAGCTCTCACACAAGAAATATCATGGAAGATTGTGTTGGAAAAGTTCTCTATCCAGAAAGTTCTGATAGACCAGCAGTTGTTGGGCACTAAAAACGAACCCAATAATTCTTCATGTTTGGTAGGGTACAGATGGCATACTTTGCACGGACCATTGTATTCTTGGTCATTTTCTAAAACTGGCCAATATGCCTCTTGAGAAACGGATCTTGCTAAATCATGTATTAAATCATGCAAGATGTAGAAAAAAATCCCATCATCAACAAGTGATCTGCCCTGCAATTCATCGAAATACTCTCTTCCAATCTCTTCCAATGGTTTCAAATTTCTTTTATTGCCATTAATATAGCCTTGTGACATCCAGAGCCTAACCACCCTGTCTTTTTCAAATTCATCCAATTCATAATGGAGAATGCCTCCAAGTGCCTTTATGGCCAACGGTGAGCCTTTGCACTTTTTAACAATACCACGACCAATCTCGTGCAGATTTGCATTTTCACTTGTCTCCCTATTGCCAAAAGAAAAATGCTTAAAAAGTGACCAACAATTTTCCTCAGGTAAGGAACTCAATTGAAAAGGTGATGCTGTCTGCATGATCTTAGCAACCGACGTATTGCGAGTCGTTGTCAAAATTCTTACAAATTTAGCACCAAAAAAACCAACTCGGAAGCACTCCCACAAGTCTCTGTTTTCATTCCACACATCATCTAGCACGAGAAACAAGCCATGACCTGTTATCTCTTCCTTGAGAACATCTTGAAGTTTGCTTAGCTCAGAAAACTGACAGGGGTTGTTACTCACCGACTCAACAATAGCTTTGGTTAGCCGCACTAGATCAAAATCTTCAGATACAGATACCCAACATCTCTTATTAAACAACCCATGAATCTTGGAGTCATTGAAAACAAGTTGGGCAAGTGTGGTCTTGCCGAACCCGCCCATTCCAACAAATGGAATAACCATAAAATCTGGACCATTTGAAGGGTCCAGGAGGCTAATGATCTCCTCCTTCTCCTCCTCCCTACCAAAAATAGCCCTCTCATCCACATTAGAGCTGGTTGGTGGTCGGATTTGTGGGCCCATAGCCAGTCGGGTCCCATCCTCCTCCTTCAAATGAAGATCCCTACGAGCATTTGAAATCTCTTCTAACCTCTCTGTTATACCCTTGATCTTCTCAGCCATGCCATCTGGAATCAAGACCTTGGAGGCAAGTGAGGATGATGTGTACATCTCATCAAATTTTCTCTTACTACCTGTAGAATTGTTTATCAAAATTTATGTTAGCGATCCCCATTTTTATCTTAAAAATAAAAAGAAATGCAGAAATGCTTTTATTCTCTTACAAATTCCTTGAGAAATAAGGAAAATTTAACACAAAGGATTAATTTAACACAAGGATTACCTCAAGGATTCTTTAGGATTACCCCAAGTGCATAAGTGATAAAATTCCCGTAGGTATAACCTCTTTGAAGGCAATGAGGATTATAAATGTGACATTTCAGCTGTATTTTTATCATCTAACCACTTAGGCAGTATGCTAGTAAAGCTAAATGGAAAACAATTCAACTCACATGAGTCACCATACACACATGAAAACCGATAGGACAAAAGAAGTGTGGTTAATTTTGCTAGGTTTCCGTACAACAATGAAATAGTCTTTGCACATTTCATCGAACATCTTGTGTGCCATACTTAAAGTACCAAATTATACAATTAAAAAGGCAAAAGGTACCAAAATATACAATTAAAAGCATACCCCCGTCCGTATGGTAGGCCTCAATGGCAGCATCTCCGCTCTCCACGACTGATCGCAGCACCTCGTAGTAGAACTCATCCAGCACATCCTCTGCTTGGTAGGCCACACCTCTCAGCTCCGCCAGCCACAGCCGAACAGAGCAGTCGTGAATCTCCCTCTCTTCAGCATCCTGTTGAACGGCCTGAATCCTCGCAAGCATCCGACTCAGCTTCTCCAAATCGTTTCTAACACTTTTGTGTTGATCGGTAACAGGGGATGATGGATCCTGCTGCTGGTGTGAAGTGGAAGGGGTGCCTCGAATGGCGCGGAGGAGGTTGGTGGAGATGGATTGGATGGAAGAAATCAGTCCGGACGCGGTCGCCATTAAATCTGAATTGAAACTCAATGCTTGCTTGACTAGACTTCCACTTCTTTCTTGAGCAAAGTTGCGGAGTGGGTATGCAAGCCGTGATTTATTCACTGTGTCACACCCCGCATAGGAAATCATGCTGCAGGTCGGCGACATATATATTTTTTACCCGCTTCTTTGTAATTCACTGTGGCCACTTGCCAGACCAACCATGTAATGAAATCAAACTCCAATGTCCCCACCCATATGGCTATTTGTACTCATTTTCAGCTGCACATCCAGAGGGCTCCGCCGCCGACATTTTTATAATATCCAAAGTTAATTACAAATTAATAAATATAGAGCTGCACAAAAAGTTTCCAGTTCGTAATTTGATTCGAGTTTGATTCAAAAAAGTTCGTAAAAAATTTGATTCGAAATTAATTCAAACCAAACTTAATTCGAAATTAATTCAAACCAATCTCAAACTGGACCTATTTCATTTGAAATAGGTTCGCAAACCAAACTTAGTTCGAAATTAACTCAAACGTGAATTTCTGCTGATAACTTATGTTCACTGATGAAAATATAAGGCCGCCCAGTCCATAATTACTCTCAGTTCTGACTTCTGAAAAATGTTTCTTGAATACTTTGGATATTTGAAAACTTTGGTGATGTTTCTCCTGTTGGCTATTTGAAAAACTTTGGATACTGTGATTGTACTGAATTTTGATTGATTGTACTAAACTTTTGTGTTTGATATAAATTTTGGTATTTGTAATGAACTTTTATTTCCAACTTTGGTGTACTGTGTAATTAGAATTTAGAATGCCTGAGTTTTTATTGAAGTGCTGTAATTTCAAACTATGGCCCACCCATAAGTCATAACTCGTAAATTGTAACAAAGTTCGTAAAAGTTCGAAATTGAGTTCGTAAAAAATTCGATTCGATGAGTTTGTTCGAAATTGAGTTCGTTCGAAATTAATTCAAACCAAACTCAAACTAGGGGTAAGTTCGATTCGGTTCGGTTTGTTTGCAGGCCTAAATAAATATACCCCGAATCAGTGGGTTTTTCGAAAAATGTTCAAACCGGTCAGATTCTGGCCAGTTTCCTCTTCCCTCAGAAGCCGACCAGAATCTGTCCAGTTTTCTCAATTTTTTTTCTTTTTTTTACACCCTATAAATATGGGTCTTTCCTCTTCCTTACAACATATTAACTGTCTCTTTCTTCTTTTTTCGTTAGAGGTTTCAAGTAATTTTTTTATATTTTTTTATTTTTTAGAATAATTAATTTAATTATTAAAAATAATTAATTTATTTCCTTTAAAAATAATTACTACACACTCATTTAATTTTTTAGAATTTAATGGAATGATCATTTAAAAATATATATATGTGTGTGGTATTAAACAATGCTACAAAAGAATGCAAAGATTTATGTGGGGCACCCCATATATATAATATCATTTTGTTGAATAATGGTCTGTCCACTAAATTTCTTAATCCCACTGACTTTGTTAATCCCACTCAATTTGCAAAATTAGGTTTGATAAGTGTATTTAATTTGGTCAGTGGTCTGTCCACTCAATCATTGTTAAAAAAATCAAAACAAACATTTCATATATGTTAAAAGGAGTAGAACTAGGGTGTTCCTAAGTTCATCCAGCATTTTTGTGAACTCAATTTTTGTGTGGTTGTTATGGCGGAGAGAAAAAAATAATGGAACTACATCAATGTTGCTGTTCGACTCAACTGTTCCTTCTATTTATCGAAGAAAAAAAATTATCCTTTCTTTTTTCGGCACATAAATTTTTAATTACTAAAAAAATCTCTCAGTTAATATAGTTTCCATAGGGCCATTAGCATTAACTTAGGTAAAACCCAGCGTCGAGATAAGATAATTATGTAATATATTACATGCATATATGCAAAAGCAACATGATCAAATGCTTGTTGTATCTCCAGAAATAAATAATAAAGTATCGATAACATGAATACAACCAAGTTAATTCTTATTCAAAGCAAATTACGCTACATGGAAAATTACAAATAAGCCCATAAAATGACAGAATTTCAACATTAGTCCCTGCTTCGATCACAACCCTTCCACTATCTATAGAGACGGAGCTGGCATTTTATCATGAAACAGAGCCAACATGTCATTAGGGACGGATCTATGTGTATGTCAGAAGATGCTAAGCCACCCGATGATTTTTAAATTTTTAATCATGTTTATTTTATTTTTATTTTTTTAATTGTTTATATAGTTTGGCCCCTACATTAAATTACAAACTTGTGCTTGTAGTTTAGTGGTTAGAGTTCCACTTGATGTGTTTTAAAGTAATGTGTTCAATTTCCACTGATTACACTATTTTTTTCTTTTCACATATGATGTATTTTATAGTTTAGCCCCTCTATTCAAATTTTCTAATTCCATCTCTACATGTGGTGTTCCCAGTGCAATTATATTAGAATTCAAGAACCACTAAGTTTGATTGAGTAATTTGGGAGAATTTTGGGGAAGAATGGTAACGGTATAGTAATGGCGAAAAGAGTGAAAGGAATTAGAGACAAGCTCAACAAATCATTATTTAATTTCATAATCTATTCTCAGCACGCCAGGTCAGCTGCCAAGTCAGCTGGAAACACTTAGATGTATACAAGGATATAACGACTCCTTTTACTGTAGCAGTTGTTGCAATGTCCAGATTCTCCAGTTCGTCATAATAGGCCCATTAGTTAGTAATTGAGATGAGCCCATAACTACGGGCTAAAAATAAGAAATTGTCTATTACATCATCTTTGTTTTGGTCCCATAAAATAATCTAATTACAGATTGACCCTTAGGCCCAAATTTCTTCAGTATTGGATCCGGGCTTGGTTGTTACCACGTGGAGAGAACTACATGTCCGTAGAAATTAGTTGTAAATAAATTGAGGATAATTAATTTCGTTGGGCTATCATTCTCTTTTTTTTCTTGTTTTTCTGTGAAATGGTGCTACATTGGATTTATTTTAGACTAGTTGCACAGGAGGTCAATTTGGGTCTGATGTCCATCGGACTCAAAGTGAGTTCGATGGGTTCGATGACCGTCCGATCTGCTTTAAGATTCGCGCCTGCAACTTTCGCATCTGCTTTAAAATTCGTGCACACGAATCTTAAAGCAGATCGGACTGCATCGGACCAAAATTTGAGTCCGATGGGCATTGGACCGAAGCTGCTCTCGTTGCACAGACACACTTAGGTTGGTCTTAAATGAGACATCTTTGGGCTGGTAAGGCATTGTTTGCGCAAGTATCACTCTTTGAAACAAAAAAACAAATTAATTTACTGGTAGTTGTCCATGTTAGCCAACTACCATGGCATCAACAACTTATTATGAACCCAAATGTATGCATTGAAGAGCATACAAGCAATCCATAAAATTCGGAATTAGATAAAATCTACATTTAATACCTCTTCAAGGTAATTTGCAGTTCAGCCTGGACTAATCCAATAGAACGTTAACAGAAAATGTTGGGCTTAAATAAGACATGTTTGGGCTTAGGTTGGGCTTAAATGAAACATGTTTGGGCTGCTAAGGCATCGTTTGCGCAAGAATCACTCTTTAGGAAGAAAAACACAAATTTGCGATTTTATCCGACTACCATGTCATCAACAACTTATGAACCCAAATTTCTCTCTGTTGATATGACACTGCAGAGCATACAAAGTAAGCATAGGCAGATTCAGAATTTCCATCAGGATAAGGCAAGAATAATCTGGTTCAAATAGCTAATTGTATACTAGATTAAAATAAAATTGTATTCTCTTACATAATGAAAACAATAAAAAATGGTATTATTTTACATATTAAAAAAACAACAAAAATGTAATACCAATTTACAACCCTAAAACACAAAAATTGAATCGTAAAAGACAAAAATTCAACCCTAAAAGACATAATTCAAGTATTCAACACGAGTACACGACAATTATTCAGCACTTGAGCACATCTACCTAAATTTCAAATAATATTTCAACCCAAGAAGGTACGGATAATTGAAACAATTGAAATGTAAAGCCATATCTGTATCACTACAAGAAATATGGTATTTACCGGCGGTAATCTAGCCGGCGCTAACAAAAACGCCAGCCATACGCGTAGATGGAATTGGATCGCGCAGCAAACGCCAGCCGAAAGTATTTGTTAAAAAATAAAAAGGTTATGCGCGCCAGACCCCCATAAATTGCCGCGAGTTCCGTCTCACCCACTCCTCACCCAAACCCTAGACCTACCTCTCGCCTCCCCTCTTTCACCTGCCTCTCCTCTTCGCTTTCCCCTACGATCGCTTCAAATGTCGTGCGGGTATGTTAGAGGCTAGGATTTGTCACTGGCCGGCTTTTTTGCAGTGGCGCCAGCGTTCACGGCCACGGCGACCCAGGGGGAAATCACCCTTGGCATCGCCTTGACGAGAGATATGCATTGGTGTACTTGTTGGCGGCTGGCGATAGGTGAAGACGGCGGCACCACCAATTTTCTTCGGTTTGACTTGTTTCTTCACGATTTTCATCGATTCTTTCTCCCCAGGTTAAATTTCTTTGCATTACGTGCTATTTTGAGGTTGCCTGAGGGTATGAGAGGGATTGTAGACATCAATTTGAAGTTTGAAGAGATTTTGAATGTAATTGGACTCGGATTGGATTTTGGGATGTTGATTTCATCATGTTCATCACCAATTGGGTTAGTTTTTTCTGTAATTGGGCTAGTTTTTTTTGCAATTGGGCTGACAAAGGTGTTGTTCATGCCTTGTTGATTTTTGGGAGTGATTGAAGATATAGGTGTAGTGGATTTGGGGGTTTTAGTGTTTACTGGATTGGGTATGGTGCAGAAAAATGAGTCAGTCGGTGTCTTTTAACTCAGAATTTAAATTAGTAAATGGTTGTTCTTGGTTGATCCAAGTCCAGGGTTTTGTTGTCTGCAAGTTATACTACAAGTCTATCATGTTTTTGTAGCTTGAAGAGGGCTTTAAAGATGTGTAATTACCCTTCCACTGCTATTACTAAATTGTACCATTATGGCACTGTTACGGAATTCACTAGTCTTTTATCAACAATAGCTGGTCAGATTTTCGTTACTGATTCATTTTAGCTGGTACCTTACCTGCATGTATCACAAAATAGACTGGTCCAGTTTGATTGACTGATTAATATATTCGAGGAAGAAATACAAAAAGAAGGCTAACAGAAAGATCAGAGAATGAGTTGCCTAATTATATCTCTCCCTCAATTTATAATCAGGCAAACAAAATATACAACAGCTTTGAAGGCTACAAAAAGAAGTTGGCACACGTAGAGGCTGTCTTTGCTGAATCCAAAGCTGCCGGCAAACCCGAAGGTGCCCGGCCGACAATGTGGACGGGGTTCCTTGGGCTTGTGGGCTTGTGGGATCAAAGGTTGCATTAATCTTCTTCAACAGCCGTAGGTGCTGGTACAGGTATCCTCTCTTTTTTGTGCTAAATCTGGAGGAAAGTATGTTTATGCGGTAAGCTAATTTTTCCTTAACATATGTTTTATTTTCAGAACTAATTATATTTTTTTTTTCCTATAGAGTGCTCTCAAATGGCTGACATGGCAAAGGAGATTGTTTGAGTCAATGGTTTATCAGAAGGTAATATCTATAATAATAGAACATGATGTCACACAAATTTTACTTGTTAAATATATTATTTGTCTGGAAAGCATGTCTTGCATATAGTATTGTTTAAATTGGCCTAAACTTATGGTTTAGTTTGAGTATTTTTTGCAAATTAGTGCTTAACTGAGGCTCTATTGTTCGATTTGGCCTAATGTGATAAAAGTATGGTGTTATTTTATAAATATTGCTTTCTTGTTCTTATTTCCAACTCTCCATCTCTCTCCTCTCTGGTTGCTCAATTATATGTGGAACAAATATAATATTTTGTATATAGGACTTGGACTTTGAACCCTACCAAGAGTGACCAAACTCAAATAATATGAATTCAATCAGGTATGCTTCAGATGACTCTATTTGAATATGGTTAATTGGTGCTTAGCGGGTTTGGGTCTGATAGGAAATAGTACGTACCACTTTGGTAAGGTAATAACTAATTAGGAAGAGTACAGTATTAAATTAAGAAGGTTTCAATTGCTTATTTTGTAGGCTGGTGGCAATTCTGTAAGATTCTTTCTGTGGCTGAAATTCTTTTCCAATTTAGGATTGAAATCTGCTCTTTACAGGTTTGTGAAGATGAAGAAGATGAAGATCAAGAGGTACTTGTTTTTCAACCATTGATAATTGGCATCAGTTACAATCATGACTTAATTAACTCAAATTTTATTTACTGTGTGACGAAACCTATAATTACTTCCAATTTGCAGCAATTAAATGTTGAATTGTGTAATATAAATAGGAAGAGCAGACGGTGCAACCATCCCTAATTCTTCTAACTTCTATTTTCTGTTTCATTTGTGCTTATGATTTCCAAAGTAACAAAACCTGGAAGAGTTGAGTTTACTTTGAATTATTAGACAATTAATAAAGAGTCGCATTTGTGATGATTTCCTTTTAACGGTCTCATTTCCAAGTCTGACGGAGTGCAGACTCAACTAATCCTAAATCTTGCGTCTTTAGCCTTAATTTACCCAAACTTGCCTCAGTTTACTTTTATATATTTAAAGCTATAATTATGAGTACACAAATGTGACAATCTTACAATATCATAGGCACTGGACAAGTGTCAGCTTGGGGAATTGATACGAAGATGTGAAAAGAAGCTGGATTCCTCAGGTAAGAACTTTCCAATAGACAGATATAATGCAATCATCTCAATCTCAGAGCAAACATACTCCATTGTTGCTTTTAGATACTTAAGTTGACGAGAGATATTCTTCCCTACATTACCACTTTCTGTTACGGCGACTCATACGCTCAGTCTCCTTTGATCAGGTTCGCATAATTTTTTTATACATATGTAACAATGCTGTTATGCCTGGCCAACATTTGGAATTCTTGGACTTGACCAAAAAAGTATAATTTTTGCTGGTACATTTTGGTCTGTCATGACCTGTGCTCGTGGAATACATGTCTTTCTGGTACTTTTTGGCAGTTTAACTTCTTTCTCTATAAGTTGAATTCAGTTTATACTCTATTGAAGCCAACCTGACTTGTTCTTTCAGGGATTTTTCTTGTGTTTCGTGCAAGTTTATTCTGTGTTGGAGGATGATCAGCTAGAGTTGTTATCTGAAAGATAAGCATTTGCTTCTCCATATCTTGATGGTGCTAATTATGAGGTATGTTTATTACTTAGACATTTGCATTGATTTACAATGTTTAATTCAATGGAAAATTTAATTGAAATCAAGGGCAAAATAAAACTTTGCAGGTCGCAAATCACAGTCGTGAAATATAGAGGAATCAAGCTAGCAAATGTATTAAGTTTTAACATTTGATTTCAATTCATTAGTCTCGGTTAATACTTGTTATATGTTCTCATTTTTCATTTTGAACAAATTAGTTCTGAAGATGTATTTTTTTTTTTTTGTTTTCAGCTTTAAAATTAGTTCTGTGTATATTTGAATGTTGTAAGTAATTGTTAAGTGTGCTTAATAACTTCTCTATCGTTGACCATCTAGCAAGCTATCGTAGAAATTTGGAATTTTTTGGAATTTTTTTTTAAATTATCGTGAGTTTTACCGGCGTTTAGTAATGCCGAGAAAAAGGCCAAAACGCCGTGAAATGTAAAAAAATTCAGACAAACGCGGGGAATCAAAAACTTCGGGTGACGCTTCTTAAACGCCAACAAAGAGCTTTCAAATGCCGGTAAAGAGCCTCCAAACGCCGGGAAACCCATAATTCGGGCGGCACTTTTTAAACGCCGGCAAAAGGGTCAGTAAATGCCGGGAAAGAATTTTGCCGACTCTGATATTCGCGGCACTTGCCAAAACGCCGGGAAAAATATTTAGTGGCGTTTTTTTGACATTTGGTGGCGTTTTTTAGTGCCACCAAATGCTAGATTTCTTGTTGTGTATCCTTATTCACACGGATATTCGGATATCGGATATCCACATCTAAGTTTTCAAACGGATCGAATACGGATCGGAGATTATATTAAACATTTTATTTCTCTTTTGTGAATATCATTCACGTTTTTCTTATTATTTTATGAAATAGTCTATTTTATATCTAAAATTAAATAATTTTAATATTTAAGTAATTACACTACAAATTTGATTGTTATCCATCCAATAGCGTTGCGCACCTATTCTATCGGGTAGAGGTTGTTGTCCCTAACGGCACCTAGAGGGGTGAATACGGTGACTTAAAGAACCTTAACTGTTTTTCGCACAAGTACTCAAAACTTAAATTTAAATATAAATGAATACTTAATAACTTTATAAATTTAAAATGAGTTTGAATTAAAAACACAATAAAATGGGTAAATTCGTGAGTTTTTGAAGTTTAAAAGGGTAAATGTGACTTTATGAATTTTAGAGGGAAAAATTCAAAGTTTTTGAGGGATATACATGAAATTCTCCCTTAAATTTTTCTGTGAATTGTTCCTACATTGGATTTATTTTAGACCAGTTGCATGGATACGCTTAGGTTGGTCTTAAATGACCCATCTTTGGGCTGCTTAGGCATTGTTTGCGCAAGTATGACTCTTTGGAACAAAGAAACAAATTTATTGGTAGTCGTTCATGGAATTTGAGTTACATTAGAGGATCCTGACTCATTCATTGTCCATGTTATATATAATCCACCTACGTACCAAGTCATCATCAACTAATGAACCCATAATTCTCTCTGTTGATATGGCCTTCAAGAGCACACATGTAAACCATAAATTTAGATTGGATAAACCTACATTTAATAGCTCTTCATGGTGATATGTTGTTTAGCTTGGACTAATCCAGCAGAACAACAAAACAGGTACTGTTGTAACCTTGTATGAAAAGAAACAAAAACGCATAATTAACACATACAGTTAGATCTAATCTAGATAAAAAATGAAATGACTTGAGTTGATTGAAGAAGGATTAGGGATCTCTCATATATATAGACAATTAATAATTACTTTAATGCCCCTCACATATTTAAAACGAGATGAGATGATAAAGGGACATATTAGTAATACTACATATATGCGGTCCATTGGACCAAGAGTCCATCCAACAATTAATCTAATTAATTATCCCTTCTTCAAATCACTCCCTCCCTCTCATTTAGTTGACCAAGTCAACACCTCTTCACTCTATTTGGTCAAACCACGTTTGACCGCAGTCAAACCACACTAACTTGGCCATAACTTTTGAACCGTAAGTCCAAATTGCATATTTCACATTTCCACGCGCTGGTGTACTAATCCTCTATCATTTTGTACAATCTAATTGCACCAAATAATAAGATTAGTGAACTCCATAATATGTTTAATCTAATCAAACATATTTTCTCATTTAATCGAACCATCTTTGTACATACTCGTGTAGATCAGTCCTCATTTAATTAAATCATCCTATGCACATCTTACGTACTAACAGATTTAATTAATTCTCTTTACTTCTTATGTGTTGAGTAAATGATTATTATGTTCTAGTATAATTAATTACTAGTATCGTGCCCGTGCGTTACAACGGGGACATATTATAAGAGAAAAAAATTCTCATACAAAATAACATATTTTCATAAAAAATAGACCAATAAAAAAAATAATTATTCAACAAATCCTACATGTCAATAGTTACAAAACTCTCAACATAGATACTGTAAATTCTTGGCAGAATCAAGAACTTATAATCTAAACTGTTAAATAAATATTAAAGTGCAGTAAATAGATAAAGTTAGGAGAGTGACACAGGAGTTGTTAACGAATTTTGGTCACTGAAGGACCTACGTCTCCGATTCCGATTCCGATTTTCAGAACCATGAAATGGATATCATTGTGTGGAGAACCAAAACAGAGAGAGGAGAGTTGCCGTTGTGTCTGTGAATAAACGATGGGAGGTGCGGCTCGGGAATGCTTGCAATATAGGGTCCAGCCTATGGTGCACCAAAAACCGGGAATGAAAAGCAATCCCAACATCTTCAAATCAGGAATAAAGAGTGAAGCTATGATGCTTTGTAATGTACACCTATATAGTGTGTGTTTAAATACAACCCACAGCGAAATTGTGTCAAGATGTGCACTGGATGAAAATCGATGCACATCCAACAATTATCGTATCAAAATATACGAGATAGGTGTACATTGCAAAGTACCATAGCCTCACTCCAGGAATAAAATCCAAAATATTGCTGCATGAATGGGATGAATAATTTCCCTAGTTGTCTGATTCGTATAATATCCAAGTCCTTTTGAGCAATAGAAATGCTCCATTTTTTGTTGCTATGTTGAATGTGTCAATAGAGAAAATAAGGTGCAGCCCAATGCAAAATGGAAAGTTCCTTGATCCCTTTTGAAATTTGGAATAAACTACATGCGCTAGCAAAGAGAGAAATAAACAAATAAATTCAGCACATGCTCTAACAAAGAGAGAAATGCAAAAATCCAGCCAGCTGATGGGAGATGCAAAAGAAATTCAGCACTCATGCATGTCAAATTTGGCTCTAAACCTGCATGTGCAGTATCCCATCTCTTAATCCAAAAAAATAAAGACAAATAAAAATAAATAAAAATGCAACAAAACATGAAAATTAAGATTGGTTTAGGTCTAATCACACATCAAATAATATATGTAATTAAAGCTTATTACATTTTCTTGTATCCGGTTCATGATTCCAAAGTAGTTCGCTTCTTGTCGTTCTTTCTAAATCGCGCATTCTATCGTTCAGTAGAACTTGGGAACATAAAAAGGATCCTTTATTATTAGCTGCTCGATAGCCTAGAATGACTGACCCATTCCTTCTTCTCGGTTTGATTGTGACGTTGATCCAGCACTTTCCTGTTCAGCTTCTCTATCATCGTGAGGGTTGTCAATATGATTCAACTGCCAATGAAAATTATACATGAGATGGAGTTAACCTAGGATTGTTCTAAGGATTTTATGCTGGACATTAGTACATTAGTATATTAGGAAATCACCTCTTTTTCCTATTCCTTATTTCTTTTTTTGTCTTCTTCTGCAACGTCAGTATATTTATTTATGCTTTATGAATCAATCAAGGGGAGCATGGAATTTCAGAAAATTTATAAAAGATGTTGGTACTGATTGGGCCTGTTATTTATAAATATATATTGTCAAGGATATGTAACTTATAAATAAATTTATAGAATTTATACCTCATAGTAAGTGATGCTGTTTCTCTGGCACCAGTCTCTCATCAGAGGACAATCACCAATGGTAATATGAGGCCTGAATTGGAGGCTTTCAGTATCAGGAGAGATGCTTATGTTCCTACAGTGTAGTAGTTCCACAGTTTTCAGTTTCATCAGGCCATGAAAACCTTCCAACACAGACAGCCTTGGGCACTTCATTATCACAAGAACCTTGAGAGTGCTCGAAAGGTTTTGAACCGATAGCAACGGCAAGGAGCTCAGCTTGTCACAAGAATCCAGTTCCAGGAACTTGAGTGATAGTGGCAGTGTTTTATCCTTCCAATTGCATAATTTCGGACAGTATGATATGCTCAAGCGCTTGAGGTTGCTGAGGTTATCCAGCCCTGCCACTGATATGACCTTTGTGCACCTCAAAATCTCCAGTCTCACCAACGAAGCCAGATTTAGCATTATATGTTGACAGCTCACCCCAACTGATGATGCACATGTTAATGATTCCTCTTCTCGAAAATCTTCTTTTGTAAAGAATAATGTAAAGGAATTTTCTAGAAGTGGAATCGTGGAATCTGACAAATTCAACACTTTCATCGTGGTGTCTCTCTGTTGCATAAGTAAAATAAATTAGTGTAAAGAAGGTAGAGTAATGAGTAAAACAGAGTGTTTAAAAATTGTAGAACAATGAAAAAATTATAAAATGCTCATCCCATGGTGATCATGTACCTAGTAGACATATCTTTTGCCCAAATATATTCTAGGACAGTCATAAATTTCAGCTCTCTGGATCGTGGAGTGTAACACATCCTTCACAGCAACATGGAGTTCCAATTTTGGGCAGTACTTAAAACTAACTTCTCTATTAGAATTTAAGCCTCCGCCCATCCAATTTATCGAGATTAGCTCTATGCAGTTTGAGATTGTTAGATACTCAGATCGGAACATGATTTCACGAAAGCCACACTCGTGTATCTCTAGTTTCAAGGTTCCAACTGGAATAGTTACATGTTCCAATTTTGGGCAGTATTCAAAACTAACTTTTCCAACATAATTTAAGCCTCTGTCCATCCAATTTATCGAGATTAACTCTATGCAGTTTGAGATGGACATGTCATCAGATATTGACCCGAACGTAATTTCATGAAAGCCACACTTGTGTATCTCCAGTGTTTTTATTACTGATGGACATGTTAGGAATGTCAATTTTGGGCAGTATTTGAAAGTAACTTCCCTTACTTCCTGCAGATTTGTTGCGATTTTCCATAATTGAGGACAATTTTCTATAACGAGCTTCTGAAGGCGGGGGTAGTCGCCATCATGTGCCTGCCACTCTACAAAATTGAGCATGTTCCTCAATGAGAGAACTTCAAGTGATGGGTAATTAGGTTCCTTGTGCTGCTTGGAAGAATCATATTCTGGCAATAGTGAATATGTTCTAGGCTCGTCTCCCACATTTCGAACACCATCATTAACTGATATATCCAGAATTCTGAGATGTGGCAGTTGACCAAATGGTGGTAAGAAATTAGGCTCAGTCCAGAAGTTAAGAGTAAGAGTTGTCAGTTTGGGAAGTAATGGATTAAGCAACCAGGAAGGAAAAATTCTCCCTCCATAATGTAGTATTGCAAGTCCTGTGAGGTTACCATGAGGTTGGAGGCTCTGGAGTACAACATCTTGTATCTTTTCATCATTCTCATTATTTGCATTTTTACTTGAACTGACAGTTAAATGGAGATGGATCTTGGATACAACATTCGGTTTCCTTTCAGGCCATGCATTTTTACTTGAATGGACAGCTAAAGGGAGAAGGCCCTCATATTTACAACTCCAAATCCTATCATCTTCTTGAAAGCTTAGAATTAACTCCTCTAAATTTGGCTTTGATGCAAGATTGGCATGCCTGGAGTATTCCACATCACTGATGTTACTGAGCCCAGATATGGACAACAACCCGCCAAGCTTATTCATATCCTTAAGCTCTCCCAACCCCCCATTCACGTCATGATCCATGACACTTAAATACCCGCTTAAAGGTTTAAGAGTTGTTAATTTTCCAATCCCAGATGGCATGTAGACAAGAGATCTAGGTAACTCTAGTTTCCGCAGCCTAGTTAGTTGCTCTATGCCCCTTGGTAACTCAATGAGCTTTTCACAATATTTTAAAGATAATGTATGCAGGTTACGAAGCATACAAATAGATTCAGGTAACTGCTGGATTTCATCACTGATCAGCTCAAAGTACCGAAGGTTAATAAGGTTTTTGATGTTTACTGGTAACTCCCGAAGGTTATGGCAAGCCAGGTGCAATGTTTGGAGGTTGTAAAGAAGACATAAAGATTCAGGAAGCATTTCAATCATATTATTGTAAATACAAAGGTAGCGCAAGTGCTTCAACGTGTGGAATGTATTTGGCAATGAGGAATACCTCAACTGAAGAGCTCTCACACAAGAAATATCATGGAAGATTGTGTTGGAAAAGTACTTTATCCAGAAAGTTCTGATAGACCAGTAGTTTGGTAGAGCAAATGTTCTGATAGAGCAATAGTCACTGGGCACTAAAAAAGGACCCAATAATTCTTCATGTTTGGTAGGGTACAGATGGCATACTTTGCACGGACCATTGTATTCTTGGTCATTTTCTAAAACTGGCCAATATGCCTCTTGAGAAACGGATCTTGCTAAATCATGTATTAAATCATGCAAGATGCCGTAAGAAGGCCCACCATCAACAAGTGATCTGCCTTGCAATTCATCGAAATAGTCGCTTCCTATCTCTTCCAATGTTTTCAAATTTCTTGTATTGCGATTAATATATCCTTGCGCCATCCAGAGCCTAACCACCATGTTTTTTCCAAATTCTTTATCTTTCGGAAACATGGATAAATAAAGGAAACATGGCTTAAGATGTCGCGGCAATTTCTGGTAACTTAACCTTAATGCTGGCATAACCTCTCCAGTCTCATCTATTTCTGATATATCACTCTCCAAAATTTCTCTCCATTTCTCTTCATCCATTTCATAACGGAGAATGCCTCCAAGTGCCTTTATGGCCAAAGGTGATCCTTTGCACTTTTTGACAATACCATGACCAATCCTGTGTATATTTGCATTTTCACTTGTCTCCGTATCGCCAAAAGCAAAATGCTTAAAAAGTGACCAACATTTTTCATTGGGTAGGGAACTCAATTGAAAAGGTGATATTGTCTGCATGATATTAGCAACCGAGGTATTACGAGTCGTCGTCAAAATTCTTACGAATTTAGCACCAAAAAAACTAACTCGGAAGCACTCCCACAAGTCTCTGTTTTCATTCCAAACATCATCTAGCACGAGAAACAAGCCAAGACCCCTTATATTTTCCTTGAGAACATCTTGAAGTTTGTTTATCTCAAAAAACTCACAAGGTTTTTCGCTCAGCGAGTCAACGATAGCTTTGGTTAGCCGCACTAGATCAAAATCTTCAGATACAGATACCCAACATCTCTTGTCAAACAACCCATGAATCCTGGAATCATGATAAACAAGTTGGGAAAGTGTGGTCTTGCCGAACCCGCCCATTCCAACAATGGGAAGAACCATAAAATCTGGACCATTTGAAGGGTCCAGGAGGCTAATGATCTCCTCCTTCTCTTCCTCCCTACCAAAAGTAGCTCTCTCATCCACATGAGAGCTGGATGGTGGTCGGTTTTGTGGACCGGAAACCAGTCGGGTTCCATCCTCCTCCCTCAATTGAAGAACCATACGATCATTTGAAATCTCTTCAAATCTCTCTGTTATACCCTTGATCTTCTCAGCCATGCCATCTGGTATCGAGACCTTGGTAATATTGGTAATTGAATAAGAAGCATGGGAGGATGATGCATACATCTCAGCATATTTCCTCTTAGTCCCTATTGAATTGTACATCAAAAAAATTCTTAGTGATCCCCATCTTTATCTCAAATAATAATAAAAAAAAATCTCTTAGTCCCTTGCAAATTCCTTGACAACTCAAGAAAATTAAACACTAGGATTACACCCTAAGGATCTTTTTTTAGGTTTTCTATTTTTTTCTTCATATTATTTTGGATGGAGGGCATAATGGTTAAACTCCCCTATCTATAACCTTTTTAAGGCAGTGAGGATCATAAAATGTGACATTTCAACTGTATCTGGTTATCTAACCACTTAGGACCTATGCCACTAAAGATAAATGTCAAACCCACTTGAGCACTATGCCCGTAAAAGACAAAAAAAAGTGTGCTAAAGATACACTTAACACAAGGGTTACCCCAAGGATTTATTTTACTGGGTGTTGTTTTGGATGGAGTTGCGTAAGGGTTCAAATCCCATATCTATAACATTTTTTTTTAGGCAATGAGTACTAAAAAATGGGACATTTCAGGTATATGTTATTATCTTACCAGTTAGGCACTATGGTAGTAAAGAAAAATGTATAAACAACTCAATCACATGAGTCAGCATACACACATGAGAGCAAGTAAGACAAAAGAAGTGTTATAAAATTTGTGAGATTTCTGTACACCAATTAAATAGACACCGGACCTTTCATGCAATAATTAATGTACCAAAAGACAATTAAAAGCATACCCCCATCCCTATGGTAGGCCTCGATGGCAGCATCTCCGCTGTCGACGATTGATCTGAGCACCTCGTAGTAGAACTCATCCAGCACATCCTCCGCTTGGTAGGCCACACCTCTCAGCTCCGCCAGCCACAGCCGAACAGATCTGTCGTGAATCTCCCTCTCTTCGGCATCCTGTTGAACAGCCTGGATCCTCGCAAGCATCCGACTCATCTTCTCCAAATCCTCTCTTATGCTTTCGTTTTGATTGGAAACAGGGGATGCTGGATCCTGCTGGTGCGAAGGGGATGTGGTGCCTCGAATGGCCTCCAGTAGCTTGGTGGAGAGGGATTGGATGGAAGAAAACAGTTCGGACGCCATTAATTCAATGGAACTGAATTGAAACTCTCTTTCCCTCTCTCTCTGTTCAGTTTCAGTCTCTATTCTGTGGCTACATACTCTCTTTCTCTCTCTCTGTGTTCAGTTTCAGTCTCTACTCTGTGGCTGGTTGCTTGACTAGACCTGTGGAAATTAATTTTCACTTCTTTCCCTGAAGTTGCGGAGTAATGGTATGCCGTATGCATGCAACCCGTGGGTTTATTCACTATGGCATACTCTGACTAGGGAATCATGCTGCAGGTCAGGGACAACTATTATTATTACTGTTATGTTATGTTCTTTCTAATTACACAAAATCAAGTCCCCGCCCATATAGCACCACCACATCCACATGGGTTCACAGATTAAGTTTCCTTCTCACTCACTGGTCACTGCTTGCCTGACTAGACTTTCCCTGCAAAGTATGCAAGCCATGGGTTTATTCACGGTGCCACACCCCGCATAGCAAACCATGCTGCAGGTCGGGGACAGCTATAATTTTTATCCGCTTCTTTGTAATTACAACGGCTATTTTATTGTTTTTTTTCTGTTGCCAGACCAACCATGTGTTAAATCAAACACCAAGTCCCCACCCATATGGCTATTTGTACTAAAAGCTGCACATCGAGATACGAGAGGGCTCCGCCACAAGGAATCTTTACACTTTAATTCAGACTTTTTGACTACAACATCAGGAGTAACTGGAATAGGACCGGAGAGATGCGGATACTCTCGGGCGATTGAATAGGCGATTGAATAGGCGACTGACTCTCCACCCCATTAGAGACTACTGCTACCAACCCCTCTACTCTCCTTTACTCTATCTTTGAACACTCCAGTGCAAGCATTTACCTCTACCGACCAACCTCTTACAGTTATTTATTATACCCACCTACTCACAGAGACACACAGCCAGTACCTTTTTACCACTCCCAAACAACCGAGAAAACACCAAGAAAATCCCACTGCAAACAGAATCAAGCATGGCCAGACCTTTTCCTTACTGCCACCAGCAAACCGAAAGGGGATGCGCCTATCTCAACACGGACACCGACTATGAACTCCGACGAGAACAGCTGGACCGAACAATCGTACTGATAGCAGCTGGCTGCCATAACAGGAACGGTGGGAGATCAATACAAGTGTTCCTCCGATTCCTCACGGATACCTACGGAGGCACCATTGCAGACTACCCATGGTGGAGTGTGTCCACTAATGCATACATGCTCCAACTCCCCCATACAGTCCAAATGAACCAGGTACTAGAAAGAGGCTCCAATTGGGGTCTAGCTGAAGGATGGCACTTCAAGGCATGGACAACTGATGAGGTGGTATACCACCATCCAACCCCCTACATGGTGAAACTGAAAATTAAAAACTTCGCACGAGAATTCTGGGCAAAGGAATATGTGGCGCAGGTAATTGCAGAATTTGGAGAGCTATGTTATGTGGAAGAAGCCGACCTTAGGGGAACAAATCAAGCGGCTATTCATGTCTGGTTTCGGTGTATTGACCCCTACCGAATCCCATTCTCCTCGTTGCTAGTCTTTAATGAGAAATGGAAGGAATGTTATTTCCAGATCATGCAATGGTATCATACGGGATGGGTACCGCCGGGCGCAATACCGGATGACGGAGGACAGCAGGAAGGGAGGAACCTCACCGGTAACTCGGACCACAATCAGACAAGGATTCGAGATTCACTTCTGGCCGCCCATGACATTAGGGTAGCCCATGACCGGCGACAGACGGAGCTGCCGGATTCGGATTCCTCTTCATTAGTCGGACTCGAATTCTTCCAGGGTGGACCGAAACCCAGTAAACCTGGCTCACCAGAACCAAGACCAGGGTGGTACTCCCCACTTCAGCCACAGAAAGGACGGACTCAGACAGACAGGAAGAATCACGAAAAAGGAAACTGGCGTACTTGCACAGGCCCAGAGCAAAAAGTTTCCATTTCAGTTGGCCAATTCTCCATTATTAACCAGGTTTCTGTCACAATTAATATAGGTCAGGTGACCATCACCCCAGAGTGGTCCCTTACTGATCAAGTTAACAGTCTCATAGCCCAATCTCAGAGTGACAACAAAAAAAGGAGCCATGCGGGTGCTGACCACAAAAGCAAAGAGCAGGGAGGCGGGGCACCCCAGGAAAAAAGCTCTATACATGAAAACGCCAACAATACACCAAAATTCCAGCAATCTAAAAATAGAGCAACCCAACCCCCAGCCCAACAACAGCTAAGGCCCATTAATGAATCTACAGAGACACTCCAACCCATTAATGAATCCACAGAGCCAACCAAACTCTCCTATAAAGCCCTTACTGTGCACAGCCATCCCGCAACAACAAATATTCAACCACCCTCTTCTCCAAACAGACTCCAACCTTACCAGCACCCACACAAACAAACCCACATCGAACCACCAAATACAACAATGGACAATACTGATGATGAATTTATCGCCCGATTCGCAGCTTTAAGCTCAGGGCAAGTGGTGGAGAGTAGAGTACTGATCACACAGGATGGGATCAATAACCGCAACTGGATGCTGACGGCCATGATTAGAGTTGTCACAGAGAGACAAATCATCGAAGCTAGCTTCATCACAAACATGCGCCGTATTTGGGGTGCGCACCCGGACACGGACATATCACCTCTAGCCAAGAACGTATTCCTAGTACAATTTCATAACTCAGGAGATATGAATCATGTTATGAGCCGAGGTATATGGCTATACCGATCCGACGCGGTTATCGCACGAAGGGTACATGGGCCTTCCGATCTGACAAATCGCACGGTCGAAAGCATGGAGGTGGCAGTCCAATTCCACCATATACCGCCGGAAATCCTCTCGCACGAGGGAGTCTTGCAGCTAGCTGAAACACTCGGCCCCCCAATATCAGGGGTTACCGAAGCCTTCTCTGGAGATAAGAAATTCTATAAGGTAAAAATCATGCTGATGGTGGACCACAAATTGCAGGATAAATTGCAGGCAACGCACCCGGCTATTGGGAACTTCCCAGTATACTTGTCATATGAAAGAATTCCAAAAGTCTGTCTTTTATGCGCCCACATTGGACACGAACATGAGGCATGCTCGGACAAGCAACGGATGGAACGGCTAAAAGTAGATGCCCGATACCGAGATAACCCGAACATGGCAAGACTCACTAAACCGGGTATCGGACCTTGGCTGAATGATCCCAGCAAAATACCCAAAACTATCATCCCTAACCCGCCTGAAAGACACCACCATACGGCCCATTCGGATCAGTCCCAGCAGGACCAGCAACCTCCTAGCGGACCGGATATCCCAACACCATCACACGGATCCGACCCACCACAACACCGTCAGCTGCACCTCACCTTGAACCAGCCAAACCCGACCCAAACAGAACCCTACTCGCCTGATAGCTTTCATACAGGACCCGACCTCAACCTAGACCATCAGCATATGATTTTTCAAGCACAAAATCCGTTGCCACTAGAGATTCATGCGGGGATGAAACGCAATGAGAGGCAAGACAGTCTGAGAATAACAGAGTATGGTGATTTATCAAAACACACTACAAACCCTAGGCAGAGACAGGGAGCAAATGGGGAGCCGCACGCTTTCCGAGCAAAGAAGAAGAAAATAGTGGGGCCGAGCAGGGACTCGTCCCCACCAGAACCATGAATCTCATATGTTGGAATTGCCGTGGCATCGGGGGGCCACGGAAGAGAGAATTCCTAAACCGCTCCCTCCGCGCAACGAGAGTTAGCATTGCTTTCGTTGTGGAAACAAAATGCTCGCAACAAAAATCAGAGTTATTCCTGCAAAACCAACCCTTACCAAATTCCGTGTGTGTACCGGCAAGAGGCCGGTCGGGAGGGTTGTGGCTTTTGTGGGACCACAGTGTGGACGTGCATGTGATTTACAAGTCTTGCAATGTAATCCATGTACAAGTCAAACAACCTAATAATCAGGGCTGGTCCTTAGTTTGTGTTTATGGGGACGCGGCCCACACCGGAAACAAAGTAATTTGGGAGAAAGTTAAGCAGATTGTGGATTGTGACCAAACAGTGTGTGTAATGGGCGACTTCAATGCCATTGCAGACATGCAGGAGAAATATGGGGGAGATCCTAACTTAAACTCAAACAATAGGAATTTCAAAGAGTTCCTCTTTGACACGGGATTGATAGACCTTGGCTTCAAAGGCCCGGCATACACATGGACAAACGGCCAACATACCTCAAAGGAGATTTTTGAGAGACTTGACAGAATCGTGGCAACCGCGTCATGGACTCAGAAATTCCCTCGAGCCTATGTAAACCATCTTCCGAGAATTCATAGTGATCATGCGCCAATCCTCCTCCAAACACAAGGCAAACCACTAAGCCAAACAAATTTCAAGATAGAAAAATGGTGGTTCAACCATGAAGGCTTCAAAGAGGCTTGTGAGGCAAAGTGGGAGGAGACCGGTGACATGCCGTGGCCGGTCAGAGCCGAACTTCTACAAAACCGAATCAAGCAATGGATCCGCACAGTGCAAAGCCCCCAAACCAGAATAAACAAGATCCACAGCCGACTGCTAGCGGTTCAGACGTTACACCCGAGCTTGCAGGACAGGGCAGAGGAAAACCGCCTTTTGGAAGAATATTACCAGGCAGAAGGAGATTTGGCCGACTATTGGAGACAGAGGTCTCGGTTGCAGTGGCACATGGAAGGAGACCGCAATACCTCATTCTTCCATGTGGTGGCCACAAACAGAAGAAGGAGAAATTTAATAACGCATGTGGAGACCGAATCTGGAGAGTTAGTAACAACCACGGCAGGTATCCGATCAGAGTTCCTCAAATTCTTCAATGAACTATACAGGCAACCACCACACCAAAAATCGGAAGAAGAAGTAAATCTTTTTTTCCAGCACATAGCCGAACCTGACCTTCACACCATCCCAACTTCGGATCAGCAAGTCATTTCCAAACCACCAACACAAAATGAAGTGAAAGAAGCCTTGTTCCAAATGGGGCCCGATAAGGCCCCGGGACCCGATGGGATGACAGCACGGCTACTACAGACCTATTGGGGTACCTTTAAGGAAGGTATCACACGGGCCATAGTACAGACTTTTGTTGAGGGCAAACCACCACAAGACTGGCTAAGAAGTCAAATTGTATTGATTCCTAAGATGGAAGAAGCACTACGGCCGAAGGACTACCGACCGATTACCATTGGGAATATGATGTACAGACTACTAATGAAAATAATAGCGAATCGCCTACAACCACACATGATGCGCATTATTTCCAATAGCCAAACAGCTTTTCTCAAAGGCCGTCATATTGCCGATAACACCATCCTCATCAAGGAAGTGTTACATTCGTTCCAAGACTCAAACTACAAAGCCGCATCCTTTGCCCTCAAGGCAGACATCACAAAGGCTTTTGATACCGTAAATTGGAGGTTTGTTTTTGGGGCTATGAAAGCGATCGGAATGCCGGCGAGCCTAATTGCCCTAATCCGAAAATGCATGGAGATGAGTAGAGTCACAATTCTGGTAAACGGACAAGGTGATGGTTTTTTAAAACCGTCAAGGGGCCTACGGCAAGGATGCCCACTCTCCCCGTACCTCTTCATTCTTGTAATGGAATTTTTAACCACACAATTTAAAGAATCCCTACGGGCAGCAAGCATACGGGGAATTAAGCTAGCGAATTCAGCACCACAAATCACACACCTGATGTACGCCGACGATCTGATGATTTTCGGTCATGCTACAGTAGAAGAGGTTCGGCACATTAAACAAATTCTTAACCATTTTGCTGATTATTCGGGTCTGGTGGTCAACCCGCAAAAATCAACAATTTGGTTCAGTGACCGATGTGAGTTGGAAACAAGACAAACAGTTATGACAGAATTTGAGGCAAGGGTAGCACAGGAACAGGAGAAGTATCTGGGTATTTTGGTAACCCAGACAGGGGGGGGCAGGGACTTGTCGCACAAGCAATTACTCGAAAAAGTGCAAGACAAGTTATCGGGTTGGAAGGTAAATCTACTTTCGCATGCGGGTAGATTGACCTTAATCAAAGCAGTACTACTATCTTTGCCGGTGTATTACATGTCCGTCGCGCGAATACCCTCAAAGACTGTCAAGGCCGTGACAGCGATCATTCGGAAATTCCTATGGGGCAAGCTGGATAAGCAAAGGTACGTATCACTAATCGGTTGGGATAAAGTGTGCAGGACAAAGGAAGAGGGTAGGCTAGGGGTGCAGGATATCAAACTGTTCAATGATGCGCTACTCCTGAAGCTGGTGTGGCAGCTAGCGAGTCCGGGACAAATTGTGGGTAAAAAATTTTCAAGCAAAGTACTACCCCAGAAAAGGATTATGGTCCAATGCGAGTACAGGAGGTTACAGCCCGCTGGCTAGAGAGCTCCAAAAACTCAAAGCTTTCTTTCAAGATGAGATAATGTGGCATGTCGGCGAGGGGACAGCAATTGCTGCACTAAACCAACCATGGTACGACGGATGGGAACCCCGAGTGATCAACTCCAATGTCCAGAGGGACAGCCGGGTTGCGGATCTCATTCAAACACAAACCGGCCAATGGAATACTGAACAAATAAAGCTGTTACTGGGAGAAACAGCTTTGATCCGAATTGAGGGCACGGCGCAAAAACCACAGCCGAGGTCACTAATTGGAGATAAGCTGATACGGCAGTGCAGCACTAGAGGGTCATACACAACAAAGGAGGGGTACCTGAAATTATGCCATCAAGTGCAAATTGCTATACAGTATACTCCAACACAGATAGCAGCTTGGAAGGCAATATAGAGTAACAAACTGATCATACCCCGCATACAATTTTTCCTATGGCGGGCTATCCACGACGGATTACCTACCTTGGCGAAATTACAGGGAATGATACAAGCTGTCAATCCAAAATGCCCTCGATGTGGATTAGAAAATGAATATGTCATACACACCCTCTTCTTCTGCCATGTGGCCCGAGCAACGTGGTGGGCGTCGGATCTAAGCATAAGGGTTCATTACTTGCCACTATCCTTTCCGGAGGCCTTCATGAACATCATTCAGGGGTTTACAAAAGAGCAGGTTAGCCAACTAGCAAGCATAACCTGGTACCTATGGAAAGCCAGAAACGAAGCCATCTTCACCAACACCAAGCCAACACCGCAATCAGTACTGGCACAGGTCAGACAGACTGATATAAGAGATACGAGACTAAATGGGGATGGGATGTCAAAGCGGACAACAGAAGAGTCACTGTGTGTGGTACCGATCGGTACCGAGGTCATTATGTGCGATGGATCCTGGGAGGGGTCAAACAGAGCTGGATGGGGGGTCACGGGATATGATGACAAAGGGGACCTCTATGCCGTTCGATTTGGGGCAATGCGGGCAGCCGATCCACTTCAGGCCGAGGCACATGCAATGCTCCAGGCGTTGCAACTGGCATCTGACCGGTACACAGCAAAAGAAGGGGTACAAATTCAAATTCTCTCGGACTGTCAGACATTGATCAAAGCAGTCCAAAGCAATAGTGTAGATGAAATACCCGTTTGGACTGCAGCACAGACAGTGGCGGAATGCTCCAACTTGTTCGCGCAACTCAGACCTGGTCTCACACTTCAGAAAACTGCAAGGAAAACAATACAGGACCCGCACAATTTGGCAAATTGGGCTAGAAGAACTGGCACAAGTTTTATAGGCACCATGGTTGAAGTTTCAGAGTTGAATTTCACCATCCAATCATCCCTCAATCAAGACGATTTCCAACTAATGCAACCTCTGGGGGCAGCAGCGGAAACTTCCAACAGACAGGGATAAAACAGCTAGAGGCGACTACTGGGCAGTGAAACATTTAGGATAGTTTAATTTCTGTTTTCCTTTTCAATTAGACTTTACTGGTAGAGTTAGAGTAGAATAAGTAGAATTCTCCTTACTAGGCCTATTTTCTCAGCTATGTATTACGGATCGTTCCATTTTAATTCAATCAAAGCCTACGGGCCTTCAACTCAAAAAAAAAAAAAAGACTACAACATCAGAGTTTAGACCTATGTTGCATGAATACGGGTACGAGGATCGTATCGAATACGATATGGATACAGCGATACGGTAATTTTAAAACATCATGAATACGATACATCTATTAAATATATTATTTTTTTATTATTTTAATTATATTATATAAATTAAATATCAAAAATTCTAGTGGGATAATACAATAACCAAATTATACATTAAATACCATAACTACTCTATTTTAACAACAAAAATGGATTGGTGTAGTGGTAAAGGAGCATGATGCCTCACTAAGGGAGCCAAGTTGATTCTTGCTTAGCGCTGGAAATTTGATTTTTAGAATTTGGTCCATGCGCGGTGTACACAGAACTTGGATCTGGCGCTGGTGCATGCGCAATGCACGGACCCGTTTCTAGTCCTGAGTATCGTTGCAGTATCCTGAATGTATCATGACCGTATCTATTATAGATATCCGTATCCGTGAGTGTCAACGGCGTATCTGTGACTGTATCGGTTGAGTGATGATACGCCGCGTAAGCCGATACGCCAGCTAGCGTATCGGATATGTGTCGGGGCCGTATCGGACGAGTATCGGTATCGGATACGTACCCGATACAGGTGCGAAGCCCAATCTGGAATATCCGAGTAACATAGGTTCAGACCGACAACAATTGTACAAATTCAATGATATGTAATTACAATAATTTTTATATGATATATTTGCAAACTCAATTTTAAATTTTTTAGAATTTTCTTTTACTATATTTTAGATAGATAGAAAATTATTATTTTTAAATAGTCCAGAAAATATCTTTACAACAACTGATTATCCACCCATCTAATAAAATACTAATTTTTTTTTCAAAAATGTAAAATTTTATTTAAAAGTAAATTTTCATATGAAGATTATTATGTTGAACGGTAAGATAGACTGTTCCGACATTAAAAATAAATATTAATCCATAACAAGATTATGTTGAACAGTAGTATCGTAGCCTTACTCAGAGGCGGTGTTGAGTGATCCTCATTTTTTTTTAAATGTATGTATTTATGTATAATTTTCTATATAATTTAGAGTAAAATGTTATGATATTGTGAAATTGATTCTTACTATTCATAGGAAAATTATAATTAGTTCTATATTTAACATTCATAGTTTGAAAATTTGATTATGTCCCTGACCTCACTCAAACGATATTACATCTATTTATATAAATATATAATTATTATTCGTGCCATAATACAATTGACATAAAAATAAAATATTTGAAATATTGTGAGACTGTAAAATGATTAGTTTGACAAAATGGTCGGCAATTTGAAACCCTCAAATAATCTAGTTTAATTGTGTAGTTCAGTAGCTCATGGTGAAACCACTATATTTTAGATAAAAAACCTTAAACCACTATCTATTTCTCTGGAAATTTTATATTTTTAATATTTTAATATTTTTTTCAAAATGCAGTTGTAGAAAAATAGATAGAGTACTTTAAAATTTTGAATGTATTAGAAGAATTACAAAGTTTTTAGTGACACAGATTCAAAGTTTGAACCGAGAACAATAATACAGATTCAAACATTTTTATTTATTTTTACGGCAACACACTAGGAAATTTTTTATTTTTTTTCAGCCACAAAAAATCTGGTCTGAAATATTAAAATATTTCATCTATTTTCTTTGATGACCCTTGTAGTACATTCAAATTTTAAAATACTCAATATATTTTTCTAAAAATATTTATATGTTAAAATAATTTTGTCGTGTAGAAAAACTGGAGCGGGTCCATTAATCGCTCCACCGAGTTATTGGTTCGGTGGAGCAAGACACTCTCATTCTCCATCGAACCACTGATTCGGTGGAGTTGTTTTTTCTAACTTTTGATCATGTGTGCTTGTTCCATTTAAGCTTTTCTATCTATTTCTATATCAAAAAAAAAAAATCCAAATTGGGTAAGTAAATAAAAGCCGAACGCGTATCCTCTGCATTAACTCAAAAGGAATCTTTTGAGTTAATGAATCTGAACCGTCTGATTTTAAACGGAGCCAATCCGGTTTCTGACTATAACTTAGGAGGATTTTCAATATTCGTGCGGATCTAGTCCGCACGAATCTTAAGACAGATCGGATGGTCGAAATTCATTAACTCAAAAGATTCCCTTTTGAGTTAATGCAGAGGATACGAATTCATAAAAGCCTGGAAGTTTCAGAACGGTTTTTTAATGGGAGACGTCGGATTTGAATCAAACAATCACAATTTTTACTTAAAAAGAAAAAAATCCGTGGCTTTCCATCCTAGTCAATCACGTGTCTTACAAGTGGGTCCCTCGAGGGTCAAATCAAAGTCAGAGACCCCACTACGGCACTACAACTTGCCTCAATCCCGAATTTGAAATGTATGGACAGGATGCTAAATTCCTTGCCAGGTAATATAAGTTCCATATGACATTTTGCTTGGCCCATAAGAAATTTCCTTGGCGTCACATATATATATATGAAATTTCCATGCAATTTTACAATATACTTTTACTTATATTTAAAAGAATCAAAATATTTATGTAAATATGTTTTGGTATATGGTCCGTCAACAGGGTCTTAGACGAGGATGCGAGTTGCACATATCCCATCTCGTATTAATGATTTTAGGTGTATATAAAAAGATATACCACAAAATATCTAGCAATCTAAGCAACAATATATATATATATATATATATATATATATATATATATATATATATAGAGATAGGCTATGGTGAGTTGCGAAGTAAAACGTCATTTTACTTCACGCCATATTTTCATTTTGACAATCCAAACAACCGATCCGAACCGTTCAACTTTTTCTATATATTGAAATGTGCTTGGAAACTAAATTTTACATTTTTTGGAATTTTTTTACTATTTATTAAGCCACTTTGAAATCGCTGATCCACTGTGAACAGTAAAAAAACAGTAAAATTTTCTGGATCACTGGATCAGCGATTTTCAATGTGGCTTAATAAATAGTAAAAAAATTCCAAAAAATGTAAAATTTAGTCTCCAAGCACATTTCAATATTTAGAACATGTTGAACGGTTCGGATCGGTTGTTTGGATTTTCAAAATGAAAATATGAGCGTGAAGTAAAAATGACCTCTTACTTCGCAACTCACCATAGCCCAGCTCTATATATATATATATATATATATATATATATATATATGAATTGAGCTATGCTACTCCATGGAGTAAAACGCTTTGGTGCTCCACGCCGCTATATTTTTATTTTGAAAGTCCACACGACCGATCCGAACCGTTCAACATGTTCTCCATATTGAAATGTGCTTGGAGACCAAATTTTACATTTTTTGGAATTTTTTTACTATTTATTAAGCCACTTTGAAAATCGCTGATCCGGTGGTCCAGAAAATTTTACTGTTTTTCACTGTTCAAAGTGGATCTGCGATTTTCAAAGTGGCTTAATAAATAGTAAAAAAATTCCAAAAAATGTAAAATTTGGTCTCCAAGCACATTTCAATATGGAGAACATGTTGAACGGTTCGGATCGGTCGTTTGAACTTTCAAAATAAAAATACGGCGTGAAGTACAAACGCGTTTTACTCCATGGAGTAGCATAGCTCATCTCTATATATATATATATATATATATATATATATATATATAGAGGAGGGTTCAAATGCCTCCATTTTTTTTGCCTCCATCATGCCTCCATTTTTCAAATCTTTAATAACTCAAAATTTAAAACTTAAAAGTCATAATAAAACCGTTAAATATGATCTACATTATTTTATCTATGTGCTCATAAAAAGTTATTGCATTTTGATTTTGTATTTATGTGAATCAATAAGTTAAAAAATCAACGTCTAGAAATTATCCACATTAGTACGTTTTTTACAAAGCTCTTGATGATTGGATGGAAGAAATCAGTCCGGACAGGGTCGCCATTAAATCTGAATTGAAACTCTCTTCACTTTTAGTCTCTCAGTTCCTACTCTCTCACTCACTGCTTGCTTGACTTGAACTTTCACTTCTTTCTTGAGCAAAGTTGCGGAGTGGGTATGCAAGCCGTGATTTATTCACTGTGGCACACCCCGCATAGGAAATCATGCTGCAGGTCGGGGACATATATATTTTTTACCCGCTTCTTTGTAATTACAACGGCTATTGTTTTTGTTCTGTTGCCAGACCAACCATGTGATGAAATTAAACTTCCAAGTCCCCACCCACATGGCTATTTGTACTAATTTATAGCTGCAAATTCAGAGGGCTCCGCCATAAGGAATTTTTACATACAACATCAGACCAACAACAATTGTACAAAGTAATAAATGATATAATTTCATGACATTGCATCTATTTGCTATACAAATATATCATGGTCATTCATCGAGTGAGAGTACAATACTTTGTAAAGCGTAGAACGGTCGTATAATGAATTAATATTTTTATTTTCAAAGTCCAAGATACAAACTGTAATATGATATTTATATGAAAATGTACTTGAGATCAAATTTTATATTCTTTAGAATTATTTTATTATTTTTTACATAAGTAAAAAATCATGTGATCTAGATATTATGCACCATTTGAAAATAGTGATTTCCTACCTAACTAAAAAAATAGCAAGAAAATTCTAAAAAATAGAAAATTTGGTCTTTTATATATCTTCATATGGAGATCATGGTGAATGATTCAGATCGACTATTTAAATTTTGAAAAATAGAAATATACCACATTTTGCAAATTAGAAATTACCATAACCTCACTTGTCATTCGTGCCATAATACGGTTGACATAAAAATAAAATATTTTTAAATCTTTAATGACTGTGAGACTGTCAAATTATTAATTAGTCTGACAAAAATGGTTCGCAACTTCAATCCCACAAGTAACATAGTTTTATTGCGTAGGGCCACATTAGCATTAATTAGTTTAGGTGAAACCCAGCGTCGAGATAAAACAAGTAATGTAAATTAATAACATCAACATCTGAAAAAGAAACATGCATGATCAAGTGTTGTACGTATATCCTCAAATACAATAAAATTTGAGCTCCTTTCATCTCTCCAAAAAATTAATAACAAGCACATGCATCTAATAAAATAGTAAAAAAAAATTCTTCTAAAAAATATAAAATTTGGTATCCAACACATTTTAATATGAAGATCATGTTCAGTGATTCAAATCAACTGTTTGGACTTTGAAAACAAAGATGCTAAATTCAATAGTAATACTTTAAAGTTATATCTATGACCACCGTTTTCATTACCAAGAGCAACAAAAACAAAGTTTTACTAAATCATGATGAATTTCTTGAAGATGAGAAAATGTATGGACAGGATGCTAAATTCCTTCCCAGGTATATAATAAGCTGGAAAGGGATTTAAGTAATCTTGGGCCCACATACTCTTGTAAGGTCCTTGGCGCCTCATGTGACATTTTCCTTGGCCCCACACACTATATGAAGATAAGAAATTTTCTTGGCGCCTCACATGAAATTTCCATGCAATTTTACAATATACTTTTACTTATATTAAAAAGAATCAAAAGATTTTATGTAAAAAATTTTATTTGAGGGTTCAAATGCACCATAATTTTTGTGCTCCAATATGCTCCACATCCTTTATCTCTATTTTCAAAGTCCGAACAGTTGATCCGAACCGTTCAACATGATCTTCATAATAAAATATGTTTGGAGACCAAATTTTATATTTTTTAGAATTTTTTTACTATTTTTTTAGATAGGTACAATATCACTTTATTGGATGGTCCAGAATCTCCTTAAAAAAGTGATTTTGTACCTATCTAAAAAAATAGTAAAAAATTCTAAAAAATATAAAATTTGGTATCCAAGCATATTTTATTATGAAGATCATGTTGAGCAATTCAGATCGACTGTTTGGACTTTAAAACTGGAAATAAAGGATGTAGAGCATATTGGAGCACAAAACTAATGATGCATTTGAACCCTCCTCTTGGTATATATATATATAGTCTGTCAACAGGGTCTTGCACGTTTTTATTTAGTAATGGGTAAATGCATTTTGCATTTTTTAAGGTCAATGCATTTTGCGCATTAATAATTTTACATGTATATAATAGAAACTAGAGTCCGGCTAATGTCATAACATTATAATTTCAATCTAAGTTATAAGAAGTCACTTTTTGCAATTTCAAAGTCCGAACAATCGATCCGAACCACTGAACATGATCTCCATATTAAAATGTGCTCGGACACCAAATTTTATATTTTTTTTAAATAGGTAAAAATTACTATTTTTTTACTATTTTTAGAAACTATCTCACCAAATATCTACAAATCTAAGCAAAAATAAAATATATACACTAATTTAAAAAAAAAGATATACTCTCTTTATTAATAAATATTTTGAAAGAGTATTATAATTTTACGTGTATATAAAAAAAATCTCACAAAATTTATACAAATCCAAGAAAAAATAAAAATATATACAGCAACAACTAATTTCCATAATCAAATGTCCAATTTTAAAAAAGAAAAATATAATATATTCTCGTTGCTAATAACTATTTTAACCCGTCAATAAATTTTTTGAACAAGTCAATATGTTAAACAATTTACATCCTGATTTATTTATGTATAGATTAAAAAATTCAAAAGGTTGCACGTAGATGAAAAAAACTAGAAACCTAGCAGATACGCAGCCTGGTCTGCGTTTTACCTTTTATTTAAGGTAAGACAGTTTTTTTAATCTCAAATATATATTTTTTTTCAATAGAGTGATATTTTTTATTACCGCTTTGATTACGAAGAGCAACAGAAACAAAGTTTTACAAAAACATGATCAATCTTTTTTTAAAGATCAGAAAACTTATGAACAGGATGCTAAATTCCTTCTCAGGTAATAAGCTGGAAATGGATTTTAGTAATCTACGGCCCACATACTCTTAATTAGGTCCTTTTCTTGACGCCTCATATGACATATTCCTTGGCCCACGCACTATATGAGGTTAACCTTGCAATTTTACAATATACTTTTACTTGTATTAAAATGAATCAAAAGATTTATTCAATATGTTTTGGTAGACGAGGATGTGACACTATTGGAGAATCAAAAGGATTTATGTATAATATGTTTTGGTATATGGTCCCATCGCGTATTAATGATTTTACGTGTATATACAAAGATATATCACAAAATATCTACCAATCTAAGCAAAAATAAAACAAAATACCCCAACAACTAATTTCTATAATAAAATATTCAAATTTTAAAAAGTTGATATACTTTTGTTGCTAATAACTAATTTGACCTGTCAGTAATTTTTTTTAACAAGTCAATATCTCAAACAATTTGCCTGCCGATTTTTTGATGTATATACAAAGTAATAGACATATACGAAGTAGATGTTATTTTGTACACTATATTATTAAAAAAATTTGCTTGATTTTATTTCTCCTCTTACACGTTTATATTTAGTAATTGGTAAATGCATTTTGCGATTGCTGAGAATGTTAATTGAATGAATAATGTTGAATACGAAATTGAATAACTTAAGAAGCATGACATAAAAATTGTTCAATTAAAAAAACATATATATACAATCATCTCAATGTAATTACATTAATGAATGAAAAATTAATCAACTGAAAAAGTGCTACATAAATAGTGCTTCATTGCAACTTAAAAAGACCATTTCTTCCCATTTTTGTCTTGGTGCTTGATTGTGTGAGCCCATCAATAATCTAATTACAGAATGACACTTAGGCCCAAAATTCATCAATTTCTGTGAAATGTTGCTACATTAGATTTTCTTTAGATCAGCTGCACGGACACGCTTAGGTTGGTCTTAAATGAGACATCTTTGGGCTGCTTAGGCATTGTTTGCGCCTAGTATATATCACTCTTTGAAGCAAAAACACAAATTTACTGGTACCATCTACCATGTCATCAACAACTTATGAACCCAAATTTCTTTATGTTGATGTGACATTGAAGAGCATACAAGCAAGCCATAAAATTTAGATTACCTAAATCTACATTGAATTAGCAGTTCAGCTTGGACTAATCCAATAGAACGTTAACAGAAAACCTGGTATTATTGTAACCTTCCATGAAAAGAAACAAAAGCACAGAACACATCCTAACTGAGGACAAGGAAAAGACACAAAATGATCCAATAAAAATTGGATCGAAATCGAACCAGAGCTTCAAATTCTGTACAACTATGAAACATAAAAATACAGTAACCGAAACTAAGAAACCGCTTTTTCTGATTCAGTCCCACAATCAATCTAAGAAGAGAACAATTAATTAGCATGGTACTGCACCACCAGTGCCAAAAACATCAATTAATACAGCTAGCCAAGTTAATACTTATTCAAAGCAAATTACACTTCGTGGAAAATTACAAATACACCCACCAAATGACAGAATTCCAACATTGAACCCTGCTTCCATCACAGAGCTGGAATTTTATTAAGAAACAGAGCCAACAAAAAAGCAAAATTATGGATTAACCCTTAGACCCAAATGTCCTCAGTTTTGGATCCGAGCTAGGTTGTTACCACAGCAAGAGAATCACAAGTAAAAAAAACTAATTGTAAATAAAATTGAGGGTAGTTTTGTTGGAGCTGTCATGGTCTTTTTGTCTATGAAATGTTACCACAGGAAGAGAATCACGGGCATTGTTTGTGCAAGTATCACTCATCAGAACAAAATTACAAATGTACTGGTACTGTCGATGCTATCAATTGCCTTGTCATCAAGAACTTGTGAATCCAAATTTCTCTGTTACTATGACATCGAAGAGCCTACAATTAAGCCATAAATTTAGATTAGATATATCTACATTTAATAGTAATACCTCTTCAAGGTAATTTGTTGTTCAGCTTGGATTAATCCAACTGGAGAAAAAACTGGTATTATTGTAACTTTGCCTTAATAAAAATTTGAAAAACTTTGGCTTGAATTGCAACCAATGGTTAAAACCTAAATCCAACAACATAAGCAAGCAAGATGCACAAACAAATTGAAAGAATTACAATTTAAGTTGATCCAGCCCTTCCCTGGTCATCACTTTCCCGTTTAGCACTTTCTTGTTGAGCACTTTCCAATTTAGCTTCTCTATCGCCTTGAGGGTTGTCAATCAACTGCCAAAGAAAATTAGACATAAATGCAGGTAAATTAGGATAGTTCTAGAGGATTTTATGCTGGACATCAGTTTAATACAAGCTGTTTGGTACTGAAATGACCAAATATATTCTAGCATTGGAAATCACCTCTTTTTCTTATTCTTTATTTTATTTTTTTGGTCTCATTCTGCAACTTTTTGCTTTGTGAATCAATCGAGGCTTAAGCATGGTATTCCAGAAAATATACCCAAGATGCTGGTACCGGTTAGATCTGATATTAATAGATATATAGAGTCAAGGGTCTCTAGCCTCTAAATAATCTAATCTAATCTATTTTTATTGTTGTACCCAGACCTCATTGTAAGTGATGTTGTTCCTCTGGCACCAGTCTCTCATCAGAGGACAATCACCAATGTTAATACGAGGCCTGCATGGGAGGCTTTCAGTAGCAAGAGAGATGCTTGTGTTCCTACAGTGTCGTATGTCCACAGTTTTCAGTTTCATCAGGCCATGAAAATCTTCCAACTCATCCAGCCTTGGGCACTTCGTTATGACAAGAACCTCGAGAGTGCTTGAATGGTTTTGCACCGATAGCAACGGCAAGGAGCTCAGCTTGTCACAATTATTCAGTTCCAGGAACTTGAGTGATAGTGGCAGTGTTTTATCATTCCAATTGCATAATTCTGGACAGTATGATATGCTGAAGCACTTGAGGTTGCTGAGGTTATCCAGCCCTGTCACTGATATGACCTTTTTGCACCTCATAATCTCCAGTATCACCAACGAAGCAAGATTTAGAACTACATGTTGACAGCTCACTCCAACTGATGGTGCACATGTTAATGATTCCACTTCTTGAAAATCTTCTTTTGTTAAGAATAGTTTAAACTGATTTTCCAGAAGTGGAATCGTGTAGTCTGACAGACGGATCGCATTATTCCCATACAAATTCAAGACTTTCATTGTTGTGTCTCTCTGTTGCATAAGTAAAATAAATTAGTGTAAAGAAGGTAGAGTAATGAGTAAAACAGAGTGTTTAAAAATTGTAGAACAATGAAAAAATTATAAAATGCTCATCCCATAGTGATCATGTACCTGATAGACATATCCTTTTCCCAAATATAATCTAGGACAGTCATAAATTTTAGCCTTCTGGATCAAGGAGTGTAACACATCCTTCACAGGAAACTGGAATTCCAATTTTGGGCAGCATTTAAAACTAACTTCTCTAACAGAATCTAAGCCCCCATCCATCCAATTTATCGAGGTCAGCTCTGCGCAGTTTGAGATTGTTAGGTTCTCAGATACTGACCGGAACATGATTTCACGAAAGCCACACTTGTGTATCTTTAGTTTCAAGGTTCCAACTGGAATGGTTACGAGTTCCAATTTAGGACAGTATTTAAAACTAACTTCTCTAACAGAATTTAAGCTCCCATCCCCCCATTTGATCAACTTTAGCTTTAGACAGTTTGAGATGGATATGTCCTCAGATATTGACCCGAACATAATTTCATGAAAGCCACACTTGTGTACCTTCAGTTTTTTTATTACTGATGGACATGTTAGGTGTGTCAATTTTGAGCAGTATTTGAAAGTAACTTCCCTAACTACCTGCAGATTTGTTGCGATTTTCCATAATTGAGGACAATTTTCTATAACGAGCTTCTTAAGGTGGGGGTAGTCGCCATCACGTGCCTGCCACTCCACAAAATTGAGCATGTTCCTCAATGAGAGAACTTCAAGTGATGGGTAATTAGGTTCCTTGTGCAGCTTGGAAGAATCATATTCTGCCAATAGTGAATATGTGCTAGGCTTGTCTCCCACATTTCTAACACCATCATTAACTGATATATCCAGAATTCTGAGATGTGGCAGTTGACCAAATGGTGGTAAGAAATTAGGCTCAGCCCAGAAGTTAAGAGTAAGAGTTGTTAATTTTCCAATCCCAGATGGCCAGTAGATCATAAAATGTTGAGGTATGCATAGTTCCCGCAGCCTAGTTAGTTGCACTATGCCCCTTGGTAACTCCATGAGTTTTCTACAATAAGTTAAAGCTAATGTATGCAGGTTACGAAGCATACAAATAGATTCAGGTAACTGCTGGATTTTAACACAGATCAGATTAATGTACTGAAGGTTAATAAGGTTTTTGATGTTTACTGGTAACTCCTGAAGGTTACAGCAATTCAGGTGTAATGTTTGGAGATTGTAAAGAAGACATAAAGATTCAAGAAGCATTTCAATCTTATTATTGTAAATACCAAGGTAGCGCAAGTGCTTCAACGTGTGGAATGTATTTGGCAATGAGGAATACTCCAACTGAAGAGCTCTCACACAAGAAATATTTGGCAATGTATCATGGAAGATTGTGTTGGAAAAGTACTTGATCCAGAAAGTACTGATAGACCCAATAATTCTTGGTAGAGCAAATGTTCTGATAGAGCAATAGTCACTGGGCACTAAAAAAGAACCCAATAATTCTTCATGTTTGGTAGGGTACAGATGGCATACTTTGCACGGACCATTGTATTCTTGGTCAGTTTCTAAAACTGGCCAATATGCCTCTTGAGAAACGGATCTTGCTAAATCATGTATTAAATCATGCAACGTCCAGCGAGAAGGCCATATGCCTCTTGGTAACTCAATAAGTGATCTACCGTGCAATTCATCGAAATACTCGCTTCCTATCTCTTCCAATGTTTTCAAATTTCTTGTATTGCAATTAATATATCCTTGCGCCATCCAGAGCCTAACCACCGTGCCTTTTTCAAATTCTGTATCTTTCGGAAACATGGATAAATAAAGAAAACATGGTTTTAGATGTTGGGGCAATTTCTGGTAACTTAACCTTAATGCTGACATAACCTCTCCCGTCTCATCAATTTCTGATATATCACTCTCCAAAATTTCCCTCCATTTCTCTTCATCCATTTCATAATGGAGAATGCCTCCAAGTGCCTTTATGGCCAACGGTGAGCCTTTGCACTTTTTGACAATACCACGACCAATCTCGTGCAGATTTGCATTTTCACTTGTCTCCCTATTACCAAAAGCAAAATGCTTAAAAAGTGACCAACAATTTGACTCGGGTAAGGAACTCAGTCGAATAGGTAATGTTGTCTGCATGATCATAGCAACCGAGCTATTGCGAGTCGTCGTCAGAATTCTTACAAATTTAGCACCAAGAAAACCAACCCGAAAGCAATCCCACAGGTTTCTATTTTCATTCCACACATCATCTAGCACGAGAAACAAGCCATCTCTTATCTTTTCCTTGAGAACATCTTGGAGTTTGTTTAGCTCAAAAAACTCACAAGGTTTTTCGCTCAGCGAGTCAACGATAGCTTTGGTTAGCCGCACTAGATCAAAATCTTCAGATACAGATACCCAACATCTCTTGTCAAACAACCCATGAATCCTGGAATCATGATAAACAAGTTGGGAAAGTGTGGTCTTGCCGAACCCGCCCATTCCAACAATGGGAAGAACCATAAAATCTGGACCATTTGAAGGGTCCAGGAGGCTAATGATCTCCTCCTTCTCTTCCTCCCTACCAAAAGTAGCTCTCTCATCCACATGAGAGCTGGATGGTGGTCGGTTTTGTGGACCGGAAACCAGTCGGGTTCCATCCTCCTCCTTCAATTGAAGAACCATACGATCATTTGAAATCTCTTCAAATCTCTCTGTTATACCCTTGATCTTCTCAGCCATGCCATCTGGTATCGAGA
Organism: Carex littledalei; assembly: GCA_011114355.1. Lineage (NCBI taxonomy): Eukaryota > Viridiplantae > Streptophyta > Magnoliopsida > Poales > Cyperaceae > Carex > Carex littledalei. The sequence goes on from CM022080.1 coordinate 1,951,389, forward strand.
CCTTGGTAATATTGGTAAATGAATAAGAAGCATGGGAGGATGATGCACACATCTCAGCATATTTCCTCTTAGTCCCTATTGAATTGTACATCAAAAAAATTCTTAGTGATCCCCATCTTTATCTCAAATAATAATAAAAAAAAAATCTCTTAGTCTTTTACAAATTCCTTGACAACTCAAGAAAATTAAACAAATTAAACACTAGGATTACACCCTAAGGATTTTTTTTTAGGTTTTCTATTTCTTTCTTCATATTATTTTGGATGGAGGGCATAAGGGTTAAACTCCCCTATCTATAACCTTTTTAAGGCAATGAGAATATAAAATGTGACATTTCAACTGTATCTGGTTATCTAACCACTTAGGACCTATGCCACTAAAGATAAATGTCAAACCCACTTGGGCACTATGCCCGTAAAAGACAAAAAAAAGTGTGCTAAAGATACACTTAACACAAGGGTTACCCCAAGGAATTATTTTACTTGGTGTTGTTTTGGATGGAGTTGCGTAAGGGTTAAAGTCCCAAATCTATAACATTTTTTTTTAGGCAATGAGGATTAAAAAATGGGACATTTCAGGTATATGTTATTATCTTACCAGTTAGGCAGTATGGCAGTAAAGAAAAATGTAAAACAACTCAATCACATGAGTCAGCATACACACATGAGAGCCAGTAAGACAAAAGAAGTGTTCTAAAATTTGTGAGATTTCTGTACACCAATTAAATAGACACCGGACCTTTCATGCAATAATTAATGTACCAAAAGATACAATTAAAAGCATACCCCCATCCCTATGGTAGGCCTCAATAGCAGCATCTCCGCTCTCGACAATGGATCTGAGCACCTCATAGTAGAACTCATCCAGCACATCCTCCGCTTGGTAGCCCACACCTCTCAGCTCCGACAGCTACAGCTGAACAGATCTGTCGTGAATCTCTCTCTCCTCAGAGTCCTGTTGAACGGCCAGGATCCTCCTAAGCATCCGACTCAGCTTCTCCAAATCCTCTCTGACACTTTTGTGTTGGTCGGTAACAGGTGGATCGTGGTGGTGCGAAGTGGAAGGGGTGCCACGAATGGCCTCAAGGAGTTTGGTGGATAGGGATTGGATAGAAGAAAACAGTCCAGACGCCATTAATTGAATTGAATTGAAACGATACTCTCTCTCTCTCTCTCTCTCTCTTCAGTTTCAGTCTCTACTCTGTGGCTGGTTGCTTGACTAGAAGACCTGGGGGCTGTGGAAATTAATTTTCACTTCTTTCTTCCATGAAGTTGCGGAGTTGGTATGCACGCAACCCGTGGGTTTATTCATTGTGGCACACTCCTACTGGGGAATCATGCTGCAGGTCGGGGACAGCTATTATTATTACTATTATTTTATGTTCTTTCTCTCTGTATATATATAGGGAGACGGGTTACTGTGCTTTGTAAAGTAAAACTCCCTCTTTACTTTGGGTCATATTTTTATTTTTAAAAATTCAAACAACCGATCCGTACCGTTCAACATGTTCTAAATATTGAAATGTGCTTGCAGACTAAATTTTACATTTTTGGGAATTTTTGTACTATTTATTAAGCCACATTGAAAATCGCTTATCCGGTGGTCCAGAAATTTTTACTGTTTTTTACTGTTCACAGTTGATCAGCAATTTTCAAAGTGGCTTAATAAATAGTAAAAAAATTTCAAAAAATGTAAAATTTAGTCTCCAAGCACATTTCAATATTTAGAACATGTTGAACGGTTCGAATCGGTTGTTTGGATTTTCAAAAATGAAAATATGGCCGAAGTAAAGAGGGGGTTTTACTTTGCAAAGCACAATATGCTTTGCAAAGTAAATGTGGGGTTTACTTCGGGTCATATTTTCAATTTTAAAAATCCAAACTACCGATCCGAACCGTTCAACAGTTCTAAATATTGAAATATGCTTGGAGACTAAATTTTACATTTTTTGGATTTTTTTACTATTTATTAAGCCACTTTGAAAATCGTTGATCCACTGTGAACAGTAAAAAACAGTAAAATTTTCTGGACCACCGGATCAGCGATTTTCAAAGTGGCTTAATAAATAGTACAAAAATTCCATAAAATTTAAAATTTAGTCTGCAAGCACATTTCAATATTTAGAACATGTTGAACGGTTCAGATCGGTTGTTTGGATTTTCAAAATTGAAAATATGACCCGAAGTAAACCCCCCATTTACTTTGCAAAGCACAATAGAACATCTCTATATATATATAGGAAATTGCTAAGCTATACACAGCATAGAGGGCCTCCATGCTACGGCTCAATATTTGAGTTTTCAAAATTCTAACGGTCGATCCGAACCGTTCAACATGATCTCTATATGAATATGTACTTGCAAACCAAATTTTACATTTTTTTAGAATTTTTTTACTATTTTTTTAGATAAGTAGAAAATCACTTGATCTGAAAATTCTGTACCATTCAGATCAAGTGTTTTTCTACCTATCTAAAAAGATAGTAAAATAATTATAAAAAATGTAAAATTTGGTTTGCAATTACATATTCATATGGAGATCATGTTAAACGGTTCCGATCGACCGTTAGAATTTTGAAAACTCAAATATTGAGCCGTAGCATGGAGGCCCTCTATGCTATGCATAGCATCGTAGCCAACTCCTATATATATATATACATACATACATATATATATATATAGAGTTGTGCTATGGTGCTTCGCGAAGTAAAGCGAGTGTTTTACTTCACACTTATATTTTGCGATTTCAAAGTTTAAAATATCGATCCGAACCGTTCAACTTGATCTCCATATTAAATTGTGCTTGGAGACCAAATTTTACATTTTTTGGAAATTTTTTACTATTTATTTAGAATTTTTAAAAATTGTTGTTTTTGATGGTCCAGGATTTTTTGAAAAACAGCGATTTTCAAAAATTCTAAAAAAATAGCAAACAAATTCCAAAAAATATAAAATTTGGTCTCCAAGCACATTTCAATATGGAGATCAAGTTTAACGGTTCGGATCGATTTTTTAAAGTTTCAAATTGAAGATATAGACGTGAAGTAAAACACTCGTTTTACTTCGCGAAGTACCATAGCACAACTCTATATATATATATATATATATATATATATATATATATATATTATGAAAAACCATTAGGCAGAGGGTTAAAATATATATACTAACCCTCTTTAGTTCTCTCAGGCGGAGAAACTCTACTATTGGTGCGCTCCTACTATTTTTTTTTATATTTTGTGTGGTTGTTATGGCACAGAGAAAAAAGTAGGGGAACCGCATCAATGTTGCGGTCCGACCAAATTGTCCCATCTGTTGTTCTTTAGAAACATGAAATGTAACATGACCATTTCATGCCTTTAAAGTGAAGCATTAAATGAGAGCAGCTTGGGTCCGATGCCCATCGGACCCAAAGTGGGTTCGATGGGCTCTATGACCGTCCAATCTGCTTTAAGATTAGTGCGCACGAATATTAAAGCAAATGCGAAAGTTCTGGCGTGAATCTTAAAGCAGATCGGACGGTCATCGAGCCCATCGGACCCAAGCTGCTCTCGCATTAAATAGTAAATTGTTCTCTAGTGGTCCCGGCATTTTTATTAATACCCCAAAAAGAAAATTATCAAATCTGCCATCACTTCAGAATTATTTTTAAAAATACCCTAACCGCCCCCCGGTTGGGTGGTCCACTATTCATACCGAACCGCCGCACTGTGGGGCGGTTTGCTATGAACAGTATTTTTTTTTTTTTAAAGAGAATATGAATATCAAGATGCTAAATTCTAATGCTAAAAATTCAGATTATTTTTTAAATATTTGGTAGATTACTTCTTTTGATATATAATTAGCATATTTATACTAAAATACGCTAAATTACTTGAAATTATGTTAAATTACGTTGAATTACACTAAATTACATTAAATTACGCTAAACTCTTATTTTGGACAATTTCTAAAATCCTAAACCCTAAAAATTACCGTACATTAAATGATTTACAATTTTCACATAACATATTTATAAAAATTAGTGATATTTAAAAGAAACCTAAACCCTAACCCTAATTATGCTCAAGTAAAATGAGCATAATGTATAAATGAGCATATTTATTCTAAAAGAAACCTAAACCCTAAACCCTAATGTATAATAAGCATATTTATACTAAAATAAGCTAAATATGCTCAGGTAATATTTAATATAATTTCAAGTAATTTAATGAGCAAGTAAATATGCTCAAGTAATATTAATAAATATAATGAGCATATTTTCAAGTAATTTAGCGTATTTTAGTATAAATATGCTCATTATACATCAAAAGAAGTAATCTAACAAAAAACCCAGCTAACGTGGGTATATTTATTAATAAAAAAGTCGAAAACTAGGGTTTAGAAATTAGAATTTAGGGTTTAGGTTTCTTTTAAATATCACTAATTTTATGAATATGTTATGTGAAAATTGTAAATCATTTAATGTACGGTAATTTTTAGGATTTAGGGTTAGAAATTGTCCAACATAAGAGTTTAGCGTAATTTAACGTAATTTAGTGTAATTCAACGTAATTCAACTTTATTTCAAGTAATTTAGCGTATTTTAGTATAAATATGCTAATTATACATCGAAAGAAGTAATCTACCAAATATTTAAAAAAAAATCCGAATTTTTAGCGTTAGAATTTAGCATCTTGATATTCATATTGTCTCTTAAAAAAAAAAAATATTGTTACAAACCGCCCCACAGTGGAGCAGTTCGGTATGAACAATAAAAAAAAAAAGTTAGCGAACCGCCCCACTGGAGGGCGGTCTGCTGATGAACAGTGGACCGCTCAATGGGGAAGCGGTTAGGGCATTTTTAAAAATAATTCTGAGGTGAGAGCAGATTTAATAATTTCTTGTTTTTTTCGGGTATTTAAAAATGCTGGCTAGTGGTCTCAGGCAAGACCATTTCTTCCCAATCTTTGTTTTGGTGCTTGATTATGTGGGCCCTTTGATAATCTCATTACAAATTGAGCTTTAGGCCCATAACTCATCAATTTTGGATCCTGGTGCTGGTGCGAAGTGGAAGGGTGCCACAAATGGCCTGAAGGAGCTTGGTGGAAAGGGATTGGATGGAAGAAAACAGTCCGGACGCCATTGAATCTGATCAATTGAATAGAAACTCTCTCTTCACTTTGAGTCTCTCAGTTCCTTCTCACTCACTGGTCACTGCTTGCCTGACTAGACTTTCACTGCAAAGTATGCAAGCCGTGGGTTTATTTACTGTGTCACTCTCCGCATAGGAAATCATACTGCAGGTCGGGAACAGCTATAATTTTTATCCGCTTCTTTGTAATTACAACGGCTATTTATTGTTTTCTTTTCTGTTGCCAGACCAACCATGTGTTAAATCAAACACCAAGTCCCCACCCACATGGCTATTTGTACTAAAAGCTGCACATCGAGATACGAGAGGGCTCCGCCACAAGGAATCTTTACACTTTAATTCAGACTCTTTGACTATAACATCAGAGTTCAGACCGACAACAATTGTACAAATTCAATGATGTAATTACAATAATTTATATATGAAAATATATTTGCAAACTCAATTTTAAATTTTTTAGAATTTTCTTTTACTATATTTTAGATAGATAGAAAATTATTATTTTTAAATAGTCCAGAATATATCTTTCCAACAACTGATTATCCACCCATCTAATAAAATACTAATTTTTTTTTTCAAAAATGTAAAATTTTATTTAAAAGTAACTTTTCATATGAAGATTATTATGTTGAACGGTAAGATAGACTGTTCCGACATTAAAAATAAAATATTAATCCATAACAAGATTATGTTGAACAGTAGTATCGTAGCCTTACTCAGAGGCGGTGTTGAGTGATCCCCATTTTTTTTTTTTAAATGTATGTATTTATGTATAATTTTCTATATAATTTAGAGTAAAATGTTATGATATTGTGAAATTGATTCTTATTATTCATAGGAAAATTATATATGATTAGTTCTATATGTGTTTAACATTTATAGTTTGAAAATTTGACTCTGTCTCTGACCTCACTCAAACGATATTACATCTATTTATATAAATATATAATTATTATTCGTGCCATAATACAATTGAAATAAAAATAAAATATTTGAAATATTGTGAGACTGTAAAATTATTAGTCTGACAAAATGGTCGGCAATTTGAAACCCTCAAATGACCTAGCTTAATTGCGTAGTTCATTAGCTCATGGTGAAACCACTGTATTTTAGATAATAAAAAACCAGGTATTTTCCGGTACTCTATCTATTTCTCTGGAAATTTTACATTTTCAATATTTTAATATTTTTTTTAAATACAGTTTTAGAAAAACAGATAAAGTACTTTAAAATTTTGAATGTATTAGAAGAATTACAAAAAGTTTTTAATGACACAGATTCAAAGTTTGAACCGAGAATAATAACAAGGATTCAAACAATTTTATTTATTTTTACAGCAACACACCAGGAAATTTTTTTCTTTTTTTTCAGCCACAAAAAATCTGGTCTGAAATATTAAAATATTTCATCTATTTTATTTGATGATCTTATAGTACATTCAAATTTAAAATACTCAACCTATTTTTCTAAAATTATTTTTATATTAAAATAAATTTTTCGTGTAAAAAACTGAAGCGGGTCCATTGATCGCTCAACCGAGTTATTGGTTCGGTGGAGCAAGGCACTGATTCGGTGGAGTTGTTTTTTGAGTTGTTTTTTCTTACTTTTGATCATGTGTGCTTGTTCTATTTAAGCTTTTCTATCTATTTCTATATTAAAAAAAAAAAAATCTAAATTGGGTAAGTAAATGAAAGCCTGGAAGTTTCAGAATGGTTTTTAATGGGAGACGTCGGATTTCAATCAAACAACCACAATTTTTATTTAAAAAGAAAAAAAATCCGTGGCTTTCTGTCCTAGTCAATCACGTGTCTTACAAGTGGGTCCCTCGAGGGTCAAATCAAAGTCAGAGACCCCACTTATTTTAAATTTGTTTGAAATGTATGGACAGGATGCTAAATTCCTTTCAAGGTAATAAAAGTTCCTTGGCACCTCATATGACATTTTGCTTGGCCCACACACTGTATGAGGATAAGAAATTTCCATGCAATTTTACAATATACTTTTACTTGTATTTAAAAGAATCAAAATATTTATGTAAATATGTTTTGGTATATGGTCCGTCAACAGGGTCTAAGACGAGGATGCGAGTTGCACATATCCCATCTCGTATTAATGATTTTATGTGTATATAAAAAGATATATCACAAAATATCTAGCAATCTAAGCAACAATATATATATATATATCCAATTTTTAAAAAGTTTATATACTTTCGTTGCTAATAACTATTTTGACCCGTCAAAATTTTTTTTAACAGGTCAATATTGTAAACAATTTACCTCCCGGATTTTTTATTATAAAATTTAGAAATAAAAGCAAGGCATAATCCTAGAGTCCAGATTTAAATCTAATGATCAACGGCCACTGCCATTTGGGGCCCACATGTCAGATTTAATTCAGATCTCTCTGAGCAGATCTTAAAGTTGGACCTAAAGCCTAGCACAAATCTCAAAGCCAATACATAAATCTCAATGCCAATACTTAAGTCCAGTGGTGTGCACAAATCATAAAGCCCAACACAGATTTTAAAGGCCCAGTGCAGATCTCAAAACCTCAAATAATAAAGGATTTGAACCATTTTACGAATAGACCCCTCTGAGTGAGAAGAAAACAGTGCGGACACCATTGAATCTGATCAATTGAATAGAAACTCTCTCTTCACTTTGAGTCTCTCAGTTCCTTCTCACTCACTGGTCACTGCTTGCCTGACTAGACTTTCACTGCAAAGTATGCAAGCCATGCATGGGTTTATTCACGGTGGCACACCCCGCATAGCAAACCATGCTGCAGGTCGGGGACAGCTATAATTTTTATCCGCTTCTTTGTAATTACAACGGCTATTTTATTGTTTTTTTTTCTGTTGCCAGACCAACCATGTGTTAAATCAAACACCAAGTCCCCACCCACATGGCTATTTTATTGTTTTTTTTCTTTTACTATATTTTAGATAGATAGAAAATTATTATTTTTAAATAGTCCAGATATATCTTTACAACAACTAATTATCCACCCATCTAATAAAATAATATTTTTTTTCAAAAATGTAAAATTTTATTTAAAAGTAAATTTTCATATGAAGATTATTATGTTGAACGGTAAGATAGACTGTTCCGACATTAAAAATAAAATATTTATCCATAACAAGATTATGTTGAACGGTAGTATCGTAGCCTTACTTAGAGGCGGTGTTGAGTGATCCCCATTTTTTTTTAAATGTATATATTTATGTATAATTTTCTATATAATTTAGAGTAAAATGTTATGATATTGTGAAATTGATTCTTATTATTCATAGGAAAATTATATATAATTAGTTCTATATGTTTTTAACATTCATAGTTTGAAAATTTGACTCTGTCCCTGACCTCACTCAAACGATATTAACATCTATTTATATAAATATATAATTATTATTCGTGCCATAATACAATTGACATAAAAATAAAATATTTGAAATGATTAGTTTGACAAAATGGTCGGCAAAATATTTAAAATATCTGACAAAATGGTCGGCAATTGAAACCCTCAAATAATCTAGTTTAATTGCGTAGTTCATTAGCTCATGGTGAAACCACTATATTTTAGATAAAAAACCTTAAACCACCATCTATTTCTCTGGAAATTTTATATTTTTTATATTTTAATATTTTTTCTAAATGCAGTTGTAGAAAAATAGATAGAGTACTTTAAAATTTTGAATGTATTAGAAGAATTACAAAAAGTTTTTAATGACACCGATTCAAAGTTTGAACCGAGAACAATAACACGGATTCAAACATTTTTATTTATTTTACAGCAACACACCATGAAATTTTTTTTTTTTCAGCCACAAAAAATCAGATCTGAAATATTAAAATATTTCATCTATTTTATTTGATGATCCTTGTTGTACATTCAAATTTTAAAATACTCAATCTATTTTTCTAAAAATATTTTTATATTAAAATAATTTTTTCGTGTAGAAAACTGGGGCGGGTCCATTGATCGCTCCACCGAGTTATTGGTTCGGTGGAGCAAGACACTCTCATCCTCCATCAAACCACTGATTCGGTGGAGTTGTTTTTTCTAACTTTTGATCATGTGTGCTTGTTCCATTTAAGCTTTTCTATCTATTTCTATATCAAAAAAAAAAAAAAAATCCAAATTGGGTAAGTAAATAAAAGCCGAATGCGTATCCTCTGCATTAACTCAAAAGAAATCTTTGAGTTAATGAATCTGAACTGTCTAATTTTAAACGGAGCCAATTCAGTTTCTGGCTAAAACTTAGAACGATTTTCAATATTCGTGTGGATCTAGTCCGCACGAATATTAAGACAGATCGGATGGTCGAAATTCATTAAGTCAAAAGATTCCTTTTTGAGTTAATGCAAGGATACGAATTCATAAAAGCCTGGAAGTTTCAGAACGGTTTTTTATTGGGAGACGTCGGATTTGAATCAAACAACCACAATTTTTACTTAAAAAGAAAAAAAAATCTGTGGCTTTCCGTCCTAGTCAATCACGTGTCTTACAAGTGGGTCCCTCGAGGGTCAAATCAAAGTCAGAGACCACTACGACACTACAACTTGCCTCGATCCCGAATTTGAAATGTATGGACAGGATGCTAAATTCCTTCCCAGGTAATGAAAGTTCCATATGACATTTTGCTTGGCCCATAAGAAATTTCCTAGGCGTCACATATATATGAAATTTCCATGCAATTTTACAATATACTTTTACTTATATTTACAAGAATCAAAATATTTATGTAAATATGTTTTGGTATATGTTCCGTCAACAGGGTCTTAGACGAGGATGCGAGTTCACGTATTAATGATTTTCATGTATATAAAAAGCTATCTCACAAAATATCTAGCAATCTAAGCAACAATATATAATTATATGAGTGAGGCTACGGTGCTATGCATAGCACCAATTGGGTCCATACTACGGCTCAAAATTTGACTTTTCAAAATTCTAACGGTCGATCCGAACCGTTCAACATGATTCTAAAATGAATATGTACTTGCAAACCAAATTTTATATTTTTTCTAATTTTTTTACTATTTTTTCGAAAATCACTTGATCTGAACATTCTGGACCATCGAAAAACAGCCTATCTAAAAAAATAGTAAAAAAGTTCGAAAAAATGTAAAATTTGATTTGCAAGTACATATTCATTTTATAATCATGTTGAACGGTTCGGATCGACCGTTAGGATTTTGAAAAGTCAAATTTTGAGCCGTAGCACGGACCCAATCCGTGCTATGCATAGCACCGTAGCCTCACTCTAATTATATATATATCCAATTTTTAAAAAGTTGATATACTTTCGTTGCTAATAACTATTTTGACCCGTCAATAATTTTTTTAACAGGTCAATATTGTAAACAATTTACCTCCCGGATTTTTTATTATAAAATTTAGAAATAAAAGCAAGGCATAATCCGAGAGTCCAGATTTAAATCTAATGATTAACGGCCACTGCCATTTGGGGCCCACATGTCAGATTTAATTCAGATCTCTCTGAGCAGATCTTAAAGTTGGACCTAAAGCCTAGCACAAATCTCAAAGCCAATACATAAATCTCAAACCCAATACTTAAGTCCAGTGGTCTGCACAAATCATAAAGCCCAACACAGATTTTAAAGGCGCAGTGCAGATCTCAAAACCTCAAATAATAAAGGATTTGAACCATTTTACGAATAGACCCCTCTGACAAAAGAAAATTACAAGCGCAGTTCCTGGATATTTCAAATAGGTCCCTAGCAGCTTAAAACATTCTCAAACAAGCCCTTAAAGGCCCAATTTCCATATAAAACCCTACCAAAAGTCCAAATCATCAATCCCAGCCCCCCAAAATTTATAAACAAGCCCTTGAAAGATTAAAACTCTTACAAATAAGTCATTTCGGGCCATAACTTCTCCATTTTAAGTCCAAATTGACTCAAACTACCTCCAAATGAACCCAAATTAAATTCTCCATGACTTTAAACCAAAATTGAATATGTTCAAGCATCAGCCAGATCATGAAATGACCAAAATATCATTTTTCTCAAATTTAAATGATTTCCTTTATGAATAAAATATAAATAAAACATGCACATATTTCTCAAGTATCAAAACATCTCTTCAAGATATGACAAATAATATTTTAACATGAACTACATACACACACATACACACGCACATGTCCAAACAGAGAGAACCAACCAAATCAAATCCAAAGTCAGTACATGAGCCCCTCTTTTTAGCCCCATTATTCAGTTTACAAAAATTAGGTACAAATCCTGGAATGAACGAGGTATTCAGTTTGACTTGGAAGGGTCTGCTGATATAATTAACGGCGGGGGCTTGCGCCCGTCGGGAGTTAAACGTACCCATAATCAATAAACTCCTTCGATGACTGATCATAAACAGTAGGCTTATAGATGGTGAACCAGAAGGAATAGCAGGAAGAAATAAATGTTTCAAGTTCGATGTTCTCTCTATAACAAAAGAACACAGAGAGCACCCAATCCTGAAACATTATACACATATGCACACACCTTCCCTCTTGTGCAACTTTTTGCACCCTACAGGTGGAGCTCTATTATTGTTCTAGATCACCTCCTCCATCCATGAATCTCCATTTCACTCCATTAGATTTCTAGTGTGGTTAATGATCACCTCATTCATTCACAAATCTCTTTCTCACTCCGTTGGATCATTAGTTTGTTTTGGATCACCTCCTCCATCAATAAATCTCCTTATCACTTTATTTGATCTCTGGTGTTATTATGGATCACCTCGTCTATCCATGAATCTCCTTCTCACTCCATTTGATATCCAGTGTTGTTCTGAATCAGTTCCTTCATCCAAGGAACTCATTCTTGATGAGGTGATCAAGAATTACAACATAGATTCAATGTAGTGACATGGAAATTCCTGAATGGAGGAGTTAATTCGGATCAACACTTGAGATCCACGGGAGGAACAAAGAGAATTGTGGAGAGAAATGGAGATTCATGGATGGAGGAGATGATCTAGAAAAATAATAGAGCTCCAACAGAGTGAAAATGAGAGTCGTGAATGGATGAGGTGATCCAGGACAACACTGGAGAGCCACTATTGTAAGTAGGAGTTCCGTGGATAGAGGACGTGATCAAGAACAACACTATAGATCAATTGGAGTGAGAAGGAGATTCGTGGATGAAGGAGTTGATCCACAACAACGCTAAAGATTCAATAGAGTGAGAAGGAGATTCGTGGATGGAGGAGGTGATCCAGAACAATTATAGAGATCTGATAGAGTGAAATAGAGACTAACGGATGGAGGAGTTGATCCAGAACAATACTTGAGATCCAACTGAGTAAGAAAGAGAGTTTTGGACGAAGGATGAGAGCAAGAACAACAATGGAGATCCAACAATTAAGCTCCAACGGAGTGAGAATGAGAGTTGTTGATGGACAAGGTGATCTAGAACAATACTAAAGAGGCAACAAGTTAAGTAGGAGATTCGTGGATGGAGGAGGTGATCCATAATAACACTAGAGATCCAACAGAGTGAGAAGAAGATTTGTGGATGGAGGAGTGGATCCCAAACAACAACAGAACACTAATATAGTGAAAAGGAAGTTGTGGATGGAGGAGGTGATCCAGAACAATACTAGACATATATTGTGGAAATGACAACTTCACATTCTTCTTCTCACTTCATTGACTCTCCCTAGTGTTGTTCTGGGTCACCTTCTCCATCCTAGTGTTCTGAATCATGAAAGAGTATATTGTATTGATGAAAAATATATTGTGGATCGATAGAGAAAACACATCGATCGTCAAAATTTGACCATAATTGTTCTGTTGCTCTAGTCTATACTGAGCTCGGCAGTGACATTACCGCATGCGAACTAGATAAATATCAAAACTTGTATTTTACATGATAATCAAGGATAGAAAACTTGAACCGTAGAGGCTCTTTATCTACTGTTTAACCTTATTTTAGCTATAATACCTTGATTGCATTTGTCACCTCCAAACCTTTTAAAAATCCAATAACCTAGACTGGCAAAAATTGTTAAAAACTTAATACACTATCCTTGCGGACCGACACCCATATTATATTACACAGTATGATCATGCGCTTGTGAGTTGTCTCAATTTGAAAGTTAGTTGTCTCAATTTGAGTCATCAAGCTTTTGTAGCACTGTTGCTGGGGATATGTTTAAGGACTCTCGAAAGAGGGGCTCTTACGCTGTTATTTGTATCTTTATTTTTGCACATTTATTTTCTGCATATTTAGTTTTAGCATATTTATGTTGTTGTCAAAAAACAAAAAAAAAAGTTAGGACTAGTTAATCTTTAGCATATTTATTTTCAACACTTATATTTTTATTTTTCTATCTTTAGGAGCAAGGTACTTTAATATTTTTTTTCTTGTAGGTTGTCATGCTGGCAGGGACTACTAAGCCCAGCACCATGATGACGGTAAATCATATAGCATAAATCACTATCTTTTTATCTGAAAAATGGTGAAAAATGAATGCGAAGTAGTCATTTTTCTCATTTATTTACCGCAAATGTGTTTTGAGTAATTTTAGCAAGTTTTGGAGAAAGTTGCGTATTTAGACCAAAAACAGAGCAAAATGTCATATTTCGACGATTCTCAAGTAGCCGTTGAAATTGGACATCACATAGACATGCAACACCTCTCAAGAAGTGCACAACATGCGAAATGACAAAATTACAAGAAAATCTGCTAAGTCAGAAGACTGTGTGGCATTCCTCATTTGCACGGCATAGAAGCCCTTTCACCAACTCTAGAATTGACATTTACATCCTTGTTCAGTTGAGCACCAATATTTTCTGATTGCACAAAAAATTGGAATTACAATTCAACTCCAATAAGAAAATGTAATTATAGAAAAGTTAACGAACATGAAATGAAATATTCAGAGAAACCTGATATGTTTTTTCTCAATTGGAATTTGGAGTCCTATTAAGCACTGCCTCACCTGCAATAGATTTAAGTGCTAGTTATGCAACACAAAGTATTCATACATACATAAAGAAGTACTTGTATCTGTGGTAATAATTAATCAATGTCTACCTCCAATAGTCGAAACATCTCGTCCCTTTCATTGGCTGTTGAAGACCTTGTTTTCTTTCTCACTCTAGGTGCCCTTTCATAAATTCCAGAATTGACATTTACATTCTCATTCTGTTGACCACCAATAGAATCTGATTTCATAAACATTTGGAATTATAATTCAACTCGAATAAAAAAAATGTAATTAAAGAAAAGTACTTGTCATAGGCTTAAGGTAAACAAATTAAGCCGAATCTAGCAAGGTAAACAAAAAGAAGTACATGGATCCAAAAATAAGTACTTGTCATAGGTTTAAGGTATTTGAACCCTCTTCTTTAAAGTATATAATTTTTCATAGCTATATATATATATGAGATGAGCTATGGTGAGACGTGGAGTAAAACAAGTTTGTACTCCACGCCATATTTTCATTTTGAAAATCCAAACAACCGATCCGAACAGTTCAACATGTTCTCTATATTGAAATGTGCTTGGAAACCAAATTTTACATTTTTTGGAATTTGTTTACTATTTATTAAGCCACTTTGAAAATCGCTGATCCACTGTGAACAGTAAAAACAGTAAAATTTTCTGGACCACCGGATCAGCGATTTTCAAAGTGGCTTAATAAATAGTAAAAAAATTCCAAAAAATGTAAAATTTGGTCTCCAAGCACATTTCAATATAGAGAACATGTTGAACGGTTCGGATTGGTTGTTTGGATTTTCAAAATGGAAATATAGTGCCATGGAGTACAAACTTGCTTTTCTCCACGTCTCACCATAGCTCAATTATATATATATATATATATATATATATGAGCTGGGCTATGGTGAGTTGTGAAGTAAGAAGTCACTTTTACTTCACGCTCATATTTTCATTTTGAAAATCCAAACAACCGATCCGAACCGCTCAACATGTTCTCTATATTGAAATGTGCTTGGAGACTAAATTTTACATTTTTTGAAATTTTTTTACTATTTATTAAGCCACTTTGAAAATCGCTGATCCGGTGGTCCAGAAATTTTTACTGTTTTTTACTGTTCACAGTGGATCAGTGATTTTCAAAGTGGCTTAATAAATAGTAAACAAATTCCAAAAAATGTAAAATTTAGTCTCCAAGGACATTTCAATATAAAGAACATGTTGAGCGGTTCGGATCGGTTGTTTGAATTTTCAAAATGAAAATATGGCGTGAAGTAAAACGACATTTTACTTCACAACTCACCATAGTCTATCTCTATCTATCTATCTATATATATATATATATATAGATATATATATATATATATATATATATATATATAAACTATACACGAGTATAGTGAACTACATCGAACCATATCATTTACAATTGCCTAAATCTAAGACATATATTGGCACAAGTATGGAGAGTTGAAATACCTCATGCCTTTCATGTCTCATCATGCCTCTTATAATTTATTTCTGTTTTTAAAATCAAAATAGTCGACCCGAACCGATCAACAGGATATACATATGAAACTGTGCTTGAAAACTAAATTTTATATTTTTTGGAATTTGTTTACTATTTTTTTATAAGGTACAAAATCAATGTTTAATTATAGACCATCCAAAAACATTGATTTTGTACCTATCTAAAAAATATAAAATTTTGTCTCCAAGCATATTTTAATATGGATCGATCATGTTGAACGGTTTGGATTGACTGTTTGGACTTGCACAATCATCAAAGGTGACATATGTTACTTGCAAAATAAAATTGTTTGTGCTAATTCCAAAACTGGAAATGACTTTCTTGTAAATAGTAATTGAAAATGACTTTTCATGTAAAGATAATTTTTAAATATTATAAATTCTTTGCCAAAAATAAAATATATCTGTGCTGATTTGAGTGTGGGGTACCTCATGTCAAATCATTCGACTGAGGTTATGGTATTATGGATAGCGCAGATTGGTCTGTACTAGGAATCAATATTTATGTTTTGAAAGTCTAAATCAATTTTTATATTTTTTAGAATTTCTTACTATTTTTATTAGACATGCAGAAAATCACTTGATTTAAAAATTCTAGACCATTCAAAAGTAGTGATTTTCTTTCCATTTATAAAAATAGTAAAAAATTATAAAAAATGTAAAATTTAGTCTACAAGTACATTTTCATATGGCGATCACGTTCAACTGTTCAGATAAACTATTTGAACTTAAAAAATGAAAATATGAATTCATAGTACGGACTAATTCGCACTATGCATAGTACCGTAGCCTCACTCAGATCATTTTGCTCAATAATGGCCTGTCCACTCAATTTGCAAAATTAGGTTTGATAAGGTACTTAATTTGATAATGGCATGATAGAAGTACTACAATTGAACTCAAATGTAATTTTTACATGCACCTCTGCAAAAGAAACATATATGATTAAGTGTTGTATATCCTCAAATACAATAAAATTAAGTAAAATCATGTTACTGGAAGTACAATTATCTTTTAGCACAATTCCATGAAATTTACAAAATTATCGAATAATAAATTGGATCGAAATAGAACCAGAGTTTTTAATTTTTTACAACTATGAAACATAAAAAGACTCTAAATTAAACGAAATTAAGAAACCGCATTTTCTGATTTATTCCCACAACCAATATATGGACAGAACAATTAGCATGGTACTGCATGCACCACCAATGCCAAAAAACATTAACACATGCAAGTTAACATTTGCTCACAAGAAAATTATATTTCATGGAAAATTACAAATAAGCCCACCAAATGATAGAATTCCAACATTAAGCCCTGCTTCAACCACTATCTACTATCTAGAGAGACATATGGGGGTGCAAACGGATGGGGGTGTAAAATCATATCCGTATCCGCTTTTATTTTCGAATATGGATACGAATACAAATATGAAATTAGACGGATACAATTATGGATCGGATATTAAACGGATACGGATGGGATATCCGTTTTTCAATACTATTATTTATTAAAGAAATATAAATATTATTAAAACAATATCAAAGTTCATAATATTTATCTAATTATAACGATTAATAACATATATTTTTTTTAATATATATTAAACTATATGGTATATATATATATTATTCGGATATAAATAATTATAATTTAAAGTCAAATCTGTATCCGTATCTGTATCCTCACAGATATTCGTATATTGGATATCCGTATCTAATTTTTTAATACAGATCTGAATCTGAAAGGATAATATCCGATCCGTTTGCACCCCTAGAGATGGAGCCAGACTTTTGTCATGAAACAGAGCAAACAAAACAAAATAATTATGGGTTGGCCCTTCGACCCAAAACGTCCTCTGTTTTGGATCCGAGTTAGGTTGTTACCACAGAGAGAGCATCACAAGTCCATAAAAAATAATTGTAAATAAAAATGAGGGTAGTTTTGTTGGCCGAAAGTTTTATTCATAACATAAATAAATTCAAAAATTCAAACATAACATGGCATTTGGGAAATCTCAGAACATAACCATACCGCTGGCATTACCAGCGGTACTATTTGCCTCCTATTATTGGCACTACCAATTTAATTAGTTTTTTTTTTGTTATATTTTTTACCTAATCATTTAAGAAAGCTAGTACTGTGGTGGTGTTATTTTTTTTCTTGATTATCGTAATATGATGTTGAGGCATAAAATACAATACTAGCTGAGCATCCAAATGAATTAATATATAAAATAAACACAAGTGCACAAACAAACAAACATAACATAATACGCTACAAAATACTAACAATCCAACAAAAATACTACAATCCAACATATATAGATATACTACATGTACTGAGATGACGTAATTCTATGCGGACGTCGTCGGTCACTTGGAGGCAAAGTGCTATCGTCGGCATCCTCCTATGTATGGCTGTGTCGCTGGCATTGGCGTCCCAAAAAAGGACTATGTTGCTGCATGCACAAGCCGTCCCAAAACAAGCCGTCGCTGGCATTGGCGTCTTGGCTATGCAATTCGATTGACTCATGATCATTAGCCCTCGAGGGAAACATCGGTGGTGCCATCTACTCATAATGAACCATGGCTCCTCTGTACATAGATCCTCTAGGGCCTCCTGCATGACCTACATACAAATAATATTAGCCATCATATTCAATAACTACTTATTTGAAAAATTAAAATATTGTTGTATGTTACCTGTGTGACATGTGCGGGATATGCTGGTCCAGCCTCAGGTGCTCCCTCTTCGTTATGCATTCTATCCACACATGGAGTACAACCAGTCTTGATCCGGGTAAGGACTGCCATCTGCAGGGGGTCATCTGGGATTGGTGTGCTATGATCCACTGTACTTTCGTCAGATGAAATTTCACGCCCATTTGAGCGGCAAGTTGGCATCCTTCAGCATGGAGACTAGTTGCCCTTCCAAGCTGGCATACTCGACCCTACCGGCACCATGCATGAGTTGGCATATCCCTACTTTTCTCCAACACTTTGTAATGATTAGCTTAATAGCGTGAGCACATGCCTGCAAATTAAAAAATACAGATTAAAATTAAGATACATTTAACATATGAATTTGTAATTTGTACGAATTAAGGCATTTAGCCATTTACCGTCCGAGTAAGGCATTTACCCAGTAGTAGGAGACAAATGGTACCTCTGTCAATGCTATCGGTATGGTTATGTTCTGAGATTTTTTCTAATGTGACGTTATGTTTGAATTTTTGAATTTTTTTTTTTTTGTTATGAATAAAAAATTCGGTTTGTTGGAGCTGTCATGGTCATTTTGTCTATGAAATGTTGTTGCATTGGATTTATTTTAGATAAGTTGCACAGATACCTAAGGAGCTTAAATTTTGAAAATAGAGGGATGGCTAGTTGGCTACGCTAAACTCGACCATCTGATCAAACCAGACCTTGATCCCACCAATCTCTTCATGGGCAGATCCACACTCTCTACCTCAGATCGATCCGATAAGCCATCGGGGAAGTTCTCAGCAGGTTGTCGGATCAGGATCTTCACAGGCATTGTTTGTGCATGTATCACTCTTCAGAACAAAATTAGAAATGTACTGGTACTGTCGATGCTATCCATCTATCATGTCATCAAGAACCTGTGAATCCAAATTTCTCTGTTAATATGACATTGAAGAGCATACAAGTTAGCCAAAAATTTGGATTAGATAAATCAATATTTATTACCGTTAGCCAAAAATTTGGATTAGATAAATAAATATTTATTACCTCTTCAAGTTGATTTGTTGTTCAGCTTAATTGGATTAATCCAACAGAAGAAAACCTGATATTATTGCAACCAACAATAAAACCTAGAGAAATTTAGAAATATGCCCATCATAACTTGTTCAATAAGATATTTCCCCATCCAAAATTGAAAATTAGTTATTTCCCCATCTAAACATTACTATTTTATTAATATACCCAGTCTTTATTTCTTTGACTAAAAAATTCATATTAATATAAATAAAATATCTAATTGACACTTTTGCCCCTTACTTTAAACTATAATGTTATTCTCAATCATTTCCAGGCTCCCTTCCTTCAATATGTGGAAATTTGAGAAACCAAAATGTGGAGTCAGCATAGCTGAATTTATCGATGATTGTCAGTTCACAAATGTGGAGTCGGTACTGGTAGTACCTGGTTGTAAGGAGTGCCTTGTTCCAATTGAAAGTGCAAAATCTGTTGAATTTAAACCTCTTTATGAAGCTACCTCAAGATGCAATGTTCCATTTGACTGAAAGAAAAAAGTCCAATTTCAGGTCGAGAGATCTCGTTCAAGCTCTAGGCAGGACTGTAAGAGGTTCAAGAGAGCCTGTTAGAGACCTTCATTCCAATTTTGACCTCGCCTTGGGTTCACTCGGGTCTCTGATTTCCTATGTCGATTTACTGGCAGCAGATAGCAATTATGGGAATTATTCGATCGAGAAGTACAGTTTGGATTGGTACATGAGGCTGGATTCTGCGGCGGTGCGTGCATTAAATGTATTTGAGAGCAAGACTGATCAGAACAAGAATTTTAGCTTGTTTGGTGTAATGAACCGTACCTGTACTGCTGGTATGGATAAACGGCTCCTGAATCGGTGGCACCTACAGTATATACAAATTGAAAAAAAAATATTTGTTTGTTAAATCGGTACAGCAGTATAGTACCCTACTATTGGCACCTACAGTATATACCACATTAGTAAATACTGGTTTTTGATGCAAAGAGGATACATTATGGAAGTTCACTGCTATGGTTGAGATTGCCAATCAACCAGAGCTATGAGACAGAGCTAATAGACCTCCATAAAATAGATAACGGAGAGTATATGATCTCACCGAGCTATGAGACAGAGCTAGCTTCTCTGAACGATCAACCCTCCTTCATCCTGCACGATCCTCCACTGTCATGCATGATCCTCCACCTTCCCTGTACCTTCCATCCGGCTTTGTCACATGCGACCCTCATTTCAGTTTTCTGGTATTCTGGTAATATGGCAAAACTGTTCAGTTTTCTGTTCTACTCATCATTTCAGTTGATCAGAAAATGTGGCATATATGAAAATTGATTTATACTGATATATTCATTGATGTAAAATGAGTAGGTATGGAAGTTCAGTACCATAATAACTCAAATGTAAAATGAGTAGATATGAAAGTTCAGTACCATAATAACATCAAAACGAGAATAACACATATTGGAGATATGTTCATGAGAAATTTAGACTATAAGTACATATGAAAGTTTATGTACTTTCAACTTTTGCAATTTTAGCGGTTAATAGCGTTATAGCTTTTAAGGTCCGAAAAAGCTATAGCGCAGCTATTGTGTAGCTATAGCTAGCTATTTAGAACCCTGTATATTATTAATATTAATTTAAACTATTTAGTGAAAAAAAAAAATCAAGAATGGGTATATTAATAAAATAGTTATATTTAGATGGGGAAATAACTATTTTTTCAATTTTGGATGGAGAAATATCTAATTGAACAAGTTATGAAGGGCTCATGGGCTTATATCTAAATTTCTCTAAAACGTAAATCCTACAAGATAAACATGCAAGATGCACCAACAAATTGTAAAAAAAAAAAAAGAATAAGAGTAAGGGGATCATAATGACTAACAAGGCAACTTTGCATTTCCCAATAACAAAAGGATTACAACTATGCCCTTCCCTGTTCAACACTTTCCTTGAACAATTTCCAGTTTAGCTTATTATCATCTCGAGGCCGTTGGCCACGTGGAAACATCCATGGTTCCATCTCCTCATCACTGAACCATGGCTCCATCTCCATCCATGGTTCCATCTCCTCATCACTGAACCATGGCTCCTCTGTACTGAGATCCTGTGAGGCCTCCTGCGCAACCAACATACAAATAATATTCAAAATTAGACCTCTAAACTCTCTGTTGCAAAAAGAATTACAATGGGATATTAATCAAATGGTCACTCTGTATGTGTGGGTGTGTGTGGTTTTGAGATGGAGATCCTTTACCTGATCATAGAGGTAGTTGTTTCCCTGGGTACCAAAATCCATTTTGGGGCAATTACAAATTTTAACCATCTCCATCATGGGGTGTGACACATCACCCGCAGGGAACTGTGCCTGTAACCCTTTAATTGCAGTAAGGTTTGCACACTCACGGATGATTAATCGCTGAAGCTTGGATTGTGGCAAAAGGTGGATTTCAGGGAAACAGCAGTCAACTATCTTTAATTCTTTCAGTTGATATGGAATAGTTAAAATCTCGTTAAATTGGGGACAAGATTTAATTGCAAATTTCTCAAGTAATGGGAGATCTCCTTGCAGAAATTGAAGTGATGTGAGCTCAGGACAACCCTCAAAAATGAGGTCCTTGAGAAATAAAACGTCCCTATCCATCCAATGAACCGAGAACAGCTCTGGACAACCACAGATAGCAACACTCTGCACCTTAGATTGTGAGGAAAAAGAGATTTCATGAGTACCGCAAGATTTTATTTTCAGTACTTCAACTTCTTTTGGAAATTTTAGGAGTTTCAACTGCGGGCAATCAACAAATTTTACTCGCGGAAGAGAACTTGAGTCCCCATCCCTCCAATGAACTGAAATTAGCTCTGGACAGTTATGGATTTCTAACAGCTGACATCTTGATGGTAAAATGATTTCCCGAATACCACAGTGGAATATCTTCAGCGTATCAAGTTCTACAGCTGGGATGGCTGAGAAAATCCTTAATTTGGGGCAATTAGAAAGCCACACTTTCCTCCGTGGGATAAACTCTCTATAGTCAGAGAGCGAAACATTTTGAATCTCAGATTGAAAACCACTATTTATTTTATCCATCTGCTTCATTTCTTCCAGGATGGCTGAGAATATCAATAATTTGGGGCATCCAGAAAGTGAAATACTCTCAATGAAAGGTAAGTCCCCAATTTTGTAATAAATTGAGACAAGCTCTCTACAACTAAAGATCGAAATCTTTTGAAGTTTAGATAGTGATGAGAAGTTGATTTCTTGAAGGCCACAATCTGTTATATCCAGCTGCTTAAGTTCTTGGGGGATGGCCGAGGGCATCGACAAATTGGGCCATCCAGAAAGTGAAATTCTCTTAAGAAAAGGTAAGTCCCCACTTTTATAACAAATAGTGACCAACTCTCTACAATCAGAGATTGAAAGTTGTTTAAGTTCAGAGGGTGAAGAGAACTTGATTTCTTGACAACCACATGCATTTACCTCCAACACCTCAACCTTTTGGGGGATGGCCGAGAGCATCGACAAATTGGGGAATCCAGAAAGTGAAATACTCTTAAGGAAAGGTAAGTCCCCACTTTTGTAATAAATAGTGATCAACTCTCTACAATTGGAGATTGAAAGCTTTTTAAGTTCAGAGGGTGAAGGCAACTTGATTTCTTGACAACCACATGCATTTCCCTCCAACACCTCAAGCTTTTGTGGAATATTTACTTTCCATAATTTAGGGCAATTATTTATGATGAGTTTCTCAAGGCAGGGTTCATCACCTGCTTGCCACTCCCCAAAATGGAGCCTGTTATGGAATAAAGGTTCTTTACGTGACGGAAAACTAACTCCACGAGTCTCATTGCACGAATACTTTGCCAATAGAAACTCTGCAAGCTGTTTATCTCCTATTTTTCGAACAGTATCACCACTCCAGCATATTAGGAGAGATTTGTGGTGTAGGAGTTGACCCAACAATAGCGGCAAGAAAATAAACTCCTTATGGAAGTGCAGAGTTAGAGTTGTCAGCTTGGGCATTAATGATCGATCAAGCAACCAAGGAGGAACTCTTCTTCCTCTATAATTTGTTATTAGAAGCTCTGTGAGGTTACCATGAGGTTGGAGGCTCTCAAGTACACCTTCTTGTATCTTTTCATCATCCTCATTCTTTGCATTGGTACTTGAACTGACAGCTATATAGAAAACTAGATCTGGATTACCATATTTCAGAAAGCTTTTGTGAGCACCATCATCTTCCTCAAAGTTTAGAATTAACGTGCGTAGATTTGACTTTGATACAAGATTGGCCTTCCTAGAGTACTCGATGTTACCAACGTTTTTCAGCCCTGAGATGGACATCAATCCACTAAGCCTATTCATATCCCTGAATTCTCCCAGCCCCCGGGTCATGTCACTTCCCATGACTTTGAAGTGCCCATTTAAAGTTATAAGATTTGTTAATTTACCAATTCCAGATGACAGGTTACATATAGAATACTCGGATAGTTTTAGAGCACGCAGGTTTGTTAACTGCTCTATGGTCCTAGGCAACTTTTCGAGATAGCTACAGCGTTCTATGGATAATGTATCCAGATTGTGAAGTAGGGATATGGATTCAGGTAATTGCTTGATTTTATCGCTACACAACCGAAGAAACCGAAGGTTAATAAGGGTTTTGATGTTTTCAGGTAACTCTAGAATATTATGGCAATTCATATCAAAAGTTTGAAGGTGGTAAAGAAGACATAAAGATTCAGGAAGGCTTTCTATCTTATCATCTTCAATAGAAAGGTAACGCAAGTGCTTGAATGTGCTGAGTGTGTCTGGTAGACTGGTAGCACACAATTTCTCAACTGAAGAGCTCGCACACAAGTAATGTTAGAGAAAATGGCAGAATCATCTATGTAGTTTCTTGGGCATTCCCCAGAATCATCTATGTAGTTTCTTGGGCAATCCCTTACATATGTTCGAATAACCTTATTGTTGTAGGATGGTAAAAAATCTGACAATTCATGTTTCTCGGTTAAGTATAGGTGGCTTATTTTGTATGAACTATTCCATAGAGTGTCATTCTCTAAAACAGGCTGGTTTGTCTTGAGAGAAATGGATCTTGCTAGATCATGTATTATATCATGAACATAGCACTTACTGTAATCCCAAGAATCAATGAGTGATCTGCCTTGCAATTCATTTAAGTACTCACTTCCTATTTCTTGTAATGTTTTCTTAGTTCTTGAATTGCTATTAATGTAACCTTGCGCCATCCAGAGCATAACCAGATGGTTTTTATCAATCTTTATACCTTTTGGAAACATGGCTAAATAAACAAAGCATGGTTTGAGATGTAGCGGCAATTTCTGGTAACTCAACTGTAATGGGGTAAAATTTTTGCCACTCTCATCTATTTCGGATATATCACATTCCAAAACTTCTTTCCATTTCTCTTCATCCATATCATATCGGAGAATGCCTCCTAGCACCTTGGTAACCAAAGGGGATCCTTTGCACTTCTTGACAATATCATAGCCAATCTCAAGCAATTTTCCATTTTCACTTGCCTCTCCATTTGCAAGAGCAAAATGCTTGAACAGAGACCAACATTTTTCATTAGGTAAGCAATCCAAATGAATAGGAGATGTTGTCTGCATGATTTCAGCAACCAAGATATTCCGGGTTGTTGTCAATATTTTTACAGTTTTACCACCTTGTAAAGCAACCTGAAAGTGATCCCACAGTTCTTTTTTTTCATGCCACACATCGTCCAGCACGAGAAACAAACTAACATTGCTTATCTTTTTCTTTAGAATATCTTGCAGTGTGTTTAGCTCAGAAACCTCACAAGTTGTTTTGTTGATTGATTCAATTATTGCTCTAGTTAGGCGTACTAGGTCAAAATCCTCAGAGACTGACACCCAAGCTCTCTTGTCAAACAACTGCAAGAACTTGGAGTCATTGTAAACGAGCTGAGCAAGCGTGGTCTTGCCCAACCCGCCCATCCCAATAATTGGAAGAACAATAAATTCCGGATCATTTAAAGGGTTGAGGAGGCTAATGATATTCTCCTTCTCCTTCTCCCTACCAAAAATAACTCTCTCATCCACATAAGAGCTGGTTGGTGGCCGGATTTGTGGACCGATAACCAGCCGAGTCCCATCCTCCTCCCTCAAATGAAGATCCCTACGAGCATTTGAAATCTCTTCAAAACTTTCTGTTATACCCTTGATCTTCTCTGCCATGCCATCTGGAATCACGACCTTGGTACTACTAAATGAATAAGAAGCAATGGAGGATGATGTGTACATCTCGGCAAATTTTCTCTTAGTCCCTGTAGGATTGTATATCAAACTTTCTCTTATTCCCCATGTTTAACTCAATATATTTATATATATATAATTGAGCTACGGTGCTATGCATATATAGTGTCATTTTGTGCTATGCATTTTTTAACCGTTTGATCAGCTTTAATATCTGTGCTGAGATAAAGCGCTAATTTATTAACAGAGACAAACGGAGATGGAAATCTAATTAAAGTCATCTCTCTTACGGTGAATCTCGCCCCAACACAACCCCCACCCCGAGCCGCTCTCCCCCGCTCCAACCCACAGCCTCTCTCGCTCATCGTATCCTTGAACGCTCCCACTCTTGCCCTCCCTCCCCCTCCCCCAGCAGCTCTCTGTTGACATCACTCTTTTTACAGCAGCTTGCTTTAGTAGTATTAATTAATGAGTGAATAGCATCAATTACCAAGTGAAATTAGATATTTTGAATTAAAATTGTATCGCCTATACAAGAGTTTTGTATCTATATCGAACCAGTATGAAAAATCAATAATCAATTTTTAGGGAATTTCTCTTCTCACTGTTACTTGTTCTTATTAGAATATCTCTTTCTTAAGTTTAATTAAGAATCAATTAGAATTGTATCGAATTAGAATTTCTCTTTCTTCCACGACACCTACTTGGTTTAGTTCAATTGATAATAGCAATTGAGATCTGAGAACTCTGCACTTCCTCTCTCACTCTTCTTGAAGGAGATTCAAGATTTGGTTTCAGCAAGGTGGCTGGAGGCTCGAGTAGCGAGGTGGGTGGAAACGCCAGGCGACCTGTGCTGGTGACGCAGGCTTACTCTTATCTTCTTTTGAATTTGGTGAAAATACACAGTCGCAGATTTGATTTTGGGGGAAGAAGACAGAAAGACAGACAAAAGAAGTTAACAGAGACGGAGAGGTTGATTTTCAACTTTTCGTTCCGTCTAAGCACATTTGCGCTCCATCTTAGCACGATTATTAAAGCCGATCAGACGGTTAAAAAATGTATAGCACCGATGACACTATGCATAATGCATAGTAGCCCAATTATATATATATATATATGTATAGAGAGAGTGTCCGACTAAATTGCTTCCGGAAGCACTTCGGCCGAACTAAATAACTTTATAAATTGATTATATAATAAATATGTAAATACTGATTTTCACTATTTTAGAAATTTTTTAACTATTTTTTATGATTTTTGAAAGATGGACTTTTTGATCTAAAAATAAAAGTATTTTTAAGTCAAAAGAGTCAATATTTCAAAAATCATAAACAATAATTAAAGTACTAAAATATAGGGCAGAACTAGTCTCTTCTTAAGTTCACCAAGTCCCTTGGTGAACTCAAGTCTAAAATCCACCGGATCGGCTTCAAACGACGAATCCAAACCGTTGAAACCCGCCTACCTTACGAGTGATGCGTATACATGTAAACATTTTATACTTTCGAATTAATTTAGGATACAGTCAAGCGGTCAAAATTAGAAGGTTAATAAATTAATTTTAATGCATTCATTTTTTGACCACTTGACTATATGCAAAATTAATTTCGAAATTTAAAATTTTTGCATGTAGACACATCACTCGTAAGGTAGACGGATTTCAACGGTTCGGATTCGTCGTTTGAAGCCGATCTGATGGGTTTTAGACTTGAGTAGCACCCTAGTTCTACCCCTAAAATATATACTTGAAAAGGGGGCACAAACCACAAAGTACCAAAAAATACAATGAAAAACATACCCCCGTCCCTATGGTAGGCCTCAATGGCAGCATCTCCACTCTCAACGATGGATCTGCTTGGTAGCCCACACCTCTTAGCTCCTCCAGCCACAGTCGAACAGATCTGTCATGAATCTCTCTCTCTTCAGCATCCTGTTGAACGGCTTGGATCCTCGCAAGCATCCGACTCAGCTTCTCCAAATCCTCTCTGACACTTTTGTGTTGGTCGGTAACAGGTGGATCGTGGTGGTGCGAAGTGGATGTGGTGCCTCGAATGGCCTGGAGGAGCTTGGTGGAGAGGGATTGGATGGAAGAAAACAGTCCGGACGCCATTAGATTCAATGGAACTGAATTGAAACTCTCTTTCCCTCTCTTCACTTTCAATCTCTACTCTATCGCTGGTTGCTAGACTAGACTTGTGCAAGTTGATTTAAATTTTTTTTTTTCAGCGGAGTCATGTAGTGGGTAAGCAAGCTGTGGGTTTATTTACTGTGGCACACTCCACATAGGCCGACATTTTTATTAATATCCAAAGTTAATTACAAATTAATTAATTTACTCATGATTGCCGACGTTTTTCAAAAATATCCAAACCGGCCTTAAAATGGCCGGTTTCCTCTCTGTTTTTTTTTTTTTTTTGAAACACTATGAAGAGCAAGATAATAAAATTGGTGCTCGTGATGCCGGATTTCAAAATTCAGAATTGCCAGAAAACTAAGAGAAGAGCCTCAAAACTTGAGTTGAAGTTTCCGATTAAGATTTTCATTTCGATTATTCAATCTAAGTAGCTCAGTAAATTAGTTACATAATGAACTTGTAGAATACCAATTTTTACTATTTTCATAATTTTTTTATTATTTTTTATGATTCATGAAAGATGGTACAAAATCGGTCTACTTTAGCGTAATTTTGCGTAGTTTAGCGTAATTTACCGTATTTCAGCATAATTAGCGAAGTTATTGTAATTTAGCGTAATTCAACATAATTTAGTGTAATTCAACATAATTTATTGTAATATAGTGTAATTCAACATAATTTCAAATAATCTAGTGTATTTTAGAATAAATATGCTAATTATAAATAAAAAAAGTAATCTAACATATAATTTAAGTAACAACTTCTAATTTTCAGTGTTAAATTTCATTATCTTGCTCTTCATAATGTCTCAAAAAAAAAAAAAAAAAGAAACCGGCCATAAATTGGTCGATTTCTGGGTGAGAGGAAACCGGCCATTTTATGACTGGTTTGGATATTTTTGGAAAAGGTCGGGAATCATGAGCAAATTAATTAATTTGTAATTAACTTTGGATATTAATAAAAATGTCGGCCGCATAGGAAATCATTAATTGCTTCTAGTTGGAGCTGCTATTATTTATTTATTTTTCACTTTTTTCTAAATACAGCCGAGTAACCGACGAGAATGCCACACACCACACATGGCAACTTGAACAGTTTGGTGAACTGAACCCAGTGAAAATAATAAAAAGAAAGAAATGCTCAGACTTGTGCATCGCAATATGGCGTTGCAATTAAACAATGCTAAAAAGAATCAAATGATTTATGTAATTTGTTTTGTTAAATGGTGTGTCAATCGGGTCTCAGATGAGGATGCCAGTTCATCGGATCTAATTTGGTCACAACACGTTTGGGCACGGCACGACTTGGTCACAATATGACTCACGTGGCGTGGTCATTTGTTAATATTTTGATCACGACATAACAAAAAATTAACTTGATCACAGTATGGCACAAAACCAAAATTACAGTATAGCACGAAACTAAAGTCATGACATATTAATCACGGCATAGCACAACACAATTTTTCCACTCTACTCTCAGTTCACGACTGTTGGTTACCCAAAGGTCAAGAATTTGATTCTCTCTCACGACTTCGCAGCTTCTGCGAAGATTTAAAAAAAAAAAGAACAATAGTGGAAATTGTTTTTTTTTCTTTTTTTTGCACCGGAGTTGCGGAGATATTAAACATTAAACAAGCCGTGGGTTTATTCACTGTGGCACACTCCGCATTGGAAACCATGGTGCAGGTCGGGACAGCTATTATTTTTGGCTTCTTAGTTCTTTCTAATTACAAAGAACCATTATTGTTGCTCTCTTGCCACACCAACCGTACGTGTTATGAAATCAAGCTCCAGGTCCCCACCCCACCCATGTGGCAGTATGGCAACATGGCATTAAACAATGTTACAAAAATAATCAAAATATCTATGTGGGGAACCCCATATATATATAATATCATTCTGTCCACTCAATTTCCTAATCCTACTCACTTTGCAAAATTAGGTTGATAAACTTATTTAATTTGCTCAATGCTCTGACCACGTACTCAATCCAAACGAAACTAAGAAACCGCACTTTCTGATTCATTCCCACAACCAATCTAAGAACAGAACAATTAATTAGCCAATGGTACTGCACTAAGTGCCAATAACATTAAGACAAACAAGTTAATACTTGTTCAAAGCAAATTATAATTCATGGAAAATTGTAAATAAGCCCACCAAATGACAGAATTCCAACATTCAGCCCTGCTTCCATCACAGAGCCGAAATTTTATGAAGAAACAGAGTCAACAAAAGAAAAAATAAATTCAAACCACAAATTTAAATTGTTTAAACCGATTCACTTCATTAGTGATGTGCCTACACGTAAAATTTATAAAATTTTATATTAATTTAGTATAGAATTAAGCGGTCTAAAAAAGAAAGTTTATAAAATTAGTTTTAATTCATTAATTTTTGACCGATTGATTTTATTTCAACAATTTGAATTTGTTATTTAAAATCATTTCGTTAAATTTTGAGGTTAACATCATCAAATCTCAAGAACACCCTAGTTCTTTTTCTTTTATTTTGTTTCTGTTTTTGCTTTTGTCTAAATACAACGGACTATTAATTGTCGTTCATATCTATTCACACACCAACCATGTGATGAAATCTAGCTCCAAGCCAAAATTGAGTTCAATTTTGGTGAACTGACCCCAATCGAAATAATAAAGAAAGAAATATTGATAGAATACGCCACTTCTGCGTGGAAAGATATCGAGGGCATGAAACAATGCTACAAAAATAATCAAATGATTCATGTAATATGTTTTTGCTGAATGGTTTATATATTTCACACAGCAAAAAAAAAAGAAATATATATACACACCAAGAACTAATTTTCATGCTCAAATATCCAATTTAAAAAATCTGATAATTGTAGTTGTTAATAACTATTTTGGTACGTGACTATATTTTCTTTAACAAGTTAATACTTTAAAAAAACTCACCTTTTCACTTCACACAATTTTGGTACGTGACTATATGGAAGAAAACAGTCCGGACGCCATTAAATTCAATTGAAACACACTCTCTCTATCTTCAGTTTGAGTCTCTACTATGTCGCTGGTTGGTATAGTAGTACTAGACTTGTGCAAATTGATTTAAATTTGTTTCTTCAATGGAGTTATATACGGAGTTGTTAAGAAAGCCATGGGTTTGTTTACTGTGTCACTGTCACACTTGGCATAGAAAGTCAGAGGATGGCTATTATTTTTTTCTTTTTTAATTGTCGCTTCTTTTGTACTACAATGGACTATTAATTGTTAATTGTTGTTCTTATCTTTCCACAGCAACCATGTGATGATCTAATGTGGTTTTGGCATATATAACACATCAAAAATAAAACTAAAATATACACCAACAACTAATTTTGATCATCAAGTATCCAATTTAAAAAATCTGATATATTGTTGTTGCTAATAACTCTTTTGGCATGTCACTATATTTCTTTTAACAAGTTAATACTTTAAACAACTTACCTCTGATCGACACAATGACATAATAAAAATTATGAGGCACCTATCTCTCGCCACAAACAATCTTTATATTTATTATCCCACACCTATCATTTGTGTTAAATTATGAGGGTGGTACTAGATATAAATTATCTTCTAGACTACTACATAATAAGACCAACAACAATTGTACAAAGTAAATGATATAATTAAAATAAAATGCCATTGCATTATTTACCATAATACGATGAAATGAAAAATAGACATAAAATTAAAATATTCTCAAATGTTAGTCTGACAAAATGGGCGACAAACTTGAATCCCTCAAGTAGGATATTTTTGTTAGAAATAATATAATTATTTTGGTGGAAAGAGAAGAAAACTGACAGAATTTAAAAAGAAGAAAAGAAACCGCACCATTTCGATGGTTTTAATAGGGATAGCTTTATGAAACTGCACCATTGATACTGTTTCAGTATTTTTAGATGGTATAGATGTGCCATCACAAAATCTCATTTTGATCGAAACCACCATTTTCAGATGTGCAGTTCCAGCCTTCAATCTCGTAGAACAAAAAGCTAATGTCCTTGTGTGGTTGATGTATGAACTTTTAATTAGCTTTTGGTTCAGTCCAACTTAATTGCTGGATACAAAAACTTTGTAATTTAATCAAATTTTAGCAATGAAATGGGCTGTTATTGCCTTTTTTTTTTTTTAAAAAAAAAATCTTGTAGAACAAAAAGCAAAAAAAGCTACAAAATCTAGAAAAGGAAAAAACAAAAAAGAAAAAAAAGCCTTAAATTGCCTTTAAATTGCATTTATGGGGAATGGTCCCTCTTGAAGCTTTAAAATAACCCAAGTGGGGTAGTTTTATTGGGAATGATGTCTCTTGAAAGATTAAAATAACTAAACTCTTTCAAATGGTGGAACTGTACTGTTGGTGCGGTCCCACTATTTTAAAATAACTTAACTCTCTCAGAGCATCTCCATTCCAGCAAACGTTTAGCAATTAATTTGAGCCACGTCACTGAGTTTAGCAATTAAAGAGATTCATAATTTCTAAATCACTCCATCCCAGAAATTTAATTAGAGTTGCTTTTAAAGCAAACTTGCTAATTTAAAAACTGTGGTACATCCCAGCAATTATATTAGCAATTAACACATCATATTAGCAATTTAAAAGAAATCACCGTTGTAGATGCTCTAAAGAGTTGTTTTTAAAACAAACTTGCTAATTTAAAAACTGTGGTACATCCCAGCAATTATATTAGCAATTAACACATTATATTAGCAATTTAAAATAAATCCCCGTTGTAGATGCTCTCACATGGTGGAAGTGTACTGTTGGTGCGGTCCCACTATATTTCTATATGTCGTGTGGATTTTTGTGTGGTTGTTATGGCAGATCGAGAGAAAAAAAATAGTGGAACCACATCAATATTGCATTCTGACCCAACTATCCCATCTATTTTTCGAAGAAAAAAAAAATTTGGCACATAAATTTTTAATTACTAAAAAAATCTCTCAGGTAATTAATATATATAGTTTCCATAGGGCCAGCGTCGAAATGAAATAATTAATGTAATTTATTACATGCATATATGCAAAAGCAACATGATCAAATGCTTGTTGTATCTCCTGAAATAGAATAATAAAGTATCGATACACGAACAAATTATTTAATTAATTACTAATTGAAAAACTTTAGTTAGTGAGAAGTATTCGATTCTCTCTCTACCTCTGCATTGTCAATAACATATATAGTACTGCACCACCAATGCCAATCACATAAATACAGCCAAGTTAATACTTATTCAAAGCAAATTACGCTACATGGAAAATTACAAATAAGCCCATCAAATGACAGAATTTCAACATTAATCCCTGCTTCAATCACAGAGACAGCTGGAATTTTATCATGAAACAGAGCCAACATGTCATTAGGGACGGATCTATGTGTATGTCAGAAGATGCTAAGCCACCCCATAATTTTTAAATTTTTAATCATGTATATTAAAATTTAATTTAATTTTAATTTTTTTAATTTTTTATATAGTTTGGCCCGTACATTAAATTACAAATTTGTGCTTGTAGTTTAGTGGTTAGAGTTCCACTTGATGTGTTTTAAAGTAATGTGTTCAATTTCCAATGACTACACTATTTTTTTCTTTTCACATATGATGTATTTTATAGTTTAGCCCCTCTATTCAAATTTTCTAGTTCCGT
Source organism: Carex littledalei (assembly GCA_011114355.1). Taxonomy (NCBI): domain Eukaryota; kingdom Viridiplantae; phylum Streptophyta; class Magnoliopsida; order Poales; family Cyperaceae; genus Carex; species Carex littledalei. The sequence goes on from CM022080.1 coordinate 1,984,820, forward strand.
CTCTACATGTGGTGTTCCCGGTGCAATTAGATTAGAACAACTAAGTTTGATTGAGTAATTTGGGAGAATTTTGGGGAAGAATGGTAACGGTATAGTAATGGCGAAAAGAGTAAAAGGAAGAGACAATCTCAACAAATCATTATTTAATTTCATATATAATCTATTCTCAGCACGCCAGGTCAGCTGCCAAGTCAGCTGGAAACTCTTAGATGTATATAACGACTCCTTTTACTGTAGCATTGTTGCATGTCCAGATTCTCCAGTTCGTCATAATAGGCCCATTAGTTAGTAATTGAGATGAGCCCATAACTACGGGCTAAAAATAAGAAATTGTCTATTACATCATCTTTGTTTTGGTCCCATAAATAATCTAATTACATATTGACCCTTAGGCCCAAATG